>CM053626.1:286917541-286946557 GCA_028646595.1 Phalanger gymnotis
GAGGCTTTTGATGTAGGCTCTTTGACTTTGTTGGCTTCTTCTGGCTGTATGTTTTGGTCTTCTTTGTCATCAAAGAAGGATTCCAGAGTCTGAGACTGAATCTGGGTGCGTTTTCGCTGCCTAGCCATGTGCCCAGCCAACTACTTGACCCTTGAGTTTTTCATCGAGGTATGACTGCTTGTAGAGTAGAGAGTACTTTGTCCCAAGCTTTAGGGTGTGCACTGTTGTTTTCAGAGCTACTTCTACACACCAAGCTCTGCTACACCAGTGCTCCTCCTCCCCCAAGAACCGCCAACCTGGACCGTGACTCAGATCCAAGCAGGTTCTGCACTCCCGCTCTGATCTGCTGCTTAATTGCTCCCACCAGGTGGGCCTGGGGCTGGAAGCAACTGTAGCTGGAGTTCTGGAGGCAGCCCCAGAACTCCACCACTTCTGTGCCCCTGGGGCTGGGGCCAACCAGGCATTCCTTTCATTCTGTTCTAGAAATTTTTCCCACTGACCTTCTCTGCTGTCTTTGGCGTTTGTGGGTTGAAAAGTCTGGTAACCGCCACAGCTCAATGATTCAGGGCCCTACCACCTGTTCTGCCTGGCTCCCGGTCTGGTTGGTCCTGGTGTGGCCCACGCTGTGCTATGCTCCGCTCCACTCCCAACTCCATGCAATAGAACCTTCCCAGTGACCGTCCAGGCTTTCCTGGAGCCCTGCTTCCCTCTGTTATTTCATGGGTTCTGCAGCTCTAGAATTTGTTCAGAGCCATTTTTACAGGTGTTTGGAGGGACCTTGGGGAGAGCTTAAGCAAATCCCTGTTTTCCAGCTGCCATCTTGGCTCCATCTCCACCACATGTGGTGTTTTTGAATGTGTTGTTATGTTTATTAGAAATAAAGATTTGATGCACTAATTATCACAAGGTAACTGTTCTCTTCAACATAAGGAAAAACTTTATAACAATTAGCACTGCCATCTAAGGTACCGAGTTCCCCATCACTAGAAGTATTGACACAGAGTTGTCAAGAGAGTTGTCCAGGTTGCTTCAGAGGGAATTTCTCATGTGACAGCCAGAGATAGATAGTGAAAATCCAAGATAAGTAATGTTAGTATTCTCTAAATTCCACTACTTTGTTTAATTCCTTGTAGGTATGACTCACTCAAATCTTAGATAATTTTATCTTTTCAAATAAAATGTCTTATTGAATCTATTATTAGCATCAGATGGCATAACATATTTCCTTTCCTCAAAAATTCTTGACCTTGGGACTTCAAAAGAAAATTTTATTTAACTGCACCCAAATTTTACAAAATATCAAAATATGACAGTTCATAATCCTTCCTAAATTATCACAGTCATGCAAGTGGAATAAATACATGATAAAAAGGAAATAAAATATTGCTGAATAACTAAATGCTATTAAACCAATTGATTACTTTTCCACCTCCCTTTCTTGTATAGTCTATCATTCCAAACCTTCTGCTAAAATGTTGCTTTTCAAAGACTTAAGCATAGAGCTCTCTGACTTAGTGAAACCCCTTTTAACTTCTTTTCAGCTCAACAAGAAGATGATGAGTTTGTGTGTCAGATAATCTATGTCTTCTACCAGATGGTTTTCCACCAAGCTACTAGAGATGTCATCATCAAGGAAACACGTATCCTTTTCCTGTTTAAAAATATTTTGAAGGCATTCCACTTTTTCCTAATATAGATACACATTTTATTTTTACAAATATGCAACTATTAATGTAGAACTTAGATTCAGCAAACATTTATTAAGCAACTACAATTTCAAGGCAGTATGCTAGGAGCTTAGGGTAAAAACAAATGAAAAAGGGCCTCTGTTCTCAAGGAGCTTACATTCTGTTGTTGTCAAAGTTTGATTTAAAGTTAGAAGACATTTCTAATTCCATATTGAATGGTACTATTATTACTCCTTTGGTAATAGAGAAGCAACAATAGAAAAGTAGGGCAAAGAGCACAGAAACTTTAATGAATGTAATAGAATATCATCTAAATAAATGTGACCTTTTTCAGTGTGGGAGTCTTGAGAAGCTATGTATTTCATCCATGTTGCCATGACACAACGTGCATTTGAAACTTTACTCTTGGAATTGTCTCTGGAAGACCCTCGATCACACATCCTGGTGGATGTTTTAGTTGTCTCTAAGTTTTTAGCTCTTGGTGATGAGTTTTATTTTTTGAAATAGCCAAAAGTAGTTCAGTCTAGTGATAGAAATAGTGATCAAATCAGTTAATGAATAATAACACTGATTTTCTCATAAGATAATTCCGAGGACGTTTCCAAGAATCTTATAAGCTTGTAAGCTGGTTCTTTTGCGTGTGTCGGCATAACACAGTAACTCAACCAAAAATTCACAGAAATGAACTGATCAGGGATGAACCACACTTATGCTGTGTTTATGTGCACAGCTGACTGCCATTCTGACTGACTGACCGACCAACTGACGTGATTATTCAGAGTGATTGAAGTGCTTGAATATCAAACTATTACTCTCGTTTTGAAGAAGTCATATTGGTAAATGCTCTCATTAATGAGCACTTGGGGCTTCCTTGTTTTAGAAGTGCAGCCTCACATTTGGTATGGCAGAGAGAGAGAGAGCTTATTACAAGATCAGGAAGACCTGGGTTCAGTCCTTCTTCTGATATATACTGCCTGCTTGACCTAGGGTGGTACATAACCTCTCAGTGCCCTAGGCAGTTCTGTTCAACAGATATAATGTGCCCTATGGTGTGCTAAACACTATAGATTAAAGAAAAAGTGAAAACAGTGCTTGCCCTCAAGTATGCATTCTAGTGGAGGAGACAATGTAAGGTGGGAGTGAGGGGAAGTGTGCATCTATACATAAGCATGTACATACATTGGCGTATATAAGATACATATAAAGTAGATAAAAGAAAAAGGCTTCTTAGAGAAGAAGACATTCATATCTAGCAAGGGACCAAGAAAGACCTCCTATAGAAGGTGGCATTTAGGTTGAATTTTGAAAGAATCCAGGAATTCTAAGAGCCAAAATGGAAGAAGGAATATATTGCAGGCACTCTGTCCAGCTAGTCCAAATGCACAGAAACAAGAGATGCATCATCATGTGTGGAGAACAATAAGGAGACCAGTACAGCTGCACGTGGAGCAAATAGAGGCAAGGATTGTATAAGAAGCCTAAGGAGAAAAGGAACCAAGTTGTGAAGAACTTCAAAATGCCAAGCAGAAGAGTTCATGTTGGCTTCCATATTTTAGGACCGTCCCTTTGGAAGTCTTGCGAAGGATGGATTGGACTAGGAAGAAATGAGTCAAGGAGACAAATTATAAGAGTCCAGGTAGTAGAAGATGAAAGCCTGAACTAAGGTGGTATAGTATTTGAATAGAGATGGGGAGATGTATGCAAAAGATGTTATGTTTCATACATAGTAAACTTAACACAAATGCTTGCTGATTGATAATGACATAGTGTGACAGCAGATTGGGCATGGGACTTGGAGTCAGAAGTCCTTACTAGCTGCGTCTTTCTGGAAAATTTTCTGAAAATTATTTCATCTGTAAAATGAGGGTGTTGGACTCAGTGGCTCAAAGACCTCTTCCAGCTCTAAATCTGTGATGTTGTAATAGAAACAAGAAGTTTGGTAACTGATTGGAGATGTGGGGTGGGTGAGACTGAAGACTCAGAGATAGTGTTAGAGTTGTATCTGGAAGGATAGTGGTACTCTGGACAGTTATAGGGAAGTGCTTCTGAACTTTTTCTGATTCAGGTTTTTCAACCTTGGTGTCCTCTTCAGTTCTTCAAGCAGGAGCTTTCTCTACATTGATAAATCACAGGTCCACATAAAAAAGGCAACATAACATAGAAATCCAGTAAGATGGTGCAATGGATAGAGTGTCAGGCCTGGAGTCAGGAAGACTTGTCTTCCTAAGTTCAAATCTGGCAAGTCACTTAATCCTATTTGCCTCACTTTCCTCATCTATAAAACAAGCTGGAAAAAGGAATGGCAAACCTCTCCAGTATCTTTGCCAAGAAAACCCTAAATAAAGTCACGAAGAGTCAGACATGACTAAAAACAACTGGAACAAAGAACAATAGAATATTACTGTTCTTAACCATATAAAAAAAATTTTGAACCTCCTACAGAGGTCTAGTTTGTCTTCTTGACCATAGTTGAACAAAAGCTAAAATCATCTTCAAAAAAAAGCCCTTCTCTAACAGGCTATACAAAAATATTCCTTCAAAATGTATGCATAATTTGAATATTAATAAAGCATTCACAAATATAGATTAAAATATGCTTGTATATATTATGAAACTGCTATGTGACATTAGCGTTGGACCGGCAGCATAGTGTAGTGGACACGGCTTTGGAGATTTGGAGCCAGAGGACCCAAGTTCAGATTCTGGCTCCTCTGCTTACTTGCTGCGTGAACTTGGTCAGGTCTCTTCCCCTCTCAGTTCTGTGGTTTCCTCATCTGTAAAATGAGGATGAGTTAGATTATTTCTAAGGTCTCTCTCATCTCTAAGTCTCATGATCTTATGTAGCAGAAAAGGAAAGGAAGGAACATGATTGAACTGCTCCCATAAAAGGCGGAGGCAGATGATCTAGGGAGAAAGCAGCTTACCATATTCAGTAGAATGTGACAGAACCAGATAACCACTTCTGAGGATTCATAGAGAGGCAGCTGGTAACACTAAAAGGAATACCAAAATCATCTACAGGGATTAAAAAGCCCTTGGTGGGAAACTAAAGACTTCAGACACAGGGGCTGTTTTTGTCACTCTTCAATGAGATGTGGTGAGATAATAGCTCATATTCAAGAAAAAAAAAAACCCTGAGCACTGCAAGCTCAATTCAGGTATTTATGGGGTGCCTGCTGGGTGCTTAGGAGCTCGAGATACAAAAACAAAACTGTCTTTGCTGTCACAGAGCTTACATTCTATTGGGAAAAAAGCATATGTGCACAGATATCAAAATGACATCACTATGTTGGGGTCAAAATATAAAGTAAATCCCAAGGAGTCAGTGTAGTAGCATATGGGGGATAGGTGGGGAGCAGGAATCAGGAGAGGCTTCTAATAACATGGGGCTCTTGAACTGGCTTTTGAAAGAGACTAAGTCTTCTAAGAAGTAGAAATGAGCAGATCATACATTCTAGTGTGGGGGACAGCCTGTGCAAATAAATGTAGGGAGAAGGGATATAGTATATAGTATATAGTGCATAGGAAGGAGCAAAGACTAGGTTAGTCTCAGTGTTGAACATGTAGGAAATAAGGTACACTGAGCCTGCAAAATCAGGCTTCTACTCACTCAGGTTTTCAACCTTGATGTCATCCTCACCTCCTCACTAGGAGCTCTCTGCATTGATAAATCATAGGTTCACTAAAAAAAGACAACACAATATAGCAGTCCAGTAATAGTATATTACTATTCTAAATTATACAAAAAAATTTAAACTTCCCACAGAAGTCTGATTTGGCTTTTTTGACCATAGTTGTATGAAAATCAAAACTCTCTTCAGAAAAGGCTTCCTCTAACATGCTGCATACAAAATAAAGTTAAGTTGGAGCCAGGCTGTCAAGGGCTTTAAAAGCCAAAGGGAGGAATTTCTGTTTTATGCTAGAGACAGCAGGAAAGCACTGAAGCTGGGTTTTAGAATGATCACCTTAGGCTCCTCTCTTGCATTGCTACTTGTAGTGCCTGTCCTCTTCCTGGGGCTGGCCAGAGAAGCCCCCCTCATTATCATCATGCTGATGCCTATAATAAAAATAACAACAACCTCCGTAATAGAGCCTTAAGGTTTGCAAAACATTTTGAAAATATTATCTCATTTGATCCTTACAGCAACCCTGGGAGGCAGGTGCTATTATCAGCCCCATTTACAAATGAGGAAAGCCAGTTAGAAAAGAAGGTAAGTGACTTGTCCAGTGTCATACAGCCAGTGTCTGAAGCAGGATTTGAACAAAGGTCTTCCTGATTCCAGCTGCCTGAAATTCAGAAAGACCCTCAGTGGAAATTAAGGGAATCTTGATATCCAAAGACCTACCAAGAAAACAAAGAAAATTTGAGGAGAGTCTTGTGAGAAGAGTACTTAAAGAATTAATCGGTCAATCAGCAAACATTCATTAAGTGCCTAGTCACCGTGCTAGGTGCTGCGGATATTAGAACAAAGAATGAAACAACCCTTATTCACAAGAAGTTTACATTCTAATGGAAGGAGACAAGTATATATAAAAATATATAGCAGAATTATAAAGTTATTTAATATATTTCAAGTAGTTAAATAAAAAGGTGTTGGGGGCAGCAAAGAGAGAGTACTAACTATTGTAAAGATCTGGAAAGGCTTCACACAAAAAACATTGCATGACTAGCATCTTAATGGAAAAGAAGGACTCTAACATGTATGGAGGTAAGGAAGGGAGAGCAGCCTAGCTCTACAGCATGGACGGGGCAAAGATACAGAGATGGAAAATGGGTGTCATGTGTAAGAGAAGGCCATTCTGATTGGATCAAAGAGTGTGGCTAGAAAGACAGGTTGGGGCCAGGCTATATAGTCTTTTAAAAGCAATTTCAGAAGCGACAAAAATCCCTACAGGTGATTGGGTAGGTAATCACCTAAGGAAAATTATTTTGGCAGCAATGTGTAGGATCAGCTGGAGTGTTGAGAATAATCTAGTTGCAATAATCTAGTTGAAAGGTACTAAGGACCTGAACAAAGGTGGTATGAATGGAGAAAAGGAATGGGACGCACAAGCTGTTATAAAGGCACAAACAGCAAGATTTGGCAACTGATTAGATATGTGAGATGAGAAAGAATAAGGAGTCCAGAATAATGCCAAGATTGCAAACCCTGGAAACTTGAAAGATTGTGGTGTCTTTGATGAAAACAGGGGAGTGTGGAAGAAGGAAAGGGTTTGGGGGGGAAATATAATGAGTTCAGTTTTAAATATGTTGAGTTTAAGCTGTCTCTGGGAAATTTCAGTTTGAAATGTCCAATAGGCAATGGTGATCTAGGAGGGAGAGAGGGGAGCTGAATATATGGATCTGGAGGTTATCTGTATGGAGATGATAATTAAACCTATGATAAGAACTAAAAGGACAAAGGGAGAAGAGGACCCAGGACAAAACCTTGGAGAATAGCCACATTTAGAGGCATCATATGGATGAGAAGCCAGAAATGATGACTGAAGAGTGATCAGAGAGGTAAAAGACAAACCAGGGGAAAATAGCATCACAGAAGTCTAGAGAGGAAGGAGTACCCCAGAAGAGAGTGGTCAGCCTTGAAGGATTAGAACTGAAGAAAAGGCTGTTCGAGTTGGTAGTTAAGAGATCAGGTAACTTGGGAGAGAGTAGTTTCAAATGAGTGACAAGGTAGAAAGCCAGATTCTAAAAAGTAGAGGAGTAAGAGAAGTGGAAGAAGCATGCTTAGACCTTCCTTCCCTCTCCCTCCTTTTTTCCCTTCCTCCTTCTCTCCCTTCCTCCCTTCCTTTCTATCTTCCTTCCATCCAGACTGGAAATACAGTAGCCACTCCCAAACCTGAACCCACTACTAATTGGTATAGGCCTGACTGTTCCACACCCAGGTAGCCTGAAGGTTCACCATATCATTATTGCCTAACAGTGCAGACTAAAGATCAGCTTAGCCCACTGCAGTTCAAAACTCTTATGCTCAAGATACTCCAGCCTCAGCCTCCCCAGCAGCAGAGATTACAGGCACACACCATACCTATAGAATTATAGGCAAGAATGGGAGATGATGTCAAAGGCTTTTGTATGAAGAGAATTGAAGGAAGAGCCAATATAAAATAGCATTAATTTTTTCAGGAAAATAAGAATTAAAGTCTTAAGTTGAAAAAGGAGGAATAAAAGGTGTGAAAGTCTAGGAGAGATAAGAAAAGGTTTGTAATAATTTCTTTGGAGAGTAAGATAGGGAATCGTTTGGGGAGGAACAAAAGGATCTGCTTCAGTGAGAGCCCAGTTGCAGTGGCATAACATGAATTTGTAACTCATCAGGATAACTATGGTAACATCCTCAAACTTCATTTAGTAACTCATGAATGGAATCTATGGAAATGGATGGTGTGAGTAATGCCCAGCTGAGAGAAGAGCAGCAATAGAACAGGACACCAAGGGATTTAAGAGCAAAGGACAATATAGAGTTAAGATAGCTAATTACTTGGAGAGGAAAATAAAGTCACAGCTGAAGTAATGGCCTGAGAAAGTACCAAGGAGTATGGGGCCATAGATGTGTCAGTGATGGGGAAGATTGAAAGACAGAGAAAGGTAGGATGACACTTTATGGCAGAGAGTGGGTTGTTTGTGGGTAATGGCAAGATCAAGTGTGGCTAAGGTGAAATGAATGCATAAGTCACGAGACTCAAGGAAGTTGAGGAAATGGGAGGTTGGTGACTTTGAGGGAGCATCTAATAGTATAAGGGCAGGAGTTGGGGAGAAGAGGAGGATCATGAGCCTGGTGCTGAATTCCTTGAAAAAAAGAGGGAGAATTACCAGGTGTTCAGTATCCTATAACCAACATAATTTTGATTGGGTAGAAAAATTTGAGTAGACTTCAAAAGAGAAAAGGTTACTGAATAAGGGAGGCAGAGGGAACACCTGGTAATGATCATGGAAAGCCTGGAGTAGTCTAACT
This sequence comes from Phalanger gymnotis, assembly GCA_028646595.1. Lineage (NCBI taxonomy): Eukaryota > Metazoa > Chordata > Mammalia > Diprotodontia > Phalangeridae > Phalanger > Phalanger gymnotis. The sequence goes on from CM053626.1 coordinate 286,926,180, forward strand.
CCCCCTACATGACCAATGTGACGTGGGGGTGAGTGCTTAAGGAGTTGAGTGGGGAGAAAGGGAAAACAAGAAAGAACGTTATCTGGATGCCCAGAAAAAAATTTCATCAGCCAACTTAGACTTTAAAATCACGTATGTCGAAGATGGAAATAAGACCAGGTAATGGGGTGAATACAAGGATGAAGGCCCTACAAAAATAGCATAAGGATGTCCAAAGGAATGCAACCTTTACTGGGGCATATGGGAAAATGATGACTATCAACAGAGAGAAGGCAGAGCTGCTGTTCTATGTTTTCTGCCAAGGGAAGTAAATAATAGAATAAATATATAGAATAGGCTAGTTTAACTAAAAATGATAGAATAGAAGAATAGAATAACAAAGTCGATACCCAAAAAAAGGAGAATAATAAATAGTACCTAGTTCTTGATAAATCCAAGTCAGACCAGATGAGCTATATAACCTTAGGTACTGAGAGAACTCTCAGAGTACTATTTGAAGAATCTTAGGTAAAGTAAGAAGCATCACAAAATTGGAGAGGAGATAAAATAATCTGCAACGATATGCCTGGTGGGGGAGGGGGTAGGAATATGTGTGTGTGTGTACGCGCGCACACACACACACACACACACAGTATATAGTATGCACCTGAGAAAATTCTAGCATTGGATGACTAAAGGAAATGAACTTTGAGAAAGAAAAAGCATGACTTTGTCAACAATAGGTCATGTTAGACTTACTTCCCTTTTTTGACAGAATTACAAAAGTAGTAGATGTGGAAAGTGCATTAGATAAAGTTTATCTAGATTTTAATAAAACATTTCACAGAATACCTGATAGTCATTCTCATAGAGAAGATGGAGAGATGTGGACTTGATAATTTAGTTAGATGGATTCAGACTTGTTTGAATAGCCAGTCTCAATAGCGGGTAGTGGTTCAGTCTCAGCATAGGAGGGAGTTTCCAGTGGAGCATCCCAGGGATCTGCACAGTTTCACATTTTTATCAGTGACTTGGATAAAGGCATAAATGGGGTGTTCATCAAATTTTCAGATAACAAAAAGGTAGGAGAGAGAACCAAAATTAGATGAAAGCTCATTGGGCTAAATCTAATAAAATGAAATTCAATATGGGTAAATACAGTCTTACACTTGAATACAAAGGAACATGACTTCACAAGTATAAAATGGAGGAGGTATGGTTAGACAACAAATCTGAAAAAGATCTGAGGGTTTTAGCTGAATACAAGTCAGCAGTGTGGTGTGACAACCAAAATAGCAAATACCATTCTGGACTGCATTAAGAGAGGCACGCCTTCCCAGAGACTGAGAGAGATAATTCCACTGTATTCAGCCCTTGTCGGACCATATCTAGAGTGTACTGTCTCAGGTCTGGGTGCCAAAGTTTAAGGAGAACAATAATAAAATGGAAAGTGACCAGAAGGCAGCTAGTGGTGAAGGGCCTTAAGCCTTCGACATGAGAGGATCAGTTGAAGGAATTGGGGTTGTTTAGAAAAGATTGAGCATTGAGATGGTGATAACTGTCTTCAGATATTTGAAGGGCTGCCATGTGAAGCAAAACTTAGATTTGGGTTTTGGTTTTTTTTTTTTGGCCTCAAACCAACCAGGAACAATAAGTAGAAGTTGCAAAAAGGCCAGTTTAGGCTTGAGGTCAGAAGAGGAATGGGCCGCCTCATTGGAGGTCTTCACAAGGAACCCAGGTAATCACTAGTTAGGTGTGCTATGTAGGGGTATGGTTTGTGCCCGATAGCCACTGGTGTCCCTTCCAGCTTGACAACACTGTGATTCTTTGCATCTGAGATATAACAGAAAATCTCTCAAGAACTACTAACCACTTCTGGTGATTCACATGGATATAGGTGGTATTGCTAGATGGAATCCAGAAAACACTGCTGAAGATTATCAAAGAAACCGAAGACCTTTGGGGCATCTGTTGTGTTTTTTTAGTGCTGCCTGTGGAAAGCAAGAGGTTCAGAAGACAAAATTGGATTTGAGAGGTGAATGCTTGATTTAGAAACTAGTATCCAAGAATAGGATTTCAGTTTCTGCACCACAGCTTAAAATACAGAGATGGTAGACTCTCAGCCAGGAATGGGTATGTTTATAGCATGTGACTATAGATCAGATCATCACTTACACTGTTACAAATGCAGTCACATTTGACATCCATGAGATGTGTTGTTGGGGTTAGTTATTTTAAATGTGTTTGTGTATAGGAAAGCTCTACAACAAATTCAGAAAAAAAAAACCTCTGATTTGTATTATAATTTCCCATTATGTTATCTTTCAGAAAAAGAAAGGATTCTTTTCACAAGTATATTTTATGTATATTGCCATAATTTTCAGTGCATGAAATGATAGATGATTCTATTTATGCTTTGTTATTTTTGTTGAATAATTTCCAATTTACTCTCAATTATGGCATTTATGTTTAGATAAATGAAATTTTTCAAAATGTATCTTAAATGTGTCTGAACATTGTAAATCAATTTTAAATGCACTTTATATCTTTAACCGTTTTTATTCAGAGGCTCCAGCTTATCTTATAGACCTAATGCACGACAAGAATAATGAGATCCGCAAAGTCTGTGATAACACATTAGACATCATAGCGGTAAGTGCTGTATTTACGCCTTCCACTCAGAGAGGGCGCTCTTTTGTTGTCACATTCTGAAATACAGTGTGATATACTTTTTGCATTCTCTTTGTTTCTTTTTAAATGTTACTTTTATGAAGTGAAAATGTTTTACTTACAGACCAAAGCCATTTTTAGCTCACTCAGTATGTTCAGAGCAAACATAAGTTTGTATTTCATTAGGGTTCTAGAAATATTCTGCTTAAGTTTTTTCTGTATTATATGGATAATCAGCTATGTAGTTCACATAGTTTAGTTACAAAGGATACTGAAAACCATCAACCAATCTTCAATTCATTGGAGGTAGATTTGGATTTTTATTGGAGGGGAATCTGTTACATAGATTATGAATCAGTTTTTTTCTCAGTGAGAGCAACCATTATATTACTTGAGAAGTTGTTCTTATTTAGTATCAATTATTTCTTTTAAAATTATTTATTGATATATATTGTTTTAGAAGCCTTTATTATTGTCTTTTCCTTCCATGGCCCCATCTCTAATTGAAAATAACAACAACAACAAAAAACCTGATAACAAATATACATAGTCTAACAAAACAAATCCAATGTTGCAAATGGACAAAAATTCCTCTCTTCTGGATTTTAAGTTTGTCTCTTCACTGGCAAAAGTGCCATCTTTTCTTCTGAACTTATAGTTAATCATTGCACTGATCAGAGTTCTAAAGTCTTTCAAAATTGTTTTTCTCAAGGGATAGGGTCAAGGGAGAAAATTCAGTAAAGGGAGATAGGTTAGGAAGGAGCAATATATACTTAGTCTTTCACAACATGAGTATTGTGAAAGGGTTTTACATAATGATATGCATGTGGCCTATGCTGAATTGCTTGCCTTCTTAGGGAGAGTGGGTGGGGAGGGAAGAAGGGAGAGAATTTGGAACTCAAAGTTTTAAAAACAGATGTTCAAAAACAAACAAAAAAAAGTTTTTGCATGCAGCTAGGAAATAAGATACACAAGCAATGGGGCATAGAAATTTATCTTGCCCTACAGGAAAGGAAGGGAAAAGGGGATTTGAGGGGAGTGGGGTGACAGAAGGGAGGGCTGACTGGGGAATGGGGCAACCAGAATATATGCCGTCTTGGAGTAGGCAGGAGGGTAGAAATGGGGAGAAAATTTGTGATTCAAACTCTTGTGAAAATCAATGCTGAAAACTAAATATATTAAGTAAATTTAAAAGAAAAAGAAAAAAAAACAAAATTGTTTTTCTCTATAATTTTGCCATTGAATAAACTGTCCTGCTAGTTCTGTTCACTTTACTCTGCATCAGTTCATAGATTTTTCCCATGAAATTGTCCATTTCATCATTTTTTGTACCACAAAAATATTTCATTATGTTCATGTACCGTAATTTATTCATTCCCTTAGTTTTCAATTTTTGCCTACTACAAAAAGAGCTATTATAAATACTTTTGTACATACAGGTTCTTCTCCTCTTTCTCTGATCACTTCAGGATATAGGCCTAAAAGTGATCTAGCTGGGTCAAGGGACATGCACAATTTAATAACTTTGTTTAAGGTAGTTCCAGTTTGCTCTTTCTAGTGTGCTTATTTTCCCAAGCCCCTCCAGCATTTGTGGATACTGAGAGGTGTGAGGTAGAAACTCAGTATTACTTTAATTTGCATTTCTCTAAAGATTTGACATATTTTGATATGAATTAGCTTAGATTTCTTCCTTTAGTAATAACAGCACATACTCATATAGCACTTTAAGATTTGCAAAATGCTTTCCAAGTACTATTTTATCCTCACAACAACCCTCTGAGGTGGGCCCTGTTATCATCTCCATTTTACTGGTGAAGCAACTGAGGCAGACAGAGCTTAAGAGACTTCCCCAAGGCCATACAGCCTGAGTATCTGAGGCTGTGTCTCCCTCACTCTTGCCATTGCACCATCTAGCTGCCTCTACAATTATAGCTAGCATGTATATTTAAATTTATAGGGCAACTGGATGGTACAGTCAATAGAGCGCTGGGCCTGGAGTCAGAAAGACCTGAGCTCAAATCCAGGATCAGACACAGACTGGTTGTGTGACCCTGGGCAGGCCCATTCACCCTGTTTGCCTCAGTTTCCTCATCTGTAAAATGAACTGGAGAAGGGAATGGCAAACCGCTCCAGTACCTTTGCCAAGAAAACCCCAAAAGGGGTCATGAAGAGTCAGGCATGACTGAAAAAAACCACTGAACAATAAAAAATATTTAAGCACTTTAAAGTTTGCAGATCACTTTACATATGTTATCTCATCTGATCCTCACAACAACCCTGATAGGTAAGCGTTATTATCATCTGCATTTTACAGATGAAGACATTCAAATATCCTGGTCATGAGATTTTATCAGAGAAATTTACTACAAAGATTTTTTCCCAGTTACCTATTTCTCTTCTAATTTTAACTCCATTTGTTTTGTTTGTACAAAGTCTTTTTAATTTGATATAACCAAATTTGTCTTTTTTGTCTTCTGTGATTCTCTCTGTTGCTTGTTTGGTCATGAACTCTTCCTTTCTCCATGGATCTGAAAGGTACTTTCTTCCTTACTCCTTTAATTTGTTTATCAAGTCACCTTTTATGTCTAAGTCATGTTTCTATTTGGAGTTAATATGACATGTTGGTCTATACTTTATTTCTGCCAAACTGCTTTCCAGTTTTCTCAATAGTTTTTGTTCCATAGTGACACTTTACCCTAATGGCTAAGGTCTTTGGGTTTATCCAACATTAGTTGTTGTTTTCTTTTGCTTCTCTATATTATCGTTTCAACAATCTGGCTAGCAACTGCTGTGGGGGTGTAAGATCCACCAATAGCCAATACCCAGAAAGCTGCCAGCATGCTGCAAAAGCACAGATTCTTTTGATCTGCTTTAATAAGGAAAGCAAGGTTAAAGGGGTTGACAAGCTTACTTTAATTCAGCATACAAATATCATTCACTTAGTTCAGGGGAAAAAGCCAGCACCCTGAACTTCAGAGCAAATTACAAACATCAACAGACAGACCAAATACAGATTCATAGTTACCAACATCTAGGTTCAGCCCGGGAGCTCAGAACAAGGGCTGGCCCAGAGTCACGGGCACCATCACTGCTGTAGGTAAGAGCTCCCAAGAAGAGAAGTCCAGCCCCTGGCTTTTATATCTTTTTCAGTGTCAGGGGTGAGTCACACATGGGACTCACCCATGTGACCTAGAATCGTCACAAAGAGCCACTTAAATCCACTTGGTCTAAAAGCCTCTGCTGTCCCAGACATGTAAACTAGGCCCTCCCTGGAGTTAGCCCCACCTTGGGCCCCACCTTAGTTGCCAATCCACACCCACTAAGGTTTTACACCTAATAGGGGTTTGGGCCTGGGGCTTAGCACTTAGTAAGACTCAATGAAATAGCTGAATTACTCAAAGCAAACAAAAGCCAAACTCTTCAAGGGCACTTGTTGAACTAAGTGCTAAGGAACCCATTTTGCTTACCGACACAATTATGTACCTAATCTATTCCACCAGCAAATATTTATTAAGCACTTATTATGTACTAGGTGCTGTGCTAAGTACTGGGGATACAAAAAATGGCAAAAGACAGTTCCTGCTCTCAAGGAGCTCACATTTTAATGGCCGAGACAGCATGCGAATGACTATGTACAAATAAACTGTATAGAGGAAGCAATGGGAATAAGCAACAGAAGGAGAATGAAGAGGGATCAAAGATTTCCTGTAGAAGGAAGGATTAACTTGAGATTTGAAGGAAGCCCTGGGAGCTAGGAGGCAAAGATGAGGAGAGAAGACAGTGCGCCGTGCATGGAGGATAGCCAGGGAAAATGCCTGGAGTTGGGAGATGGAGTGTCTTGTGCAAAGACCCAGCAAGGAGGTCAATGTCACTGGATCAAAGAGTATGAGGAAGTGGGGGTGGAGAGAGGAATGAGAATACTGGAAAGGAGGAGGGGCAAGAGCGAAGGTGAAACAGAGGATTTTTTTATTTGATCCTAGAGGTGATAAAGAGCCCCTTGGACTTTATTAAGTCAGAGGTGACTATTCAATCACAGAACACTTTCCCTCCTTCCTCAGTAAGTTCAATCTCAATAGTCTTTTTTGCCAGCCCAGCTCCTGCCTCATACATACATGTCGATGACATACACACACACACACACACACACTCATGTGTGTATGTGTATGTGTCCCCTTCAACATCCTAACTTCCTGGCACCTCAGTCAACAACTTTCATGATCGCCTTCGCTTCACCCAGCTACAAGCAGGGATGATGATACCCTTGATCTTCCATCTCTCCCTTCCTGCTCCTCCCCTTTCTTCATTCTCTCTGTAGCCTCCAGTCACTCCACTACTTGTGTGTGATCGATTTATTGACTAAAACTATTCAGGCCAATGGGTTAGTGTCTATAGAGCAAATAGACAGGCTGATTGATGAAAATTGGGCTTATATACACCTTTGAGATCAATTGTACGTTATATATTTTGCTAATTTGTCATGTATCTTATTATTTATGTGTATATTTTGTCCCTCCTATGAGATAAATTGTGATTTTCTGAGAGCAAGAAGTGTATGGCTTATTTTGTCCTTGTATTCCTGGTACCACAGATAATGCCTTGCATATAAGTTCCTAATAAGTTCTTATTGAATTGAATATGGCATATTATCTTTGGATTAGAGCCTGTGGCATGCTTACTCTGACAAGAGGACATAGAAAAACTATATTGAATTAAATAAGAGAATACTGAAAACTCAGTTGACTACTAATTAACCAGAAATGTATATACCACACATTGGGAACCATGTATGGGAACCAGTTTATCTGAATTGGAACATTGGCCCAATTCCTCACAGAAAACTTTCTGCAAGTATGGAAAATGTCCCATGCACATTGGGAGCCCTGGCCACAGGAAATAGCCCCTTTCCTTCTTGGGAATGCTTTTTTTGCCTTCTTGTTGCCATATTACTATTTGAGCCACATCCAATCTAACCCCCGACCTAACCCTATACCGAAGTTGTCCTCTAGCTTATGTTAGGCATAGGAAGAAGAAACAAAGCATGTGCAGAGCAGTAATTCCCCAAACATTTATCTGTTTTTTTACCCCATTTTTAAATTAGATATTTTTTCATGAAGTACTGTTATGGAATGTCCTCATCAAGAAGGCATAGCCACAGCCATATCTCAGTTCTATTTGGGGCTTAGAGATAACTCTTGTTCCAGGGTTAGTACTGGACCTTAAGGCATGGGACCAGGTACATAACTAAGGGTGCTGATGTGCTAGCTTTACTGTATATTCATACACAGAAGGTGCTTGCTAAAACATATCACCTGAAGTACAATTAAGTATAACAAGTACTAGAAGAGGTAAAAGTGAGGTACCAATCTCTAATTCTGAATTAAAGTTAGATATTATAAATAGTCATAGTGTTTGAATAATTTAGATGTAATCTTGCATAGAATCAGAGCATTAAGTGAAATTATCCCTTGAAGACTTTCCATATTTAAGAGAGTGGTCCTGGAACACACACAATCTGATCATGAAAGGGCTTGACTACGAGGTATTAATGTAATAATAAAAGATGGGGCCAGGCCAAAAGATACCTTTATGTGGTGCAAATTAATTCTTTGAATAAATCAAAAAAGCATCATGACAGAGTAAAAGTGAGGTCTTGCCTCAGAGTGACCTTTAAAAATCAGTTCATTGTGTCTAGGAAAAAGACTTAAAGGGGAACCCTGCTCCTACCTTCAAGTAGAACATACAGCTGAAGAAGAGAGCTGAAGAAGGGGAATCTGCAAGGGGTTATGGGGAGTGAGATACCTAGATCATAGGCAGAGGCAACTAGACCACCAGAGTTAATCAAGAGGTGTGTATTAAGTACTTGTCAAGAATTATACTAATAGCTGGAGATATAAAGAAAGGCAAAAAAACAGCTCACAGTCTAATAGAGGAGACAACATGCCAACAGCTATATACAGACAAGATATGTACCGGATAAATTGGAGATAATCAATAGAAGACTTTAAAATGTAAACCATTTCTACATCTCTACTCCAACCTTAACTTGTATTAGAATGAGTGTTGGTTTGAGGACCATGACCCTGGGAGTAAGGCTACTTGAGATAATCAGACTTGAGGAGAGTATCAGGACAAATGCAGTATTGCTAAAATTTCCCAACTATAGTGTAATATCTCCTTTTTTCCTTTGATTCTCTCATGGAAGCCTGAAATCTTTCCTTCTGATCATGGGAAAAGTCTGATAGATATTTTAGATATTTATTTTGTCTTTATAAACAGCATGGGTGTAATTGGGAGGAAGCAATTGAGGAGGTACATCCGAGAAGATAGACAGAAGTAGAGCTAACTGGGGTGTTTTTGCCAGAACACCATCTTTGGCTGGGGACTCAGAACTAACAAAAATGATAAAGAGAACTACAGATCCTTTGTTACTACTTCCCACAGTAGAGAAGGGATGTTTATGCTAATTGTATGAGGAAACCCAACTGGGCAATGAGTCAGTGGGGGAGGGGGCAAGGGGCCCGGGGGAAGGGCAAATACGCATGGTTGTACAACCCTGATGACTCCCCCACCCTTCACATATCTACAATTCTTCCTGTCCTAAATGGTAGTATATATGTTATAATATACCATAAGAAATGATGAATGGTTTCAGAAGAAACTGGGAAAACCTCTATGAACTGATGTTGCAGACTGAAGTAAGTAAAAGTTGAACAATTTACGTATATCAACATTAGAGAGAAAAACAACTTTGAAATACTTTAGGACTCTTATTTATATAATTATCATAAACCCCAAGTGCCCAGGACTGAAGATGAATCATGCCACCTATCTCCTGACAGAGGGGAGGTAGACATAAAATCCAGAATGAGTTGTGCATTTTTGGTCATGATGAATGTGAGAGTTTGTTTTGCTGGGTTCCATGTTTCTTGAGAGATGTTTCTTTTTAAATTGGTTACTTTGGGGAACAGTGGGAAGAAGAGATAATAAATGTCAAAAAAATAAGTAATTTTTTAAAAATTATTCTGTTTTCAACTTTTTCACCATAATTAGTTTTTGTAAATTCAAAAGTCTAAAACTATGTATTTGGAGAAAAGGGTTTTGAGCTTTATTTTTAAAGAGATAAACTCAATTTTTACTCAACAGATGTAATATGATTGTAATAATATTGAGAAGAATTAGATGCTTTGTGAGCCTTCTGTAGCAATTGTCACAGAAATTATGGAAATGTTACACTAGTGATGATTTGTTTAATATAGTTTGGCTCAAGTCTGCAATTGATGAATTGAAACAGATGTGTTTAGTGCAGTATGTACCATGGTAGATTACATGATTTGCTGATACAGTCTGTGTAGCCTTGTCAACAAGTTGTCACCTAACTGTCTGACACTCCCTAGAAACCAAAACAAACCCAATCAATTAGTTTCCCATGGAAATAGCTGGTCAGTTGGACACCACTACCTCCCTTCCAAGCCCTTCAGAACTGTGGAGAAATGGGGATGAGGAGGGACATCAGCTAACCTAATTATTTGTTGAAATTTGAGATTTCTCTCCCTCGTATTCCTTCCCTTCCCTCCATACCCAACCTTCACTCTTAGGAATTCACCAAGAGATGCCAAGTGACTCCCTTCTAATTTGGTTATGGATTTGACATTCCTTTAAATTCTCTAACTTGTCAGATGATTCCCTACCCTTATATAATAAGAGAGACCTTCAGAACCTTGAATTTCAAAGATGAGTGCCAGGCTTTCAAAAACAGGACTGCTGAGGACCCACTAATAAGTAGATGTCCAAGAGTGCTTTAGGGAGAGAGGCCTTGACCAAGATCTTAGCTCAGTATGATGCCTTATATAGAAGTTAACAAACAGAGCCCCACTGGCCAGCTAAGGGTCCAGTTGTATAAGTGAGGATTTGGTAATAAGACCACAAGGTCTTTGTAACTCAGAAAAATAAAGTATGTCTTTCCCAATGGATATACATGGTGATTGATGAGTGAGGCTAATAATTATAATAAGCTGAAGAAAACTTGATTTCTTCACAGAACTTGTGTGCATTCTTCCTTGAGAAGTGATGAATAGATAGTACCCTCTTCATCTATGAAAAAGCTTTTGGAGGGCCATCCACTCTTGCTCTAATGTTCTGAAATTAATGCCATGATCTTCTATCAAATAACTGCCTTCATTCCAAAACACCACCCACATACAATATATATTTCACACTTGCCAATAAAAAATCAATTTAATACACAATACCTGGTTATCTGTAGTATAAATCAATTTTGGTTCAATTTATTAAATTGAGACAAGTCCATGTCATTTATATATAGCCTCTGGGACTTATCAATTCTCTTCGAACAAATGGCAAAGCTTTGCAAGACAAGTTAGAGTATCTCTTGCATGAACCCTTTGTTAGAATTCATTCACACATGAACCTATTAGGCAGAATTTTAAGATCTTTTTCTAAGTGGAATAGATTTTCTATGTACATATACTTATTAGCTGGTTTCATATATATATATAGGTATATACACACATATACACACATAAACACACATACACACACATATATATAACATCTGTATCTATATATATATACATATATATGTGTGTGTATATATGAATGTGTGTGTTTATGCATTGCCAGATTTTAAAGATTCCTTAGTGGTTATATACTTCATCCACTCCTTGGAGTTCCATAGCTGTTTCCACACCCAAGGAATAAGAGACATAAATAACTTTTTTCTCTGCCCTCCTCCTTATATGCACATGGGTGGATCCAGATCCCTTCTCTATTTATTTTCTTTCATTTGATTCATTATTTCATTACCCTTCACTGTTTAATTGTTTTTATTATTTTAATGATTGCTGCTTTTCAGAGAGCAACAGTTTAAAGTGGATTTTAAAAGAACCAAAGATTATAATTAAGGGCAGAAATCATCATTTTTTTTGCTTAAACCTATGTAATTGTTGTCTTTTGCTTAGTAGTCTGAATTGATATGATGTTGCGCTGACATCAAACAGGGTAGCCCTACTCACTGTATATTCCAGGAGATACTTATACTTCCTGGTCTAGTTTGGGATTACCACAAGCAGAAACCTAAAAAATAACATTTCTGACTCTCCTTGTGAGAAAGAAATAAACATGTATTAAATTTCATAATTTTATTGTATAGAAAGTGTTCCTTTAAGAAACTGACAACAGTCTATCATTTTGCTCCTGCTAATAACAACCTTAAATGAGCAATGAGGTTATTCTAGACTTCTTTAATTCAGTATGAAAAATTGCATTAAATAAGCCATATTACAGACCCAATTAGAGGGCAGCTGCATTAAAGAAGAAAGGAAAAATCTGTTTTACATCAGTAGCATTAGAACACAAAGCAGATCTGTGTAGCTCTATGTTATCCTATAGTGTGTTAATCAGATACAAGGTGTGACGGAAGCCAGTGACAAAGAGTATTCCTGATAGGGAACAGGCTCTGATAATAGGCTGTTTAACGCTTCATAATGTTTCAGTGGTTCAATAGTAAACAAAACTAGATGTAGAACTTCAAAAAGGATGGCACATTCCATACAGAATCAAATCATAAGTCTTCCATGACACTGTAGAATTTATGGAAACTGAGTGCTTAAGATCATGATGTCAAGGGGCTCAGACAAGAAGAAAATCAAAAACAAAACACTCCACTCTTTAAATGAAGGGTAAGCTCTCGCCTAAAAATGAGAGTACCAGGGCATGCTGCTCTTAATTTGACATTTTTTAAATCAAGGAAAACTACCTGCTAGCATTGTTCTCACAGTGGTCCAACTTACTGATAAGCTTTAGTGTCGTGCTTTGGCTTCTGGTTGGGCTGTGATTAACTTCATATGCTTATTTTCCTCGAAAAAGTGTGTACCTTTTTTATTTAAGCAGGTGTGTAACATACCAATTTTAGCCAACATATGGTAAGACCTTTTGTTGAAACCTTGAATTTACAAAGTTACTATTTGCCATTAAAATTTTTGCCAGTTTTTATATTTCTTGCTAGTTATTTCCTTTAGCTTTGTAAAGTAGTATTAATCATAAAATTTCAGTCAAAAGGGATCTTTGTAATCTTCTAGCCTATACATATATATGTATATATATGTATATGTATATATTATATATGTATATATATATGTATGAATGTGTGTGTGTTTATAATTTGCCAGAGTTTAAAGATTCCTTAGTGGTTATATACTTCATCCACTCCTTGGAGTTCCATAGCTGTTTCCACACCCAAGGAATAAGAGACATAAATAACTTTCTTTACTTTCTTTTCGAGTCTTAAAGAGGTGCCTTGTCCAAAGTCTTATAGCTAGAACCTCCTTGTCTTAACTTCATCACCATTTGTATTACATTCCATGGATTTATTACTGGCTTACAGATAGAAGAAGTGAGGCACTAGGAGATTGTGACGTGTACTTTTTACCCTAAATCTAGTCTTCACAGAATTAGAATGTTGTTTATAATCATCCTTCAAGTAACAGACATATCTTACCTCTAACTTCTCAACATAAGAGGGAAAGATAAAATGTATGACTTGGGCACCTCACAATTGGTCCCCATTCACCTCTACTCTCTGTCATCCTAATGTGAGTCTAGGAATTTGCCAATGGAACCTGATCATTACCAGTACCACAACTGCAAATCTCCCTTTGGTGGCATCTAGGCCACTTTCTGGACCACATACACAGGGCCTTGTCTCTCTCCTCAACTGTCAAACCATTCAACTTTCACTGTAAATACAGATAACATACATATATACATAAATACACATGTATAGTAGTTTACATATTTATTTTTCAATGTATAAATGAATTTTTCCTTTCAGGGAGATCTGATTTTAAGAATACAGTCTCTATTCAGACCAATGTGACATTAGTAGAATAAGACTAGTCTCGAGCTTAGCCTTCTTTTTCCAGCATCCCTAAATAAAATTTCATAGCATATAGCTAAAAAACTTTTTCCATAAAAATCTAGTTGAATAGTATTTAAAGAAAATAGTCAGCAGGTGTGTGGTATAACTTTGCTTATTACATGAGAGGAGCAGTCTTACTTTTACTATGCACTTACCACATTCTAATTTGAATTGTATATTTGTGTATATGGCATCTCCCTTACAAGAGATTAAGATTCTTTAAAACAAGGACTCTGGCTTATTTATCTCTGCATTCCCTAGAAATAAGCATAGTGCTTTATACATACAAGGATCTTAATAGATGTTTCTTGAATTGCTTGCAAAAGCACATGGTTATGAGATCGTTATAATTTATATCCCTACTACAAGAGTGAAGAATAAGAAAATATTTAAACTAATGTTACCAACAGTATATATTCATGTCAAGCAGCTTTATAAGCACCATAAGACACCCCAGAAGATCAAATGTATTACAAGGTAGAATATTTTATTATATGTGTTTGAAAACCTAGTAACATTTTCTACAGAGGCTATTAACCTTGAAATTAAGAACGTGACTCTGTTACCTGAGGTAGCAATATTTATTTATTATTTATCTGAAATAAATAAATTAAAATTTTAGAATTATAGAATGTTTTTCTAAGTGTAAAAAAAAAAACCATTTTGTTTCAGAGCCTGACAAAAGATAGCCTACCTTTGAGGTTTTTTGGTAACCAAATACAGAAAAGGGAATAATATATACAAGTAATTGGTCTGACTGGTTACTTTAAATTTCTCATGTATGAGATTATGAATTGTTTCATAAAAGATAAGCTTACCAAGGGAAAAGGACTCAGGAGTTACTTGTACAAAAATATTTATAGTAGCTTTTTTGTGGTGGCAAAGAATTGGAAATTGAGGGGATGACTATCAAATGGGGAATGACTGAACAAATTGTAGTATATGATTGTAATGGAATACCATTGTGCTATATCAGAAATGATGAACAGGTAGATTTTGAAAAAACTTCGAAAGACTTACATGAACTGATGCTGAGTGAAGTCAGGAGAACACTACACAATGATCAACTATGAATGACTTATCGATTCTCAACAACACAACGATCCAAGACAGTTCTAAAAGACTCAAGATAAAAAAATGCTATCCTACAGAGAAAGACCTGATGCAGTCTGAATGTAGATCAAAGCATACTATTTTCACTTTATTTTTTCCTGTTTTTTTTCTCTTTTAGTCTGTTCTTTCACAACATGACTAATAAATATGTTTTATGAGATTACACATATATAACTATATCAGATTGCCTACTGTCCTAGAAAGGGAAGTTGGTGAGGGAAGCAAATTTTCTTTTGAAAAAGTAATCTTAAAATTTGTCTTTACATGTAATCGGAAAAAATAAAATACTTTTAAAAATAGGTAAAAATGCAAGAGAGCATAAAAATGAGTGTACCTTTTTGTAAGTAGACTCTAATTTTTATTTTTACTACCTATTTAACCTAACAAAAAACACAATTTTTGTTTTAAGATCTTTGAGTAGGTTTCACATAGAATAACACACGATTTCTGAGATATAACCCGTTTGTCTTTAAGCTACCAAAGACCGAAAATATTTTTCTGCAAACCTGCTATAGCCCAGTGATTCAAACATACAATATTTTTAGTGTAAGTTAAAATTTTGTTGTAGTTCATTAGTTTTTCGACTGACTCTCTGTGACCCCATTTGGGGTTTTCTTGAGAAAAATATTGGAGTTTTTGCCATTTCCTTCTCCAGCTCATTTTATAGATTGAGAAACTGAGCAAACAGAGTTAAGTGATCAGGGTCACACAGCTAATAACTCAGATCTTGTCTCCACACCTGCACTCTATTCATTGTCCCACTTAGCTGCCCTTCTTGAGCCCCTAGGTTAGTGTTATCAAACTCAAATAGAAATGGATTCCAGCAGGTAGAATATTGACTTAGAAAATCACAAATTGGAATTATCTATGTTATATTGTGTTTTTATTTATTTTGTTAAACATTTTGCAATTACATTTTAATCAGGTTTTGGCACAAACTAGGGAGTTTTGCAGGTAGCTCTCAGCTATGAGTTTGACACCTCTCTTCTACTTGGACTTCAACTTGTTAATATTCTTCCTAAAACCTGGTACCCAAAACTATACATAGACTCTACATATGGTCTGCCTAGGGCAGAATGGAGCTACTAACATCTCCTTTCCCCAAACATAACATATAACATGTTGGACTTGGAATCAGAAAAACCTAGACTTAAATTCTCCCTTAGTTGTTTCCTAGCTATGTGACCCTATGCAAGGCACCTAACCTGGTATCTCATCCATAAAACGAGAGGATTGGACTCAGTGGCCTCTTAGATCTCGTTTTCTTTTTTAGACCACCATATCACACTGCTGATACATGAGTATGCAGTCTATTAAACTCCCAAGGTTTTTGAACCCAAGTGCAAGACATTTTTTTTATCCACTGTGACCTATTGGATAGTGTGCTGGCTTAGTATAGTGTCACAAAGACTGAGCTAGGTGATTCTAGGCAAGTCACATAGTTTCTCTCAGCTTTATTTTCCTAATCTGTAAAATTCGGTAGAATTCAGTAAGTATTTATTAATTTCCCTTTTTGTTCCAGGCACTATGTTTGTTACTGATGGGGGATGATAATGATATACTTATCCCTCAGGGTTAGGGTCAAATGAGATCGTGAATGTAAAAGCACTTTGCAAAACTTAATGTAACATAAACATGAGCCATTATTATTATTTCTGTTTTACTCCGTCTTATAAGGCATCCAGCTTTTTGAGAGTCAAGGAGGACTTGACAGTTACCTTCTGATGTTAGAAGAGTACATAAGAGCTAGAGATGGGCATCGGATTGACAACTGACACCCTAGGGCCTGGCATTGTTCTACTGCGTGCCTTAACTATGATGGATGGGGGCTTATCCAGGGTATCCTTCAAAGCGTAGATTTTTATCATGAAGTTCGGAACAGGCCAAGCACTTACCATGGCTGGACTTTCTTGGTCATCTTTAAAATTTTGTTTTGTGCTTTTCCTATTGGGACTCTCATGTCAAATAGAACTTCTGTGTTTCACCGTACTTCTGATTTTATGCTAATACTCTAAATCTGTGCTAAATCTATATAGCCTAGCTTATTAAATTTGCATAGGAACAAAAATCTGTTACATTGTTGTATAAACTGTGATTACAAATTAAGTTAAAAATTTTAAAATTCCTATCTTAATAGTTTTACTGTCCCATTATTACATCCCAATTCTGTCATCCATTGCATTATCTGTTTCTAACAGCATCTTGTCACCTGCAAATTTGATCATCTTTAATTCAAGTTATTTATGAATTTTGCCAAGGAAGGAAAATTTTGTTTCACTTTACAGGATGCCAGTGTATGGATTACTATTCTTTGCATTGCGTCAGTCAAGCAGTTGCAGATTATATGATAGTACTGTTAGGCCAGCTTAGATCTCTCTGTTTTGTCCACAAGAATTTTGTGAAAGATATTGTTGTATGTCTTGCTGAATTCTAGTTATTTTGTTAATAATATTACTCTTATCTACTAGACTGGTAACCCCATCAAGAATCTTGGGAAATCTTTGCTGGCTCTTCATAATGGCCTCCCTTTCTACATGTTTACAAAATATACCCTTACTAGTATGTTTTATAGTTTTACCAAGAATCAATGTTAAACTTACCATCCTATAGTTTGAATTACATAATTTCTTCACTCTCTGAAAATCTGTTAGATTTCTCATGCCTCAGGCTCAAAGCATCTTTTTCATTCTCCACAGTTTTTAGTTCAGCCATCACAGCCACAAATTCCTTTAGTATTTTATGATATATTTTATCCAGTTCATGTAACTTGAATTCATTGAGGACCTCTGGTACATTTTAAATAAGTTTGTTATTCTGTCTTTTCCATTATGAATATAACTTTGTACAGGGGGGAATATCCAGGTAGGAAGTAAGTAGTTTCACTTTCTCTGTATCATCAGTTATCATCTTGTTGTCCACATCAAATACTGGCCATATCCCATCTAATTCTTATTCTTGCTCCCTTCATAGCTTATAAACCTTTTTTCTTGTGGCATATGATACCATATACGTTAATGAAAGCAATCCTTTAGGATATAATAAATTATAGATTTTAAAAATCTGATTTATGACATCAACTGCAAAATCACACTGTACAATGACCCTACAATGCAAAGGGCATAACTGGTAGCTTCAAATTTTGATAGGTAAACATAGTTCTTTGTTATCTGGGATGCTGGAAGAGATAAGGTAGAAACTTGTGGCTAGGTCTTCCACTAGCTCACTTTTAGAAGGCCAGAATCTAAGCACTGATGAGTGGAAGGAAATTAAATAGCCAGTGGGTCAGGTTTCGTAGAGAAGCCAATGGATCCTTTTGTTCCTGTGTTTTAGCTAGAAAGAGAGACAGAGACCAACAGATAGACAGAGAAAGAGGGAGGGAGAGAGGGAGGAAGGGAGGGGGAGAGAGAGAGAGAAAGAGAGAGAGAGAGAGAGAGAGAGAGAGAGAGAGAGAGAGAGAGAGAGAGAATGAGAATGTTTCCTTTACTTCTAAGAATATTAGGTCCCCATTGTGTTCATTAATTTAAGTGGTTCTGTGAGTCTTCATGAGAAAGCCTAAAGTTAGTAAAGACAGTATATGTGAACTGAGCACAACCATTTTTTTTTTACAAATTTCTGTACTTATGAGAAGACTTTTTGCTTAAATTAGAACAATGAAGTCTTACTGGAGGGTGTAAGATGATCATCCCTGGAGCAAGGAGGAATTTTTCCTTCATGCAGAAGATTTTTATTCACTTGTCTCAATTTATTATGTCAGTGTTTAAGATCTTGTTTTTTTGTTTCACCTTATTCCTATCTGTGACATTTCATAGGTGTTGATCAGATCTAGTGCTGGTAGCAAGATGTCCTTCTTGATGAACTAGCAAAGCCATTGTTTTATGCTCGTTGGACAGTTACTGAATTCTCAATTCCTCTTCTTCTACTAGGAATCCATACTCTGAAAACATAAATCAGTTTGATTCATTTAAGAATTTCTATTCTTTTAATAAAATCCAAAAATTTTCATTAGATAATATATTTTTCTATCATTCTCCTGGCAATATGTATTCACTTGAATAATTAATCAAATTATTGGTGTCTGAACCAAAATGAAAAACTATTGTTATGCTCTCAAGAAAACATTCTAAGAGTGGAATTTGTTCTAAGATTTCATATACACGGAATAGGCATTTTGGTATTACACAGGGTTGAATTCAAGAAGTTTTAGAGACTTGAAATCTGCTTTTTATCTTTTAGAAAATCTTTTACAGAAAGTGAGACGAAGTGAAGGAATTTCTTTCCTTGGAGTGATATTTTGAGGCCTGATATTTTGTTTTTTCTCTACGAACTAATTGAACCTATTGTCCCAGTTGATAGCTTTTACTTAAGCAATCTTCCTTGACTTGTGGGCATAATGGGAATATAACAGAACAGATTTCATAATTTGCTAACTAATAAATTAATTATTTTCCCTGACCCCTGAAAAACATTTAGTAGCATATCATTATGTGGAACAGATTCCCCTGAAATGGTATTATTTGCAGACTGGGCCAGTATTCAAAGCAGGCAGGATAAGTTACCAGGATGTCAGATAACTAATTTCCTTCTCACCTTTCAGTATTCGGGAAAGCATAGTTTATCACATAACTCCATTTGCAAAGGCCTAATACCTCTCTTAGATGGGCTTGTTGTATTTTAATGATTGGAAATGTTCTTGGAATAGGTATATAGAATAAAAGGGCCAATTATGTGAATTTACATTATGGATGTCTAAGCATAGTTTTGATATGTTTATCAAACAGTTATTAAAGTCATTGAAGATTAAGAAAAATTACAGAAAAACCAAATATATAATTTCTTTATTTAATTTTTTTATTTTTATTTTTTGAGATTTTTTATTTTTCATTTACAACACACGGTTCTACATAATTTTGAGTTCCAGATTTTCTTCCCCCTTCTCTCCCCTTCCCTCCCCAAGATGGCAAGGAATCAGATATATCTTCTGCGTTTAACTTTGCATTGAACTTATTTATACACTAGTCAAGTTGTGAAGAAGAATTATGACCAATGGAATTAATCATGAGAAAGAAGAAACAGAACCAAAAAAAAAAACCCAAAAGCAAAAATAAAAGAGGAAAAAAAAACAAAGGGGAAAAAAAGCGAGCATACTCTGGATGTAGATAGCTATCTCCATCATGAGTCCTTTGGAGTAGTCTTTGCATCTTGTGTTGCTGAGAAGAGCAAAATCTATCAGGGTTAGTCATCACAGAATCCTCTTATCTGTGGTTGTATAATGTTCTCCTGGTTCTGCTCCGCTCATTCAGCATTATATTTTGTAGGTTTTTCCAGGTTGTTATGAAGTCCGTATCATCCCCATTTCTTATCGCACAATAGTATTCCGTTACCTTCGTATACCACAACTTGTTCAGCCATTCCCCAATTGATGGGCATCCCCTTGATTTCCAGTTCTTTGCTACTACAAAAAGAACTGCTATAAATATTCTTGTACATATGAGTCCTTTTCCCACTTGTGTGCTCTCTTTGGGATACAACCCTAGAAGTGGTATTGCTGGTTCAAAGGGTATGAACATTTTTATAGTCCTTTGGGCATAGTTCCAAATTGCTCTCCAGAATGGCTGGATCCGTTCACAACTCCACCAGCAATGTAACAATGTTCCAATTTTCCCACATCCTCTCCAGCATT
>CM053626.1:286947057-286980164 GCA_028646595.1 Phalanger gymnotis
ATTATTCCCTTTGAAGCCAGTGGGAGTTCTGAATACAGAAGGAAGACATTGAGAATTTGGCCAAACACTTTTTCATTTATTAATTTCCTCTTATCCTAGCACACTGTCCAGTTCATGTTTCATGTAATTTGAACTTTTGTCCATAATTCCAATATTACCTTGTTACAGTGAGATTTCAAATGCTTCTGAATGCTTAAAATCTTTTTCACTTCTTTGGCATCCTAGTGAATTCAACACTTCTTTCACTCAATTTGGAAGTGGGTGGTACATTTTATTTTTCACATCAAGTTTAGTTTATTTCCTCTTCAATTGGAGGATTCCTTGAAAATACTATCCCTTAATTATTTGCTTTGCAGTTACCAGAGGAACTTGTTAATTTTGATCTTGACCTTGTTCATTGTTCTCACACCCTTATGATGGCTCATCCATCAAAAATGGGTCTTAAAAATTTCTTAACTATCATTTTGGTAAATCTGTAGTGTCTTGATTCATTCCATCACTCTGTCATGTGTGTGTGTGCATACATATGCATGTGTATGTGCATGCACATGTACTCTGGCACAGCCAGTCTTGTGACTTCTGGGATGTTTAAACTTCTGAACTGATAAAAATCAGACTATTCATTGCTACTGCTTTTAATACTACTGGATGAATACTCTGTTTCTTTGGCATTAGCAGGTCTTTACCTCCTAATTAATCTGTATGTTATTTTCTGTTCTTATCCTTTTGACAAAAACGGAAAAACCGATCACTGAGTTTTTTAAAAGTAAGCCCAAACCTAACTTTTACTATGCTTATTAAATGGATGAATTTTCCAACTTCCTCTCAGCTCTTCTTTTGTGCATTATGTACATTCCTACCAATTAATACACAATTACCCACTCAGTTTCTGTTTATTTTTCCTTGTCTCTTACACCCTTCCAAATCTTGTCCATACTTCAAAATTTTATCTCAAACTCCACCTCCTCCATAAAGCCTTCCTTGACTACCTTAATACATAATGATCTTTCCTCTCAACTCGAGCATTTATATGTATAAATTATTTGTACTTAATCATATATTTCATTGTGACATGTTTTTGATGGCATTATTATTTACCTTCGGTATTATTAATTTTAAAATTTATATACATTTTTTCTCTCTACCTAGACTTTTATACTTTTTTGTAATCCCTGTAGTATCTAACATAAATTTATTCACACAGACACACTGTTACCTTAATAAGATATTTGTTGAGAGTCTGCCATGAATAGAACATTGTACTAATGTTGGTGAGATATGTAAATACAATAACACACTTATCTGAAAGTCTTTTATTTAGCTATCTCAACTTTTCAAAGTATATTTGACCCCTAGGATGTAATCTAGCTCATCCATACCATCTCTTCCCTGGCCAAAATAAGTTTTAAAAGTCTGGGGATCCAGTCCATTCACTAAATAAAATTCATTCACTTTATTCATTGGAAGTACACTGGAACAGTTATTGAGTGCTTATTTACTTTGTTTTACAAATAGTTCTAACAAAAGTTAGAGGTATTCAAACAGGAAGAGGTGACACCTGGAATACCAGCAAATGAAGGGACAAAAATAATATGAAAAGCAAATGTAAGAGCTTAAAAAGCGTATTTATTGTAGAAACATGTCTAAATAGTGCCTTATTATACTTTTGCAATTTGTATTCATGATGTTGAACCTGAATCATTAAGAAAAGGTTAAATTAGAGTCAACTCATTCAGTTTAGGAAGGCAGTGAAATGGAGGGCCCACTTGTTAAAAAAATATTTTTATTAAAAAATGATTAACGTTAAAAAATTGGGGTACTTAGTAGCAAGTTTCAGTTTACTGGAAAAGTCACTTCTATGAAATAGTTTTGAATAAGGATCAAACAAGATAACATGTAAAGCACTTTGCAAACTTTAATGCTTTATATTAATGCTAGATGTCATCATCATCAAACGAAGCATTCATTAAGCTTTGTCCTGAAGGAAATGACAGTTTAATTCTGGAGACAGGACAAAAATAGAGAGATAGACATAATCTCTGATCATGGTATTGGAGAAAGAAACAAATGACTTGGCATTGCTTCATATTAACATTTATCCTTATTGACCATGGATGATTTCAGATTGTAGAAATTAAATGCCTGTTTGTCATTTTTTATACCTTTTTTGTTCATTAGATGGATTGATTGCTCCTGAAGGTGCCACGAGTCCAGATTTCTTCAATGATTATCACCTTCAGAATGGAGACTTAGTGGGGCAACATTCCTTTCCTGGAAGGTAAGTACATTTTGAAATAAAATGTGATTAACACTTCATGGGGAAAGAGCCATTTTCTTTCTGTTTTTTAAACAATTAAGTTTTTTTAATTTGTCTACTTTTTTTTATTAAGAAAATAGCTTTCATCTTTTTAAGCAGAATTTTTATCAGTATGTAGTCACATTTTAATTTTTAAAGTTTGTTTAAATCACATTTTTACAGAATCATTGTTTTATCACTTTGGAAAGTCCAGGCTGTGTCTTGAAACAGACACTCTTGCTGCCATGTTAGCCTGAGAACCTTCCAAAATCAATAAAAACAGAAAAGAAAATGCAAATGAGTTATTATGTATTTTAATAATTGTTCAGACACATATGCTTGGAAAAGGTTTAAAGCTTTGATTAAATTGAAGATTTTTTTCCAGTAATATGCTATTAAAAAGGCAGATTTCCAGCTTCTTCATTGGTGTCATAGGCTTTGAAAGCCTTGCCAGAAAAGATATTTTGCTCTCCACATCATTAAATGATTATTATAGGTATAAGTCTCTTATTTCAGAGGTGACCTTGTTTGAATATCACTTTTGAAATTTAGGTAGCTATAGCTATTCCAGTTAATTACATATATATATATATATATATATATATATATATATATATATATATATTTAACTTTATAGGTATTAGGGTAATTCCGATTTTCAAGTAGATAAATATCCACCTCCCTCTTTAGCTAAAATTATCTCTAGGACAGTCTTAAAGATATATATTGTTTTGGCAATATGTTGTTGTAATTATGATGGTTATAAGAGTCCCTTGGATGTCTTGACCCCTTTATTTATTTCTTGCCATAAGCCATCTTAAATCTGATATAAAGAAAAGAACATATACCAGATTGTTAGCATAACAAACTTGGTGATTTAAGAGATCAGAGAGGAATTTTTGGTTGAATATTATAAAACAGATTTTCCATAACAAAATTAGAAAAGGAAGAAATTTGGAATATGCTCCCAGAAAACATATATTACCAAGTTCTACAAACATTTACAGAATTAACTCATCAGCCATTTTTCCTGTAGTCATATCTTTCTGCTGGCCCTTTCTTCATTTATCTTCACATAAGGCCAGACCAGCAGGAAACTTGAGAACATGTTTCTTCAATTTCATTGAAAGTTATTTTTAATGAAAGCCCTGTGAGAAAATAATTTACTTTACAACCAACTTTTTAACAACAATCTATTGGATAATTTGAGGAAAAACCTTTATGGAGAGATGGTAACTGGCTTGAGGTCATTGTGATTAACATTGGAAAGATTCATTTTCATGTACAGCCTCATAATGACAAGAAATATTAATTATCATTCTTTTGTCTAAAAATTAAATATTCAAATTAATATTCTGGTGATTTAGTTAGTTTGACAAAAACTCACATTCTAATTTTTTGAAATCTTATTTTGAAAAAGAATAAAAATACTTTGCAAGACAATATAATTACTCAGTGGCAAAATGATGAACTAGAACCCAAAACAGTTCTTACTCTGCTTTTCTATAACTTTGGGTAAGTTCATTTATCCTTGTTCTCTAATTTTCTTTTCTGAAAAGTAACACTTAAAATATCTTTTTGTCTGCATCATTCATGTTGCAATAATGTTGACTTAAAGTTGCTTTGGGTACTTTAGCTAATAAAACTTATAAATCATTTTGCAAACCAGAAGTGTGATATAAAATACTTAACAATAATAGGTTGGAGTTTGGAATTGTTTTCCCTTTAATCAAAATGTCCCATGAGAAAGTTGGTTCTTTCATCTCTTGTCCTTTGTAGTTTCTCAGATCTCAAATCATTTTCTCTTTTATATTTCCAGAAGATTCTAATTTATAATGAATTCGCTCAGTTTCCTTTTAGGTGATAGCTTAAGTGGGAGGGGACCATCTCTATTAGGCAGCACCAGTAGAGATGCAAACAATTACAGTATACATTATATCCAAAAATTTGTACTTGTTCCTATTTTCATTCTTTTTATAGTTGACCCTACTCCTGGAATCACTTATTTGGTCTATTATCCAATCCTTCCACTTGGTTTGGTTTATTTTTTATAGGATTTTTTTATGGCTTTGCTTTGTTGCTGTAAGACCAAGAATATTAAACTTTTTTTGTTTAATTCTAGAAAGATTTCAGTACCTTTCTCATACCATATAAACATTTAAATGTTTGGGTATGTTATTAATAATTGCTTCAAAATGTGTCAAATATGAACCAATATCTGTCTTTCAGTACTGATGCATGATGGGGAAAATTAATGTATGTTTTATTTGATCCCATTGAAAAGAGAATGACATTTTATGAAACTGATTTCAAAATTAAAAATGAAAAGGGTTTTCAGATATGTGAAATTACCAATTAGTTCCTCACCACATCTACTGACAATACAACAAAAGACCAGATGACCTCAGCAGACCCCTTTAGGTCAAAACCTGTGCCCCTGTAAATAGGCACAAGGTGTAACATAAGGATATAGGCTAATAAGAATTGCCCAATAGGATTATTATATGTTGGAATGGCATTGAGAGAATCACAGGACTTCTCCTGTCTTTTCTTGTTCATCAGTCAAAAATAAATGAAGCCTGTCAAGAATTATCTGGAAAATAATTATAAAATTAGATTGTGCAATTTAAATTGCTATTCTCATGACTATTATTAGTAAACATTATAAGCAATATGCTAGGTGCAGCACAAAATCAGAATAAAGCAGTCTTTTCCCAGGGGATTTATCCTTATTCCTTAGGCCATGCCCATGATTGAAAAGTCTTTCTCTTAGGTGATTTCACTTTTAGTTGACTAAATTTGGAAACTGACCATCTCAAACCTCCTGAGATGAAAAAAAAAAAAGCTTTTGCCACCTTGCACAGCAATATGTTTTTATATTCAACAAGAGAATCTTCCCCACTTCATTGTTGTCTAACAAGTTCAAATCACACGAGGAAACCAAACCAAAGTTAAAAAAGAGACTAAAAAAATTTTAATTTGTGTTATATTTTTCCTCTCTTTTTTTCTAGTATGGCGGTGGGAGGAGCATTTTCATCCGAATGCATGCGTTTTTATAATATAGTTGGCAGCCTAATTGGAAACAGTAAAAACAATTGCACACATTTTTCCCTATTATGCAAAGGAGACAATATGTTTGATAAAATAGACACTGGCAGTTGGACAGCGAATGCTAAGTTTTAGACATGTGTCACTATCGTTTTGAAACTCTTGGCGCCAGGATTTCCCGACATTTAGAACTAATGCAAAATGCATTAGTGCTCCAAGGCATGAGCAAAGGAATTGCCAATCCCAGAGTGTTAAATGTAAGCCTTTCCCTCCCAATTCAGAAATGGTGTTAGAAAGTAAAATGGGATTTACTATCGAAGCTAATTAAAAATAATAAGAACAAGTCTAGGTTTGGGGTTTTTTTTTTTTGCATTATATACCAAATATTGGCCCCATATTTTAGTGGGTTTTTTTTTATAACTCTTACTTTTCAAGCCTAACAAGAACCTCATGTTTAGCATATTTTTAAACTGGTTCCAGCTTTTACAAATCAGTTTTTGTTGCACTAAAAATGGTCTATTTTTCTACTTTTATAGGAATCCAATTTTCATAAACTATTTTTTAAAAATCGCAGAGACTGCTGAGTTTTCCTTAGGGCTTTAAAAATATTTTTCAATGGGCCTGGTGTTCCTCTTTGTGGTTGGCACAGTAATATAGTGTACTAACCATATTACTGAGGGCAAAGATAAACTAGCAGCCTTCTGATTCTGAAAAGATATACAACAATTGTCTTTTTCTCTTTGCTAGGACAGCCTTCTACTCCTTTATTTTTTTCTTTGTTTAAAAACAAGCTCACGTTCATGTGTTGTGCCATTCTTTGTTTATATGTATACATTGGCGTAGGTGCTACTTTTCTAAATGCTAATTTACCATTCTTACAAAAGCATCATCAAGCATACAAATACTTTGTACTCACTAGAACACTTGAAGTCGATCAGGACTCTCTGAAAAGTAACCTTAGAGTTTTTCGGATTATGGATTAATGAGAGGGGAGCTGTCATTATGGGGCTGGTGCGCATGCTGTTATTAAAAGAGCCGTGGATTTGGAGTCGAGATGTAGCTTCTAGTCTTGGCTCTTCACTACCCGGATGACCCACCGTCCCTTCCATGGGTTTCATTGTCCTCGTCTGTCAAGTGTACTGGTGATCTCTCATGCTACCGTTCTGTGATTCTCTTATCTCATGATCCTCTGTGGAGAAGCTCATCGTTTGATATTAGTAACAGGGAGCTCCGATTAGAATGAGATATTTTGTATTGAGTCTCCAGAATTTCCCTGAGTAACATCAATTTCAATGTGGAATAGTTATTAGGACTCAAAAATATAAACATTAAGACTTTCTTCCTCCCTGGTTAGACCTGAGTTCAAATCAAGCCTCACATACTTACTAACTGTGATCTTGGGCAAGTCACTTAGCTTCTGTCTGCCTTGGTTTCCTCAACTGTAACATGAGGATCACAACAGCAGCTACTTCCAGGGTTGTTGTGAGGATCACATGAAATCATATTTGAAGAGCACTTAAGATAGTACCTGGCACATAATAGGCACTTAATAAATTCTTAATAAGCACCCAAAAGATTATAGCACATAGACAGTATGTTGCACAGGAAGTTGCACAGAACCCCACCATAAATGTATATGTGTATATATGTGTGTGTGTGTATGTGTGTATATATATTATATATATATATGCTATGACAGGCTGTATCAAGAAGAGATAAGAATGTTACAGCCCTACATTTAAAAAGGCAAGACATTTTTCTGTATCATGAAAACAGTTAACTATAACTCTATAACTAGAGAATTGTTCCATTTTTACTTAATAAGCCTATTTTGTCTGATTAATTGAGGCTTGTTAGGATGCATCTCTATGCAGAATTAATAATAATGTATAACCTAAAAAAAAGCAAGAACCTTCAACAAAAACATACATAAAGGGCAATTTCCCTCATGTGTAGCAACATTATAAGTATTAATGAATTAATCAGTCACATGTTTTGTTTTTATCATAGTGTGTTTTTATCTATATTTATTTTAGTTTTCATGTTTAGTCAACTGAGCTTGCACCTTTTTTTTGCTTAGTCCTCATTCTGAGTAATTTCATTTATTGATATGCAGGACTTCAAAGCTTTTAGTGGGCCCCAGAAACTTTTGGTGACCGTAATTTGATTTTAAAAGACTATTATGTGCTACATCATTAAGATTATGAAATTTTTAAAAACATTGTTTTCATAGTAATAAGAGCAAGCATTTATGTAGTACTTTATGGTTATGAAGCACTTTTTAGGTTTTCTCATTACATTATTATGTCATATATATTATAAATATTTATAGTCATAGTAATAATACTACTTTATAGTCATATTTTCCATATTTCAAAAATAACATATACAGTATTGACAAATATGTACAGTGGGCCCTACTTTAAGAGTACTCAATCTGTAAAAATTCAAATTTACAGAACATATGACATAATTAGGATGTTGTCATAATCACAAGATTCTTCATTTTCCAAAAGGATTCATCATAGGGGTCCTGTAAATAACTAGATCCTGTAATGCTCTTAAAATAGAATTCTTTTTACAAAAACTTGACTTATATATGACATCGGTAAGATTGCAAGTAGTAGATTTTACGAATAATTCCTTCTAAGTAAAAGTCATCATTTCTTAGCGGAAATTTCATCTCCATATATAAATGACATTGATCATATATATATATATATGAGATCAATATATATGTGCATGGTGTTAGTCTTTAAGCAAATATTGAGTAATCAAGCATTTATTGAGCACTTTGTATGTGCCAGGTGCTGGGGTAAGCGTCCAAAATACAAAAATGCGTGGAAGATAATATCTGATTAGCTGTACGCATGGTTATAGATCTATCAAGTGTAAATGGAAGGCAGTCTCTGGAGAAAGGCACCAGCAGGGTCTTGAGAGGAGGAAACTGGAAAGGCCTTCTGCACAAGGTGGGGTCTGAGCTGAGTCTTGGAGGAAATCCAGGAAGCAAGGATTCAGAGTCAGAGGGAAAGTATTTCAGGCAAGGGGTACATGGACTCAGGAGATGGTGAGTGATGTGTCCCACAGAACATGACTTAATACGCTCTATATATATCCATATGTGTGTGATAGGAGTTGTTCTAATGGAGCTCTGCAGTACCCAGTATTGTGCAGTTACAGAGTATTTTTATTTTATTTTTATTTATTCCAAATTTACATTGAAATTAAAGATCAACTCCAAAAAGTTGCATTTTGTAGGAATAACTATAATACCAATTAGGAATAATTTCAACTTTGTTTTACTATCAGTGCAAATTGAGCAAAAATGAATACTTGCCCAAATGATAGTAAAGTTTTCTAATGTTAATAAAACCACTCATAGGCAAACCATCACATATTATGAGAGATTATACCTAATGTGAAGAAAAGGGCATTAGCCATTCATTTCTCACCTGCTAAGATTTAGAAATAGTATAAATTATTCAAATAAAATTCAAATAAAAATGCAAATAAAGTTCAAATGAAAATATGAAATGGAATGTCAACTCACTGGTGCTGTGCCAGGAAGACCTATCTTCCAAGATTATTAGTTGTTGGAAATCAACCTGAAAAGGGATCCAAAGTCAGTAAGGTTTAAGGCTTTAATCCACTTAAAGTCTTAGCGTACAGGCTCACAGAATCCAAATGACAGTCTGATTTATTGGTCATCCAGTGTGTCGTGTTAAAAGAATGTTTATAGTGAGAGTTAATAGAATTCAAAGCTTTTCATTACATATTAACTTCCAGTAGTGTGTAGGATCTTGTTTACTTATATTTTGCTTGAACACATTTGGCATCATTCACTGTGAATAACTGCTACAGATTTGCTGTGGACAAGTTGCTAAATGCTTCAGTGCTTATTAAAGTTCATGCTCCCACGAGTTAGTTTACTGTTGATGTCCCAGCTGACATCCAGTTATTTTTAAAATGGAGCAGCAAATTATAAGGTGATTCATAGGTGGGGTACTGATGTTGCATGAATCATGCCAATCATTTATTTAAGTAATTAGTAATCATTTTTTTCTATAAATAAATTCCCATGGGCTATATTAATCTTACATTGTTTAAATTTGTTAATAAAGTGACCACCCCCTTGCTAACATTTGAAAATTGGAAAATTTCATTTCCACTATTTGGACACTAATTCGTTTGTACTTCCCAAAGAGAGTTGAATTAGGTTTTATTAGTAAATTGGGCATATAACCTTTATGTCCAAATTTTATTAGTTTATAACACATTAGCATTAACAAATTGTAAACCTTATACACACAAAAAGGAACAGTGGTTTAAAAATAAGGCTTAGAGACTCAGAAGGTTTAGAAGAAAATCTCATCTTGAAAAATTTGTATTGTAGACTGGGGAAAATATTTTAATGATTTATTTCGCCTTCGAACCTCACTAGCAGGAAAAGTAATTGATAGGATTGCCTTTGTCAAGTTTCTATTACATTTCAAACTGCTACTCTGAGTGAATATTTTGCAAATCCAACAGTTACTAAAAATCTAAAAGATGTTAGTGGAGGAAACTTAATTTAAATAAAATTAAAGTCAGGAAAACTCGTCCATGAATAATCAAGTAATCTAAATTCATCTAGGCCTTGTAAAAATGTTAGCACATCAATCATCATCTAGCTTTTAAAATCAGTCAGCTCTTAAAAAGCTGATTGTGTCAGGCATGATTTTGTACCAGTAGAAATAACATGGGTGTTAATCCAAATGATTCATAAGTGAATGACTATACATCTATCCTACAAACTGACTTAGTTTAATAGTGTCTAATAATGGTACTCAGACATTTTTCACATTTATTAATGAAATTTAGGTTGGGTATACATACAGGGCTGAACCATTGCCCTTGGGAACTTTGAAATAAATTAACTTCTATGAGAAGAAAATATAAAGCCCCTGAGTAAAGATGGCTGTTTCAGTGATCTATTTATTAGAATTCCAGAGACAGACTTTCCCATCAACTCTTTGTAACTTCTTATCTTGTAAAACAAGAATGTTCATATTTTTAACATTTTTAGACATAAGTTACTGTTGCAAGGGCTTATTCATGTTTTACTAGAAACTTGAAGTAACTTAGACTTTTAAATTTCAATTTGAAATTTTGTCAGCCAATTGTAAGCTACTTTTGCAAAGAATTGGTATTTTCATCATTTTTCTCCTTCACATCCTGAATCAGTCACATTTGAACAAATTTTTGATCTAGATGCCGTCTCCTCCTTTAAGATCGTATTTATTTCTAGCCCAGCTGCATTTTGAGTGACTTAAGAGTGAGGTTTAAGTAGTTATTAACAATTTTAAAAGATTACTAGAATAGCAGTGAGTGAGTTCAGGTCTCTTAAATGTCAAAAAAGTAAACCAAAACCTGGGGGTCTGTAGATTTTTAAGCAGAACATTAATTAATTCCCTCATTCTCTCTGTTGCCTATAGTCTCTCCAGATGTGCTACTATGACTATCCCCCTCCTGAGATACAAGCCATCTGGGTTCTGTAAACTGATTTGCACTTATTTTAAACAATAATTGAACAGAATGTAGATGAATTATTAAAGTAAATGTATGTTGCTAATAAATCTAAAAGCAAAATATTTAGCCATAGTAAATGAGAAAGGAATGTGCAAATGAAGACCTGCTTACTTTAATGAGTTTAGTTGGTAACCTTCTCAGTTTCAACCAAAAGAAAAAATTTTATTTTTCTGGGTTTTTTTAATCTGTAAAACTGCTTACAGAAGTATCCAAGACAAAAACAAGGAAATATAATGTTCTAAACTCAACCAGTCCAAACCACTCGAACAGCTATGACAGCTCATAAAACTGAGAGTAGTTTTTAACTGGGCTCTGTTTTACATTGCTAAAGTGAATTTTCCTTGCAGGAAGTAGCCAGTGGGTTTATTTAGTTTCCAGACCATGGCTTTGATCTTTCTGTACTGTCACTTCTCAGGTTACATAGCCCTTTTTCACTGCCGTAAATCTGCAACAGTTAATGAGAATAAAATTTCCCCCTCCTCACTGATCACATGCTGTTAAATGCCAAACCACAGCCAACTGCATATTTGCAGAATTTTAGCTACAATGTATGAAAACAGCACAATCAGTTTGATCTTGTTGTCTTTGTCATTCATTTTATTGAGCTTTCCTCCTTTTTTAAGTGACCTACTTTATCAAGTCAAGTGGTTGGAGGCCAGAGCTGGAAGAAAGATTTAGAGTGGTCATAAACTGAGAGAAGAGGAGGGAGAGTGTGTATATGTATGTGGGTGTGTGTGTTTGAGCACCACCATTCAGATTCACAATTAAAGCAACTTTAAGTGGTTTTAAAAGCCTAAACCTTCCTCCACAATACATGAATGGGTTTGTTATTCCTTTAGTTACAGTGCATGCTCAGTTTTGACATAAATTAGCACTCAGGAGATAAATTCATTTAACAAGTCAGATCATTATATTTCACTTTTTTACAACCGTAGTGAAGGAATTGTGGTAGGTTTGAGGTTTTTTTCAAGATATTTTGACATTTTTAAAGACCTTTTATTGAAGTAGGAATACCATTAGTTTTTAGAAATATCTTTCATTTTCTTTTCGTAGCACAATACTATGAATTTTCAGAATAATTTAAGTTACCAGATGACTATCATGCATTTTAAAATATGTGTGTTCTATACACCAGTATGCACTGATGACAAAACACAGGACAAGTAACATACAAAATATAACATTTATCAAATGCTTATCATGTGTCACTGGGATTAATGCAAAGTTGAGATAAGATATGGTTCCTGCCTTCATGAAGCTGATAGTCTGGTTGGTGAAATGTGTTCATTATTTAATCCTTCTTGCAAAAGTTCTAGCTTGAGTTAAATTCAGTTTAAATTTAAATTCTTAATCTTCTTTGGTAATACTTCTCATAGGAATGACTTTTTAGCTCTGACAAATAAGACAGCTGTAGAACGCTGTTACTGATCCCAGCCAGGGGTAACAATAGGCCAAAGAAGGAATGTGCCCAAATTGACCAACTCACATAGTTCAGAACCTAGCACATCCACCAGCAGGTTAGAGGAATCATATCTGAGTCTTTCACTCTGCTCCTGCAATAGCCATTGTAGTTCAAATAGTAATTTTTATCCTGACAGTATTTAGATCTTGGGGAAAAATAAATATTGATACCTATCATAGTCAAATGTTAAGACACTAAATGCAATTCTGTTTTTAATTCTATGGAGCTGAGGGAGTAAGGGGGAAGCTGCAAGGAGAAAACCATAGGGAAGATTTGATGTAGAATACCCCCCTGTTCTCTTTCGAAGAACATAAGCTATTGACAAACACTTAGAAGTTCATTTTTTAAAAATAGATTTCTATATGTCCTTCCAACTTCAAATCCATTATTCTTTCTTGTACTCAACTCTTTGCCTAGATATTTGCTCCTGAAACATCTAGTTATAAAAATTGAGAATTTGGCAAAATGTAAGCTTCTCAAAGATAGGGACTGTGTTGTTTTTGTTTTGTATTGTTTTGCTCTTAATTTTTGTATACTCAGTACTTGCATATATTGGCACTGGTCTTGTTTTTTGTTCTTGTTTTTTTAATTGTGGAAAAGTGTGCTGGCTTTGGAGTCAACAGAACTTGGTTTGAACCTGGCTCCACTGCTTATTTATGCATCCTTAGGCAAGTCAGCCTCTCTGGGCCTCAGTTTCCTCATCTATAAAAATGATAGGGTTGGACCAGGTGACCTCAATGCTTCTTTCCAGCCTTAAGTCTATGATCTTCAAAATTTAAATGAGCCATTCTGATAAATGTGCCATTTATTGAAGGCCAGTTGAAGTGTGTAAAGTGATGTGTATGGACACTCTGATTTGAAGAATATCCTGGTTATTAGTGATGAAGGTAAAATAATCATGTTTAAAATAAAACTGCTTGGAGCTGATGGAAATATTCCAGTTGTAACTGAAATCTACCCGTGAGGTCTGATAGTAGAAGTGTTAATAGAGGTATCATTAGGTTTACTTTTAGATTCTCTATGTTCACCAGGAATTCAGATTTTTCCGAAGGAGAGAGAATATTAAATGAGTTAACATATGTAAAGTGCTTTGCAAACCTTAAAGTACTATGTAAATCTATTATCATTATTTTTATATGAGGTTAGAAATATGGTAGCATGAGCTGTAATTACAACTTCTCTCACTGACTTGATATGAAACTATACAAAAGAAATTTAAACTTCCATTTCCTTGTCGCTGAAATAGATATTATATTCAGATATTTACATATTATATTTGTTCTCTACTTACCCCATAGGGAGAATTTATTATCACATTTTATAAAGCTGTGTTATATAGAACTTTGAATTTACTGAAAGAATTCTGCTATATAACATATTACATGTTTTTGTGGGGGGGTTGGGGGAATATTTTTCACTATATTATAACCTCATGAGGTTTAGTAGAGGGAAAATGCCTCCATAGTTAAAATTCTGACCTTTGTTAAAATAAGGACAAGAGTTTCCTTTTTTATTGCTCCCTGTTTTTGCACAATTCATCATTGGTCTCTTACCAAGCAGTAAATGTATTGTAATTTTTTTCATTTCTATTTACTTCCAAAATAAAGTCATTTACTTATATGTGACAAGAAGTGGAAAGTGTATTTTTTTTAATCAGGCGTCCTTTTCAATCAACACGCAATGTAAAAAACATTGCTTGTTAAGATGTAAGTTGGAGCTTCAGTTTAATTCCTGTGTTCTACTACCAAATGTTATATGCTATGGCCAAATGCTATATTTTTAAGATCCCTGTTTTTCCACTTGTCCTGACTACCACCTTTTGGTCATTTGGAACCTGCCCTGCCCCTTGCTGAGGAAATAAAGAATTATATCAGCACAGGAAAGCATCCAATAATATTGGGTTATGCTTTCCTGTGCTGATAGAATTCTTTACCAAGAATGGCTTTTCTAAGTTTTACTTAGTATTTTTATAAAAAGTCATTCACATTGAATTGTTTCGTGCTCCTTGTTTCTCCTTCCCTAAGTGAACTTATGGCAGTAATCTCATTCTTGCTCAAAAATGGTTATGCATTACTTTGGCTCAGTACCTAAAACTTCTGTTTAGTGCAGTGTAGTATTCCTTAGATTACTACAATTACAAAACACCACAGCCCCTTGCTACATTTTCCTGACAGAAAAATTAGGATTTGTGCTAATTTGTCTAGGAATGGGGGGGTTTTGGTGGGGCAAGATTTACTTCTTCAAATTTTATGACATTTTAATTTAACCAATGGTCACATAACTGAGAATCACCTTATGGTTTAAGTACAAATTTCCTAAATTAAAGATATTTTCATAAAATATTGCATTGTGATAGTTTGATAGTTCACTACATCTTAGTCTCTCCATTAGATAGAGAGTTTGGAAGATTTGGTCCTAATAGCAGCTTATTGTGGCTTTTACAATGGGATTGTAAAATGGAATTGTAAATTTACAGTGGGGATTATTTTACTAAAACACATCCATATTCGGCATGAATAATAGTGAGTTTCTCAATAAACTATTGAGTGCAACAAGAGCTTTGATATAAATGGTAATTTCTCAAGGCAAAAGGTCTGCTGGGTAGAAATGTTGGCCTCTAGTATAGCATATGCTTTTAGAAACCGGATTCTTGGAAGAAAACCCAAATTCACTTGGGTAAATAATGATTGTGAAAATATATTGCCATGGTAATAAGTGTTGTAGGATTTCAGATGACAGATCTTTGAACTTTTTTCTAAAGTAACAGTAAAGCCAATAATTAGTTCACATATAAACAAAAACTCTTAATTGGAAGAGATTTGGATACTTCATAGAGTAGTATCAAAGGATCTTTTCATATTCATCAGGTTTTCACATTTTTTAAAAGCAGAAACAAAAGTCCATTGCTTTTTATTTGAAAATGGGGGAGACGGGTTATGGATTAAAGACCTGAGCTGCCGAGCCTTTCAACTGGAAATGGTCCAACATATGGCAATATGATAGTGACTCACATCATTCCCTGTATTTTTCCTCACCAGCCATAGATACAGAAACCAAGCCTTAGAAGACTTGATTCTTTCATGCCCTGAACTATTCTGCCATGAAGTCTTGTTTGGTGGTTGTTATAGTTGCCTCCGTCAATGGTCCTAGCACTAGCTATGCCTCACTTCCCTTCCTTCCCCTGACTGCTCCTAACCCGCCACAATGTACACAGTTACTCCTTTACCTCCTTCCTCTCTCTTTTCTAGTTCTGGAGGCATAATCAAATCAGTTCTGTCATTATCCCTAGAAAGCATGTGTCAATCTATTCTACTCCCCATCCCTATAACTTTACAAACTAAAACATCACCCTGGTCACCACTCTCATATGTGTTGTCTTTTTCTCAGTTTAATGTAAATTCCTTGAGGGCAGAGATATGTCTTCCCTTTTGAATTCATGCCCCCAGCTATGCTTGGAACATAGCAAATGATTAATAAATACATTTCATTTATTCATTCATCAAATCACTTGGTAATCTCAGAGCTTCCCAAAGGCTCCATTGAATTGAATGTGATTTAATTCTAAGGAGAATAATCAGCCACTATTACAACAATTTGGTGGTCATTCTTCTGATTGAAGTAATAAGTGCTAGCTACCTGGTAGCCTTTATCTAGCTTGTATACAGGGCAAAACACAGAAAATTCTTAATCTTTACTTGTATACACTTATCCTAAACCTCAATAATCTAAGATGTTATCCCGACCTCCCTCCAAAATTCTCTTTTCATCTGTAAAATTTCCATCAAAGTTCCTCCCTTACATCTTCCCAGCTCTGCTCTCATGTCTCAAATACCAGATCATCAGTGTGACACACTCTCTAAGACAGTACAAGTAGCACAAAGGAAAGGGCCACACAGGGCATAAGTTCTTCACCCTCAAAGTCTCTTTTGCCCCACTAGAGAAGGCAGAAGTGGAAAAAAACAGCGTTGGGTACAGAGATGAGGTAGATGTCTGTTTTACATGGAGCAGCAAAGACCTTGTGCTGTGCCTATACTTTTTTAATAACTTTCATGTACTAAATGAATAGGAAATACGCCAAGGATCCTGTATCCAAAGAGATTCTGTTCAAGTATTTTTTTTTTCTTAAAGGGAATATGACATCTGACTCAAACATAAGCTAGAAACTCAAAAGATTTCTACAGAATTCATTCAGTTGGACAGGCATTTCAGTGCCACTTTGATAAGGTGGAGGCTATGATTGGCAGTGGCATTCTTTTAGTGCAGCAACTATGTGTATACTTTTGTGCCCATAGATCTCTGTGAATTATGTAGGAGCTCTGTGAAGGCAGACAAACAGAAAGCATGTGTAAGAAGCATGCCAGGCATTATGAAGTATCCCCTAACTCTCTAGATTCTATACAAGGAGCCAGCTTCTCCTAGATGTTGTTAGGAAAGAACTCATAATGATTTTCATATGTTGTTAAGAATACTAAATGTGTACTGTAGTGTTTTACCTTTTGTTCATGGGGCTTTGCAAACATAATGTTCTCATAGGAAGGAAGAATTGAAGAGAGGGCAAACTTTCATTTTTACAAATGAAGAAATAAAAACATTGACAAAGAAAGTGACCTATCCAACACAGGCAGCCTTTCAGTGGAACTGGAAGTTACATCCAGGTCTCTTTTCTTTTTCTCAAGCCACTAAATTGCATTAATTAACTGAAGATTAGAAAACTAGTATATTGTTGGATACTTGGGCACTAGTAGGTACTGTAGCTACTTAGGTTGATTTAATAAAGTGGTATAACCAATTCGGGAGGTGAAGGAGTTGAGAAACATGAGCATGTATAATCTAAGATTCTAAGGTTAAATTCTGAAACAGTAAGATACCTCTTCACCCAAAAGATTAGGGTAACTGATAGAGGGATAAGGTAAATTAGCATAGCATTTCTTTAGCCATCAAACTGATTTGGAAATACACTTAAGTTCTGTTTTAAATGTAGTAATCTGATTTCAGGTCAGAAAAGAAGGTAAGAATTGTATCCATCAAGTAATGTCAAATTCAGATAGAAACAGAGCCCCGAGGGACTTAGAAAACCACAAATTAATATTATATATATTGTGTTGTATTTTTATTTATTTTGCTTAAATATTTCCCAATTTGATTTTAACGTGGTTGGGAGCACCGAGGATTTTTGTCCAATGGTTGGCCAGCATACTGCAAGTTTGACAACTTCTGCCATATATCAGCCCATATTGAATTTAGTTAATATTTGCCAGGTACCCAGTGAGTGTCTAGCAGTGTTTTGGTATTATAGGAAGATGTTACTTACTAGAGAAATGATACAGTTTCAGCCCTCAAGGGACTTAGTCTATTAGGCACCACAATTTAAATATATTTACTCATTTTAATCATTGAATTGGGTATTGGCACTATAGGTTCAAGTGGGAAAAGAACAGAATTCCATTTGTCGGACTACCTTTCTGTAGACTTACAGTGCAGCAGAAAGTTTATTTGTCCCTTAGTATAGTTGATATACATATTTTTGAAGACTAGTGATGCATTTCATTCTCTGCTATTTAGTACTATTTATATTGCCAGTTTAGAGCCTGAGTTCCAGTGGCAGAGATCAATGGTAAATAAGTTGTTAACTAATTTATAACATTAAAGGGTAAAAGACAGATGAAATATCATTTGGCCTATGTAACTTTCATACCAGAGTATGACTGAAAGTATCAAAGATTTCTGACCAAAACTGCCCACCAGGAATCTTTTTTAAATAAACTGAAAAACGAGAAGTATAAG
Source organism: Phalanger gymnotis (assembly GCA_028646595.1). NCBI lineage: Eukaryota > Metazoa > Chordata > Mammalia > Diprotodontia > Phalangeridae > Phalanger > Phalanger gymnotis. Next base: position 286,965,216 of record CM053626.1, read on the forward strand.
GAAATGTCTTGTTGTTTATAGATTTGGGATTGTAGATTTGCTTTGGATTCAGGTTTCAAAAATTTGAGTCACAGTTGCTTAGCTGTTTAAAAACAGGTGCTTTGGGGGGGGCGGGTAATCTTAATTGTTTTATACAAACTCTAGCTGTGTGTTTAAAATATGTGGCTTGCTTACAGTTCTAGAAAGTATTATTTTGATTTCTCTGGGAAAACAAAGTCTTCAATAATTTTCAGCCAGCTGATATTTTTATCATAGCAGAAATATATCTTGAGGCATATAGAATAAAAAGGAGATAAGAAGAATAGAAAATGGCATAAATTGTGAGAAATGAAAACTATACAGTAACCATTTTGCTTAAGATGATTACTAGTGTTTTCCTACACCAAAAAAAAAAAAAATCCAAAGCTTTTTCCTTCTAAATCGGGGAAGGAAAATGAATTACTTAATAAATATGCCCAAGAAATATGAACATGTGTCAGGCTTTCAGTGGCATGAGTTTTGCCCTGTGGAACTTCAGAAATCTTTCATTTAAGAGAGTCGTGTAGTGTGTCAAAAAGGATAACCTTCAAGAGACCTGCACCGTGTCCCCACTTTGATTCTGTGCACGTGGAGGACTTCTGGCAGTTTTTTAAAGGAAGTTGGGGAGTTGACATAGCCCCCAACTTATTAGTTGTCACAGTGCTTTGAGATTCTATAAATACTTGAGCTTGTTCACTTTGACATTGTATTATCACATGGAGATACAACTCTGGAGGAGGTGCTTGAGTTTTACTCACTGGCAGGATCATTAAACGTGTTTTAATTGGACTAAAGGATTTTTAGTACTCTATTAACTTTTGAATTATGTGTGAGGTCATGCACTTTGGAGCATTTCTTATTAATATTTTTAGTACTTAATAGTTCTGTCTATCCTCTCCCCTCCCCAGCCAAGAACCCTCCCTGCTGCTCAGCATTAGGAACATTTTCCTCTTTGGCATGTGCTTTCTAGTTCCCCAGCAATATAAGCAAATTGGAAAGTTCAGCTGTCATTCTTGGAAGGTCATAGATCACACTAGCAGCCTGAGTAATCCAAGAGGTTTTAAGTATCATAGCATTTAGTTTAAAGTGAAATTTGCTCTGACAGGGCTGGCAGACCAATAGGAAAAAGAAATATTTGTGCTTGGAAAAGTGCATCTGTAGAGACTGCAAGTATAACTGATGGCTGGAAGTGATTTCAGTCTAAAAAAACAAATCATTAAGAGAGTGCATAGGGGTAAAATACACAGTTCATATTTTAAAGGGTCTCAAAATGAACCAGCAACTGAGGTTAGCATTACATAGTAATTAGTTGTAGTGTTCAATGTTTAACCCACTCATTTCCAGATAGTGTGGTTAAACAATCAGGAAGGAAAAAATGCCACTTTTCCCTTTGCCTCTTCTTTAAGCTGAGAGCACCATTTTGTTCCAGTAATTTCAGTATTTTAAAAGAAAGAAAGGTACTATGACGAATTATGTAAATATGGAACTAGTAAGGACAAGCAAGCCATTATCCAGATGGCTTGTTAATGATTCAGAGGGTTTATTCGCCCAGCTCAGGGGTTACTTAAGCATTCTTAAGTGTTATCCTGACCTTTGTACCTTACTGATATAAAATGAGACATTACCTGACAGGATAAGATGGCCAATGTCAAGAAGTTCTCACAATTAGCTCAAAAAGTATAAGCCCAAGTTGGCATATGCCTTCTTTCTAAAAAAATGTTGTGAGAAACTTGGGACCCATCATGGTTTTTAGTAATTAATTGCTTTGAATTTGATCACCGGACAGGCATTGAACACCTCTTGTAATAAAAGAGAGTGGATTTGGAATCAGAGGATTTGAGGTGGAATCCATTTTGATGCCTACACCCTAGTTGTAACCTTGGACAAGTCACTTGATTTCGTCTGGACCTCAGTTTTCACTCATCTGTGAAATGAGAGTTGGGCTAGATAACGTCCAAGGTATTTTCCAACTCGATTTATAATTTTCTTTAGTAGTAGCTGCCAAGAAAACTTTTAATATCTGCAGCTACTTTGTATTGTCACTATTTCCTCCAAGTCCAGTATGAAAAATTTTTGATATAGAGCTATAAAGTTAGTAAATTATATCCTGAAGGCATAAAAAAGTATGATATAGAATCTCATTGAAATTCTAGAAGGACAAATGATTACCATCATCATTAGCACAAATTAGTACTTCAAAAGAAGAGCTAAATTTGAAGGCATCCACCTAAAGGTAAATTTCAGTTTTGTTTCTTGTGAAGATCTTTGAAGTCAAGCTTGTGAAATGTTTATGAAAACGTTTGGGAGAAGACTGTATGATTGCTGTCTGGACTGCTATTCTGCCCAAAGTACAGAATTTGAAGTCTAGACTTATAGACAGGTTACCTTTGCATAGGATTAAGGAAATACCTTGTATATGTATATGCACGAATATGTATGATAACTAGGTACTTTACATACAGCGTGCATGGGCCAGATAGATTCTTCTTTAACAGATGTTAAATGGAAATTTTAGACACTGTTTTGCAATAGTATTTTATCATGCATCAGTGTAATTTTTTTAAGTGTCCAAAACAATCAGCCGCTGATCTTCCACTCTTGACATTTTTTAGACCCCTGGAGCCAAAAAACTTTTTGGAAATGACTGATAGATTGATATTCCAGAGATCTGTACCTAAATTACTTTCACATTTGTATAAAAAAGACATTGATTTGCAGAAAAAGTAATGGAAACCACGGCTCGTTCTCTTTATCAATTTATGTATGTTGAGGAATTGTTTGGATTTGAGAATCCTGCCTTGGAAACTTTTTTAAAGCACGTTGTAGTAAAGATGGAGTAACTACTCCATCTAGTGGTTATATTATAAATTATAATCATTTAGGTTGGGGGGGGGCAGGGTGCACTTTGGTCAGATTTCTTCTACTGCCCCAATGGTATCCCCAGACATTCTCATTGAAAATAAATTTTTCAACTAGAGCAGAGATGGGGAACCTGTGGCTTTGACACCACATGTGGCCTTCTAGGTCCTTGGGTGCGGCCTTCTGAGTCCAAGTTTTATAGCACAAATCCTTTTATTTAAGGGGATTTGTTCTGTGAAGTTTGGATTCAAAGGGCTGCCCTTGAGAGCTACATATAGCCTCGAGGCTGCAGGTTCCCCACTCCTGCCGTAGAGGAACATTGTTATATCCAGTAATTGATTGTTTTTATCTGAGTAAGATGCCACACAGTCTGCTGGTTATTTCTGTGAAGTGATATGGTCTCATATTAGAGGAGGATCATAGGGTCAGTCATTGAATCCAACCTCTTCATTTTATAGATAAAGGAATGAAGCCCAGAAAGGCTTAAGGGATTTACAAGGTCACACAGGTAGGAAGGGGCAGAACTTCATTTTGGATCTAGCTTCTATGACTCCAAAGCCAAGTTATTCCTATCCTCTGCTTATTAGGTGCATTTATAGAGGGCATTAAAATGTCCTATGCATGTGTCAGACCTAGAGACCGTTTTCATTTATCCCTGTATTTCCACTCTGTACTCCACTGTCCAGTGGGTCTAGGATATCATCCGCGTGAGTGTTCCCTCTAGTGATAATTGGTTAACAAAGACTTAGGCACCTGTGGGCCAGGTAGACAAAAACAAAGCCGTTCCTGCTGTCCAGGGGAAAACAACACAGACACATATGAGTGTGTACAGAAAAGGTCTAGGCGCATGCTTTTAGTGATGTAGAGAATTTCCAGGGAGGAAGTTTCCCCTCCTAACACAGATCAGCAGTTATGCTGCACTTGATAGTCTTGGGGGCCTGAAACCTGCTTGCTTGAGTCATGTGTTAGTAGTGGTTTTTAGTAATTAAATTGAATCAAAACCAAAGTCATGCTGGCTCCAAGGACAGCTCCATATCTACAGTATCATTCTACCTGCCCACCCCCTCCCATGTGTGTGTCTGTGTGTATGACTATGTATGTGAATACATCTGATGTAGACATGGAGCTGTCCTTGGGGCAGCTTGGATATGTACGTAAAGGTGGGGTTGAAAGATTGAAAGGTTCTAGAGTTTAAATACTAGTGAAAGTATAAATTCAAACTCATTAGAATTTCTATCTTTAGTCTTGATATTTACTCAAATCATCCCAATCCCACTTCAGGTAACTATTAAAATAGTCAGTTGTAGACTAGACTAAATGTGAAAAGTTACACAAGAATTGTTAGGGTAAGCCAAGGAAATGTGCCACACCTAAGGGAATTAGAGTCATTTAAGACATTGAAACAAGTGTGGCTTTCCAACATATCCTTGAAGAACTAAATGGGAGAGGCCTTAACCTTAGCCAGTTCTCCTCCTCTCTTCTCCCACTTTAAGCTGAGGAGAACCTTGTGAACTTTGAAGGGTTGAGAGGACTGTGGACCCTCCCATCTTCCCTTTGGTGGCCTAGCCCCATCCCCAAATGATGGCATTGTCTTCATGGGAGCCAAGGACAGACAGATGCAGATTCACGAATCATGCTTGAAGGAAATTTCTTGAGCAGCCCTTGATTGAGAAGAAACCAGGAGCTGTGAATTACCCCCTTGTCACATATGCTTTTGAAGCTTGAGTCTACTTTCTTTGGACCCTTTATGCATTTGTGAGAGAGGGTACCACAGACTACTTGGGGGAGGAGGGGAGGCTGTGCCAGCTGGTCTCACTTTACAGCTTTAGTAAATACTCCTTTTCTGAAAGCCACTTCCTGCTTGCTGAATAAATGATTCTCAGCTGATAGTCTTGGGGGGAAGCACATCAGTGAAAACATTAGAGAATCACCTTTGCCTCTTCAGGGATACCTGTAGAACCCTGAGGGAGGGAGCAGAGATCAGGTTTGAAGAAGCTACTATTTCTGAGAGGCAGAAATGAGCAAGGATATTCTGTGCATAGGTAATAGTCCATGTGAAAGCAGAGATGGAAATGGAATGTCATGTGTGAAGAAGAGCAAGAAAGCCAGCCTGACTGGAACATCAGGCAGGAAAACTAGAAATGGAAATGAGCCTGAGAAGACATGAGTGACAGTCAGGTTGTGTGGGGCTGTAAGTGCCAATCAGAGGAGTCTGCATTAGGAAGCCACTAAAGTGTGTTGAGCAGGGTACTGACGTGGTAAGACCTATGCTTGAAGAATTTCACTTTGGGTTCTGTGTAGAAAGTGGCTTGGATGACTAGTTAGGAGGGCTGGTTAGGAGGTTATTGCACTGGTCCAGTTGAGAAGTGTTGAAGCCTGACTAGATCAGTGGCTGCATAAGCAGATGTTTTGGAAGCACAATTTATAAGACTTGGGGAAGCTGCCCATATCTCTCCATCCTGCACAACTCTGGTCCATCGTTTCCTATAAACTCAGCACTGGAGTGTACTTAACATGCCACACGTCCTAACTCCCATCCTGGCCACGCTGTGTAGATGCCAGTGAAGCAAGCAAGCTATCCATCAGGTTCTTTGTATTCTTGCCATACAACCAGTTCATTGTTTTTTTCCAATTATACATTTCTCTGATGGCATCCTTCATATCACTTTTCCCTCATAATTTCACATCTATAATTTGGTAGAGCCAGCCGATGCCCACCATGAACTTCTTTTCCATTACTCTCTGGGTGATCCTCAACTGCAGTTTTTTAAATATTTATATTTCTTGACTTACAGCCATATAACATCACCAGAATGACTGTATTTAAAAGATGGGCCTTTATCAGAAAGATGCTTAGATTTATTTTTTAAAAATTATTCAGTTTCCCAAAAGTTATTCAGTCCACTTGGCTCCAGTTTAACCCTGGATCCAGGTTATTGTCCATTTGTGGTATCAAGAGGCAGAAGGAAACAAAATAGCATTATATCATAATTCTGGGTCATGTGACCAACAAGAGGGTGGGTGGACCATTTTCTCTGATCCTCAACTCTCAGACCTTTCCAAAGAACGGCATGAGAAATAAAGGGCTGTCAGCTCACTCTGTGGTCTGGTCTAAGACATCAAGAATCCTAATTTAGGCAGCAATTCAATGAAGTAACAGCAGACAAGGCCAGTCGCTAATGTCCAAGTCACACCTCCACACCCACCACATTGAAGGTGAAGCTATACAAGCCAACCCAGAAGCTTGCAGAGGAAAGTAGCAGACGCCCACTGGGAAGCAACCCTCTCCCAAAAGTCTCTATCACCTCAGTTACCAATAAATAGATCCCTCCTCTGCTGCAAGTAGTTTCAGGTGTTATCTTCAATGGTGGATTTTCCTTTAGCAACCTGTCAACTCCGTCAATAGATCCCCCAGGATTCTCTCTCATGAGGTCTCTCTACCAGGGAAAATCTTTCTCTGACTTTCAAGACACAGTTACCACCACAACCAGGAAGACCTTCAGAACACAGTTTCTCCTGCATTATAATTTAAATTGTAAAATGCCAAACCAGGGAACTCTTCTCATGAGACCTAGATCCCTCTTCCCCTATCCCTCTAAACCTCTGGCCTCACAAAAACTTGCCAGTGAATAGAAGGGAACCTATATTCCCTGTATTAATTTCAGGTTCAGATATGACTCCCAATCTCATTCCCTACCACCTTGATGGAAGGGAATCTGCTTAAGAGCTACCAAACTTCCTAATTATTTCTTCTGTACCATAGATTTTGTCTAAGGCAAGTAGGTGGGATTATTCAAATCACCATAGGCTACTGCTACCAGCTGTATATAGGGAGAAGGGAGAGGTAGGAGAAAACTGCTTTCTGGGACTTCTCCAGCATGCATTCCTTCAGGGGACATTCAGAATGTTCTTGGTAGAAGGGTGGACTTGGGACCAGCCTGTCGTTGGAATTGTTCCAGAAGACTCTAGATGATCACCTTAATCGCAAAGGTCTCTTGTCCTAAAATTCAACAAGAATTGACGAAGTCAATTATCTATGTTTTGTTTCTAGCATCCACTAAAATGCCTAGTACTCATCATTTGTTTTGTGTTTATATCACTGACTTGGGATTATAAAAGTAGAAAAGAAATCCATAGTCACTGTAATCTAACATTAATAACATGATAATGCTTTTCGCTTATGCAGCACTTTTCATCCAAGGATTTCGAAATGCTTTACAAATATGCACTAAATAAGCCTAACAAACAGCTGAGGTAGGTGATCTCCTTTTATAGAAGTCAGGCAAAGACATTTGGCAAGAGGCTAAGACTACCATAGATTCATTCACCTTTCCCCTGCCCTTATCACTGGCTGGTATCCCCCCCTTGCAATGTGCTGCTGCATGTAAAAAGGCCTCTTTAATGTCTGGATTTGTTTTTCTGTTTTGCAAGCATACATACACTTGTACATACATGTATATTATATATGTATGTGTGCAATATTTTTTTCAAATTATTTCTGTTGACTATAGATTTAGGATTATAATAAATGTCCTTTTAAGCAAATATTTCAGCCTTTTTAATTTTAGAGAAAAATTTAAGTCATTAATTAGTCTGCTGCTAGTTCAATGCCAACTGGACTTCTAATTTATAATGTAATTGCTTAATTTATAATGTAAATTGTAGACTAACTGGGATATACATTTATATTCTTAGACATAATAGATTTTAAATAATGTAATTGGTGTTAAAGTATCATTTTTCAGCTTTAAGAAGGTCCTCTTTTTCTCCCTTTACAGTCACTATACTCAGGTTTAAATATCAAGAAAAAAAAAACCTATTGAGGCTTTACCTCTTCTAATGAACAATATATTATTTGGGTTATATTCTCAATACTTCCAAGGAAGTACATTGATTTATGATATTTTCCAGGTATAAGGAACCCAAAGTCTGAGATCCAAACATTGAGAATGAGGGTTAAATTATCTTTAAAAGAATAATCCTAGAAATAATAAATAGGAGACAGAGACTGCAACTGAGATTTCATTACTAAAGGAACTAATTCCCAGATGGAAACTCCTAGTGATGCAATTGACACCTTGCCTGAAATTTATAGTTGAAGAGAATTCCTTAAACAACAGAGGAGGTGACTTGTCCAGGTCACACAGCCAAGTTTTGGACTCCAAACCACTATCCCCCGGCATGAATAGATGATCTCCCAAAATGTATTTTGGCAATTAATTTTAAACTTTTGTTCCCATTAAAATTTTAATCATTTGTTGCTAATAAGTAGCAAAATTACTTTGAGTTTCATACTCCTCTGACTATATACAACCTCTAGTAAAGATGTTAAAATGTAGTTAGTAGCTAAAATACAGAGAGAGAGAGAGAGAGAGAAAGCATAGTAAGGCACTTGGATAAACTATAAATTATATAAACAATGCTTTAGTAACCAAGAGTTTAACTATGTGCATGTTTCTTATCCATAGTAGTGCCTTAGAACAAAGTATTTTAGCACTCTTCCACAGTACTATTTCCCTTCTATTGTGAGTAGACCAGCCTTTTCTCTGCTAGTAAAAAGATGCAGTGTGATGACTCACTCCCAGGAATAGATGCATTTCTAAATCACTATCCATAAAGTGAATCTTTGAAATCATATTTTCCTATTGCCTTTTTAAAATAATTAGAGATGTACTCCAGAGTCAGGGGATGTGTGTAAGGGGAAAAATTGGTTCCAAGTCATAGTAAAAATCATACTCATAGATTCTACCAACTTTTTAAAATTCCATATTTTGAAAAGAAACTTTTTTAATTTTCTAGAACACTTATCAGAATAAGCAAATGTACAAATAAACATGGTGTGAAATATAAGTCATTCCCCTAAAATAAGATCACTATGAAAGGAAAGAAAAAAATAGGCTGAAAAACAGTACTGATTACAGAACATACTGAAAAGCCAGAGGGGCAAGCAAAGCCTGTAGTGGGGCATACATATAATTTTTTTTAAATCAGAAACCATACTCCCCCGAGCCCTGAAAACAGAGAAGTATGAGAGGGAGATGTATTTTGTATGTTACTTGGTATGTAAAATTTAGTCCGTCACTGTCCATACCCAAGATAGAAATTTTCTTTTAAAGCCCGTACCCCTGTCATTATTTCTACAAGGATTTCTTAGTTAAGGTGTGGCGGAGGGTGGGGGAGATGTTTTTTTACATGCATTTTTTGTTAGTATTCTAACAAGTTTTTCTTATGGTGAGGGCCAAGCAGCAGGATGTTAAGCAATATAAAATAATTAATTTACATATTTTTCCATAAGTCTGAGTTTTTCTATAGTGGGTTTCTTTTAAGGGTGGAGGGTGGGCAGGGTAACAGCTGTGCCAGAACCCACTGCATGAGCTCTGCATGAGCATGTTGTAATCGCTCCATTTGCCTGGCACAGTGAATAATACTCTGCCCTATTGCTGTGTGTTTCTTTCATTGTTCTGATAATCAGGAGAACAGATTCATTTCCTAATAATTTGTTCATAATCAGAGATCTCTTTTAAAAATAATAAAAATGTCTATCCTTTAGGTTTTCCATGTTTGCCACACAGCAGATTAGCTTTTGGCTTCTGGTTATTAACATGCAATGAATTTGTCCAGAATCAACGTTTTTCCTTTTATCAGTCACAAGAAGAAATTTACTGTTTCATTACATTATGCTTTAAACATTCAGCAACAGGCTTTAAAAATTACACACACCACAACTTCCAGAGGTCTGAGTGTCAGAATTCCTTCTCCTAGTCCTCATTCCATTGTATTATTGTAAGACTTAGCCCTCCTTTGCTGAGAGCTGCAACCCTTCAACATTGTACATGATGTACTGATAGTTAGCTAGTAATGCCAGCTTCATGTAGGCCAATATATTATTAGTACAGCTTGTCAAAACTCCCTTTCCTGCACTTGCTTCTGTTCTGTCCACTAGAAGAAAGCTATTGATACTTTCTGGAATATAAAATCTTATGTTAAATTGTTGAAGCTATGCTTTATCATGTACATTTAATTTGAGCAGAGAAAAAATAAGAGTCAGTTAATGAGTCCAAAGACAAGTATCACCAGTAGGAATAGAACCTTGGAACCCTAAAATACCAGACCTCTTCTTTGCACTGTGCCATGTCTCTGTGATGAGAAACATAATAACTGTTGATTTTTTTTCCTCTTCTTTTAGTCTTGGAGTAGATGGTTTTGGTCAGCCAGTTGGCATCCTTGGACGCCCTGCCACAGCTTATGGATTCCGCCCTGATGAACCTTACTACTATGGCTATGGATCTCGCTAAAAGTCACCCCTGCCCCGGTTCCTTTTTGATGTGTCCTCCCAACTTGCTAGAAAACAGTATGTGTTTAGCTACTTTGGACCTTGGCCTGGTAATGCATGTTGATACCACCGCAGGTCTGTGTGATGTTTCCTTTTTTTATATGTTGTTAGCTGATGGTTAAACCCAACTCTTTCTTCTTGTGTTAATGTTGCTGGTGGTGACATAGTTCACACATCAGGCTACATTTTGAGGTTGTACAGTATTTGCCATGGGATTTGAAAGTGAATGTTAAAAAGCTACTGGACTGGAAAGTAAACACTACATTATGTATATTAAGCAATTAATTTAATTTCTATTAAAAACAATAAGCTCACAGTGCTGATAAACAAGCCAAGTCATGTGTTTGTATTAATGCATTTCATTAGTAATCACACACTTATGTGATTTATATATGATTTTTCTTTCGTTTTCTTCCCTGGTTATATCCCGAGTGTGACTTTCAGATTCACAGAAAGAGGTGGTCCCCCTTTATACCATGCATGGTCTGAGACCACTTTCCCAAAGCTGGCTACTGCATTGTCAGGGAGTAATGGGACAAATTTGCAGTTTTCAAGCTCTTTTCTCTTGTTTTTGGGGTTGGGTTTTTTTGTTTTTTTGGGTTTTTTTTGCTAAGTTAGAAGATTTTGCCCATCTCCAGTCCTAAAGCACAACATGGTGCATTTTTGAGTTTATTAAATCTGACTAGATGCTTTTAAGCAGAAAAAGAGATAATCTATATTCACTTGTCCGAGCTTCTTTCTTGTTAAGTGGCATTTAAGTTGGAAGAGTTTCTTGGTTTTAAATTCCCTCCATTTCCTTTAGTTCAAAAGGCCCCACCTATGTAGCTTAGGCTCTGTGTCCCCATCCAGCCTATTTCATCCACCTTATGCAGCACTTGATCATAAGACCCACTGAATTGAAGCTAGGAAATATAACCTCTAATTTATTATAACTTTTCTCCACTGATTTGTGTTTCAAGCTGGGAATCGCAGATTTAGATTTGGAAGTAGGGAAGAATTATCGTCTGTACGCTGAGTTAGAGCAGAACTGAAGCAATAGCTGACAGCAAGCCCTGCCAGGTTGGCAAAGTGCTTTCCACACACAGTCTCACTTGAGCCTCACAACCCTAAAAGGGGGGCCTGACGGGTGTTATTAGCCCCTTTTATAGATGAGGAAACTGAGTGTCGATCACTTACACTACGCTGACATGGCATCTACACAGTGACACTTAACACTGTGACATTAACATAAGTCCAGAAAACCCTCTATAGCTTTGTGTTCTCCAGACGTTAGACCCTAGGGCAGACTGAGCTGGGACCTTGAGTGGAGGGTGACACTCCAGTCTTGTGGATTATTGCCACCACCTTTCTTCTGCCTGGATTCTTCTCCTTTGCAATATTTAGAATGTCTTCTTCTTTTACTATCTTTATCTAATCTATCTCTGACATAAATGCAAAACATCTTTTATAAGGTTTCTAAGGATTTTTACTGCTATTGATCATAGTTTACATCAATAAGGTGCTTTACCACTGACAGAGGGGCCTCTCACAATCACGTGTGATTTGCACGTATTATTGCACCATTATAAAAATGAACTGAGTTCCCATCAAGACCAGGATTCAGGAATTCAGAGCTGAACCAACATTTACCATTCTCCATCTGTGGAGGAAAATAGACAGTTTACTAAGCAAATTAATACTATGTAAGAATTCAGAGAGAACATTAAAATTTTCAGAGCATAAAGTGTACCTCAAGCACTTTTATGGGTGAATGAAATACTGAGAAATTACTGACGGAGGAAGCAGAACCGTTTGCCTGATACTTTGATGTTGCTTTATCAAGAAGAATGAAATTTAAACTAGAAAGAATAGAACCATAATGGCTAATACAGAGTTGATACTCAAGGTAAGAGACAGAAAGCAGCCAGCTTCCCTGATGAGTTCAAGCCAGCAGGCCTAAATGAACAACATCCTGATATAATTGCTGAAGTGTGGGCATCAGTCATGTAAAGGTATTACAAAGCAGCTGTCAACCTCTCACAACCCCAAAACAGAGTTTGATCTAAGAAAAACAGACTATTAGGTTATGTTCCACATTTTCTCTCTCTCAAGCTGGCTTGACATGCATTTTAAGGGAGTTACTGGCCCCATTTGAGATTTGGGGCTACAGAGTTATATGCCCTTTGAAGAGTAGGTATTCCCAAGGGGTGCCAATCCACTGTGATTAGTCAACACACTGGGAGGTAGGCTATGTCTTTGAATATGTGACTTAGGTCATTTGATCCTGGTCAGGAGATAAAGGGGGATGGGGTGCCCAGTTTATATCAGATCACCTCCCACCCCCCACCACACTAGATCACTCCCAGCCTTGGGCTGTCTAGGCAGAAGAATCTGTCTCAGCCCAAGCAGCTTCCAATGCAATCTCATTATCAGTAATGTCCTTATGAAGAACTTTAGAGCTGGAGGCTGGCTGGGGGGAGCTCTTGAGAATAATTTTTCACATAACCAGGGTGCCCCAGGCCTGAAGAGGGGCAAACTTTTCACTTACAAAAAGGAGAAGAGAATGAAGTCTGCAAACCAGAAGCCAGTTATCTTGAATTTGAACCCTGTTTGGTCAATTTATTATTAATGAACAGCTAGAAAAGGAAGTACTCACAAAAAATCAACGTCGCTTTATCAAGAAGAGATCGTGTCAGCCCAAGCGTCTTTCTATTTTTGATCAGGGCAGTAAGTACTGTGCACATAGTTTATCAAAGATTGAAGTGAAGCATTTGATAACGTCTCCCACAATGTCCTTTTGAGAATGATGTGAACTAGATTATACTGTTAGATGGATATAAAAAACAGATGGATGACTGGACCCAAAATGGCTCATTGTCAACATGGAAGGGAGATCTGCAGTGGAATGCCCTAGATTTTTGATATTTTTATTAGTTACTTGTAGCAAAATATTAAGCATATATATATACATATATATGAAACAAATCATGTTATATGACGGAATCAGGATTCAAAAAGTTCCCAACAGGCTTAGACATAGAACTGAACCCAATAATATTTCTTAATCAGACCTGTGATTTCAAGAGAAATTAACAACTTCTCTGCAATTGATAGATTGTGTTTCCTGTGGTGCCAGGAGGCTAAGTGATTTACCCAGGTTCATATGGTCAGTGTGTATCAGAGGCAGTAGTTAAACCTAGGTCTTTCTGACTCTGTAACCGGCTCTCCATCTACATAACAGAACCAGATTTAGTGTTTATTCAAAGTTATGAAATTTTCCCTTCATACCACTTTACAAAAGTTTGTTTTTAATCTTAAAAAGTTTAGGAATCATGACAAGGATTATGATTTGACTGTGGAATGGAATGAGCATTTAACAGCCTTCTAAAACATAATAGAAGCTTCAATTGAAAATATGACAGTGCTTCCTAAGAAGAATAGCAGCTTACATTTATGTAACATTTACATATACCTTAAAGTATTTTAAGTTTTACAAAGGGCTTTAAAATATTATCTCATTGTATTATCACATCCACCCTGGGAGGAGGGTGCTATTATTATCCCCATTTTATGAATATGATAGAGGTTAAGGGACTTGCCCAGGGTCACACAGCTATTACCCATCTGAGGCTGTATTTGAACATGGGTCTTTCTGACTCCACCAGTGCTATACCCTGGTTACAACCAGCTGTCTTGATACATGAAGTTTAATAAAGTCTAATATAAGGGACCTTCTTTTTTGTTTTGTTTTTTGCAGGGGAGAAGGCAGGGCAATTGGGGTTAAGTGACTTGCCCAAGGTCACACAGCTAGTAAATGTGTCAAGTGTCTGAGCCCAATTTGAACTCAGGTACTTGTGACTCCAGGGCAGGGGCTGTATTCACTGTGCCAACCAGCTGCCCCGGACCTTCTTAAGAGCAGAACTTCTTAACCTAGAGTCTAGGCCAAGGTGGGGGAACCTTCAGCCTCGAGGCCACATGTGGTCCTCTAAGTCAGGTCCTCAACTGAGGCTGTCTGACTGAATCTGTACTTGAGGACCTAGAGGACAACATGTGGCCTTGAGGCCACAGGTTGAAATAAAGACAATCTTAATGCATTAAGAGAAGTGTCCGAAGTGATGATCCTGCTGTTTTCTGACCTGGCCAAAACACATCAGGCATACTGTATTCAGTTCTGGGCACCATCTGTTCAACAGATATTTACTAAATATACATACCTGTGGCCAAGCACTAAGTTTGTCTCTAGGGGTACAAAGAAAAAAAAAAAAGGATGAACCTTGCACTCAAGGTCCTTAAAATCTATTGAAGGAAAACAACATATACACACAGAGAAGTAAACACAAGATAAGGTCTTAAGTGCAAAGTAATTTCAGGGAAGGCCAAAACAAGCAAATTTGGAGATCAAGAGAGACCTCCTTTGTGAAGTGAAGCCATCGAGGCCAGCTCTGGATTCTAAGAGGTAAGGAGATAATTGTGTTCCAGTCATGAGGGAATGGACGGGCTGAGCAAAGGTACAGATGGGAAGCAGAATGCCACAGATGGAGAACAGCAAGTAAACACCAGTAACCGGTAACTGGGTAACCCCATTTTAGCACGGCCAACATTGGGAAGGGTTTTGGGTGATTGAAGGAAAGGGGGCAGCCTGGGTGGTCACTGGATGAGGTCTGTCGTGCAAGGAACAGAGGGGAGGGGAGCCCATCACTGGCGGCAGGACCAACCAGACCAGAAGCCGGGCAGAACAAGCCCTGGCGCCCTAAATGAGT
>CM053626.1:286980664-286995104 GCA_028646595.1 Phalanger gymnotis
TATCTTGCCCTACAAGAAATGAAGGGAAAAGGAGATGGGAGGGGAGTGGGGTGACAGAAGGGAGGGCTGACTGGGGAATGCGGCAACCAGAATACATGCCATCTTGGAGTGGGGGGGAGGGTAGAAATGGGGAGAAAATTAATAATTCAAACTCTTGTGAAAATCAGTGCTGAAAACTAAATATATTAAATTAAATTAAAAAATAAATTAAAAAAATAAACACAGGAATTGGGAAAAAAAAAGCAGTAAGGAGGACTTAGTGATTTATACAGCAGCATTCAGGTTGTGTGTAGCTAGGGTAGCTTGATCTTTTATCCCATCTAGCCTCAAAAGGCTAGAATATAATCCCAAAGTGTTAATGAGGTATTAGAGCTAATTGTAAAGATGAATCTCTTCCCTAATCCCTTTATGAGGTGTGAGCATGTTTTTCTGATTGAGTTAACCAGAACAAAGAAATTAGGTCAGCAAACCAATTAACCCTCCCTATGGGGATTTTAACAGCTAAACCCTGAGAAGTTTGGGAGAGTCCCAAAGAACCAAGGCCCCTGAAATAAAATTGTTCTTGATAGCTAGCAAGCTTCTCTTGCCTCCTTTCTTGTACTGGGCACCTCCCTTTGCCAATGGACACTTCTAAGGACTAGAGACAGAAGACAGACGCAGATTGAGAGAGACAGTCACTTGAGGAATGGAGCACCTTCAAGAAATGGGACCCTGATCATAAAGAACAGAGATGGCCAAGAAGAGGAGGGGTGGGAGGGGGAGAGAGAGAGAGAGAGAGAGGAGGGAGAGTGAGTGAGAAAGAGAGAGAGAGAGAGAGAGAGAGAGGAGAGAGGACAGAGGACAGAGAGAGAGAGAGTGCTGGGAACCTAGGGAACAGGCAAACTGCCTGTCAGAGAAGCTTCCCCAAGGGAAGATTGTTGAAAAGAAAATGAATGAGGAATGAAACCTTCCAAATCATGTGGTATATACACTAGGAATTGTGAGTTGCCTATGTATATCCTACACCTGTGCCTAACTACCCTTGTTTTCTAAGTTTGACCCCACTCTGTCTATGGATGCTGTGAGAAACGTGGTTTTGGGGGGACACTGGGCTTCCTGGGCAGGGCCAAATCCCTGAGGAAGAACCAGGTAATGGTCCCTTAGTCTATGGGGATCACAGGACCTTCCTAGGCAGGGTCAGGCCCTGAGGAAGAACCACATGATAACCCCTAAGGAAGGCTGTGCAGACCACAGAGGAAGACCAAGTGGTAGCCCCACCTTCTAACTGTGGGGATAATAGGGCTTCCTAGGGGTTAGACCCTGAGGAAGGCCCAAGTGATGGCCCCTTAGAGGCAGTAAGATCACAAGGCTCCCAAGACAGGGCCAGAAGACCCAAGTGACAGCTCCTTAAGAAGGCTGTGCAGACCACAGGGTTCCCCAGGGAAGTCCCAAGTAGTAGCCCCCTTTATACTGCTGTGGGGCATCAGAGGACTCCACAGCTCATTGTTTTCCTGGTAGCATAACCTTAGGAAGATCCATGTGATTTGACCATTCTCACCCAAAGAACTCAGCAGAGAAAAGCGTTTAATACACTCTTTGAGAGAGAATAGGTATAGTGCTTATTAGGAACACTCACACCAATACGGCAGTAGGAGTGAGGGTTACCAGCTCCTCCGTTCCTGTTTGAGTTATGGTTAGTTTACATTCTTTACTTTTTTACATAGTTTTCTTAAGTTATACAGTTTACATAGGTAGTATAGTAAGGCTACAGAAGCAAAAGTGAAAAAGCAAAGTTAATTAGTTCTAGTTTTCTTGTCTAAGTTCGGATTAGTCTACATTCTTTACTTCCCTACTTTCCCTCTTTAACATATGCAAATTATGCAGATTAGTTGACCAGGACCTAACCCTGGAACTGACATGATAAGCTTGGACTGGTTCAACCAGTTTAGCCTCTGTAGATTCCCTGACCTCCGATGGTCATTGTCTTGGTAGGTAAACTTTAATTCAACTATATGGATAGCTTCTGTGGGAGCAAAACCAGATACCATACTATCCTTTCTTACAGATGCTATGTGCATCTGTGGAAGAGTGTGCCCCAGGTCTATGGGGGTAGGAACAATGTTTTTACCATGCCATCTTAGTAAATGTTCATGTTTTGAGTTAATTGTGTCTATTGCCATGACTTGATGAGAAAAACTGCCAGTGAATGAAGCCTAAAATAGCAGCCACCCTCTGGGTCCTCAGTCCCAACCAGTATAAATCAGGAGTGTATTCCAGAGAGGTTGCTACATATGAGTATGAATCAGTTCCAACATACCTCATGACTGCTTGAGCTCCGCTGCCTATGAAGTCCAAGTAGTCCAGAGGGCAGATCAAGTCTTGCCTTATAATGAACCTAACCTAAAGAGCTAATATTTCCTTCCTTTAGGAGCTGCGAGGATCATAGTGGTGTGTATTGATGTGTATCTCTTCTTAACTCAAACTAGGTAAACTCTGGGAACTCAAACCCCAGAACACAGTGAGAGATTCTGGAAAGGGCAACAGGACAGATGAGCACATTTGGCCACTTCAATTTAGGCAAAGCAAGCAATAAAAGAAACTAAGTTAAAACATAGCAAAGAGACCACACTTCCACTAACCCTATCTAGACTCCCTAAAAACGGAGAAGCAAAAGCCCACCTATGAATTCAGCCACAGTTCCCTAGAGGACTCCTCTGTTAAAAAGAAAATCCTTTGTTCCACTTTCCCTCTGATTAATAAGGCAAAACTCAGGGAGGATGAAACAATTAAAAGAAGTTTATTAAAAAATTCATAAAGGTCGTACCTTGGCTGGCTGATCGCTAGAGATCAGCAAGGGATTCAAGATGGAGCCAGATTTTATTGATGAGCATAACGAAATCATAATGAAATAAAGACAGTTCGGATAAGTTGTCCAAAGGAAATGGGCTATTGTGTCTCAGCTCCTCCCCAATTTCTGCATCATAAGATTATAGGTATAGGGGCTGGCTAACAGGTAGGGGATGACTCATTACATGCTAGATAGGTAATAACAAAAGCTGCAGACCAGGTGATGCCTTCCATAACACTGATTAATAAGTACCCAGAAAACAAGCCCGACTGGAGACTAGAGAAGTTGATGCATAAATTTCAACAACCCATCCCCAAACGCATTCATATACACCAAAGGTTGCCAGATTTAATTCCCCAGTTCTCTTGATCTTGCTCCTAATAAACCCAGAGAGAGAAAGGGAGAGGGAGATAAAACTCAGACTACAAACTTAGAGATACTTGAAAACACCAAATTCAAAAGCATGGAAAAAATTACTTTTTTAGCAAGTCAGCAAAGCATTTACTAAGTGCTTAATATTTGCCAAGCACTGTGCTAAGGCCATGGAATATTAAGAAAAGCGAAAAGCCAGTCCCTGCTTTCAAGGAGCTTAGTTTAAAGAACTGTGCAAACTACTATGTGCAGAGCCAATTACATACAGGATAAATTGGAAATAATGCCAGTGGCTCCATGACACGCTGGGCCTGCATTTATATTTGGCCTCAGACAATTACTTGTCCTGTCACCCTTGGCAAGTCTCTGACCACTATCTGCCTTGGTTTCCCCATCTGCAAAAATGGGGGTGATAATAGCAGGGTGGTTATGAGGATCAAATGAGATAATATTTGTAAAGTGTTTTGCAAACTTTAAAGCAACAGATAAGTGCTAACTGTTGTTGCCATTAATTGTATTATTCTGAAAGATTTTTCATAGAAAGCAGGATTTTAAGTGGGACATGAAAAAATGCCAGAGAAGCCAAGAGATGTAGATGATAAGAGAGTGCATTCCAGACATTTAAGAGAGCCAGTGTAAATAACCTGAATCAGGAGATAGAGTGTCTTACACAAGGCATATGAAGGAGGCTAGTCAGCAGTGGGGGGCGAGGGGGAAGAAGCTTGGAAAGGATGAGGGCCCAAGTTTTAGAGGGCTTTGAAAGCCAAACAGATGATTTTATATTTGATACTGGCAGTAATGGGAAGCTACAGTAAGAGGGTGACATGGTCATACCAGCCTTATAGTATAATAAATTCAACAACTTAGTGGATTATGGGGTGTATTTTATTGCTAGGGGTAACATTCTACTTTCAATAGAGGGCTTATAGGGTCACTGTCATTTGTTAAGGTACCTAAACTCTTCAGAAGAGAGGAACCCAGCAAATGCATGTTACTAAGAGTAATTTAATATCTGCAAAATAAGGTTAATACCATTTGGCCCTAAAGAGTAAGGATTGATGAAAGACACTGTAAACAGAGGCAGTCATTCTATGGGAACTGTCAACCTAAGGTTGAACAAGCCACAAAGTACCAGATGGGGAGAGTATACATACTTTTTAAAGAAAGGAAGGCAGAGAATTTGGGGGGAAAGGTGGGATTCCTAGAAGGAATGAGTCAGGGAGTCCAGTTCCCAAGGGGAGAGGGAGTGAGGACAGGTGTCCAAGCTATGGCCCTTTGATACACAAGTCAGAAGGCTTTCCTGGTGATAAGCAGGCCTGGCAATTTAAGGCTTGAGCACAAGTAGTAAGATAAGGGGATGTAAAACAGTATGTGTCTGAGAGCCCATAACCGACAGTTAGGGGAATCTCCGAAGATAAGGATGTTTCTTGGTCTATAAACCACCGAATAGCTCAGAGTTTGCTTCAAAGCTGGTATAAGTTTAATTGGCTTCAGAGTTGCAGATTTTTCTGCATGTTCAGCTGGGTTTACTCTCTGTCACCACAAAGAGCTGTTGGTATGTTAAGCCACTCTGTATCTTAGCTAATACAGCCAGTCTTCATATAGCCCTTCTCAGTTACCTGGATAATTGGGACGCTCAAATACAACTCTTTTCTTACTGAAAAATGCTCTGAAACATGAGTGCTTATTAGAATAGTCACATGACCAGAACGATCACTGAAGACCATTCTTTACAAACCTTATCAACCCTCCTCTTCAAAGGAATTATACATATTAAATAACCCATGGCTCAATATATGGATAAAGGTAGGATCCCAGTTATAATAAAATCTCTTATCAATTAACTCTAGAAAATTCTAATACTCACAGGGCTCCCACCAGTTTCCATGCATCCACAGCAGGGACACAAGCAAACTTACAGGATTATATGAAACATGGCCCCCACTGCCCTAGTGGCTCCACACAAACACCTTTCTCCAGCAGTCTCTCATCCCATAAGAAGCAGCAGACACCAATTCTGCTGTCACCTGAACAAGAGGAAGTAAGCCAATGGGGCATCAGGTGGTCTGGAAATGGATCCCCTTATGATTGGGCCTGGTCTTAGGGTAGGAACCTTCCTAGGTTTCAGTGGCTTTGTCTGAATTTCCCCACCCTCCTCCTACCCAAAAAAAATCTACAAAAGCTGATTCTCCCCCACCATGTGAAGGCAAAAAGAACAGAAGAGGAAGAAAGCTGTTTGGATATCAACATGACCTACTCCATCTGACCCGAAGTGTGGGGTCTTAAACCCAACAAGGGCTAGCTATATGGGATTTGAAAAATACCAGAGAAGCCAGGAGATGAAGATGATGAGGGACAGAATTTCAGACATGGAAAACCCCCCAGTGAAAACACGTTACTCAGGGCAAAGACCCAAGCTGATATATCCCGCTCTGTGAGGTGACTTAGTCGGCCTGTAGCCCATCCCCAAAGGATCTGCTTATGAGCAAAGCAGGAAAGGGCTGCTTGACATTGCTTCTTCCTAACTCTACATTTTCAGGGAGAATACAAAATGCTCTATTTGCCATGCAAAGCCCTTTATAACCTAGCCCCCTCCTGCCTTTCCAGTCTTCTTGCACCTTTCTCCCTTCCCAGTAGTCCTTGATCCAGTGACATTAGCCTCCTGGCTATTCCACAAACAAGACATTCCATCTTTCAACTTTAGACCATCTCTCCCACTGTCCCCCATGTTGGGATGCTCTCCCTCCTCTAGCTACTGACCTCCCTGGCTTCCTTTAAGCCCAACATACAATCCTACCTTCAGTAGGAAGCTTTCCCCCAACCCCTCTAATTAGTGTCTCTCTCTATTATTTCCAATTTATCTTGTATATAGCTTGCTTTGTATAGATTTGTTTGCATGTTGTCTCCCCCATTAGACTGTAAGCTTTTTGAGGACAGGGACTGGTTTTTGCATCTTTTTGTATTCCTAGTACTTAGCACAGTGCCAGGCATATGGTAGGCATTTAATAAATATTTGATTAAGAAGAGCTAATATTCTTACAATACAGCTTTTTGAAAGCCTACATTTGCATATGTATAAAACATATATATGCACTATACATATACATATATACATACATATATGCATATATATAGGTATGGGTGTACACACACAGAAATATTATTTTTCAGTTGGTGTCAGATACTTTTTTACATCATCTTATCTGTCCCGTTTGATGCATTGTTGTTACTTATACAAATTAATATATTACAAAGTAATCTGACAATTTAACAATTTGTATTATTTTTAATATAAGGCCCTTCCTTGTTATATACTACACTTGTAGCTTAGAAATTTCAGGCAGGAAAATGGGCAACTCTTAAGATTTTCTACTGTTAACATTTTCAAATGGGTTTGTCATATTAGCTCTTCATCAATTTTAAAAAGATTGAAGAGCCTGGGCCCTAATGGGATTGCATGAGAACAAGAGGGAGTAAAAGTATGAGAGAAACTTGGAAGCGAAAAAAAAAAATTAAAAAAAAAGTTGCACGAGAAGGTCACTGAATGGGTAAAATGATTAAGAAATAGAGGCCGAAAGCACTAACGGCCCTACCTCACTGCGCCATTGGACACTAGAGGGCATAAAGGGCCTTAGACCTGAACTGGACACAATCGCAATATGGTGGATTAGTCCTCTACAAGTATCTTCAACTGTCCAATCTCTAAACAAAGGAATTATATTCCAAATTAAGAGGAAATTGAGCTAAATCTTCAGGAGGTAAAGACAGAAAAGTCCTGGGTAAGGCTGAAATCTTAGCAATTTACACTGGGGAATTTTGATTCTTAAATTAATTAAAATTACTCAGTGCCACTCTCACCACCCACCTACACTGAGTACCAGTTAAATTTCAAGATTATGCAATCCTTGAAAGGAAAATTATTCATTTTGGCTTTCACCCAGATTAATGAGACAAAACTCAGTACAAAGAAAATTAAAAGAATTATCTTATAAGTACATCAAGGTAGCAACACATTGATGGGCTGATCACTGGCACTGGCTTCAAGGTGGGGATAAGGGGGTGCTTGTGCTTGGACCCCAGCCCTAAAAGCATCTCTCTCTCCAGCCCAAAGACCATAACTCTGGCAATTATTCATGGGTGTGCCCCAGTGAACCAAACTATCTCTTCCTGTGACTTCTGTAAGGATTTCCTTTGCATACACAGGACCATTTGGTATTAATTCCTACAATATCTTGTACCACCCTAATTATCTGTATGGACTTCCCTTAGTTACCTATAACATTCATATACCTTCACTCCTCAGTCCATCTTGCCTAGGATATTGATTGGTAACAGACAGGTCAACCCTTACATTGGTTGACTTAGTGACTTGGCAGGCCTAAAACCACACTCCTCAGTGCCCAACCCACTCTCACCTCCCTTCTCATAATATATTCTGGGTAAAATGCCTGCTCAGTAGATTAAAATAAGCTGTGCCCAAAGGGCTATAAAAATGTGCATACCCTCTGCCCCAGCAATACCACTTCTAGGGCTATATCCCAAAGAGATCATACAAGTGGGAAATGGACCTATGTGTACAAAAATATTTATAGGACCACTTTTTGTGGTGGCAACGAATTGGAAATCAAGGGGATGCCCATCAATTGGGGAATGGCTAAACAAGTTGTGGTATATGAATGTAATGGAATACTGTTATGCAATAAGAAATGAGGAGCAGATAGATTTCATTACAACTTGGAAAGACTTATATGAACTGAAGCTGAATGAGGGGAGCAGAACCAGCAGATCATTATACACAATTACAGACATACGTTCTCTGTAAGGTCTAACTTTGATAGACTTGACTCCTCTCATCAATACAAGGTTCAAAGACAGCTCTAAAAGACTCATGATGGAAAAAGCTATGCACATCCAGAGAAAGAATTATGGAGTCTGAATGGAGATTGAGGCAAACTATTTGCTCTTTTTTTTTCCTTCTTTTTTGGTTTTGTTTCTCCTCTCTCATGATTCATTCCATTGGTTATAATTCTTCTTTACAACTGGACTATTAAGTAAATAAGTTCAATGTGAAGGTAAATGTAGAACCTACATTGGATTCCATGCCATCTTGGCTGGGAGAGGGGAGGAGAGGGAGGGAGAGAAAGTTTGGAACTCAAAAATCTATGGAACTGAATGTCGTGATCTAAAAATAAAAAAAAACAACACTGCATGTTCCTTTAAGAACTGACCACTTGCTGATCCTGCCCCTGCCCACCTAATTAGCATTGTTGGCACACCATTCGCTGAAGATTTCCTAAAAGCCTAAGCACATATCATAGCTTTAGCTTCAACCCATTAGGCTGCAGGTTCCCTAGAGAACTTTGCCCACCAGTAGAACATCACCATAAAGATTTCCGCTTGACCGAAAAATGGTTTGAGTCCAAGAATTCATTCCAGATGATTCTGTGACGCCCAACGGTTTTGCCCCTCCCCCCAACCACATCATGAACAGCTTTTATGCGTAACTTAAGATAGGTGCACCTCAACAGAAGAGGTTGCACCCTTGCCTCTCAGTTCCTCTCCAAGTCGGGGTATGGGACAAAAAGCAGGTGCTCCAAAAAGCTGCAGACTTAGCATTCCCTTCCCCACCACAGCCTCCCCCAACACTGATTGATAAGCAGGGCTGGGAACAACGGGATACTGAGTCAACGGTAACTTTCAACATACTCTTTACCCTCACTTAGGGTGGAGTGTCCCTGACCCCCAAATGCTCTGTTTCTGCCCAGGAGGTAGCTGGTGTTGACTGCTCAGCCATGGAAAGGAAAGGAGAGCAGAAGGAGAAACTGTGGAGTCTTCAAACTAGCTGCCTTGAGAGTGGGGCCTACCTCTAGGGCAGCAGCCTCGGAGCAACAGAGACTATGACTGAACACCCATCCTGGGGAACCTCCTTCCTCCAACCTGAGTTCTTGGAACATCCAAAAGAAACTAGGAGTGAACTTAGGACAGAAATTGGAGCCCTCAACACAGAAAGGAGAACACTCAACTAAAAAAATAAAATGAACAAAATTGGAAAAATTGAGCCTGCGATGGCAAATTTCTGCAAAAAGTGGAAGAGGAAGAGACTTGTTTAAAAAAGGTAGAAGAATATTTGGTAGAAAAAAAAAATAAAAGGCAATAATTAAGTAATATAAGAGCACATGAATTCCTTGTATCTGATATTTCAGAACATTAACAAATGAGGCAACTTACAGATACAGATTCATTCTTGGTTTTTTTGTTTTTTGGAGGGAAGGCTGGGCAATTGGGGTTAAGTGACTTGCCCAAAGCCACACAGCTAGCTAGATGCCTGAGGCTAGATTTGAACTCAGGTCATCCTGACTTCAGGGCCAGTGCTCTACTCACTGCCGCCACCTCCCAGATTCATCCTTTTATTTTGACTGAAAGAACCTAGATATGTCCTGATTGAATTGCATGAGAAGCTACTGTTTGCTACACCCTAACAAGCTGTCATCCCTTTTTTGTTTTGTATGGACCCAGTAACTCTTAGCTAGAAGAGGGAGTGGGGTAGAAGTGCTTACTGAGTCCTGACTGAGCTTTAACAGGCATTTGAAGATCCACTGACATCTGAGTTGAGGACTTAATGTGAAACAAAGATGAAATTTATGATAAAAGCCCCCCAAAAAGGTGAGGTGGTTATTTCTCCAGGATGAATTTGCCAGGGTCCTATGGCAGAGCCTAGGAATGAAATAAAAACTATACACTGTACAATGAATTTTTTAACCCAAATATAAGACTTTAAACTTATTGTAATTAAATTTTGTCTCATTTGGTTCAGTCCATTATTCGGGGACTTTTTTCTTTTTGTTTCTCCAATGCCTATTAAAGTATCTGGCAAATCATAAGTACTTAATAAATGCCAGTTGAATTTGAGTTCTTTTTGGATGTGATTCTGTGTAGCATCTTAGCTCTGCTTTCCATGCCTTCATCCAAGTTATGGATAAAAATATTAAACTGAACACTTGACTGAGGAAAGGCCCAGAAGCCAAACAGACACGGAACTATTAGTGACTACTGTTTACATATTATCATATAGCAAATATTTCTTCTCCTCCTTCCCCCAATCTTGTTTATGAGGATAATATAAAAAACTTTTTACTAACTCTGGGTATACTGTATAGGATTCTTGTTTTCTAATCTAGTAGCCCTATAAAAAACTGAATTAAGGTTACTGTGGAAGCTCAGAGGGGCACAAAAGAAATCCTGAAAGTATCAGTCAACCAGAAATCACAACTTCATGAAACACGTGAAATTTGATTTTATCACAAGAGAAATGAACATAAATTTGGAACCCCTACATAGGTACAAGGAGTTCCCAATCCAAACAGAAGCTTGCATATTTATGAAACTGCAACAAAGGGAGGAAGAGGGACAGAAATCTCCCATATGGGAGGGGCATGGGAAGAAGAAAAGAGCAGAGGGACGGAGAAAGGATTAATCCCCTTTTCTGAAGAGGAGGAGCAAAGTGATGGCAAAAGCCACATTTTTTTTCCCTTGGAAACAGCTAGCCCTTGAAGATAGGATGGTTGGCTTATCTATAAGGGTCCCAGCTAAAAAAAAAAACACCATTTCCCAGTCTAATGAAGAGTGACTGGCAGCTGGCCTAGCCTGACTCCCAAGGAAACACGGGGAGTTCAGCTTGGGATGCAAACATCAAATTATGTTAACTCAGGGTGGGAGGCCCTCATCTTTGACATGTTTAGGGCCTCCCATACTCAAGGTCCAGTGTTTCTGGAAAATTTGGCAAGCTGGATTCAGGGCAACATTATTACCAAGGATTACAGTGGCATAGGTGATATTTACTACTGTTACGGACAGAAGTCAAGGGCTTCAAAAAAAGAGGGTAGTTTAGGAGGTCAGTAACTGATTAAAAAGGTGAAGTCTGAGAACAGGACTTAAGGCTGTTGATTTTTAGTCCATAGTCTGAAGTATGATGGGTTCTTAGTCAAGTACACTTAGTCAAGAGTAAAACTAACAAGGGCTGGCAAAAATGTATTTGCCTTAATTCTTGCAAATCTAATAAAAAATTGGGGAGAGAGAATTACAAACGTCCATCCACAAAACTGAAAAAAATACAGCTAGTGGCTATAATTTAGTAGGAAGAATAGCAGTAGAGACACCTTTAGATCTGTGCAAATCTATAGGAGACATGCTATCCAAAGGAGAGGAAAGTAAACAGTTTCAGAAATTTACATTCAAAAGCACCAAATCTGAGTTTCAAGGTAAGATGAATTAATAAGCCTAAAGCCTAAAATAAAGGGACAAAGTTTTCTGGGACGTTTATAATTTTATTTGTTTGTTTTTAGATTTCAACATTCACTTCTATAAGATTTTGAATTCTAAATTTTCTCCCTTTCCCTCTGCTTCTCCCTCCCCCAAAAGGTGCGCAATCTGATATAGGCTATACATGTACAATCATATTAAACATATTTCCACATTAGTCATGTTGTAAAGAAGAATTACAACCAAAGGAGAAAACCACAAGAAAGAAGACAATTTTTAAAAAGAGAGAGAAAATAGTATGCTTCGATCTCCATTCAGATGCCATACTTCTTTCTCTGGGTGTGGATAGCATTTCCATCATGAGTCTTTTGGAGTTGTCTTAGATAATTGTATTGCTGAGAAGAGCTAAGTCTATCAAAGTTGGTCATCACACAATATTGCCGTTACTGTGTACAATGTTCTCCTGGTTCTGTTCACTTCACTCAGCATCATCAGTTCATTCAATTCTTTCCAAGTTTTTCGGAGGTCCACCTGCTCATCATTTCTTATGGAACAATAGTATTCCATTACATTTATATATCACAACTTGTTCAGCCATTCCCTAATTGATGGGCCATCCCTCCAATTTCTAATTCTTGGCTACCACAAAAAGAGCTGCTATGAATATTTTTGTACATGTGGGTCCCTTTCCTACTTTTATGATTTCTTTGGGATACAGACCTAGAAGAGGTATTGCTGGGTCAAAGAGTATGCAAAGTTTCATAGCCCTTTGGGCATAGTTCCAAATTGCTCTCCAGAATGGTTGAATCAGTTCACAACTCTACCAACAATGCATTAATGTTCCAATTTTCCCATATCTTCTCCAACATTTATCATTTTCCTGTTTTGTCACATTAGCCAATCTGATAGGTGTGATGTGGTACCTCAGAGTTGTTTTAATTTGCATTTCTCTAATCAATAGTGATTTAGAGCATTTTTTCATATGACTATAGATAGCTTTAATTTGTTCATCTGAAAACTGCCTGTTCATATCCAAAGGGGCAAATTTGACCTCACCTGTATCACTGAGACTTGATGACCAATAACTCTAATACTTTATTCAGAAGGAATCAGAGTGGCATTGTATGATACATTCCCATCAGGAAATCCAGGAGCCAAAGCAAGGAAACATGGAGAAGAAGAAGGAATTAATCAACATAATTTTTTTAAAACACAGAAGACAGAAACAAGGTCGGATAACAGATAATAAATACAAAAATGTTTCATTGTCCTGAAAGAATAGTATCAAGAGAGCTAAAACTCAGACTGAGCTCAGGCTGGAGTGAAAAGCTAACAACAACAACAACAAAAAAAATTTTTTACCTATATTAGGAGAGAGGAAGGAGAACAAAAATGGGATAGACAACATAGAAAAGGCATTGTTACTGAGCTCTTTTTGCTTCTATTTTTTTCTGCCATGGAGAATCACCTTTGGAACAGAGTAAAAAGAATAAAACTGATTAATTGGTCTCTGGAACCAAAAATAAGTAAGGCGAACATACAAGAACAATTTGCTGTCCTCAATGAGTTCATTACCAGGCCCTAATGAACTGTATCTGACAATGCTGAATAAACCTGAAAATATGATTGTTAAGCCATTAGTCAGGGTTGTTTTTTTAATGATCATAAAGAATGGAAGACTTGACATAGTGTTCAATAAAGTCAAAGACCTAAATTCCTTTAGCAAGGACTCACCATTTGACAAAACTTCTGGGCCTATCTGGTAAACAGTTTGAAAGAAATTAGGTTCTGACCAACACTTCATACAATACACCACAATAAGCTCCGAATGGACACATGACCTAAATACAAAAGGTCACTTAATTTTTTTTTTTAAATGGAGGAACTGTGAAGAAAGTAGCTTTCACAACTGTGAATAGAGAAAGAGTTCTTAACCAAGAGATGCTGATGATCACAGTGGATAAAAAGTACAGGGTTGATTATATTAAATTTAACTTTTACACAAACAAAAATGCATATAAAATGGAAAAAGAAGTAGTTAATTGGTGAAAAAAAATCTTTGCTGCAAGTTTCTCTGATAAAGACCTCAAATATGTAAGGACAAAAATCATTACCCAATACATACTAAAAGACATAACAGGTAATTCTCAAAAGAGAAATAATAGCAAGCTATCAATAACCACATGAAACAATACTACAGATCAGGGCTGTCCAAAATGTGGCCAGCAGTATGATTTATATGGCCGCCTACAAGCACAGAAATTTATATAAATGCTTTAGAGTAAACGAAGCAGAGCTACCGCAGAGCTCTCACTAAAATGGCAAATCAAAATATATTGTCTGTTGCTTCAATAAAAACCTAAGGTTGGACAGCCCTGCTATAGATCACTACTAAAAAGAGAAATGCAAAGTAAAACAACTCTGAGGTTCTAACTCATACCTATCAAATTAGCAAAGATGATCAAGAAGAAAATGACAACAGGTCGCAGAGGTATGAATTGGGCCAACCATTCTGGAAAGCAATTTTGAACTTAACACCACACGTCCTTTAACTTAACAAAACCACTATGAGGCACAGTCACCAAAAAGATTTTTAATACAGCAGAGAATGGAAAACTAAGGGAGAGTTCATCAATTGGGGAATGGTTGAACAAGTTATGGTATGTAAATGTAATGTAATGTTATTATACCATGAGAAGTAATGAAAGGAGTGGGTTCAGAAAGAACTGGTGCAGACCCAAGTGATTAGAACCAGAAGAACAGTTTATACAGTGACTGCAACATTGTAGAGAAAAACAACTTTGGAAATCTTAGGAATTCTGTTTAAAGTAGTGACTAACCCTAATTCCAAAGAACCCATGATGAAAACATGCTCCCCACTTCTTAACAGGTTGGCGATGGACTAAAAATACACAATGAGACATTTGGACATGGCCAAGGTGTGGATTTGTTTTACTTGACGTTATTTATTAATGTTTTATA
>CM053626.1:287002768-287038031 GCA_028646595.1 Phalanger gymnotis
CACACAAAACAATTTGAACTCAAGTTTCAATCCTGGGAAGAAGGGGTTATTATTATCCTCATTTTATGGATGAGGAAACTGAGGCAAGTAGAGGTTAAGTGACTTGCCCAGGAAGAATTTGAATTCTAGTCTTCTTGACTCCAGGTCCAGTGCGCTATAGAATGCTAGAACTGTTGTCTGTATTTGTTCTGAAGCTAGATTTTCACTCATTTTCTTTTTTTTTTTTTTTTTGTCATTGGCTTTTTTTGCAACAGTATTACTAACTCTGCTCATCAGCTTTATGGCAATTTATTATTGAGGCCAAGAATGTAAATTTAATGTCTACTTTTGAGGAAGCTAGTCTGCCTGCCTTTACTTTGAAGCCAATAAACTTTGTTTTGTTTGTTTGCCTTTCTGGAGCAATGAGAGAACTCTGATATGGAGCTTCCATAGAAGTTCAAGGGAAATGTGCTTATATCTGCAATCAATAATCTTGCCCTTTGCCCTCTGATATTCTTAACCAAAATGGTGCACTTTTTAAAAAAGTACTAGTTTTCATTAACATTATCACCTCTCTATATAGGTATCTGTAGTATGCAAAGCATTCCCAGCATTGTTTTTAGGTATTTGTAGATAACAGGTATTTTTTTAGCTATGGTAACAGTTTTCTTTGACATTAGTATTCACAACTAGATACAGAAGTTCCCCTTAGCTATGTAGCATTACCTGATCTAGGATGTTTTCATCAGACTGCTGACAGTGCTGGTTGACTTGGCAAAATATGAGTATGGCTTTTGTTATGAGTCAGTAAGCTCTAGTAAATGTTTGTTGATTGATTAGTATCTGGTCATATTACCTAGCAAATTTTCCTTAGAGCAAAGTAAATGTTGCAGTGGATATGTGAATTCATCATTTGGACATTCCCTTAATTGATGTAAATTAAAATGTCTTTCCCTCCTTTAGGACTCTTGTCCATGTGTTCTGTAAGTTGTACACATAGGGTCTGCCGAGGGGGAGGTACTTCCTCATTTTTGCTTGACTTCTTGATGATACTAGTGGAGGACAGAGGTGGTCTTATCAGTTATCACTCTTACCATGTGACCAGTTCATATTTTTTGAGCATAATTTCTTTAATGGCATCCTTTACTAAGTGTCTCAGTAATTCCTTGGTTTTAATATTTTGCAGCCTCCATGCACCTCTCCTTTGACATTTCAGCAATATTCATTTTCACTCCCATGCCTCACAGTCATACAAGAAGAAGAATGGAATAGAAAAATATTGATATTAAAAAGATGAGCCTTAGGTACAGAGGGGAGCTTGAGGTCCTTAAAAGTCAAGTCAACAAGCTATTATTTATTCAATCATTCATTCATAAATTTATTTATAGCATAAATAGTTTCTGCTCTCAAGTAGCTCACAGTCTAGGGAAACAGCATGTTAACAGTTATGTACAAACAAATTAACTACTGAAAAAATAAAAGATAATCCTATAGTGAAGGCACTAGCAATAAGGGGGATACATGTATGTGAGTACAATTCCTTAAAGGCAAAATAAATATCTTCTGAGAAATGTGGACTTTTAAAATATATATATATTTAATTTTAAGAGAAATTTCAAAGGGTCTTGTACAAAAAGCATACTGCTTTTCAAAGACATCATTTTATTTTTGCTGTGCCTAATTAAAACTTTGTCAGATTGATTGCTAAAAATCATATACAACGAGTAACACATTAAATCAATGATTATAGTTATTTGAATAACTGAGTATATTTATATAGTGCCTTATGGCTTACAAAGTGCTTTACATACATATTCCCAGTTTTATCTTCCTAGCAACCCATGAGATAGTGGAAATATCCAGCAGGTTGGGTAGGATCCTCTGGGTACCTTCTCTAAGGACATATAATTGCACCAGATGGGCAGCACTGGAAGAGGAAGCTTTTGAGAATTCATTTGAGAATTCAGGAGGGAAACTGAGGATAGGAGGTTGTTTCATTTAACCAAGTAGCAGAGCTGGGGCTTGAAGGCTCTTTGTACACATTGCCACCCCCTCTCTAATCAGAGTTCATGGTATGATAGGATTAGAAGTTGAAAGGACCTTGGCCAACCCCTTTATTTTTCCTTTTGAGAAAATGTAAGGCCTGTATATGACATTATGTCTCTGTACTTTTGAATAGGCTGTGCCTAATGGAGTGAATGCACTCCTTGACCACCTTGTAGAATCACTGTTCTCAGTCACTTGGCTATGTACTCTTCTAGGTACTGGGAACAATCTCTCACAAAGAGCTTACTTCCTAATGTACAAGTGTAAAGAATAATACCAAGTAAGTAAAAGGTTGTTTGAGATATCAGGTAGAAAGTGGTGCTTGTGCTACTTCTTGAAGGAAGAGAGGGATTCTTTATAGCTGAGGTGAGGAGGGGAGTGCTTTACAAATATAGGGAGATGGGAGGGCAAAGCTCTGGGAAATGAGGAGGAGGAGGCCAGTTTGCCTGGATCACCAACTTCGGGAGAGGGAGTAGCAACCCACGAGGAGGGAGACAGGTTGGGCAGGGTTTTGAAGGACTTCAAAAGGTAAACAGAGGTGTTTATATTTGATTCTGGCTGAAGGAGAGTTTATTGAGTGGGGCAGTGTCTGGTCAGATCTGCATTTTAAAGAATATCACTTAAGCAGCCATATGCAGGATGGGCTGAAGTGGAGAACTGAAGCTACTGTAGTGAGTATTGTAGGGCCAGTGTCAAATGAAAGGTGTTGTGGTGATTGAGATGGCAAGGTCTGACAAATGATTAGGTAAGAGACTTGGAGAAATAGAGCTAGGGATGATGTCTAAGTTGAGAGACTGAGAAATGACTGTACCTTTGACAGAAATAGTGAAGTTTGGGAAGGGGCTAGGTTGGGACACAGATAAGAAGTTATGTTGGTTACGTTGAGTTTGGGATATTTCTAGAATACCCAGTGTGAAATGTTTACTAGTAGATTGATGATGCAGTACAGGGGAAAGGCTGGGACCAGTAGGCATTGGCACTGGCATGGAAATGATGATTAAGGCCTTGCATCCGAGGCCTCTCTTGAATTCTCTTTCCCTTTAGTTTTTTATTGCCTTCCTCTTCCACACTGCCTTGTGTATATTTTACATTTATGTGGTTATGTGTTGTTCTCTCCAATAAAATATAAGCAACTTGAGGGCAAGGATTGTTTAGTTTTTGTCTTTGTGTGTCCAATGCTTCACATATATTAGGTGCTTAAAAATGTTTGATGAATTAATGAGTGAGTGAATCAGGGGACTTGTCAGGATTTGAACCTAGGTCCTCTTAACTCCAAATCCAAAGTTCTTGATATTACACTGAGCTCAGCTTTTGTTTTAAAGTCTTTAGAAATGACTTTAGTGGTTAGTTCCTGGTGTCTATCTTTGGACAACCACTGGTCCTGCGGTCACAGTACTTCCTCAGTGCTTGTGTTCACAAAAGTCTGTTCTGAAATGCTGTCTTCTTCTGTTGCTTGGATTTTCTGCCTCTTAGCCCCTTAAACTTAATTCTTTTCCTTGACCTTTCTTTATTTTAGGAAGGTACCATTGTGTGGCTAAGAGGTGTGACACTTCCAGGAATGGGGGAAGCTTATGAAAATGAATGGGGGCAGGAGAAGGACTGTCATTTATGGGAAAAGAAGTCTGTCCTGTCTTGGGAAAGTTTTCTGCATATTTATGTGGTTTATTCCTCAGGTCTGACATGTTTTTCAGATAAGCATAATCAAGCAGAAGCATAGTTATCTGCTTATCATGACATGGCAAGAGGAAAGTGGTTTTTTTGTGGGGTGAAGGGGTCCTACATAAGTTGTGGTCTAAAGAGATAGGAAAGTGGATGCTGCACATGACTGAAATAATGGGACTCTTTTATAGTAGCTTCTTGTGCCATACAATAATTAAAGAAATAAACTTCCTGGTAAATTGCACAGACATTTTGTTGCATTACTAACTCTAAATGATGGCCAGGGGAATTTTAATATTTTTAACACATAATTAGTGCAGTTAGCATTTTGCCTGGCACATAGTACTTAGAAAATGTTTTGCTAGGGCAGCTAGGTGACTCAGTGAGTAGAGCACCGACCCTCGAGTCAGGAGGCCCTGAGTTCAAATCCAGCCTCAGACATTTGACACACTTAATAGCTATGTGACCTTGGGCAGGTCACTCAACCCCAATTGCCTTGCCTTCCTCCCTCAAAAAAAAAAAGGCTTTGCCAATTAATCCGCATATATGTAGCTCTTCAAATAAACACGAATGGAAGAAAATTCTACAATAATCCAAAAAAACCTATCTCATTCATAAAAACTTTTTAAAATGCCATTTCATCTCATAGGAGTAATTTAATTAATATTGAAGTTAGAGAAGAATCTTTTATGAAAATTTTTTTTTCTTGCACATGTTTTGGGAACAGTGGAAAACAAGTAATCAAGAAAGTTGGGGATGTAATTTTAACCAGAAAAGTTTTATTTGAAATGTTTTAGGTATACTTGACCTCAAGCCTCATTTTACCACTTTGCTGGCATTCTTTGGTCCCCTTGTTTCTTGCTTAATGATTATCAGTGTTCATTGAAGGCTTCTGAGAATCTAAGGCACTTAACTTTTTGTTTAGAAAACTGTTGTAGAACTATCAAATGAAGTAAGCAAACAATTAAGTATTAAGTTCATTTGGGAAAATTATTGCGTGTAATATACTTAGGAATGAAGAATAATGCTAATTATGATAGCTTTTGTATAGTGCTGTAAGATTTACAAAGTACTTTGCAAATACTATTTCATTTCATCCTTACCACAACCCTGGGAAGTAGATGCACTTCTTATCTATAGTTTACAGATGAGGGAACTAGGCAGAGGTTAAATGGCTTTGTCCAGGGTCACAGAGCTAGTGAGTGTCTACAGCATTATTTGAACTCCAGGTCCAGTGCTCTATCCGTTGTGTCATATACCTGCATCACAAACCAGTAGGTGTAAAGAAGTTTTTTGCCTTTTCAAAAACTGAAGTATCAAATATTTTAAAACTACACTACTTTGTCTTTTAACTCTTGTATATGTTGGTGTTAGCAAAGATAGTATGTCAGAATATATCTGTAAGTGTATCTATTTATGAATGTGTTCTGAGACAATATAATCAGTCTTTAACTGAGTTAGAGTAACCTTTGACTCTTCCCTTTCCCATATCTCATGTTCATTTGATTCTGAAATTCTGTTAATTTTGCTGCTGTTCTATCATTTACATAAATCTCTTCCCTTCTGATCTGCTATCACCAGCTTCCTTATCATCTGCCTCCTAACATGTTTGTCATCTTCACTCTCTCCCTTTTTGGATTGACCCTAAATATTGCTGTCATCACTGCCAGACAGCTTTTCCTCTTGCATAGCATGGCCAGATCATTCTGCTCAAAAATCATAAGTTAAATTTGCCATTTCCTACCAAGAAGTGTTCATTCTCGTTTGGCATTCAGAAGCCTTCTACATTCTGGTCTCGTTCTATCTTTTCAATCTTATCTGTCGTATCATAGCTCTTGAAGCCTTCTACATTCTGGTCTCCTTCTATCTTTTCAGTCTTATCTGTTGTATCATAGCTCTCCTCTCCTGTACTCTGTACTCCAGCTGACCCTTCAGACACACCTTGTGTCTTCAATTTTCTGGGTCTCTTCTCTAGCTATTCTTTATGTTTGGAATGCCCTCTTTACCCATTTGTGTCTGTTAAATTCCATTCCGTTCTTTAAAAAGTACGCTCAAATGGCCTACTCCTTTAGGAAATGATCTTTTCTGTCAGGCCTTATGTCGTACTTTGTATTACACCTTTGTAATGCCCTTAAATCATGTATTACTTGGTCTTGTTATCTTTATTACCTCCTTGTTGCTAAGTCCAGCGGCCTTTCTCAAGTCCTGGTCCTTTTTGACCTCTGTAGCATGTGACAGGGTTGACTACCTGTTTCTTCTCGATTCTCTCTCCTCTGGGATTTCATGACCTCTTTGGAGCAGTCCTTCTTGGTCTCCTTTGCAGAATCATAATCCACGTCCTGCCCTGACCTGTGTCTCTCTTGGCCTTCCATGTCCATCTCTGTACACCTCACCAAGCTTCCCTGGGTTCACCTATCATCTGTGTGCAGGTATATAGCTGTATATCCACGTCTAGTGTTTCTCCTGAGTTCCCATCCTGCATCTTCATTTGCCTCTTGGATAGTTCCACCTAGATATCCTGTAGGCATATCAAATTCAACATGACCAAAACAGAACTTACTAGCTTCTTCTTAAACCCACCCCTCTTCCTTACCTGTTTTCATTGATGATTCTACCATTCTTCCTGTCACCTTGGTTTGCAAAATGGAAATCATTCTCAACTCTTCATTCTCACCCCCCCCCGCCCACATTGTGTCAAGTCATCTCTATTCTCCCTCCTCAACATCTGTCACATCTGTTTGCTTCTCTGCTCATACCCCAACCATCCTTCTCACCAGATTCCTAATTGGTGTTCTAGCATCCAGCCTCTCTCCTTTACAGTCCATCTAATACACAGCTGCTAGATTGACATTTCTGATTTATGAGCCTGACCATGTCCCTCCCTTGTTCCAGAAGCTTCAGTTCTCTGTTGCTAAACTAATGCTGGCACTTAAAGCCCTTCTTATAATGTGGCTCCAGTCCGTCTTTCTGGATATATTTCCTATTACTCCTCACCCCCTCTATGTTCCAGCTAGACTAGCCTATTTGCTGTTACCCATATATGACAGTCCACCTCCTGCCCCTATGCCTTTACATAAGCAGTCCCTCATTCCTGGGAAACTGTTGAACTTCTTGGAGACCCCAGCTCCCTTCAAGAATCATTTCTATGTTTCCCTAGGTCAGGCCTGCACAACGGCCAGAGGAAATCCTTTGGCAGGCCACGGGATGTACTGGCATAACCTAGGTGTTCTCTAGTTCACCACCATCCTTTCACTGTATTTATTTTGTACCTATCCTATACTTAATTATCCAGGAATGTTTTCTCCGTCAAGAGAATGTAAGCACCTTGAGGGCCTTACGTTTGTCATGCATATCCCCGACACTTAGCATAGTACTGGGCATATAGTAGGCACTTAATAAATGCTGTGTTGATGGATAAAATGGTAAACGCGGAGGGCCCCTGTGGAAATGGTGATCTTGTTGTAAAACCTACCAAAATGAATGGGCTGGAAAGTACAAACTCGCCCACAGGATTCCCTGGGTTTGTATGTGCTAAGAAACTCACTCCAGAGCTCCTCAGTCTGGGATGTGGCTCACTGCTGAGCACGTACTTTTCAATGACAGCTGTCTGAGGTTCAGAGGATTCCGAAAAGCCCAAAGGAAAGACTCTAGGCCTTTTAAAAACCTGTAATTCCATTCCTTGGGATGAGTTTTCTGTTTTCTTGCTTGATGTACAGGTGGATAATGTTTTTGGAAATCTCTTCTCCCCTTTTAGGTCTGTGTTTCTGAGAAGAAACCTCACCTCAGCTTCACTACTCAAGGGATGGGATCAGAGAACAGTGCTCTGAAGAGCTACACCCTACACGAGCCGTCCTTTAGCCTCCCTGCTGGCCTGGTTGTTTACCCAGCCGTGCTACAAGATGGCAAGTTGGCCTCAGTTTTTGTATACAAGAGAGAAAAGGAAGACAAAGTTAATAAGGCTGCCAAGGTACTGTAGAAGAGGTGACTTTGCTTAATAACCAGCACCTGCTACTGTCTGCATTATCATTTCCTATTTAAAAAAACACTTGAACCCAAGAAAGGACAGATTTGTTTTCTGAAATAAATGAGGTGAGAGGGTCCAAGGGTTTATTTATAGCCTCCTTTAAAAACTTTATGATTATTAGTTTTTGAGAATGTCTCCAACTGGTGGGATATTGCCAAGAATAATCTCCAAATAAAGCAGCTTTATAAAAATCAATGTGATTGATTTTGTCATTTACTTTTTTTGAGGTTTTAAATGAAAATTTTTGTGAGGCTAATTTTACTTTGCTCAGTTACAGTAACAGGTTGTTCTGTCTTAGGGGAAATGTTGAAATATGAGTATGTTTTGCAAATTTAATTTATTGTTGCAAGTAGAAGTGGAAACTATTTGCCTTGGGAACTTTGGAGCCTAAACTGCAGAGAGCGAAAGGTGGGAATTACCTAATTTTTACTTGTTACCACTTTTGTTAAATTATTCAACAGTTTATCAGTATACCAGTATGTCATCCAGGAAATTTATCCCATCTCTGAATGAACTTCCATAGTCATTAAAATGATTTGCAATGCCTTTGTGTATTACAGTAAAGTTTTTCTAGAGAAAAAGCAATCATCAAATCAGATATACTAAGATAACTTTTTTTTTATAAAGACCTAAGCTAAATAAATGATCTCTCCCAAAAATGTAATACTAAATAAAACATTTTTAAAACAAGCAAGATTATTGTCACTTAAATGTTTGATTTTTTAGCAAGCATAGTTTTAGATACTTTGTTGCATTTTAAATATTACATATAATTTGAGATCCCTTGTATAATTATTCCTATTACATAGGACTTTCATTATAGTATTATTGCTTTTAATAGTCAAAGAAGTTTGTAGTTGTATCTTTGCTTTTATCATTATACCATTTGTTTTATATGATTCATTTGATGCTGAGTCTTTGCTCAGGAATATAATCCTCTAATTAAAATGTTGTTCCTTATGAGAAATCATGATCCAATTTATAACAGTCCACTTTATAATGCAGTTTCAAGGATATATTAAATTTGAGATTATGTAATCTGTATTAAAACTAAGTAATTAGCTTTTTAGTGAAATCTTCCCCAATCCAGATAGTGTTAATAATTAGGTAGAAATTGTGGAAAATGCATTGTTTACTGACATCCCTCCTCAGAGCTGGATTCCGATAATTTCTGATGTATAGTACTTCTTGAGTGAAAACAAAAGACCTAGGTTCTAGTCCTGTCTAGGCCATTTATTAGTTGTCTGAGTATTCTGACCTGATTCTATTTTCTTACCTGTAAAATGAGTATAATATCTGCCCTGCCTACCTCACAGGGTTGTTGTGAGGGTCAAATGAAAGTGCTCTGAGAAGTGCTCTACACTTATAAGATATTTATCGTTGTCTCGCTTTTTCTTTATAGTGACTTCAGAGTTAATGAAACTAATAGGGCTCTCTTTGGAAAAGGAGTTATTTCATGTGTTGTGATTGTGTGTTTTTTATGCTCCATTCTGAAACTGCAATGTAATTTCAAAGCCTGCACCTAGATTTAGAAATGTTCATTGCTTTCTTTTTAAACCACTTATGATTTGAGGGGAAAAAAGGAAATGTGTCCTTGTTGTATGAAGTTTCTTTTTTAAAAAAAAATACAGTAAACTAGTTGAACATATTTTTTCTCTATGAACCTCCACAAACAACTGTAGGAGAATTTGATATTTTTACCAAAGGTGAGAGTATTTTCCAAAATTAATGGTTTGTGACTTAATGAATACCTCTTGGAACAGACTATAGGGCAGTAAAAAGAAATGCATGTTAAGCATTTTTGTAACTTAGCTATTATCTTAGTTATAGATGACCAGAATAACTGGCTTAAGTTTAAAGTATTTAGCAAAAACAACCATGACATTCATAAAATTGGCCCCAAATTGTCTAAATGTCCAAAAAAGGATCATAAATTCATATATTTCATGGCCTTTCTTGGGAAGGTATAATATTAGCACAAGTTGTCAAACTTGAATATGGCTATTCCAATGTCAGTAAAAATAATTAAAAGTGAGCTATATGTTTTTCATTTTTTGTATTATTGAGATGGAACAATCCCTTTTCATAACATTACATATAAATCCCATTTATGAGAAAAATGAAGAGGAATTATAAAGCTCTTAGCTTTGTCACATTAGAGCTGGAGTTTATCGCGGTAGTTAGTGTTGAAGGTTCCTTGTTACCATATATTGTTGCAACAAATGTAGAATTGCTGTTTCAGGGGAAGTGGAGACTTGATGCCAGTTTTTAGTGAATAATAATGTTTAGCCAAACTTTTAAACATCAGCTGATGTTTAAAGCTGATATGCCAAGGCACTTGTGGAGAACCGTAGTATAGCACTCATTCTGGCTTCCCCGAGTACCCCCTTAGAGCTTGATCTAACAATGGGTGCCAGCTGCCTTTTGATAAAGTCAAGTCTTCAGAAGGCCCCTTATTTATTCATAATACTGACACATGTTTACTATAGCTTTAGGCCAAAATCTTTAGCAGCTGTGGCCAGAGTTAAGTTTAAATGTGCAAAAGGAAAGGTTTGTTTTCCTAAGCAACTCTTAAGATGCTTCCATTGTGAACTATAGCAAAAGTACCAGTTCACAAGCTTAAATCTGAACAACTTGAAAGGGAACAATATAAAATTCTATCTAAATATCTTCGCACTAGGTAATAGGCACTTGAGAAATGTGGGATTTGGTGCATTTGATGTCTGCAGTTTCACTGCTTCTTTCCCCTTGAGTTCTGGCTTTTGGCCTTGCTCTCTGTGCCTTTTACTTATCAACCATGGTTGCTGTGAGGATCAAATAGAGTAATGTCTGTGAAGTGCTCAGCATGGTGCTTGGCACATAGGCACGACCTCAGTGCTGTCACTGTAGCCGGCCTCAACGTCAGCGTCCTCTTCTCTGCCCTTTGTTTCCTCATGCAGAAAATGAAGTCGCTACAAAACACTGATCTTATCATCCTTCTCCTAATGGGTTTCATATGAAATTTCAACCCTTTTGTTTTCACATAGCACAGACTGTGCTGATCCTTTGCTTTCTATATCGGTGTGGCCGTCAGTTCTTGGTTCTGTATTAGTTAGGCGTTGGGGGAAGTGTGGCTACCACAGTGCGAATGTTTGTAGACATTTGAAATAACATCAGACCAGTTGTGCTCTCTGATTACAGAAGAATATGGGATATGTATTGCCTATTGACCCCTCCCCTTAATTTTTCTTTAACCACTCTCTGTAGTTAGAGTATGGTCAGGAATATTTATAAGCTGGCTATCATATTTTAAAACTTTCTCTCAGCTCACCAGAATAATGGAGTCAGAATTCCCATTCAGTTTCAAAGGCTTGACATAATTGAAGTCCTTGGTTATAGCTTCTCACAGGTAAGAAGCAAAGGATTTATTTGACAACTGGGAGCGACCTCAGTTGCCATCCAGTGCAACACATGTGCAGAAAGACTCCCTGGATGACATCTGCTTGAAGCTCTCCAATTTGGGGAACCCCATCAAGGCAGTCTTTCCTGTTCTGGGTATTTCTAATTATTAGAAGTTTTTGCCTTACATGGAGCTTAATTTTGTCTCTCTCACTTTGTTCTGCCTTCTGGGACCAACAGAACAAGTCTTAACTTCACTTCTACAGAGCTTTCACATGAGTGAATAATTATCATCATTACCCCTGACTAAACATCCCTGGTCCCTTCCAGCTGACCCTTATGCGGCATGAACTCATGGCCCTGATTCACCAGCTAGGCTGCCTGCCTCAGGACACTCCAATTTAACAGTTTCTGTCCTCAGAACTGGCACTCATTCCAGATGCACATTGTGATGATTACCTTCTTACCCTTAGAAGCTTATTATTATTCAACAGTTTAATGCAGCCTAAGATCACATTTAACTTTTCAGATAAAATGCTGTCTAATCATGCCTCAAGGCCCCATCTCTGATACTTGGGAAAAATAAATTTTAAAAAATTTAAGTGTAAAATCTTATATCTCTGTTAAGTGTTATCCTATTAGATTCAGCCTAGTTCTCTGCCCTGTAAGGATTTCTTTGAATCCTTCCATTATCTTAGCTGTTCCTCTCAGCTTTATATCATCTGCATTTTGGAAAATCTGGAAGACCAGTACCTGGCAGCCATAGAGGTCATACCATAGATTTGGAATTAGAAGGGACCCCAGAGGTCAATCTAGTCTGAACCTCAAGGTACTGTGTAAGAAGCAGTCCCTACTTTCCATGAGTTTACAATATATTTTTGGTGATATAATATATGAACAGCTAAGTCTACACGATGTGAATGTGGAGAGACCATAACAATTGGAGCATCAGGAAAGGCTTTTGGTAAGCAGGACGTGAGCCGAGTTTTGTAAGAAGCTAGGGATTTTTTGAGGATTAGTGTGCATTCTGGATATATGGGAGACAGCTCAGGCAAAGGCTTATAGTAGAGATGGAGTGTCATATTTGACTGGAATGTTGAATACATGAAGTAATAAGAAACAATGGAAAAGTAGACTGGACCCCCATTTTGAGGAGCTTGTAAGTAACAAGCTGGAGAGTTTGGCTGCTGTTGGCCTTGGTGGCTGAAGATCCTTGCGTAGCATAATAGTGTGGACAAATTTCTGCCTTCTGAAGTTACTTTCATAGTTGTGTGGGGGATGGATTGTATAGGTTAGAACCTGGAAGTTGGGAAGCTAATTTGAAGGCTATTGCAATAATTTAGGTGAGAGAGAATGGGAACTTGAACTGTCCATGGTGACTGTGAAAGTGTAGAGATTTGGAATGAATGCAGAAAATGTGATGTGACAGCTGATCAGTCTTCTATACAGAGTAAGGCAGAGATGATGATGACAGAGGTCACTAGAAAGCTGGTGATATCCTCAACAGAAATAAGAAGAGTGGAGGGTGGATATGTTAAGTTTGAGGTGCCCAAGGGAGATGTCCAGTAGGTTGCTGGTGATAGAATTTAGGCTTGGAACTTGAGAGACTGATGAGGGATTGGTACCTAGATTTGGGAGTCATCTTCGTAGAGATGAACATTGAATCCATGAAAGATGATGACAACATCAAGATAGGGCATAGAGAAGTAGGTCCCAGACAAAGTCTTGGAGTATACTTACAGTTGAGGCAGAACATGGATGGTGATATGGAAGAGGAGATTCAGGTCAAAGAAGAAGCCAGGATAGAGTGGTGTCATGAAAACTATTCAGCGTAAGGAGGTGCTTAAGAGCGTCAGGTAGGTCAAGAAGGATAAGGACTGAGGAGAAAAGATTTGGGTTAAAGAGCAAAGACCTGGTATACCGGACTTATCAATCTAGATCAAAAGAAAGTTATAGCTGATTTCCCTGGATTTCAGTAAAGCCCTTGACAGAGTCTTTCATGCTAAGCTTGTGGAAAAGGTTAGATGGCAGTACTATTAGATGTATTTAGACTAACCCAGAGTGGTCATTAATAGTTGGATGGCTGACTTGAAAGGCAGTTTCTAGTAGACTGTCTTAGGGATATGTTCTTGGCTCAGTGCTGTTTAACTTTTTTTTAATGTTGAATTAGACAAAGGCAAAAGAGGCATGGTTACCAAATTTGCAGATGACTCAAAGCTAGGAAGAATAGGTAACATGTTGGATTGACAGTCAAGATTCAAAAAGATCTTGATAAGAACACTGGGCTGAATATAACATGAAATTTAACAAGAGAAAAAATTAAAATCTTATACTTTGGTTGAAAAAAGTCAACTTAAAAAGTACAAAAACGGGGAGGCATGGTTAGATATGTTTGAAAAAATAAGGTATGGTGTTTGTATAGAACAAAAGCTTACCTTGTGTCAGCAGTGATGTGGCAGCCCAGAAAGCCAATGGGAAAGCTCAGGGAAGCCTAGGAGGAGTCTAGGCATAGGGAGGTGATGATGGTCCCGCTGTCTTCTGCCCTCGTCAGATTGTACCTGAAGTACCTCATTCAGTTCTGGGTACCACATTTTGGGAAAGATATTGGTAATCTTCCAAGGGAAGGAAACTAGCAAGGTGAAGGTCCTCAAGAAAATAGCCTGTGACATTTGGTTGAAGCATCTGGGGATATTTAGCCTGGGGAAGAAAAGAGCTATCTATGCAAAATGAAATGGGTTGCCTCAAGTGGGTTCCACTCCAGTAAACATCTAGGTTTGTTGTGGAGAGGATCCATATTCTTGTATGGATTGGTATAGGTGTTCTTTGAGGTCTCTCCAACTGTGAGAGTCTGTGACATTATGTACCCTTGGTTTGAAAAGATGTGTCCCTTAAATGTGTGGTCCCCAAACACAGTGCTACTGTGATCTAGTTTTTAAATGTGGAGGGAAGAAATTCATTGACAACTTGTTT
This sequence comes from Phalanger gymnotis, assembly GCA_028646595.1. Taxonomy (NCBI): domain Eukaryota; kingdom Metazoa; phylum Chordata; class Mammalia; order Diprotodontia; family Phalangeridae; genus Phalanger; species Phalanger gymnotis. The sequence goes on from CM053626.1 coordinate 287,016,825, forward strand.
CATACTCTTTGAACACCAAGTAGTATGTAGAGGTAGTGCAAATGCCATTCCCTTTTTTACAGAAGAAATTAAAGTTTAGATAGCAAGTGACTTTCCCAGGGTCACAAAACAAGTAAGACAGAGCTAGGAATCAAATTGAGCCCCAAAACATGTTAAATGTCTGCTATGTGCAAGGGAAGGAATTGTGGTATAATAGAGAGCTGGTCTCAGACCAAGAGCTGGATTTACATCTTGCCTTTCATACGTAACTGGCTTAGTGGCCCTGGAAAAGTTGTTTTATGTCTTAATGCTTCAGGCAATTCTCTTAAGGCTGTATTTTGCAGAGCAGATTCATATCTGTAGTGGTAGAAGGAATTTCCTTACCAAGAATTCCTTATAGTAATGAAATAACAGGTCTGGTGACCCTCTTCTCATATCCTCCCCTTGCCCCCTCCACTCCCGAGTACAAAGCACTGTGCCTAGGTACAGGGGATTCAGATACCAAAATTCAACATCCGTGTCCTTAACAAGCTTCTGTTCTAATGACTCATATCTAGGTGGTCTGAATTTTAATAGCAACAGAAAGAAAATCACTACTAAAGATCAAATGAGATATCAGACTGCACCTGACTTTACAAACCTTAAAGTGCAATACAGATGTTAGCTATTATTATTATCACATGCTAGGACGGTGATGTATAAAGAATGCTGGTTTTGGAGTCAAGGAGACCTGAGTCTGAACTGGGTGGCCCTGGGCACCCAAGTCCTCAACTTCAGTGTCCTCAGTGGGAATAAGAGCACCTGCCTCAGAGCTGCTGTGAGGATCAGATGAAGTAGTACATGTGAAGTGCTTCACAAACCTCCATGTGATAATGTTAGCCATTATTACTATAGCGACTTTTTAACTGAGGCTATCACCAAGTGTAACAGATTAATCCTGTCTGTGGTATTGTCAGATAATGCAGTACCAACAACATTTCAGGACACCGTGTGATCCCCTGGCAAGCATCCTGGATTGTGAGTCAAGGGACCTGACTTTGAATCCCGGCTTCCTATCTGTGACCCTCACTTAACCTCTTTGGGCCTCAGTTTCTTTAAATGTAAAACGAGTTTGGACTAGATGACCTCTTCGGACCCTTCCAGGTCTATGAACTTTTTGTATTATGTCTGATGCACATAAATTTTTTGAACAACTCATATTCGTGTTGGTTTCATGCTATTCTATAAAATAGAAAACTTTTGGGGGGCAGAAACTGTCCTGTCTTCGATACTGTTTATTTCCTTAATCTGTAAAGACCTCTCTTACAGATTTAAACAGTAATTAGCAACTCATAATTGGTCTTTAACATATTTTTAACAAAAGTGCATGCTTGCCTGGGTTCTGGAGAATGGACAATGCTCTTGCACTTTCCCAGTTAATGAAGGGCTACGTGCCTGCTCCCATGCTTTTTAGCATGATTTCAGCAGTATTGTCAGACACCTTCATCAAGGTCAGCTACCACACTGACAGTAAATTACTTAACTTGAAAAGGCTACAAGCCAAGACTAAAGTGGATGGAGACTTGGTGTGTGACTTTTTGTTCACAGATGATTATGCATTCAGTGCAGCCTCTGAGTCTGAGAAACAGCAAAGTGTGGATCGATTTTCAGCTGCTTTTGGTAATTTGCGCCTACTAATTAACAAGAAACCAGGTTCTCCATCAGCCGTGTGTGGAACCATCAGTTACAGCAAATGGAGAAATTGCGAATGCTGTGGATAAGTTCATTTACCTTGGCAGTGTCCAGGGACATACACATAGACAGTGAGGTTAATGTACACCTTGCCAGAGCTAGCTTAATGTTTGGAAGGCTCCAAAGCGAAGTGTGGGAGGAAAGAGGCATTAGGCTGACTACCAATCTGAAGGTCTACAGAGCCACCGTGGTGACTACATTGTTGTATGTCTATGAAGCCTGGAGTCTACCAGCACCATGCCAGAAAACTGAGTCACTTCCATTTCAGTTGTCTTAGGAAGATTTTGAAGATCACCTGACAAGATAAGGTACTGGACACTGACGTCCCTTCTCAGCTGAACTTCCTGTGATCCCCTGGCATTCATATTCTACTGCAGAGAATACAATTCTGATGGGCTGGCCATGTTGTTTGAATGCCAAACATACATTTGCCTAAAAAGACTTTTATGAAGAACTCACACAAGTGAGGTGTTTACATGGAGGTCAGAAGAAGCAATACTAGGACACTTTCAAGGTCTCTCTGAAGGAGGTGCTGTGGTCTGTGAACAAAGCAGAATTGTAGTAGCTCAAAAGAAAAGTGAGATCCACAAATTTAGAGACCTCTCCACCTCAAATGTTCATATGGATTATTTGTTCCTGACCTGCCTCAGAACGTAGAGCCTTCTAAGTTTATATTGGTCTGATCAGCCATAGCTGGACACAGCCCCCAAGATGGTGACTTTCATTTTAGTTCTCTTTAAAAACGAAGGATAACAACCAACCAACCAGCAACTGATCCTAGTGATGATGTGGAACCTGCGGCCTTGAGAACACATGCCCTTCAGGTCCTCAAGTGTGGCCCTTTGACTGAATCCAAACTTCACAGAACAAATCCTTTTAATAAGAGGCTGCATTCAAGGATCTAGAGGACCACATGTGGCCTCAAGGCCACAGGTTCCCCACCCTGTACCTAGTCTAACATTTTTTAATAAAGGTAGTGAACATCATCCCTAGCATTAAACTAGAACTGAGAAAAGCAAATATCACAGGATCATAGATCTAGGACTGGAAGGGACCTCAAGAGGCCCCACCTAGTACGTTTCCATTTAACAGGTGAGAAAACTGAGGTTGAGGGAGATGATTTGCTCAAGGTCACAAAGGTAGTGAGCATTGGAGGCAGGATTTAAACCCAGGTCTTTTAGAGCCATTGCTTTTTCCACTGTACCATTTCCCGAGGTTCTGCAACAACCCTGTGATGGAGAGCTAAGACTATCGTTGATTTTCAGTCATGTCAGACTCTTTGTGACCCCATTTGGGGTTGTCTTGGCAGAGACGCTGGAGTGGGTTTGCCATTTTCTTCTCCACCTCATTTTACAGATGAGGAAACTGAGGTAAAGAGGGTGAAGTGACTTGCCCAGGGTCACACAGCTAGTGTCTGAGGCTAGATTTGAACTCAGAAAGATGAATCTTCTTGACTCTAGGCCCATCCCTCTTGCATTGTACTACCTAAGTGTCCAATATAAGACTAACCAAGAAGCATATAGCACTTTGTGCCTGTCCACAAAAGTGTATATGGATCATCAAAATCCAAGACTCTTGATTGACAGTATTTTATTGACCCGATCCCTTCTGTGTTATCTGATTATAGACTCCAGTCTGTGATGGCAGAATTCTCTGATAGTGAATTGAATTTGAAGTTTGTAATCATCTCTCTTTATCTTCCCCATCTGTCTCTTAAAGCACTTGAAGACCCTGCGCCATCCCTGCTTGCTGCGTTTCCTTTCTTGCACTGTGGACACCCACGGCATCCACCTGGTCACTGAAAGAGTGCAGCCTCTCCATGTGGCTCTGGAGACACTGTCTGCCGCGGAGCTCTGTGCTGGCATCTATGATATATTGCTGGCTCTCATTTTCCTTCATGACAGAGTGAGTATTAAACCCCCATGATGTTAGCAAAGCCCAAGCTTTCTGAGAAATGGTCCTTTGGGTGGTATATGACATGCTACTAATAGATCTTTCTCAGGATGCTGTCTGGGTCATGTATTCTGTACAGACAGGAGCTTTTATTTAAAATTTACCTATAACTGGGCATTACTTTCTGACACACTTTAAGAGGTAAATGGCTGGCCATCAGGCACAGCCGGCAGAGTTGGGTATCAGCCCCACCAAACCAGCCAGAGTCAGTAGCAATCTCATGGGATCATAGATTTAGAGTTGGGAAGAGACTTTAAGGGTCTTTTGGTTTGCCTCATGCTGCCTCAATTATAATTTGAAATGGCTTAATCCTATGCTTTTTTTCACTGATGATTACTGCTAAAGGGACTGTGTGAAAGTGCTTCTGCTACTTGGTTGTATTTGGTTTGTTCTCAGGAGTCTGGTAACAAAAAGTTCTTGACAATTCCTTGCAGTTTCAAACATTATAGGAATCAGGTTTTTTAGAGGCAGAACAGGCCTCACATACCATCTAGTTTCATTCCTTTGTTTTAGCTGCCAGTGAGAAAACTGAAATCCAGAGACATTACATGACATGCCAGTCAGAATGGCAGAAAGTGGATATGAGGTACTTGTGCATGCACCAGACTTTCTGACACAGGCGTAACCTCTGTAACTTTGGTTCTCCCAGCTGTCGTCGTTTTGCAGTAACACCATTAATGCATGTGTAGCCAAGTCCTTAGCTCAATCTTAACCTCCAGCTTCTTCAGCTGAAACGCATCCCTGCTGACAGTGCTTCCCAGGATACTGTCTTTAGCATTGCACCTTGCAGAGCCAAGTAGTGACATGAAGCAGACCATTCCTAGTTCTAGCTTTCTCTACTACCAGCTGGAGCCAGGGCTTTCCTTTGTCACATCAGGTTTTTGGTGTACAAGCATATTTTTAGTATGAATTTAAAGAGTTTATGTAGTAATAGAGGTTGTTAATGGTCCAGTGGATGGAATTTTTCAAGTGCTGTTATATCTACTTGAGAGCAGTTAGGTGGTACAGTGCTGGGCCTGGAGTCAGGAAGACTCATCTTCCTGGGGTCAGATATGGCCTCAGACACTTTCTAGCTGAGTGACCCTGGGCAAGTCACTTAACCCTGTTTGCCTCAGTTTCCTCATCTGTATGACAAACCATCCCATTGTCTTTGCAAGAAAACCCCAAATGGGGTCACCAAGAATTGGACACAACTGAAAACAACTGAATAACCAAAAACATGCCTACTGGAAAAATTCTAGGTTTTTAAAATGCAATTGTCCTTGCAATATGTTCCTATGTCACTTATCAGTCTATTTAACTTTATTCTTCCTATAATCCTTTAATCCAGTCTTTATCAAACCACTCTGGTAAATATTTCTGGTGGCCTTTATTATTTCATCTTTCCTGAGGCCTTTGCCCTTTTTTTCCTCTCTGTTGGCCAGCGTCAGTGCTTAGGTGAGAAGGAATAGAAAGAGAAAAAAATTGTAAAATGAAAAGCATTAAAAGAATAACAAAATTTTTCTTTGAATGCATTTCATAATAAACATTGTCTGTGGTGGCACCCAAATAAGCAATAAACATATTCTTGGCTCTCCTGACAATTACATAAATCTGTATGTGGTTATTAAGAAAATCCTGATAGTTAGACTATCTGTCCAGAGACTCATCTTGCCAGCAAAGAACATTTTTCCTTTCTTCTTTAGTCAGGTTATGCAGACATTCAGTTTGACCTTTCTTGAGGCATTACCATTGCAGTAGAATAAGGAGGATTTACTGCTTTTTAATAAACACTGCTTTCTTTAAAAAAAAAAAATACGATTTTTAATTGGGTTCACTGTCATCACTAGTGGTTCTGTAACCTTCACTCAGTGCAGTCATATGACTGACTTCTACCAATATACTAAGTTAAATGGAGATAGGATCATTTCAGAACTTACCAGCCTGGCAAAGGCTCCTTTTGTGATTCTGTTTTCTTTACCATTTGGGTCATTCATTGCCAAATAGCTGTTTCAGTCTTCCATCCTCATGTGCTTTCTTTTAGGGAAACCTAACGCACAACAATGTCTGTTTGTCATCTGTGTTTGTAAGTGAGGATGGGCACTGGAAGCTAGGAGGAATGGAAACAGTCTGTAAGGTCACTGAAGCCACACCAGAGGTAAGAGCCAAAGAACAGACTGTGTTATGTTGGATTGAGAAGAGCAGGCTTCTGGTTGTTAGAGGGTTTTATACATTTTTTTTTGTAGCAATGATAAGCTTTAGTGGTCTAATTTCCATCCATTGTCTTTCTTTTGGAATCACCAGTACACTTAAGAGGCAGATTTTTTTTTCTGACCAGTCCTTCTTTACCATAGAAGATTTTATCATTTTATACCTAGAAAGGCCTTTAAAAATAACTCAGTCTAACTGAGAGCCTGAGAGGGTAACCAGTGACCTGCCCAAGGTCACAGAATTGACATCTGATTCTTGAGCTAGGACTCTCCCAGTGGAACACGCTCTTTCATCTTTTGAGGGCAGCAGCTTTCCCTTGGTTCCTCTAGCTATTCTGGCTCTCCACCTTCAGTCTCCTCTTCCCTTCTAATTCATTCTGCACACTGTTGTCAGACTAATCTTCCTAAAGCAGTTTTCTCTCATGCCAGTTCCTACTCTGTAGGGTCCTCAGAGTATCTAGTCTAAATTCCTGTGTAGCTTTCAGGCCCCTGCTGAATGGGCTCTACTCCACCTGCCCAACCCTGTTACCATCCAGCATTGCAGCCTTGGCTCTGCACGCAGGTCAGTTCATTTTCCCCAAATAGTCTGTGCTTATCCCTGCATCCTCGCCTTTCCTTTCCTTGTCTTTCCTCTCTGGAATGTTCTTTCCTTTCTGCTTGCCTAACAACCTCCAGAATTAGTTGTAGGCCTATTTCTTCTAGGATGGCATTAGCCTGCACCCCTTTCTCTTCCCACAGTGTCTCTTGTACTCACATTACAACTCTGTAGTTGCATAATTACATAATTGTTTCAGGTATACTGGTTGTTTCTCCCCAGTTAGATAGTGACCTTCAGATGAGTATACAGCCGTGCCTTAAACTTCTTTTATATACTCTTACAGGGCCTGGCTTGGTACTAGGAACATCACAGGTACAGAGTAAATTATTAATTTATTAATGAAAGTTTATTGGTAGCATAGCTTATGCCATAAGTATCCTTTTACTGTTTTCACTGCCATAAGGGCAGGGTAGGGGTAAGAGTAAATGATATTCTAACTTACTTATAGGAGAGCGAGATGCAGAGAATCTCCAACGGCATAAAAGTTTCATTTTTGTCTGTCTCCCTAGCACCTAGTAAAGTGCCTGACACATGATAAATACTTATTGGTTCGTCTCTCAATCTTGTTTTCTTTGACACCAGAATTGCTGTACTTGGTCATCTATAAGTACCAAAGGATCAGCTGAATAAGAACTTGACTTTCTGTTTTTCTTCAGCCAGTTTTAATTTGAGTAGTTATGGAAGCTGTTGAAGACTGGTCGCTGCTTCTTGTTTTTTCATTGCTTTACCCATATTTCTTAGCTTAAGAGCAGGTCACCAAACATGTTTCTGAGTAAACACTGTTGACCCAGAACTTTTGGTTTTTCCTCTCTCAGTTTCTGAGAAGCATTCAGTCATTGAGAGACCAGGCATCTGTCCCTCCTGAAGAAAAGGTATGTTGACATGTTAGGAATAATGGAGGTCTATTTAGTTAAAAATAATAGCAATAAAAATGTTTCATACTTCTTATACTTTAATTGGGTCGTTGCTGCCCTTTTTCTGTCTTGAAATAGCCTCTGGGGCCAACTTTTAGGACTACAGATGAAGAAAAAGGGGATAAGATTTATTTTCCAATGCCTGTATCATGTTTAAATTTAAAAGCCCTTGGAACAGGCTGATTGTTGAGCCAGGTCCCACTGGCAATCTTACAAAAGACCACAAATTAGGAAAATTTTCCCAGACCACTTACAACTTACTTGGCTTTCCCCAATTACTCTTCTGCTTAAATGGGCTTGGTTTTTAGGGACTTATTGTAGTTGTATGTGAATAAGAGTTATCATGCTTCCTCTAAGAGGAATGTTTACCTGTAAACTTTTTGCAAAGCTCCTGCATATCAGCTCCTTCATTGTATTTGCCTAGCACCTAAAGTAGTCCTTGGCATAGAATAGACACTTAATGAATGTTTGTTGATTGTAAGTTTTAAAGTGAATAGTTTTTATGCTGAATTCTTATAATTTATATACTGCCTATAGAACAACCCCCCCTCCCCAATATATTTAAGGTGTTGTGTAGGCAGTTTAAGCCCAGTCCTTTAACTGATTCAGGCTAGCTTCTTGAAACAAATCAGACTGGTTCTAACATAGGATTTAAAGCAGTGTCTTTTGTAATCAGTAGTGAAGGTACTACAGCAGAAATTTCATGTCTGATTCATACAAAGCAGACATCCTGGCTTGAGGTTCTCTAATACTTTCAGTCTGCAGAATTCAGAACTTTGCCGAAGATAAATGGACATGCCCGAGATGCCTATTCATTTGGAGTAATGGTGGAAAATTTGCTCATGATCTTAAGTGAACAAGGTGAGTTGTGTGATTACATTATGGGTTCCACAAAATAGGTAGTAACACTATTCTTTGTGGGTTTCCAATGAGAGTCTGATATGTGGTCATCATGATAAACCTTTTAACCTAAAATATAACCCTTTTAAAAATTAATAGCATTTTTGATGCTGGGAAACCACAGGTTTCCTTATTTTGCATTCTAGTAACTAGGAAGTCTGAACCATGACAACCAAACTGATAATATTATGGGTGGCTTACACAATTTGGGGTAGAAAGACCCAAAACCTAGTCATAGATTAATACTCAAAACCAACCAGTGATATTATTAGAATATGTGAGGTAGAAACTTAAACTTTTTACACTAAAAGAAAAACAACTTTATAGACCAGGATGAAATTTTCTTGATTTCCAAGTCCTTTTGATTTCTTCTAGCTGTATCTTGCCACTGGTCTCCCTTTTTCTTCCCCTTTTCATCCTTTAGCTTCAGCCATTTAAGGCCATTGTGTTTTCTTCTGTTGTTCCTAGTCTACCATTGTACACTTTAGGGACCTCCGAAGCTGTCTTTCCTGGCCTGCAACTAGGTACACCACTTCTGCTATTGTTTGTCTGTGTTTTGTCAGTCACTTCACAGACCTGGGCTTTGTACAGATGGTCACTCCTGGTAATAAATAGCAGTGCTTCCCAATTTTGCAGACATCCTTGCCTAATACCTGCAAATCATGACATTCGAGTTGTTTAGGGTTTTGACAGTTCTCAAGCTCACTAACTTTTTCTTCTTACCTTTTTGTATATAACTGATAGAATGTAAATGAGATCGAAGAAATTAAGAGTAATGTAGTGGTCACAAAAATGGAGGGTGTGATGTGCTCTTGCTTTAGTGCATTTTGCAATATTGAGCTGTATAGCAGAAAGCCAGGACTTTGGGGTTTGGCCACCCATCAGCCTTCAGCTACAGAGGGATCTATCAGCATAGGGTGGGAGAGGTGGGAATGGAAACTAACTGTGGCTGTGAATTTCAGTTTCAGCGGATAGTCTGTCAGGCTTTCAGCAAACCTTGCGCTCAATGCTCTTGAACCCTGATCCGGAGGGTCGGCCAGCACTGTGTACCTTACTATCTCATGACTTCTTTAGGTGAGGAAACCTTGTTTATTGCCTCCTTCCATTGATACAGTTTGAGAGATTGGTTTGGAGATCATTAAACACACAGGACCAAAATATAACCCTCTGTTAACAGAGGTCATTAGGGAGCAATGAAAGGGAAAACAGCTCCTACCCAGGTTCATTCTAAAAAATTAAGGGTATGGAGATGTAATCTATCTTTATCTTAGCAAGTAGCACTATTCTGAGGGTCTGAACTTAAAAATGCAGGCTGCTTCTCTGGGGTCTCAAATTATGAAGGTGCTTGGTCAGTAAGTTAGCTGCTGGAAGGTCCTGAAAGAAATAGTTGCAAAGGAAAAGAAATTTAATGAATAGTACTTTGCATTTGTAAAGTGCCTTTCACATGTTTATCTGATCCTTTGCAACAGTCTTGTGAGGTAGCCAGAGCAGGTGTTATGATTATCCCATTTTCCAAATAATAAAAATGAGGTTCAGAGAAATTAAAGTCATTAGCTCAAGGTCACAGTGGTAAAGAAGAATTAGAACTTGAATCCAGAAAGCCCCAGCTTTCCTTTCAGTTTCCTTTGTGTTCTTTTTTGGTGAGACTTTTCTTCAGCTCCCTGAATACTGGAGGCCCCCTAAACTGGGCCTTAATGATTACCTGAGACAGATATTGAAACTGATCATTGGTGGTTTCTATTTGGCACCCCCACCCTCAATATAACCTTTCTCTTTCCCTGTTTGGTATGTAGAAATGATTTCCTAGAAGTTGTGAATTTCCTGAAGAGTTTAACATTAAAGAGTGAAGAAGAAAAAACTGAATTTTTCAAGTAAGTAAAAGGAATTAAGATGTTAAAGTCCTTCAGTCATGTAAGACCAGGGATATTTGGGATGAAGTGTTCTGGGATGTGAGTTATCTGTTACTCCTTAAGCCAATACTTTAATTATTCTCAGTGTTTATATTGGACTTGTAAAAAAATGGCATAGCCTAATCTAGTCAGATTTGAGGAAGCATTTTTTTATTGACTAGAAAGCAATTAACCAATTATGAAGAAAAGGTAACAGGAATTTTTCCTGTTTCATTTTTGGACTTCAGGTGCTTATTAAATGCTAATCTCAATGCTTTGCTGCTAGCAGGCATGGTTTTTTGTTTTTTTTTTTTAATATAAAGCCCTTGGGGACCAAAGTTGCTCTTCTACAGCTCAGTTTCACAGATGGCATCAGGTGGAAGGAGGCAATTTTTAGGTGAAAGCCTAAATGAATAAATCAAATGTCACCAAGTATTTCTCAAGTCTCTCTTTTTTTGGTGGGGGGGTCTGTAGATTTCTGCTCGATAGAGTCAGTGGCTTGTCAGAGGAACTGATAGCTTCCAGGTTGGTCCCTCTACTGCTTAACCAACTGGTGTTTGCAGAACCAGTAGCTGTCAAGAGTTTCCTTCCTCATTTGCTTGGTCCAAAGAAAGGTGAGTATTTTAAGCACTCTTGATAGCTACAAATTTGAGTGACTTTGAGTCTGTAGTTGAGGTTTTTGCATAACACTTGGAATACATCTTGGACTCAAGTTGGAAGTTGATGATAATTAGTCCCAGTTCTTATATTATTAATGAAAAGTTTATGTCACCTCTAAGTGCTTTCGTTTTCCCTGCCAATGATATGAAAACATTGCATCAGTACTTGCTGTAAATATTTTTTAACGCAGAGTAAAATTTGGCATAAGGCAAGATTCTTTTTTTCTATTAAATGAATGCACAAATGCCAAACAGTTGTAGTCTCATTAACAGCAAGTATGGATGCAGTAGCCTCATCTTGTTGGCAAGGAAAACTAAGGCATTTGGAGATGACAATTTTTCATCAATAATACAAAAATTGGAGCTAATTATCATGAACTTCCAGACTTGTAAGTTCAAGATACTTCAGTGTCATGCCAAGCTCAGAGAACAGCAAAGAAATTTCAAGTGTAAAAATTGGTAACATTTTATAGTTGATTTCATAAGATGAATAATGATCAAATAATGGGTTAAGACCATTCTCGTTTTTTAAGCAGTCTGCTAAAAATAGACCCTATTATGCCAATTTTGGAGCCAATAACTGTTTTTCCCATGTTATTCTGTAATGATTGGATACTTGTTAAGAGTTATTCCCAAGAGGGGAAAGCGTTGGCCTTGCTAAGGACAAAGGCCCATCCTACATCTTCATCAGACATGAAAGGATAATGGAAGATGACAACACGGGGTTTTGAGAGGTAGGAAAGAGGGTACTCATGGAACACATTTGTCCTTATTGTGAGCTTGCCCCTTCTAATGCCTTCTGTAACAATCTAGACATGAGCTATAGTGTGAAATTCCCAGGGGAAACTCTTAAGTGGAGGCAAAACAAGCCAAAGAACTATGATTTGGGAGGCAGCTGCCAAAGTTTTAACCTGACCTATACAAGTCCAGAACTTTGGCCTGTGGATCACAGGTTACATATACTGGCTACTCAAAGTTGTTCTTTCTTCTCTACCAGCAGTACACAGATCCCACCCCCCGCAAGAGACAAGCCTCTGATGTCATCCTTCATTATCCTTTCATCTCCCTTGAAGGAGAACAGTGATGATCTTTCTTCTCAACAACGAGACCCTAGAGCAAATGCCCTGATTTGCTGCTCTTTTGCTCTAGGCAAAGTCAGGAGAAGCAGGGAGGAGAACTGCTAGGCTTTAACATCCATGATTTGTTTCATAGTTGGAAGGAACATGGCCAGGCCAGCCTTAATGGGATGGGGAGAAGCCTGCTAGTCCAACAGAGCCCATTTTCTCGTGTGTTACAGAAAAGCCCAGATTATCTCAGGGAAGAATATGGATTGTCTTTTATAGTTTATTTATATAGTTATACCAAGCTCAATTGCTACTTTTTTATTCAAATGGAATGTTTTCCCATTTGTACCATTCACCATTTCTTAAAATAGATAAGCAGGGAGAAAAACGCACAGGCTGTTTGCTTTCACCAGCTCTATTTCAAACCCGAGTGATCCCTGTGCTTCTAAAGCTGTTTGAAGTTCATGAAGAACACGTCCGGATGGTGCTTCTGTCTCACATAGATGCCTATGCAAAGTACTTCACTCAGGAGCAGCTGGAAAAAGTCATCTTGCCACAGGTCAGAATGAAATCCGTACAACTGGCAGCAGTAGGAAATCACTGAATGCAGTGTACTATTGTTTGAGTTAAATTTAATATAATTTGGGGTGTTCTTAGATAAAAGAGAGTAGGAAAAGGGAAGAAAGTGGGACTGGAAACAGTGAACTTTATGTAATGGGCAAAAAGTCTCACCTCTGCTATCTAAACTTAAGAATTTAAAAATCAGCAACTGTAAATTTTTATCTACATAGGAAAAATAACAATCTTTCATGGGATGTGCTTTAGGCTAAAACTTTATTTTCAAAGTGCTTCACAGAAATGCATTATTAAGATGCCAGGTTAGTTCATAGTTGTAAACTAAGACTTAAAGGGTAAGCTCTTAGAAATGAAATAAATTCTGGTGGTCCAATTTTAAATAATACTGAGGAAGAAAAGGGGAGTTTTGGTGAATTCTAAGTTCAGTTTGATATAGCAGCCAAAGAGTTAATGATATTGGAATACAGCATGAGAGACAGCTTCCAGGAATAAAGAGAAGCTAGTCCCTTTATGCCAGTTTTTATTTCATGAAATACCATGTTCAGGTGTAGGAACCAGATCATAAGAAAAATGCCAGTAATGAGTTGGAGAGTATCTAGAAGAGGCCCAAGCCATAGGACTGACTCACAACCTTGTATGAGTTCAAGGAACTGGGGATGTTCACCCCAAAGGAAAGATTCAGGGTTCAAGAGAGTTCTACCAGTTATCTGAAGGACTGAAGAAGGTTAAGACTTGTTTTGTTCAGCCTCAGAGGGCAGATAGAACTAAACAGGAAGTGAGAATTTCAGGGAACGGTTTTAGGATTTAGGTCATGGTAGACTTGCTAGTATAGATTGGGCAGCCTCAGGAGGTCAGGGGTTCTGCCTCTTTGGCCAGTATGCATAGAACTAGATAGCTGCTAAGGTCTTTTCCAGTTCTGTGATTCTTTGAAGAGGGAGGCCTCAGAAGAAAGATCATTGTAAATTAACCCACTTTCAGATGGAGTGGAAACAGTGCAATGCAGAGGCCAAAAATTTGGTGAAAGGGAAAAATGAGGAAGAGAACCATCGCTATCCTTTTTCTTTTGTTTGCATGTACACAAAAACACTTTTTGTACATTAACATTTGGATTCTGCCCTAGGTTTTGCTGGGCTTGCGTGATACCAATGATTCCATTGTAGCCATAACACTTCACAGCCTGGCTGTGCTGGTTTCTCTGCTTGGACCGGAGGTGGTCGTAGGAGGAGAAAGAACCAAGATATTCAAACGTACAGCACCAAGTTTTACAAAAACAGCTGATGTTTCCCCAGAAGGTAAGTAAATGAAAGATGATAGGGAGTGAAGTCCTTAAAAGGTCCCAGTCTCTTTATGTTAAATGTTCTCCCAGAAAGCCGCCTTTGGCTTCCATCAGAAAGATAAAAAGCTTCTTTACCATTTCAACTCCTTGGTGTCAAATGAATGTGGTCCAAGTGAAAACCTAATACTTCCATCTCTGTCTGCCATTGTTCATTTGAGCTGTCACCTCCTACATAGAGAAAATACATCAGTCTCTTCTGAGTTTGGAAATGCACAGTCAGGTGGTGACACCATTCACGATGACTGACCTGGGACAATTTACTTCTTGACGAATTTCCGTTTCCCTCCTCTGTAAAAGTGAAGTGACACTGCTTGTGGCAATGGACATATTTCATTAGTCTGGGGCTTTTCTAGAGATTCTGGGAATGAGCAGAAAGAAGTCTGTAAACCTGATAAATGTAATAAATGTTAGCTGTCCATTTGTCAGGATTCCTTCCTATGTACAGAGAAGTACATAGTTCTTTCATTGACCAGGATTGCTTTTAGACGTTCTGACTATATTCTAAATTTTTAAGCTTATGATTGTCAAGAATAACACTAGAAAGGTGTAGAAGTTTTCTAATTTATACCTTCTTAAAATAGTGCGGTTTGCTATTTCTGCCTGTACTACCAATTTTTAATTGAACATTTAGGTGATTAGAAATGGAAGCCACCTATAAAAGATAACATTCATTTAAAGGCTTAGGATTTGATTTCTGCTTGCTACCCTTTTCAAAATCATACTACCCCTCAGAAAAGCACTACCAAAGTATCTCCGCTGAATGACCTTGGTGTCTGGCTCACTGCCTTTTTTTTTTCTCCTGCATTCCATGTGTGGTGAGAAGGGAACTTTACAAGCTGGTTTGTAGGTTAAATTTATTTTTATAGCTATTTAGCATTTAGGCAAGAAAAGCAGAACATCCTAATTGCTCAGTTATCGGACATCCATAAAGCCATTTCCCTATAATTTGCAAGGAGACAAGGTCCGTACTACTTTATAGGCTGCTCTTGGATTGGGTATTTTATTGTGTTATTTCATTAGAACACAGAATTTAGAACTGGAAGGGGCTTTGGAGCTCCAGATCCCTAATTTTGCAGATGAGGAAATTACAGAAGTTAACTCACTCAGCCACAGTCCCACAGGCAATATGAAGTAAAGCTGGAATCTGAACCCAGGATTATGCTGTGCTTCTTGCAGTTACATTAATGCTGCCTCTCCTTTTTCCAAGCAGTCTGATCTATGCAGCTTCTTCAGCTGCAGCATTGAGCATCATCAGATGTGAACTACTCATACTTCTATTCCTTGTAAAGAAAGCCTTGACACATAGAATCTCATTTAAGCCTGAACCTCGGTTACCTTTGTAATTGTACTTCTCCCACAGGTGAAGAGGCTCCTCAGCCTATTCAGCTCTCCATGAATGGAGTCCCACCAATGAGAAATGCTTCAGGAGATGATACAAACATTCCCTCAAATTCTAAAAAATCAGGAGAGGAATGGCCAGACTGGAGTGAACCTGAGGAGTCCTCTGAGAACCAGATGGTCAGCATACAGATACTCCCTGTAGAATCATGTGATAAATCTAGGCCTCAACTTAATAACTTTACTCTGGAGGAGACTTGGGATAATTTTGAGCCTGCTGATCCTAAAGCATCTCCAGGGAATGACCTCAGTACAGCAAGGCCCAGTACTGCAAGAGAGCAGAAGCAAGATACTATTGTCCTTCCTTTAGACAAAGAGGAGACCAAGACTGTAAAAGTGAACCCACTCCCAACAGCTCACCCCGCAGGAAGCCGGGACAATTCAAAACAAATGAAATTGCCACAAGAGAGGTCTCTTAAGGCTCCATCTGAATTTGGTTTAGGAGAAGAATATACTATTCAGGTGAAAAGAAAACCAATCCAAGATCCTGAGTTGGACTGGTTTGCTGATATGATCCCAGAAATCAAGCCTTCAGAAGCTTTCCTAATCTTACCTGAACTGAGGACAGAGAGGAGAGTTCCCAAAGATGATACCTCACCCATGCTGCAATTTTCATCAAAATTTGCTGCAAATGAAGCTACTGAGGTGAGGATTGTTTATTCTTAAATTATAGGGTGTTGGAAGGAAATTCTCCTCTCATCATTTCAGTAAAACAAGCTGTACTCACTTTACTGGTCCAGGATTTTCACACCAGGTGTCTATTTGTTAACTGATTTAAACCAACTTTGCTATTAGATAGAATCACTGCTTTGAGCTAAGCAGGTGGAAGTTTGCTTTTTATATTAATGGAGAAAACAAATTGAATTTAGGAATTAAAGAAGGAAGATTGAGGCCTTAAAATATGGAGAAAGAGTTGTCAGCATGTTATGATCCAGTTAGCAACCACAATGCAACAATTTTTGTACATATCCTGAAATAAATTTCATTATGAACATTTTTAACTTCTTGTTCATTCTTCCTCTATAGCAGCTCAAGCCAATCTGCTTTGATATTCATAAGTATTTGCATGAAAAGATACTCACTAAATAACAGTTAACTTTTTTTACAAATCAAGTGGTCAAAGAGAATAAAATGGGCTTGCTTTATTAATCTTGATTTATCTTAGGCCAGAAGACTAAATAATTAAATAGGCATGCTAATTAATCATTGTGCTTGAGGTAAGCTGATCAGAAAGTAAAACCAGTCGGTAAAAGTTTACATACCTTGCTATTTTTTCAGGTTTAGTGGTATTAACAAAGGTTTCAGAATTCCAGTACTAGTTCTTAAGGGTTATATGGTTTTATAGAATGTCAAGTTATATTTTGGCTCCAAAATGCAAGAGTAAAGTGTGGCCCATTCAGTTCTTCTTAAAGTATTATTTCACGTGTTCTTATTGCAGGGAGAAGCTGAAGGCTGGGGAGAAGAAGAGGAATTAAATTGGGAAGAAGATGATAGTAGCTGGTGACAACTAGCATGATGTGGACTCAAGATTTTCTATAATGGTTTTACAAATTATTACCTCAACAGCAGGCACCTAACAAGAGAGGTCATGATGATCAAACAGAGCCTATTTTTCCTGTACCAGGAAGCTTTTTTTCCCAGTTTGTGCCAACTGCTGTGGAGTAACTGAGACCTATGCTAAAAGCCATGGGTGGAAATAAAGTTCACACCACTGGATCCCAGGAGAAAGGACCTATTGTATGTAAGGCCATATTCCACGAAGAACAAGTGGCTGTGGAAAGTAAAGGTTGTATTTTTTATTTTTTCCAGGACAATTCTAGAAAACTGAAGATAATAAATACAAAAATTTTAGTTTCTAACTTAATTTTGTGCCATTTTTTTTCTATAGCCAGAAGATTAAGTCCCACTGTTAATGGCTCACTTAGAGCTTAGATTAAATATTTCAGATAATTGGGCAACTTATTTATTTATTTATATGGACAGCTATATGATGAGGTCCTATGTGAACCTGGCCCTTTTGTGGACTGTTCTAAGACACCAAAGTTCTTAATGAGAACATCACTTCTGTTCTCTAAACATAACCAATAAAAATTATTTTCAAGTCTATTCTCAGCTGCTTGTTATAAAACAGACACATAATTGCATCCACATTTTCACACACACAATACAATCAAGATAATACTCATTTTGCATAATTTTAATGGTAAAGTCCTACCTGTGCACAACTTCTTAATGTATTTATCTTTGTTTGTAGCTCCTCTAGTTTCACTGTTAGCCAACCAGGAGCAGGCGATCTTTGCAGCAATAACTGGACTGTTTCTAAGGCCCCATCTGCTGTTTGCAATGTTGACCTGTACTCCTCTTCCAGGGGATACTCCTGCCGTATTCTCTTGGCACAGGGCTGTGAATGAGGATTGTCATATATCCATCTGTTCATTTTAGAAAGTAGCTTCATTATAATAAAAGTCAGAGCCTGTTTATTAATGGCATAGAGGAGAGAGAACTTCCCTTGGAGCCAGGAAGACTTGGATTCAAGTCTTGCCTTAGACAGATACTAGCTAAGTGACCCAAGTACATTACAGAAAGGTGCCAACCTTCTTCTTGTAGAGGGAATTCCCTAATCTCAATGAAATCACAGGTCCAGTCCTTACCCCTATCCTAAATGCTTTTGCCATTACAACAAAAATGTCATATTCAAACTTTAGCCAATGATCCACTTCTCTCAAGTTGTAAACAGTAAAATCAGTGAAGTTTTAGCAAGCATTTACTAAACATTATGGGCCTGATATTCTAATGAGGGAAATATGCAAGTTCTATACAGCAAAAGGCTCAGAGGTGGAGAGTATCTGAGGAACAAGTAGCCCAGTATTACCAAGTGTATGGAGGGCTTTAAAAGCCTAAGAGAAGTGTACTGATCCTGAAAATAACAGGGAGCTCTGAGTAGGACAGTGAGGTGGTTAGCCCTAAACTTTAGGAAAATCATTTTGGAAGCTGAATGGTAGGTTAGACAAGCAGGAGAACTTAGAAATGTGTCATTAAAATCTAGAAAGGAGAAAATATCCAGGAAATGGGGTTTAATAATGTCTATGGTTGCAACTGAGGTCAAGAATGATGAAGACTGAAAAAAAAAAGCCATTAGAGTTGGCAATTAAGAGGTTAACAGTAACATGGAGACGGGCTTAGGGAATTTATTGTGATAAAATCTACCCCTGATCCAATCCCATTGCTTTATAGTGGCACATCATTTTTAACCAAAAGGAGCATCAACCAACTGGATAATCCTGTTTTCAGCAGTTTACTTAATTTACCAGACTTGGCTCTAAATAACCTTAATTTTTAAAAAAAGTATTAAAATTTAATTCACAAAAGCTGTAATTTAACCTGAGACAGTGAAACATTAGAAGCAGTATTACAGTTGGTTTGGTCATTTATATATACCATGCATTTACATAGGTAAATATAAGTGGTATCAATATGTAAAATACTAGTTTTATCTTTGAAAGCCAAAGAAAGAAGCTATCTTAGATTTTTTCAAAGATTGCGAAAAGTCTTAATTAGAATAATGGTAGGCTGACAGTTATTAAGTTTTGAATATAAAGCGAAGTCAATCAGAAAAAAATTATTTGCTGCAATGTGTGTGGGGGAAATTTCATGTTCTCCATGTCACTACAGATAGGAAGTACAATGATTGAACTTTTTAGTGCTTGGTGGTAAGGAAGTATGATAAAAAGGTTCCAATGTAATAAATACAAGACTGTTTTATAACTCATTAAAGCAAAATCCATAGATTGAGGAGCCTAAACTGCTAACTCATGCTTAACTCATGCTCTTTGCCACTGAACAGTACAAAAAGGCTCTATGTGAAGAGCGGTGAGTGAAAGGGTCTGTGGCTTGTGAAATGTATCTGATAACACTATCGTTAGCACCTAGTGGTACTTAGGTTCCTCGTTTCATAATTTTTCCATCCTCTTAGCAATTAAAAGTTTGAAAGAAGAGGCACATACCTGTAAAGTTGACAAACATCTTTCTCTTTCAACCGTTATTTTAACAAAGTATCCATTTAAGATTCGCTTTTCCTGCTTAATCCGGTCCACTCTGGCACATGCTGTTTCATCTACCAGTCTAGTCTGTGAGAAAGGCCACAAAAACCCAACATAAGCACATACAGCCTACTACTAGGAACCATTCAATGTAAGAGTCAAACAATAAAGATAACGGTTTTAATATACATACACAAATGTTTATTTTTAATGGTGCCCAATGAAAAGGCAAAGGATGCAATTAAAGTAAATTACCACAGGTGCCTGGTGCAATGCATCGCATACAGCAAGTACTTCATATCACCAACTGTCAGGGATGTAGGGGTGATTCAAGCTTGAGGAAAAAGGGTTTGAACTAGATGACCTAAAATCTCTTCCAACCTTGGGATGCTGTGATCGTGTAAGACCTTGTGAGATGGAACTCAAAACTCAAAAATGGTTTAAGAAGATCAGAGACAGCAGAAGGGGCACTATGTCAAAAACAGAAACATGGATATCCATGGCTCTGCAAAAGCAATATCCACTCCTTCACTCCTATAGCTCCCTCCTAGATCAGAGCTTCATTAGCTCTGCCCCTCCACTAGTCTCATTGCTTTCCTTTTCTCCAGTCTCTCCCTCTCTAGTCCAGAGCTGCCAGTTTGATACCCCTCAGTCACTCACTGGGGCTCTAGGATAAATTCCTGTTCAGCATTTAAAATCTTAATGAACTGCCTCTAGTCTATCTTTTTAGACTCAAGTGTTACTACATCCCCCCACACACACTTTATAATTTAGGCAGATGAGCCTGCTTACTCTTTCTCATACATGATATTCCATCTCATGTTTCTGCTTTCATAGACTCCTTGATAACCAAAGAAGAAAATCTGAGCATAGTCAAATGTGTCTTTCTAATGTTGAGGTAGAAGGTAGGGTTGTTAGGTGGAAGAGGACTCAAGCCTGCCCTGTTCCATCCCTAATGATTAAACAGTCAGTGGTTCAGGGGACTATATTTTGATTCAATCTTAGGAAAAACTTTCAAAATACTAAGCACTGTTTAGAAATGGTTTGGGTTGCCTCATTAGAGTCATGTTCCCCACCTCTTAAGGTCTTCGAGCACTGGCTGGATGACCATTTGTTAGAACAACAAACATCAGACTGGTGTTTTCTTAAAAGTTGGACTGCATGACTTTGAGGTCCTTACTAGCACTGAGTTTCACATTCTTTAAATTTTAGGAAAGCAGTTCAGAAGAACTGTGAAGGTCTCAAAAGTGACATTTTGAAAATTTAGCTGTAAAGAATGTTGAAGAAGAAGAAAAGGAGGAAGCATCTAAGGAGACTGGGTCTTACAGAAAGGTCACCAATGAGCACAAATGAAAACTTTATGTACAAAGGAAGGGGCATACATAATGAAGGTATACACAAAAGAAAGGTAAAAGAAGGGTAAAAATAGCACCAGGAAGATTAAAGCCTGGGCTGAATTTAGATTTTTAAAAAATTATAAGGATGAAAAAAATATTAGGCATATTTGGACCAGAATACAGAAGAGACTGGGGTGTCGCTTTGGGCGTACCATGTATGTTAACAGACTGTCAAGAGAAATGAGAATGTGATATTCTAGAAATCCAGATCAAATAATTTTCATTAATTTCTTCTAAAGCTGTACTTTAAAAAGTCTATAGACTATTAAATGCATTTTATATAATACATTCTTGGGGGGGAAAGCAAACACTATAGTATTACAAAGGAAAAGAACTAGGCATAAGTTAGATTTAGGACACAAGTAAAAAGGAGTATTTTCCCATACCTACTCATCTTTCGTGCTTATACACATTGTGGTATCACACAAAGGGTATATCTTTGGGGCCCTAGCACCCTGAATCAGTGAGCTGTGGCAGTCACCAGACTTCTCAACCCACAAACACCAAAGACTACAGAGAAGAACTGCAGAACGCACAAAATAGCAGAGGGAAGCAGGGCTCCAGCCCAGGGCAGTCTAGATGGT
>CM053626.1:287038531-287096732 GCA_028646595.1 Phalanger gymnotis
ATTCATACTTCATAGTTCTTTCTCTGGATGTAGATAGCACTCTCCATCATGAGTCCTTTGGAGCTGTCTCTGCATATTGTGTTGCTGAGAAGAGCAAAGTCTGTCAGGGTTAGTCATCACATAATCAATATATCTGTGGTCATGTATAATGTTCTCCTGGCTCTGCTCCGCTCACTCAGCATTATGAATTTGACATGCTTTTTAAAGTTGTTTAGAGGAGAATGTTAAGAAGAGCTTTGAAAAAATGTTCCCTTTACTCAGCTCTTCTTGGCTCTGCCCCCTCAAAACGTGCTCTTTAAATTGTTTTTCTTCTTAAAGGGATGAAGTTGCTATTGGCTAATCATACTGACACCTCTGGTAGCCTTTATAGTCAAATGTGTTTATACGTAAGAAGCCTTGCAATGTGTGGCTGTGTAACAAGATTTCCCTCAGGAAGTGAACCAGACCTAACCAATGACTTTGGTCTAATTAGTGCTTTGCTCTAAATGAAGGACCAGAAACAGGTACCACTAAGGTTCATGTACAACCCACCAGTTATTGAAGACAGAAAATTCTCATACGATACAGTAGTTATTTATTGGTTTAATAAAAAATATTAGTGAATTCATCCAATTGAACTAGTCTTACACTTACCTCTGCAAAATCTGTAAATGCCTCCAAGGTATGCTGTTCTATCAGCCAACTCTTATCAGTCAACAGCAAGGTAAAAATGGAAGGCAAACTAGGTAAAATTTTTTCCTGCAAGAAGAGAAGAGGTTATTACACAAAGGGAAAAAAAAAAGGCCTCAGTTAATGTAAGAGCAACAATGGATTATGTTTTATTACTTTTATATTTCAAAAGACATAGAGTAACCTGCAACATTTTCAAACAAGAGATTCACAAGTAGCAGAGTAAAGGATGTCATCAAAGAAATGTATGAGGAAAAGATGGACTGGTCATGTAATAAGGATAACCTGTGGAAAGACTATGTGTACCAGTAGTTTTCTTGTAATGTCTACAGAAATCAAGGGAGGTCCCCAGCTTATTTGGTAGACTCCCAATGACAAACTTACAGGTGGGCAAGGCCAAAAGTTGCACAGGATGGTCAGGCAGTGAAGCCTAGTGATCAGAATCTCTGGAGGGAACACCACACGTTGACAAAATAAGGCATCCATGTAAGTATGTAATTGATTGTTCTTTATAAGCTTAATTCTTATGTTAGTTAAAAATATTCATTTCTTTTAAAATATTCTATAATTCAGTTTTCTCTCTATTCAAAATTTTTAACATAAACAGCTAATAATTCAAAATCACAGTAAATTTTGTGCCCTGATGAATTTTTACATTCACCAGGAACAACTTGAGCAAAATAAAAATTTTTTTGGAAAAAAAAATCTTTAGCTTTTTTGGAACAAAGTTATTTCTTCAATAATAAGAATAAAGTACAATTGACTCAGATAATAATTTGAGGTCCATCAAATTCTGCACAACCATTAAAAAAATCCCCAGAGCCTCAAATTCACAATTTATTTTCTTTTCAATTCTGGTCTTAGGGATTGATGAGCATCTTAAATCAAATAAAAGTGAAATTAGGTCAAAATAAGGTGAGAAAAAGATTTTCATCCAACACAGACTCTTTGCCTGTTTCATCTCTAAGGACCTATGAAAAACCGGTTGTCAAAGGCACCAGCATCTGCCCAATCGCCCAAGCTTGCAACTGGATGTTATCTGTGGCTCCTTACTCTTTCTACCCATATCCATTCTAGTGCTAAGGCCTATGATTTTTACCTTCATAACAGCTCTTGTATACACCCCCTTCTCTCTTCTGGAACCATAAGCACCTTGGTGAAGACCCTCGCCATCTGCCTGGACAACTCCCATTGCTTTTGGGTTGGTCTCCTGTCCCAAGTTTCTCTCTACTACAATCCATCTTCCTCTCAGCTGTCAAATTGGTCTTTCTAAAGCCCAGATCACCCTTCCATTCAATCAACTCCAGTGGCTCCCTATTAATGCCAGGATTAAATATACAAACCTTTGGCTTCTGAAGCCCTTCATAACCAGGTGTCTTCCTACTTTCCATTCTCCTTATGTCTTACATCCCTTCAAGAATTCAGGGATCCAGTGATACCAGCCTTCTTTCTGTTTTTTTCCACAGGACACCCCATCTCCCAATGAACATTTTCACAGGCTATTACTCCCATGCCTAGAATTCTCTCCCTCCTCATCTCTGCCTCCTGGCTTGTTTCAAGTCCCAGGTAAAATCCAACCTTTTACAAGAAGGCTTTCCCACTCCCCCTTAATACTAGTGCCTTCTCTTTGTGTTGACCTCCAATTTATCCTGCACCTACCTTGATTTGTACATAGTTGTTGGCATGCTGTCCTCATTGGACTGTAAACTCCTTGCAGGCAAAAACTGTTTTGTTTTTTGGCCTCTCTTTGTAGCTCTAGTGATTGCCACAATATGTGGAATATATAAGGCACTTAATACATGCTTGTTCATTTGATATACATTATACTTTAGAAAAAGAAATTTACTCTATTCCAATAAGGTGGCTCTTTTACATCCAAAAATACATTAAATTATCCAAAAGCCCAGAATATGCTAGGGTCCTAGAAGTTAAGTCAGTAGACATTGTTAAATTATTCATTCTTTTGGATACATTCCGCAATAAGAAAAATGACTGTTAACCCTTTGCTTCTTTCCCAGGCCATCACCATTGCACTGGCTGAACCCTCTTCCCTTCTCCATCTTGACCCTTTGATGAACTAATTCAACTTTACACTGTCCACTTTTCTTGACTCCCTTGTTCTCTTAACCTACTGCCCATCCTGCCATGCTGAGCCTCGGCTTTACATTGCTCCCACAATCTACTGCCTTTGCTCCACTTATTCTTTGCTGAATATTGGAAAAAAGATCATAAAACCTTGCTGACTGGGTCCACTACAACCTAATGTTACATAAACTACAACTGGGACGTCACTGATGTAAGGCAATCCTTGTATGCCTCCCTAAGTAACTGATAATTTCACTAACTAAAACATCTTTTTCAAGCCTTCTCATCCCTTTTCAAACCTTATGAGGTTTCCCCTACCCCCACCCTCATATTTGACTGAAAACATTCAGGCCATTCACTAAGGACTCCCTCTCTCATCCTTCCCTCATCTCATATCACTCACACGTCTTGTGCCACATCTCATCTTTCATCTAGGTATCATGTGAAGAGGCAGCCCTTCTTGCCAAGGCAAACCCCTCTACAGGCAAAGTGATTCCCATTCCCTCTTCTCCAGCCCTACTATCAATCCCACTTTCTCAACAATCTTCAATCTCTTCCTGGCTCAATCTCATCCCTACTACCTACAAATAGCTAGGATGCAACTGGTGGTGCAGTGGATAGATCGCTGGACCTGGAGTCAGACCTGAGTTCAAAATCAGCCCCAAACACTTATGGTCTATATAACTCTGGGAAAATCACTTAACCCTTCTGTCTGCCTCAGTATTCTCATCTGTGAAATAAGAATAGTAGCACCTACCTCCCAGGTTTGTCTTGAGGATCAAATAAGACAATTTTAAAAACTGCTTTGCAAACTTTAAAGTGCCTTGAAAATGTAGCTATAATTATAATCATCATCATCATTATTAACAAGCCCATGTCTCCCCTATCCTCAAATATCTCTTACCTGAGATCATGCTATACTTCATCACTTTTGTGGTTAAACTTGTACCAATGATTTCTTTTTTTTTTTAATAAAAGAATTTTTATTATAAAGGGCTGACTTGACAAGTTAGGCTCCCCTGCCCCTGCAACTTAAAAATATGGAGGGGGGGCCTTAAAAGGTATCGACCAAAAACACTTATTCAGATGTTTCATTTTACCTTCTCCCTGTTTTCTCTTTTCCTTTAGGTCAGAGCTTGCCATTATCCTACCCATTTCTAAAAAGGGTATGGATAAGAAGTTTAGGGATTAGGACTTTCTAACATCCAACCTTAAGCTCTGGAGCACCACAGAGTACATTAATCATTTCCTTTCTAGTGGACATTCGTAGATTCCTCTCCCTCAGTGAGAATTTTAGTTTGAGATGGAACTATGGGCATCATGTCTGGTGGGGGTCCACTCTCTTCCTTAAAGTGGTCTTGATATAGACGTCAAAGACAGGCCAGCTCTCTCTCAGGTGGTTGCTGCCAATTGTACCATGGATACCAGGAGGTACCTGCAGCTAGGGCAGGAGCCTTTGGGGTACAGCCCACATCTCCATGGGAGTTGCTGAAATCAGTATCTCATGGCTGTACCGGTGGAATGTGGTAACTGGGAAAACCATGGTTCTGGCCTTCAGGATGGCCTCTGTCAGCTTCTTACGCTGCTTCATACAAACACTCGTGTATGGGACATGGAAGATGACACCTGTGTGAGCACAGACAAACTGCTCCAACAGCTTCACATTTCTAAAGTCCACATGGAGCTTCTGATCTTGACAGATAGGGCAAGGGTTCCCAGCAACTTTGTTCCCTCGAATGCATGTCTTACGGGTTAGCTGCGGTGGGATGCCACCTTTGTGGTTTTGTCGACAGTCAGCCCAGACTAGATGGGAACCATATCGAGCCAGGTATTCTTCTGTCTCCAGGTATTCCCAGGGAATATCTTGATAGAGGGAGACAGGAATGGAAGACTCTTCTTCAGGAGGGGCTTTGGTGCATAGGGTCCGGGGAGTAGCCTGCACCCAGCGGACACCTCTGACAGGTGTGAGGCCCGAGAGCTGCCTAAGCGGAAGAGTTAGGAGAGAGGTTGCCATCTTGGCATACAGCTAAGGGAGGAGAGGGGCACCAATGATTTCTTAATTGATAAATCACTGGCCTTTTCTTAATCCTCATTCTTTTGTGCTTTTCTTCAGACTCTGACAAGGTCAATCATCTTTTTCTCCTTGATACTTAGCTTCTTTCTCGATTTTCATAACATTGCTGTCTCCTCCTACCTATCTGACTGCTCCTTCTCAGTCTCCTTTGCTGAATCTTCTTTCAGGTTATGCCTGTGCACCCTGGGTATGTCCCTCAGGCTCTGTCCTGGCTCCTTTTCTTTCTCCCTCTACACTATGTCATTTGGTGATCTCATCTGCTCCCACGGATGGATAAAACTGTTGCCTTTATGTAAATGATTCTCAGACCTATTTATCAGGCCTTTTGTTGTATTCTTTTCATTTAGTACAGTGTTTGGCATACAGTAAGCTTTTATTAAATTCTTGCTGATTTGACTTAAGTTTTAATATCTCCCTTAAAAATACATTTGTTTCTCTGAAAGACTTAAGAACAATGATGAATGCAATGACAAACCATAAATCTAGAGAACTGAAGATAGAGCATGTTATCCACTTCTTGCCAGAGAGATGATGGAATCAAAATGCTGAAGGAGAAATACATTTCTGCACACAGCCAATTAGAGAATCTGCTTTGCTTGACTATACCTATTTATTATAAGGGTTTTCTTTTTTTGGTTGGCGTTGTAGGGAGAAGGAGAAAGAGAAAATAAATGCTTGTTAATTTTCAAAAAATAAAATTAATAAAAAATACTTTTAGTTTCTCCCAACATATTCAGTAAATCCATGATGTGTTAGTAAAACAAAGTAAAAAACTACTATCTATTCTATAGGCATCATTCCTTCAAGAGACAGGAAATTTAAGGTCTAATAACACAGAAACAATAGAGTTGTAGAGTATTACCTGGATAGTTTGTGGAATAAAAATTCTCCCTAAAGAAGACACAAAATCCAGAATTGCCAAACGGACATAGTCAGGAGGATCCAATTTAAGCAGAGAAGTCTGCAGAGTTACCACCTAAACAAAAAAAGACCTAAGAATACTTACATACTGAAATCTTAGCTGGTCACAGACCACTCAAGACTTGAAACAATCAATTCTAAACTTAACATCTGCTTTATTAAGTCTGACAAAGTTAGAAAAGTTATTTAAATTTTAGAATTATACAGCTTTAAACAATATATACACATATATATGACATATTATGCACATATATGACAGGTTATACACAGCTTCTTAGATGTGTATAACTGAATTGTTTTAAATTGAATATTTTAAATATACTAGGGGAATATGGTATTTAAATAAATTTAGGAAGTAAATCCTCTTGAAAAATAAAAGATCTCTTTGTGATAGAAATATTTCTAGTAAATATGGATTTCATATTGTGTTATTTTAAGTAGTAGTATACTGTAAGACTCCTGTCCCTAATCATAAAATTTTAGACATGTCTCCTGTCACATTGGCTAACATGACAAAACAGGAAAATGATAAATGCTGGAGAGGATGTGGGAAAATTGGAACATTAATACATTGTTGGTAGAGTTGTGAACAGATCCAGCCATTTTGGAGAGCAATTTGGAACTATGCCCAAAGGGCATACCACCAGCAATACCACTCCTAGGGCTATATCCCAAAGAGATCACACAAGTGGGAAAGGGACCTGGATGTACAAAAATATTTATAGCAGCTCTTTTTGTGGTAGCAAGGAACTGGAAATCAAAGGGATGCCCATCAGTTCGGAAATGGCTGAACAAGTTGTGGTATATGAATGTAATGGAATACTATTATGGGGATGATACAGACTTCATAGTAACCTGGAAAAACCTACATGATATGATGCTGAGTGAGAGGAGCAGAACCAGGAGAACACTGTACACAACCACAGACATATTGATTCTGTGATGACTAACTTTCATAACTTGGCTCTCCTTAGCAATTCAAGGCTCAAAGAGAGCTCCAAAGGACTCATGATGGGAGAGAGCTTAGTTACATCCAGAGAAAGAACTATTGAGTCTGAATGAAGATGGAGGCAAACTATTTGCTCTTTTTTTTCCTCTTCTTTTTCGGTTTTGTTTCTTCTCTCTTATGATACATTCCATTGGTCATAATTCTTCTTTGCAACCTGACTATTGTGTAATAAGTTCAATGTGAAGATTTATGTAGAATCTATATTGGACTGCATGCCGTTTTGGGGAAGAGGGGTGAGGGGAGGGAAGGGAAGAAAATTTGAAACTCAAGAACATGTAGAACTAAGTGCTGCAAAAATAAAAAAATCTAATTAAAAAATTTTTAGAGATGTTTATATAAATATACTGTGTATTTTTCCCTGTATTCAACATAAAAAGAACCTATTACGCACTCCTGTAACCAGTTTTATTTTTCACATATTATACCTTTGGTTTGTATAATGACTTTTACTTTTTCTAGGGCATTTTTAAATCACTGTTCTTGAAGACAGAATGCCTAGAGATAGTTCAAAGATCACAGGTATCTCATAATAACACGACAAATTGAAAAATCTTAACTCCATCATGCAGGAAATAGAACTGCCCCGATTTTCTGAATACGGAAAATGCACCAATCAAAAGAATCCATAGAATGCATCAGAAAAAAGACCCTAAGATTCAAATTCCAAGACATATAATGGGATAAATTTAACACTTCCAATCACAACAAATTCTGCAAGTGGCCAGGAAAAAGACCTTTGAATATAAATGAAATTCAAATAAGACAAGACGATTCTGCACCCACAAAAAACCACAGAAGTGAAGGAATAATGTATTTTGAGGCACAAAAGAGTTCAAAATGGGACACAATAGTATAAATCCTGCACATCCGAGCCTTATCAATGAAAACAACATCAATATTCAATAAAAAAGAGGTATTTGAAGCACTGGGGTAGGTATGAGGGAAGAGGAGGTTGGACTTAGGAGAGAGAGAAGCCATATGGGAGCAGATTTGGAAATATTCCTAATACAAAAAAGGAAAATAAACACAACTACCAAGAAAAGGAAAGAAAAAGAAAGGCTGACATATAGGGTTTAAAAAAAACAACAGGATATTTAAATGTTTTTTTAAAAAGTACACATGGAGATAAAGAAGAATGTAAAATTTAAGGAAACAGGAGAAAAGACAAAGGCATAAAAGGTCTAGGCCAAGGACTAAACCCCATAACCCCTTAAGTAAATCAATGTATTTTATGGGACTAAATCACAGAATGGGAAGATGAATACATGGGAAGAGAAGAGGTAGAAGATTAGAGGAATGTGTGACATACCACAATCAAGTCCATATGTCAACAATGAAGGGAAGATAACTCTTGTAGTCTCTAATGAGCAAGAAGAGGGACTAGAGGACAATGTGAAGGATGGCAAAAGGGAGGGACTCAAACAGGGGAAATAAAATGGGAGGTCTCATCCCAATGTGGGGAGGGTGTCCCACTGAACAGCACTGCCACAGAGAAAACAGTATATGTCTGTAATGAGAGATAGAGACTTTAGAATGAGTTTAGGCTGTAGAGTGAGATCTTTTCCTTAGAGAAAGCTGTGCCTCCATGAACAGCCTACCATGGAAGAAAGGAAATCAGAGCTCCTGAGGCAACCAGCAGATAAAAGATTCGGAGGACATAGAGAGGAGAGATTATGTGGCAAACAGGAAGGCAGGGAGCAGAATTAAACAACATGCTGTGGGAAACATGGCAGTTTATTCCAGTGGGCAATGATGGTTCTAGCCTCACCATTTCCTTCATGAATTAATATTTCTAAGAGTGAGACACAACAGAATAAAAAGAGATGGGGAAAGACCTACAAAGGTAATAATGGAGAAAATGGTTAGAACTGGTTAGATAGCTCCAACTTGGTACTGCAGAGGATACACAAAGAGATTAGAGATGGAATAAATTAGTGTATCAACTATGAATCAAAGAATAGCTCAGAATATAGAAAAGGGAAGAGATTTAATGAAGAGAGTAAAGAAGTGCTTCTTAGAAAAAGGTGCAGAAAAAGAAAGAAAAACCAATAGGTTAAAACTCCAAGACTATGTAAAGGTTTTGGAGTGAAACAGTAAGAGGGAAAGGGGAAGGAGAAGGAGGTCTGTGAGAATAAAGTTGCATCAAAGCAGATTAAGCAAAGTCAACTGTAGAGATGAAGTCCTGACTTAAAAGAGGAAGAAGAACAAAAAGGCCCTCCCAATTAAAAAAAATTAGAGAGCAAAAGGAGAAAACGTAAATTTAATTCAGAACTTCAAATGTAAATGGATTAAATAATCCAATAAAAGGAGCAAGAAAACAAAACCTCATAACTGTTGCCTAAAAGAAATACATTTAAAAATCAATATGAGACTGGAACAAAATTTACAATGCATCAAGAGAAAAAAAGCAGGACTTGCAATCATGCTACCTGAGAAAGCACAAATAAAATTTCACAATATAAAGAGATACAGATGGAAATTGCACTATGTGAAAAGGAATTATATAGCATAACCAATATAAATATTAAACCTATATACTCCAAATGGCATAGCATTCAAATTCAAAAAGGAAAAATTAAATGAACTACAAAAAGACATAGACAGTAATACAATAATAATAGAAGACCTTAATGTTCCTCTTTGAGTTGCACAAATCTAATAAAAAGATGAACAAAAGGGAAAATATGGAATTGAACCAACTGTTGGAGAATTTAAAGCAAAAAGACTCATGGTGCTTTTTTGATGGGACAACTAAAGAAGCTACTACTAGCTGTAGTTACATCTAAATATGTATTTGTGTAGACACTTTCAGCATTACACGGAACATTTAATAAGAAAAGACTAAAACACCATATAACATTTCTCCATGAAAATTTATTCTGACTTAATTTGAGATGTCAGGAATTTATCTACAGGGACCTCTACAAGCACTAGGAAGAGGGGAAAGTAAAGGGAGTTCCTACAGGTACTGGACCATGCTGGTATAGGAGGTAAGTTAGAGATTTTCTGTATTCTAATTATAATCCATAGATTATAATAATAATTCCCTACTAATCAGAATATACAGGTATACATTATATATATATGTGTATATATATATATTTATTACGCATGTTTATGTAAATGAATTTCAAAATAGTATAAAGACATTGTACTAATTAAGACAAACCAGTTGAAAAAAAGAATCTACTCCATTTGGACAAATGAGAGAATGGACCATGAATAAACTATGTAGGAACAAAGTTAAGTTGTTTTATTTTTATGTGTAATAATTGAAGATAGAAATCTCAATGTACTGAAGAGTGCCGACCTTGGAGTTACAAGAGACTTAACTGTGCATCCTGCCTCTGAGGTTCGTTATCTGTATGAACATTAGCAAGTCATTTAATTTGTTATCTAGAATATGGAGTCGGGGTTTAAAAAGAGCCAAGAAAGAGGACTTCATAAAGAACAAATCATGCAGAATTTTTTTTTTTGACAAAATAATTAAATTTGTAGATGAGAGGAAAGCTGTAGTTACAGTTTAACCTGTACTTCAGCAAAGTGCTTTAAAGTATTTCATATTTTCTTTTGGAAGGAGAAGGAGCTGGCCTCGATGACATAGCAATTAAATAGATTCAGAACTGGTTGAATGACCAGGATCAAAGAGATGTTTTTAATGGTTCAATGTTAACATGGTAGATGATCAGTGGAATGCTGTCCTAGGGTGCTGGGTCTGGACCAGGGCTGTTTAACATTTTTGTCAGTGACTTGGATAAAGACACAGATGATACATTTACTGAATCTGTAAACCAACAAAAAGCTGGGAGGCATAGCTAACACACTGGTTGACAGAATCAGGATGTAATAAGAACCTAACATACTAGAACAGTGGGCTGAATCTAGAACAAATTAACGTATCTTCATTTTGTTCTTCCCCAATATATGTGTCAGAAATAATTGCTCTCTCCAGAAGTTATCTTGTGTGTCACCATTCTATTAAATACTAAAGCACAATCCTTTAACCATACAAGTTACTTCTTGTCTCTCCTAGGTAGTGGAAGATTTCAGTTTGGGCTTTGGCAAGCCTTTTAGGTCACTCACTGAAAGATAATCCCTTCTAGGTTCAAACCAGATCTTGTTCTAGTGGGACAGATTTCTATGTGTGTGTCAATTGGTTCTAATGCCTTTCTGTACTTTCTAAGCATACCCTGGAGATCCTGTAAGGCCCAGGCCCTCTCATAACCTCCCCCACAATCTCTCATAGCTTAAAATGACCAGATAAGGAATAGGATTTATCCACTTCTACAAGGATTCCCCAGAAGACATAGTCATTTAGGTCCCGAAACCTCTCTACCCATACTGGGCTCTATTAACTATGAGGGAAACAAGTCACCTAGGTCCAACTTGATCTTATGCCACACTATAGCACAGAAGTTGCCCCAGATTATAGGTCAATGGACCTGCAACCTCTGTCTGCTGGATGGTGGGAAAAAAAGTAACAGTTGACTTAGGACTGCTTTGGGAGATGGGACATCCATGGAACTATGTAGAAAATGGTTCTGTGTGCAAAGTTGCTTCAAGACTTGCAAAAAAAAGGAGAAGTAAAGAGAAAGGATAATTAGCTACTGAATAAGCAAGGCAAACATAATTTGATGAAAAAGTCTCCATGTAGTGTATATATAGTTCAAAAATAAAGTGAAAAGCATATCCTTCAAAATAAACCTTGTTAAATTAGTAGAAGCCAAAATAATTCCCTAGAAACATTCTACACATGAGAAATTCAATTTATTCAGGAACAATTTTCTTACCTGACTTATTAGCTGAGGTTCTATAGCCTGTATGAAAAATCCCAAGAGTGGAAGTAAAAGGCTGAGGGTCCACTGAACATAAGGCTGACTTGAGACCTTAGCAAACATCAGAATGCAACAGTATTGATTATGGCATTTCCAGTTGAGAAGAAAAGTTATTTATACATCACTTCACATTTAATCTGGCTTCATCAGAAAAAAGCCAGAAAATAGTAAAATGTAGGAAGAGAAGAAGAAGGCAAAAGGTCAAGTAAACTCCCTTTTTAAAGCAATAGTGTCCTTGGGACTAAAAGATTTTTCTTTGAAAAATCTCCAATTAGATCAGGTTAAAATTTATCATTAATTTTTCTGTCAGATTCAGCTCTCTACTGCAACTCAACAGAGAATCACAGTATCTCAACTGGATATCATCTTTGTGTTAAAAAAAAGAAAAGGCTTATCTTTTCCTACAAGAAACCACACAAAAACATACACAGTAGGACAGAAGACAAAACTGAGAAGTAAATAAATAAAAATAATAAATAAATTCTCAAGTCTAAAAGGTATGTCTTGTTTGCCACTTGTGATATTATCTTTTCTCTTTAAAATTCTATTTTTCCTCTCCACAAGTATTCTATTTATCTCATGAAGAATAGAGGCATCAATGTAAGGAAGGAACTCAATCTTTTTTTGTCTTGGATCTGATGGACAGCAAGCTTATGGACTCCTCAGAATAATGTTTTAAAATGCATCAAATAAAATACATGGGATTACAAAGGAAACCAGTTATGATATTTTTGAAAAAAAAGTTCATGCTCCCAGGTTAAGAATCCTGGCGGAAGGTGTCTTTAGAGACTAAAAAATGCTACATTAGGAAAATACTGAAATATCTGAAATCTAAAAATACTAACGCAAGAATAAATATTCTAACAGCAGCCTGCTCAGCAGCATCACAAAACATGGCTATACCCCTTCAGGCTCCATTAGCCTGAGAAGACAGGGTTCTCAAATTTACTTCAACTCACAAAGTTTTTCTCAACAAAACCAAATCGCAAAATACAATTCTCAAGCCTACCAACAAGTAAAGTAAGCTGGCTCTGCTCTCCTCAATCACAGGCGGCCTTCGCAGTCTTTTAGATTTTCAGCGGGGGAAGTGGAAGGGCAAATTAACTATCTTTCCCCTTCTTCCCCCCAAGCCTGGTTAGCATCTGACAAACTCTATGGTCTTAGAAAGAGCCCTGGAGCCACCAGAATAGAGAAGATCTAACTTAGAAATGACAAAGCTGGCATAAGGAAGCAAAAATCCAACACTATTGTTCTTTCACTATTTAAGTTTGTTTAATTTTTCAAGGAAATGGTAAATTGTTTCCTTACCTGTTTAACATGTAGGATTGTCCAGAGTGGACTCACAGCTTCCAGGATGCCTGCTTGTTGGCCCACCTCCAAAGCTTCACTTACAGAATTACACACAGTAAACAAAGCAGAGAGTGCAACATTCTAAGAAAGGAACAAAACAACAGCATTAGTTTTGTAAGTCAAAGCCTTACAAGAATCCCAGCAGCCCAATCACCTTGGCATTACAGGCATCACCCCAAATAGCACTCTAAAAATATCCACATATATCCCCAAAACAGGTTCTTAACCTCTGACAAAATAGTTTATAAATTGTTTAATTAAAAATTTTGATAACTATTTCAATATAATTGGTTACTTTTGTAATTCTATGTATTTTATTTTATGCATTTAAAAGCATTTTTCTGAGAAGGCTTCACTAGGTCACCAAAGAGGTCCATGGCACCAGAAAAAGTAAAGAATCCCTGATCTAGAAGCAATAAAAACAACCAAGTATGTTTTTCAGTCACTTCTTTGACTGAAACATTTCTGAAAACATAAAAGCCTTGTTTTATGTTTCTAAACAAAAAACATTTCTCTATTAGTATGCAATTAATAAGACTATTAATAGCTACAGGTGGCACTGCATTGAAAGAGGGTTCATAAACATCAAGTCTCTCTTTAAAAACAAGCGTAAGAAATTACAAGCAGGCTCTAACTTATAAACAGTTTGTGTTACAAGCGTTCATTTGTAATTTCCC
This sequence comes from Phalanger gymnotis, assembly GCA_028646595.1. Taxonomy (NCBI): domain Eukaryota; kingdom Metazoa; phylum Chordata; class Mammalia; order Diprotodontia; family Phalangeridae; genus Phalanger; species Phalanger gymnotis. The sequence goes on from CM053626.1 coordinate 287,052,152, forward strand.
ACATAACCAATGATATATGGATGTGGAGGTTTCCTAGGCTAGTGCACAAGAGTCTACTTAACACTTAACGTACACAAAGTATGATTCTCAGAAGTAGAATGCTCACTGCCAAGGCTATGACTGGCACTTAGGTAAGACACTGAATAAGGTCAGCAATCTGTGTATCCTGGACAGGTGTTTTCAGATAGACAAATGATATAGACACACAAAATTAAGGAGAGGAGAAGAGACTGGATTCTTTCTGGTAAAATTAATTAAATTTTTGGGGATCCCAAGTCGCTCCTTGACACAAAAGCCCGTATTTTCAAAACCAATAATCTCAGTGATGTTCTGTGCCTGCTAATCATGGAGCTCTGAAGAATCAAAATTACAAGTAACCCAAAAGGGCAACCAAAAAGGTAGCCCAAAAGAGAGAGATGCCCTGTGCATTACACTGTATTACCAACAACGACTTGTGCTCAAGAAATGACACAGAAGACATAATTACAAATAAGTATAGCCATAAAAAGAGGTGGGCTGGTCACATATCAAGAATGAGGGATAAGGCCTGAGTGTTACACTGGTGTTCATGAAATACTGAGCAACCTAAAGGAAAGCCTCCAGTCCTTTGCATGGTTCTTCTAAAGAGGATTTATGGGCAAATATAGACAAGAATTACATAAGATTAAGAAAGCATGGATGGGCTGTGAGTTGAACTAGTTGAAGAAATAGCTACAATGACAAGATCATAAATCTCAACCACTGAAACACTGAAATACCTATAGTAGTACTAAAGAAACTAACCACCACACGTAACATAGGAAAAGAAACGCGAAGCTCCGATTTATCTGTATTCAGATATAAGTAAAATGAAGAGGCTAGTCTAAAAATGATCTTTAATGCCCCTTCTGAGAGAATGTAAGCTCCTTGAGGCAGGTGCTATTTCACATTTAGCTTTGTATTCCCAGTGTTTGGCATGTTGTAGGCACTTAATACATCTTTGTTGCCTGATTGACTCAATCTCTTAAGCTGTATGACTGTACTATATGACTGTGCTATGAAAAGGTAATTGAGAGGTAAAAGACAGCAAATGAAGTAATGATTTTTACACAATATACTTTGACCACTTGTGTAATCAGATCCTAAAACTAACAAAATATTTTTCAAGTTAAGATTTTGAGTGCATCTTTTTTATATTATCTCTACACTGATTTTCTATTTCTACAAAAAAAAAATACTCCAAGTTGCCAGCCGGATAGACAATCTAGTCTCAGTCTAAACAGTTTTAGTTTTAGAAAATCAGAGCACATAGTCAATAGAAGTATCATACCTTGTTTTAATCATAGGAATTTTGGTCAATAAATGAAAAATCAGATAAATTTAAACCTTTCCTAATCAGATGACAAAAAAAATCTACTCTAAAATAAAGAATAACATCTCTTTCAAGCAAGCACTTTTAATTATGTCGCAACCCATGACTTGATGGAATTATATATAGAATGACGAACAATTAACAAATATACCAATTAAATATGTCTATTAAACACTATATAGTTTCTATGTTCCTAGGAAATTCTAAAGTTTCAAATGTATATTATATTAAATTACAAGTTAAACACGTGTGGTACTATATAATACACAGTGCTTAATAAATTTTTTTGAGTAACATCTTCTTCTGAGAAGAGCTACCTGCACTGTATTGTCTCAGTGATCCCCTTTTAATGCCTCTTATTTTATGAGGTGATATCCTAAAAAGCTACAACCTGGAAGGGAGACGCAGGTGAGTCAAACCCACCAGTCATCTTAAGTCCACTATTCAATGATCATTTGTTAAAATTTTTAAAAGGGGGGTGGGGTGGGGAGAGGAATAACCAAGTATCCACAATCAAAAGTTTTCTCAGCATAAATATGAGAAATAAAATACTATGTTAAATTTATTTTTTCCTTGTATCTGTGTCAATGGCAAAAAGGGAGCATAATTTACATTTAACAAGAAAACAGCAAATATTTATATGAATTCCTTAATAATCTAAAATGGTAAAGAGTAATTTCAATCACTTCCAAGCTCTTTTCTTACCACGGATTCAAGTTCTCCCAAAGTATGGCCACTGCTTAGCCATTTCTTACACTGTGTAATTCCCACCATGGTGACTTCATTTGCTGTTTGGCTTTTAAGTTCATGAGAAAAAGCCCTGAAGGAAATATACTGCCACAAAGGCAGATTTTCTGCTTCTTTAGGGGAAAATCTCTGGATAAACTCCATCTGAAAGAAATTGTTATAAGGATGAATAACAACCTGGTCAATAAATTCTCTCTTGTTATATGGAAGCACTTACTGTTTAACATTTCTAAAAACGCCTTTTAATTGCATGAAAATTTATAACCAAAAAAAAAGACCAATCTTTCCTCACAAAATTTTGTGAAGCAGGAAGGCAAATATTGTTCTCTCTTCAGCATATATGCCTCCAAAAATGCAAAAAAGCAGTTTAAGGATAATTTGTTACAAATTCACTGGGAAATTTTAAATGCAAGCATTAAAACTATTTTTCATGCGATGTATTAAGTGGAATAGAATTTCCCTATAGGCATAAGAACTTCTAGAGTGTTTCTGAAGTCTCTAGTATGATTGATACTGACATAACATTAAAGTATACTAATAGGAAAAGAATAATTAGTTAAACATTATAGTACGCAAGCTCAGTAGTCTTGGGCAAAGTGTTTAATGAAAACCAGGTCACAAGCTTGATACTGAAACAGTTCAATTAACTTTTTCCTCTAGCCTATAAAGCTATAGATTATATTCACAAATGCTCAACTTCCTCATACAAGAAAGCATCGATGGCAAATCTATTTCACTACTAAATAAACTACTCTATGTGTATTTTCTGTTAACAGTGGTGGTAAAAATTATGTTCATATGCATATTCAATAGACCTGAAGAACTTAGAAACAGAAAGCAAATACTGAAATAACTAGGATTTTTTTTTTTGTATTGTGACAGAAATAGTAGACCTGAAATGTGCTCAAATGTAAATGTATATCAGACCCATGTGTACAGTAACTTCCATTTTTTAGAAAATGGTATCTGATTTGAATGAATATTCAAGATCTTAGGTCTACTTTACACAGTTATTCCTTTATTTAAAACATGGTGCCCAACTGATATAAAACTGCTAAGTGATTGTGAGGCAAAAAAAGTATGTTCTGGTCTTAAACTAAGTTTTCTCTTTGACTGATTATTTTTTGTTTGTTTCAAAGATTTTGCTAATAAAATAGGATACATTATGGTAGTGATTCTGCTCTAGTGGCAAGGCAGTCCTAGCACCTGCTACTTCCAGAAGGAGAATTACTCTACTAGGCAACATTATACTCACTAGCACCAACAGTCCCCTCCAGAAAACATTTCTCCTATTACTGTCAAGGCTATGGCCGTTCTCCCAGTCACCCGTTCCCCAACCTTCATGCCACCTTCCTCTCCTTACTGGCACTCACCACATATCTAATATGTGGCCAAGGCTTAATTCTGCCTTTGAGACATCACTTGCATATATCCTTCTCTTGTCTCCACCATGGTGCAGGCCCATATCACTCACAACTCAACTACAGTACCAATATGTTTGATAACTTCCCTGCCCCAAGTCTCTCTGCAGGCCATCCCTGACTCCTCTACCAAAGTGATCCTCCTAAAGTACAGATCTGACCATGTCACTCCTCTACTCAAGACTCATTGTTATTCCTAGGATCAAACAGAAAATCCTTTGTTTGGCTTCAAAAGCCCTTTACTACCTGGCTCCTCCTACCTTTCCAGTCATCTTACATTTTACTGCCCTCCATGCATGATCCAGTGACACTGGCTTCCTTGCCTTTTCTTACAGGAGACAATCTGACTGCTAGTTCCTTGCCTTTTTCATTAGCCATTCTCTATGCCAGGAATACTCTTACTGCTCAATTCCACCTCTTGGCTACCCTGTCCCCTCTATCCTCCCAACCCCATTCACCCTGGTCAGTACCTTTTTGTGCATCATCTCTCATTTGTATATAGTAATTCACATGTTGTCTCCCCACTGAGAATCGAAGGTCTTTTGAAGGCAGGACCTGGTTGCCTTTTTTTGTATCCTTGGAGCTTAGTATAGTGACTGGCACACAGCAGGCACTTATTAAATGTTTGCTGACTGAGTAAATTTATTCATTAAAGAGTCATAAGGGGCTTTGCATTTCTAATTTACACAAAACTCTAATAAATTAGTTTTACTCTCTGATTTTCCAGAAGATTTGCAAGGCACAAATTAAAATGGAATTCAAGATAGCACATAGACAATGAGAAATGACAGCATGACAATGTAGGATACAGAAAAAACAATTATATAAAATTTTTTTTAAAACTCTCAAAGAGCAATAATCTGAATCCATTTAATATAGGGGCAAAGAAACTTACACATATGTCTCAAAAGCCTAAAGACAACTACTATATCAGAGCACACAGCAATGCCCTTGTCATCAAGAAAAAGTTAATGATTTTAAATTACTGTTTAAGGTAAGTAAAGATATAATATGTTTCAAATGTATTTCCATTAAAGATGCTTTAGGCACCCGGGAAATTTGTGGACTGAGAATCCTCAATAATAGTAGATAAATGAGGTGTTATCATATTTATAAGTCTGACCATAAAGCTAAATTCAAGCAGTAGAAAAATTTGAGATACCACCATATGCATAAATCTAACTTGAACTAATATTTTCTTCTAAAATGCAAGTTCCTTTAAATAAAAACTTTAATTTTGATAAATATTTTCAAGTTATCGCATATACATATAAAATGAAGGGTGGGGATTTTAAGTGGACCTTTCAAAAAAAGTCATTATTAAAATAATAACGACTTAGAATTACCAAACCAATATCCACGCTTACCTATGTGTTTTCTTTAAATGAAACAACAGACTCAAAATTTATAGCCAAGGTACTTCAAGACTGAATTTATGCTTAAATTAAAAAAATTAGGAATCATTTAAATTAAATCTGGTTTCAATTCAAAGCAGTGTGTTAAAACAGGAAGACAAAAGAGGGTAGTGGCATTCTTGCCTGATGGTGTGTATCCATGAGGAATAATAGTCGCCTTAGCAGAATTGACAAATTGGTGAGCTGATGACATTCTCCAGGGCAAGCCTTAATCTGCAAAATAAAAAAGGAAAACTTAAATCTCAGTTGTTGCCACTATTAAATTTCTATATGGCATACAAGGCCCTAGATGAATTGTAGATTAACTATTAATAACCTTCACATAAGTCAGCTAAAGTACTTAACTTTTACAGGAAGATTTTCCTTATCCTCCTTCCCTCTAAGATTATCTCTAATGTTCTCCATGTATATTCTTACAGATGTTTCTATACATCTCTCTCTCTCTTTATATATATGTGTATGTGTGTGTGTGTATATGTGTGTATACACACCACACACACACACACACACACACGTTATCTCAGGAGTAAGAGTATTCCAGGCACAGGGGGATAGCTAGTGAAAAACACAAGGAGTTGGGAAAAAGGTTTTCTGCAAGAAATAGCAAGGAGGTCAGATGTGTATAATACACCTACACAAAACATATAACTTGCATGAACATATTTCTTTCCATGTTGTCTCCCCAATTAGACTCCTTGAAAGTAGGGCTAATTTTCCCCCCTTCCCTTCCTGTCTTAAAGCACCTAGCAGAGCACCTAGCAAGCAGTAGAGTACAATGAACGTTTGTCGGCTTGCTTACTTGATTAACTGGTAAGACTCAAAGGCGAATAACTGTAAAAGTGACTCTCACTCGGAACCATATTTCAAATGAATTAAAAGATCCTATAAGAACTATCATTGCCATTTATGAAGCACTTATTCCATGCAGAGAGCTACGCTAGGTACTCGGAGAGACAGTGTTTAGATAGAATAGCGCCTCTGCCCTAAAGGAACAACCAATTTAGTCTTCTTGCACATTTTGATGGATCTATGATCTTACTGATATTGAACTACGGCTAAAGACCCATCATAACTGATCCGTGCCCTTTCACCTTCTAGGCCTGCTGTCAATCACCTTGGTTATATCCTCCATGGTGTTTCACCCAACATGCTAGGAGCCATCCACTAGTTCCGTTGACATTATACGGACACCAAAGAAATATGCTGATGCACACTATTCTCTTGCCACATGACTTGGACTTATTTTTCTAGTCATAAACTTCTCTGAAGATATTCTTTACATCACTTCTATTCTGTAACTCTTTGTTGATAATGTATATCGATCATGAGTCTCTCCATTTCTCTTTGGAGATCCTCAACTTTAATTCTTTGGAGACTGATATTTTAAAATCTGTAGCCACACTACATCCCTAGAAGAATCCTGTCATTAAAAAGACATTTGTTTCAGGGAGAAGTTTTGGAGTGCTCCTCAAAATTCAGACCGTTGTCTTACTCAGTTCTGGGCATGGCTCAATGGCCATGTATAGTGTCTATCCAAGATACATGTATTGATGGACCAAATTTATGGGTTACCCATTCTAATGCACACTTTAGTATGGACAACAAGCATTCTTCACAGATTTGTTTTTTTCTAGGATGGACAGGCCACAGTTCTTCTGAATAATTAAGGATCTCCTGGAGAAGTCTTTTCACTGTTCCAGTGATTGGGGTAATCAGTACAACATAATCTAAAAATAAGAGTATCTTAAGGATCTCACCATGAATAAGTAATCCCCATTCCATTTGGACTCGGTGCTGAGTGTCTTTTACAACAATGGCTTTTATGCCCCACTTAATATTTAAGATCAGAGTGGTGAACAAAATTATCCACTGTTACGTTTCAAGTTACATGACTCTGACCTATGCATGGGAGACAGGTCCTATGAATTAAATGTCTTTTTTCTTCTTCTAGCAGTTAATAAACAAGCACAGTGGAATCTTATATTCCCTTTATGTCAGTCAATTGTATGACTGTAAATCCAGAGTCAGTTGTATGATATTCCTTGTGAAAATCTGCCTGTTGCTTTTTCACAACTTCATCAGGGATGTTTTTGATTCTTGCATGAACTATTTTCTTAAAAATTTTGTACAGAAAGCATGAATGGCTACCTTTGGGAAGGGAAAGGGTAACAACAGGGTTCTAGGATTTTTTTCAAAGTCTGGTAGTTTTTTTCCTTTCAGATACCCTAAGGATTAATTCCTCAGAAGCTTCAAAATTGTGTCTTCTGAAGCATAGATCTTCTCTGTGCACATATGGTCCAGTCTAAATGATTGTATCCTTTAATGCTCTTTCTAATTCCTCATATAAGATATTAGGGACTTTTATGTAGCAGTACAAATATGGTGGTTCCATTGTTTGGGTGGAGGAAAAAATGTGATATAAAAATATGTACATAGCTTTTCTTATTTCATATTTTGGTTACTTATTTTCAAGTTTCATCCTTAAATGTCCTCAAAATGATTTTATTTTAAATGGGTCTATTACCCAGTTTTCTGCAAAATTGTTTTCCCAGCACTGCTTTTATTTTATCAACAGAAACTTCTCATAACCATATACCACTCTCCTCTATCATATCTTACAAATTAGTTAATATCCTAAATTGTTGTTGACTTTGACTGAAATATCCCTCACTTGGAAAGATGCGAGGGTTTGCTCATTCAAGAATTTTCTAGGTTCTGCAGGTCTCCTCATTATGAAAATTTTTTATCAGGTAAATTTCCTTACAAAACATTAGTAACCTATGTCAATATGTGGCTGTTTTCTTCACCCATTCGTGAACTTCAAAAGCCTAAGTAGGTCATATCAGAATTGTACAACATATCTTCTCATTTGAATTCTTTCTTCAAGTTGGGTACTGACTGATGTTTGCTTGCCAAGTCAGTAATCTGACTTGCAACAAGTGTAGCAAAAAATGTCTAACCAATAATAAGCCTTCAGAAACATGAGCATACTACTGAGGAAAAAACCAAATGCTGTACATTAAGTAAGCTTTATTCTAATAGATTTATTCAGGTAGTTGTGTTGGCAATCAAAATGGGCTCTTAGCACTCAGTTCAACCAAGTGCCCTTGAAGAGTTTGGCTTTTGTTTCCTTGATTAGATTGGGAGTCCTTGGTGACTTCCTTGCCTCAGGGGAGGGCCTAGTCTACACATAAGTTTGAGTGACACGTTTGGGACAGAGGCTTTTAGACCACGTGGGCTTAAGTCACATGTGTGACTCACCCTTGACCCTGAAAAAGATATAAAACCAGGGGTTGGCTTTCTCTTTTTTGGAGCTCTTCCCCACAGTCATGGTGGCGTGAGTGACTCTGGGCCAGCCCTTGTTATGAGCTCCCGGGCTGAACTTAGATGTTGGTATCTATGAATTGTATTTGGTCTGTCGATGTTTGTAATTTGTTTGTTATTTTGCTCTGAAGTTCAGGGTGCTGGCTTTTTCCCCTAAACTAAGTGAATGATGTCTGTATGCTGGATTAAAGTAAACTTGTCAACGCCTTAACGTTGCTTTCCTTAGTAAAGCAGATCAAAAGAACCTATGCTGGCAGCATTCTTGCTGTTGGGCTTGTGTTGGTTTTTCACCCCCACAGCAGCTGCTAGCCAGATTGTTGAAACAGTCGTTCTGAAAATTTTTCACATAAGTTTCCAAAAAAATGAACATGGATCTTTAGCATCACAGAAATGAAAATATTTAAACTATAAATGAAATAAACAAGTAGTTACTTTTGAAATTCTGTCCAGGCTCCGCTTAAACTCTAAGAAGAAAGAGAAAACCACTTTTTTTTTTCAACTGGTAACATAGTAGACAGAGTGGTGGGCTGGAAGTCAGGATCACCTGAGTTCAAATTTGGCCTCAGAAACTTACCAGCTATGGGATTTTGGGCAAGTCATTTGCCTAAGTTTCCTCAGCTCTGAAATGAGGATAAGAATAACACCTACCTCTCAGGGTTGCTGTGAGGATTAAATGAGCTCACAACTATAAAGTGCTTAGCATGGTACCTGGCACATAGTAGGCACTATGTAAATGCTAATTATATTACTATTATTGTTGCTGTTATCTTCACTTAGGGTGAAAACATCTGCCTGTTCCTACAGCTGTTCAGAAAACAAATGCTGAAACATAATGCTAGGAAGACACTCTTGATTTCATGGAGGAAACAATTCTTGCCTTCAAAATAGACTGACTATTGTGAGTGGGGACCATTTTATTCTCTTTAGACATTTTTCATAAATCCAATTATTCTTCCTGAAAACACATCAATTCTCTTCCAAATCTATGTATTATTACATCTTTAAAAATGCTATTAAAACCCACAATTTCCTTTCTATTTGAATAGCTTAATAGTGATCATGACTCTACGGAAAGTTCAGAGATGATATCCAAAATACTGCTATTTGATAAGAGATGCTATCATCATAAACTTGAAAATCACTGTTGCTTTCCATTTATACCAAATTATATTGCAACACATTCAATTCTCATATAAGCTGAAGTATGACAAATCTTATTGTGCTTTGAGCTGAGACATTATATGCAAAGTAAATACATTTAATTTACACTTCTAGTGATCTATGTAATATTCATTCAACATCACATCTGTCTTCTTACAACATTTTTTAATTTAACCAAATGCACCGAGCTGAGAATTCACCCCACACAAACAAAACTGGTAGCTTTCTGGATCCTCCTCAAAGTATTCATAAGCTATAGGGTCTTAGAATAGACCTCAGAGGCCATCTAATCCAACCTCTTCATTTTATGAATCAGGAAACCTAGGCTGAGAGAAGTCAGATGACTCATCCATTATCACAACAGGTGGTAACAGAGGCAAGATTTGAATCTAGGTTCTTGACTCACATGGATTTGTGAAGGAATTCTTGGCTGCATGTTTGTGAAACTGCTGAAATACTCCTCAGATAAACTACGAAGACAACAAATCTCTCAATTAAAGTATTTGGATTTGGCCACCAGCCTCAGTTGGATCCTCAGTCAGATCCTTCAGGCCTCTTCTCTCATTGGTGAGTTCTTCTGCTACCTTCCACTTTGGGGAAGGGCCCAGATCAGCCATTCCTAATTTTCTGTTGTTAGCCACAATGTCCCTCCATCATTTCTCTCACTTCTCAGTTTCCCTTTTATGAGTTGTCTTGTCCCACTAGATAGAATGTAAGTTCCTTAAAAGGAGGAACTGTCTTTTTGCTTGTATTTCTCTTTGCGGCACTCAGCCAGTGCTTAGCAAATAGTAAAGCACTTAAATGCTTGCTGACTAATTTTTTTTTAATTATTGATGAACAGATTGAGCTTAAGATTTTCTTAGGTTGTCAAGAATGGCTTCTGACAAACCTCCAGAGAAATTTTTTGCTTGCTGCCTCTATTTTTAGGGGCATTAATTCAAAAGCAACCTGCTCCTTTGCCTTCTAAATTTGAGTTTTTCATAATTCTATTACAACCTTTCATTCCATACTGATGAAATGTAGATGTACTAAGAAGCAGCAATATTTAGAATACTGTCATATTCTCAAGGAAAATCATTCTGAAAACAAACTGTATACTTTCTGTTTAAATTTCAGCTTATTTCCTATTTTCTGAACTTGAGTAACATGATATTCAGCTTACTTTCTCCTAAGTTTCTTATTGAATTGTAAAGTTTCTCAGACAAGGAATTGGGAGGGTTGAGGTAATGTACCTTCCCAGACATCTTCTACAGGCATAGTAGGTTGGCTCTGTTAAAGAGAAAAGGAAAAATAATTTCCACAATACTTTCCACATGCTCCAAAGAAGAGGAGTGAAAGAGAACTAGATACTCAGGCAGTGGTAGAACATACCCATGGAGATCAGAACGGCTTATTCTCACCACCTGCTCTTTGGGATCCATGAAGTCATTAAATATCAAAGTATGTGTTGATTGAATGAGGAGAATCTTGCAGAATTCTTCAGGCCTCCGTACATCCTGAAACTTTGCAACAGGTGCTGTGCATAAACTGATGCTACCATCATGAAGGTTTTCTTGGAAGTATTTGTTATGGGCACTACTACATGAGTTGATTAAATATCCCATTAAATAATATTTGTTGCTACATTTGTAAGCAACTTATCATCAACTTATTCATTTGCCCCTCCCAAAGAGAACCTATGAGTTATTCCTTCCATCTAGCTGCCACTTCTTTTTGTCTTTGTGTTTCTTTTACAACAAAAGACTCAGTTATTCCATCTACATGCACTTGGTTACTGGACAAGGATCTCATATCTGGATTATGAGAAGGTTCTATTTGGGCAGTCTAAAAACTATGTAACTCTTAGCATCCTATGCTATTATTCTACCAGTTTGCTACCATCACTGCTGAAGCAGAAAGGCAAGGTAGGAGGGTGTGTAATGGACTGAGAAATATTTTATACTTTTCTTGGTTGCAGAGATTGATGTGAGAAGAATTCCTCACCAAGGAGCAAACCTACTAGAGATGAGGCTCTTCATACTCAGCTAGGCTGGTCTCCAGAAAGCAAACACATTCTGCTGCTAGGGCCACAAACATGAGCCTTTCCAGTGAGAGAGAGAACCTACCAAAGTCTGTGCTTTTCTGGCAAAACCTTTAAGAGCTTATCTCCATCCCATGATGAGGGATCAGAGCAGGACTTTGTGAAGAACTACATAGTAAAGTAGGGGAAAATGCTTTTATAATGTGAAAATGATTCCTTAACTGATCAATCCTGGTAAAATTTCCAAAAAAGATATGGATAGCAAAAGAACATCCTGTCCACTGAAAAGCTACACAGGCTGCCCACAACTTCTCAGAATTTAAAGTGGATGTCACTCCCTCAATCTATTTCCTTCTCAAATGAAGCAATCATCAGAACAACATTTTTTCTCCTTTTTAAACTTTTGTTTTTTTAAAGAAACAAAGTCAAAGACATAAATCACTTTTAAGTTCATTTCCATGTGGTGGTGTTGTTCAGTCATTTGAATTGTGTCCAACTCTTCATGATCCAATTTGGGACCTTCTTGGCAAAGATACTGGTTTGCCATTTCCTTCTCCAGCTCATCTTACAGATGAGGAAACTGAGGCAAACAGGATTAAGTAACTACCCAGCTAACTAAGTATCTGAGGCCAAATTTGAACTCAGAAGAGGAATATTCCTGACTCTACGCCTCGTACTCTATGCACTATGGTGCCACCTAGTGGCCATTTCCATAAGGAGCCCTAATTAAAGGATCACTTTGAAAGTTAGGTTGTCATATTATTTGAATCGGTTGAAGAAGAGACTTTTTTTTGGCATGCATAATTTCTGGAATCTACATTCAATTTTAAGTTCCTTTTCACTTAAAAAATTCATTTAATCCATATCCAATTCATTCTGATCATTCTAAGGGTAAGATTTTCCCAACATGTAACAATTTCCTCAGTTTTCTATCACCATTATTATTTCTAATTCTTCTTTCTGAAAAGTATCGAATTATTCACAGAAGAAATGAGCCTTGCAGCTCAAAGTGCATATTACTTTCTACTTCTAGTACTCTCCATGAGTAGAGAAGAGAATTTGCATACCTAAGTACAGTAATGGACTTTAGGCCTAGTTATCTTACTCACCAAATGTGCTATTATGAACACATGATGGGCACAGAGTTCAGCAGTCCCATACCTGAGATGGAAAAGAGAAATAATTCAGGCTCATATACTTATTAAGACAAGCAAGGAAATGAGCTCTAGTAAGACAATAAATATTTTTAGAAAGAAATGTAAACTTCAATCATTTTCAAGATGACAGAAAATAAGCTAAGAAATGTTAGTCTAGGCTTCAGAAAGATGGCCTAAAATGGTTCTCTGATCTGCAAGACTACTACTCTTCCTGTATAGAAGATTAAACGTGCAACCAAAATACCTTTGAACTGATAATTAATTACTGTTACTTATTCCTACAAATCAATGTAAAGATATATCAAACAGCAATTTTAGGTTATACCTTACCGGGCCAGGAAGCACCATGTATCCATAGCTAATAAGGAGGTGATCATTCCATAATTAAGTACAGCATTCAATAATGTGACATCCTGATAAAAATAGAAATTTGTATTTTAAAATTACATATTTTATATATATATATATACATATATATATATATATATATTCTCCCTATAGAACATAAGGTCCTTGATGGCAGGGACTGTTTTATTTTTGTCACACCTAACATAGTGCCTGGCACAACAAATACATGTCTGTCAAATAAAAGGTTGGTGCCAGATTGTGACGGACTAGAAATGCCAAAACAGAGGAATATATATTTCATTATGGAGGATAAAGGGTGTCACTGATGCTTCCTGAGCAGAAGAGTAACATGGTCAGAATGGTGCTCTATGATGATCAGTTTAGCAGCTCCACCGAGAATGGCCTGGAGAAGGAAGAGGATGGATGGAGGGAGACTTCTTTGGGTGAACCTGAACTAAGATGCTTCTGCTGTGAATGGAGAAAAGGGGCCAGACAGAAAAGATGCTGTGAAAGTATAACTGGTCAAAGTCAGCAACTGACGATGGGAAATGACAATAAAGGCTTGAGGATGACTCTTACTATAGTCAAAATAAGGGAAACTGAGGCACAAAATTCCGAGCATGATCAGATTATTAGTAAAGTATGAATTTGTCAATAAACAGGATCTCAGCTTCCTCAGAAAAGCTAAGATCTCGCATGAGGGGGACAGTTCTCTTTTGGGGAGTATAGAACAAACAACAGGACTTCGTAGGTGGGGAACAAGTTATGACTGGTTAAAAGTGCTCAACATCATGAATGGTGAAGTCACTATGACTGGTTACAGAGCTGAGGCATGGGGGACAATATGATTGGTTAGATATTGGGAAGGAGGGCCATGCAACAAGCCCCTCCTTTCCTTCTGTGATAAGAAATGTTCATTGTTTAAGTCTACCTGCAAGGTTACAGACAATGGATATGACTTCTTTGGACAACAAACCAGACATACCTGAAGGATAGCCTGGCAGTGTAAATGGCATTTTATTCTTTCCAATTACACGTAAAGATAGTTTTCAAAATTTATTTTTTATAAGATTTTGAGTTCCGAATTTTTCTCCCTCCCTCCCTGCCCTCCCCAAGATGGCAAGCAATCTGATATAGGTTTACACGTATAATCATGTTAAACATGTTTCTACACTTGGTGGTATAAAGATATTAGACCAGACTCCCTGGTGTCCACCTGCATCCCTCAAGGATAACAGATTTCCTTGAGGCAAGAACAGAACAATGATTATGAGCAGAATTGGATTTCTAAACTTAACTCATTACAGGCCAGCTGAATTTCTGAACTAAGTTCAGAGACAAAGAACGACAATGTAGGCAGTTACAGGACAAAATCAATTAACTGTAAATAGGATCAATTAAAAAATGACACAGAATCAAACTAATTATTTCACTCTACAGTTACAAACGAGGGTGACCAAAAGAAAGATGATACACATGACAGAAACACGGAAATTGAACAGAGGCATGGATTTATGAGGAAAGAAAATGAGCTCTGTTTTAGACATATTGACTTTGAGATGCCTATGGGACACAGAAGTGGAAGAGCTGGGCTGCTGGGCTTCAAGACAGCATTGGATATACAGATTTACACAGAGATGGCAGGAGTCATTTACATAGCAGCAATAACAGTTGAATGAATGTAAACTAATGTGATCACCGAGAGAGTTCAGAGAGAAAAGAGGGCCCAGTACAGAGTCTGAGATTACACAAAAGTAAGAGAAGCATTTTCAGTTTCATTATGAGTATAGTATTTAATCCTCAATGAGAAGTGCGGCAGCAACTGAAAACTCCTCTGCAGTCCGATATTTGTTGTATGCTAATGCAGTGATTCAAACATTGTTCCTATATTACTGGTTTTCTACATAGGTCCTACAGGCATTGCTTTAATTTAAAACAGACATCACATCACTAATGTATTGTCAAAAACAACTGTTTTCCCAATAAAATTCTGATGGAGATTCTGTATTATTTTTTGGATGAGGGAAGTGAAGATTCCTCTATGTGGAACAATTGGTAATAAGAGTCTTTTTTCAAGCATGGTCTTGAATTGGACTTCATTTCAAAAATTATACCTTTATGTCTAAGGTTTCTAAAAGGCCAAATTTTACATGCAATTCATTTTTAAATGAACCAACAGAGAACAAAATTTTAAGTATTACGCTCCTTCTCTCCTCATGTAGGATTATAGATTTAAACCTCTCTATCCACTATGCCTCTCCCTCCCCTCCACTTCCCTTTTCATCCCTACATTTAGAAAGATGTTAAACAAATAAATGTACCTAGATATGATTACCATAAACATCCATTTTCTAGGATGAATATAAAGGTGAAGGAAAAATAAAATGTTAAGATAAAAATGACTGTCAAAAAGGCCATACAGAAAAATTCTTTCCATCTTCTCCACAATTTTTCTCCCCAATTTCTATGTTCCATAATTTCCGTGGAAAAACAGGAGTCATATCTATTACAATTTTCACTGATAAACTTTTCCCAAAATTTTGCCACAACTTACCAGTTCAGGGAACAGTGATGGGTGAAATGAAGCAATGAAGGTGCACAAGTGGACACAGACATACTGATATAAGGTGACAGTCATTTCAGCTTGTCCTTTACTCATAACTTCTGGCAAATTAGCAGGTAAAGAGAGCTCCCCTGAACACTGCTCAGAACTGTAAAAAATGGCCTCAAGCAAAGGCATCCTGAAGAAAGCAAGAACATTGAAGCCAATTTGGTTACCTCAATCCTCAAACATACAATCATAATAGTAACACATAAGAGTTATAAAGGCCAAGAAAAATATCTTAAGAGATAGAACAAAGATAATTGACACATGACAAAAGGGATAATTTTACAGAAACCTTGAAAGACTTACAAGAAGTAATGAAGAGTGAAGAGAGAACTGGAGAACTATTTATACAACAATGTAAAATAAAAACAACCATGAAATTAAGAGCTCTGATGAATGTAATGACTCCACAATTCTAGAGTAGTGATGAAATGTGCTGCCAATTCCTGACAGAGAGGTGGTAGGCTAAAGATACAGTTTGAGGCATATATTTTGGGGACATGACCAATATGGGAATTTGTTTTGCTTAACTATGTATATGTTACAAGAGTTTCACTTCTTTTTTTCTTTTCAGCTGGGGAGAGGGAAGTGGGAAGGTTAGAGTAGGATGAAGAGAGGGTGAGAGGGTGAGTGTGAGAGAAAGAGAATGAACAGAAGAAAGCCCAGAAGGAATAACAGGAGAGCTAGACAGTTTTGATAAGTACATATTGATAACTTCATGTTGATAGTTAACTGAATTTATTATCTACTTAAGGCATGCTATGATAACAAATTCACAGTTTCATGAGCAGTCTCCTCTCATTGTACAATGTATACATAAATTCTCATTGTAGAGATATATTATTTGTGTTTAAGTTTGGAATTTTAAAAAATAACTGACACCTGCACGTGCCTGTCTGTGATTATGTAGATATGAAAGACATGGTAATGGAACAGAAAGAACACTGAACTATTAGAAAACAAGCTTGAGATGAAGTTTTACCTTGAATGAGGTCATTAGATGAATGACCTTGAATGAGGTCATTCTTAACTTCAAAGCCTTGTTTCCTCATCTGTAAAATGGGGATAATATTTGTACTACTATCTCACGAGGTTGCTGTGAAGATTGTTATTTGTCCTTCGTTCTCAAAAAGGACCATGACATCAGGAAAGTCATGCCATGATGTGCAACTGAATTGGATTTAAGTGAGATAAAATGAGACAGAATACAATGCAATGAATGAGCACTGGATCTGGAGTCAAAGCACCTATGTTTGAACTGTAGCTTTGACATTAACACCTGTGTGACTGCAAAACATGAGTCAATCAAATGACCAATTACTAAGTGCCTACTCTGTCAGACACAAATACAGAAAAATGAAAACTATTCTTACTCCCAAGGTGTTTACATTTTGTCAAAAAAGATACTATGTACACTTACAAATACATAAAGAATAAATACAAAGTAGCTAAATACAAAGTCATTAAAGAGGAAGTGAACTAGCAGTTGATGGAGAGTAGGTGATCAGCAAAGACTGTAAGGCAGAAATGAGGAAAGAGTGCATTCCAGGCATGAGGGAGGGTGCACAGGTAAGGACTTGGGTAGTGTGTGAAGAACAGAGAGAAGGCCAGATTGGATGGATGGTAGAAGGTGGAAAGGGGGAAGAAGTATAATGAAGCTGGATATATTGGAGCCTGACAAAAGAATGTAAGTTTTATCCTAGAGGCAACAAGGAGCCACTGGCCTTTATGACCGTAGCATAATCAGAGGTACACTTAAACACAGTTTCTTTATCTGTTAAATGATTTTGATCTCTAAGATTCCAGGTATGATCCTATGTCAAAGTACTCTGTAATTATGAAATACTATAAATATGTAAACTATTACTAGCAGATCTTGCACAAAAGTCCTACTCTAATGACTTACTGGGATTAGGAAATATCACTGAGTTCAAAGCTATGGCAATAAAGTACAAACCGTGCTAGGTTCTTTCATAACGGAAAAAAATTTAGATACTGTTGTGGAAACAAGGCAATGTTTATTATTTGTTGATCAACTTAGATAGCATGTAAGAAGAAGCACCAGAATTATGATCCTTTAGAAAATAGGTAACAAATAAATGTCTTTGGGCAGGAGAATAAGAAACTATCACATTAGGAAGATTAATCTGGTACCTGTGCTACAAAGAGTTAAGGAAAGTTTAGAGAAAGGCCAATTAAGAGGCCGAAATAACGTAAGTATGAGGCGATAAAGGCATTTACTATTAAGGTATTATCAGAAGAAATGGAAAGGCTGAACAATTTGTGATATGTGCATATAATGCAATATTATTATATTGTAAGAGAAAATGAATATTAGAACTTTTAGAGAAACATGAAAAGACCTATGTGAACTATGCAAAACCAGGAAAACAAAACACACAATGACAACGATTCAAATAAAAAGACTAAAATGAAGCCTATACTGTGTAATTGAAATGACAAATTTTGGCACTGAGAAGAGATAAAGAAATTCGCCTCCTCTTTTTCCTATATGCTATCAGACATGGTCAATCTGTCAGCTGGTCAGTTGATTTCACTAATTTGTTTTTCTTTGTTATAACGGAAAGCTCACTAGGTAGGGATAAGTTATAAGGAGGCTATCTGGAAATAATTTAATATGAAAGCAAAAAGCATCAACAAAACTTTTAAAAAGAAATTTATTTAGAGATTTAGGATTTTTGCACTTCATGAAAATGCCCAAATTAAATGATCAAATATGAGATCTAGTATTTTAAATAAGGGACAACATCCAATTAATTTCCAAATTACAAAGATTTAATCATGTTGACAATGGTTTTAGCATTAAATTGTCATCATGTTGCAGTTCTCTGAAAATTGGTAATCCATATATGGAAAAAAGGCAACTCATTACTGATGAGAGTACTTGATTAGAGAGAGCATCATATCAAATAACAGAGAGTTTACATTAGGTCCATCTAGAATGCTTTGAATTTAGTAAAAACATTCTTGTTACCTGGGTTTATTTTCAGAACGCTGGCTTCTCTCACACCAAAGACTCTGTACATTTTCAGGCTGAGAAGGTAATTTATCCATTATATTAACTAGAAGGAGACACTGTGGAAGCTGTAGCTCAGAAGACAGATCTTAAAGGTGACAAACAAATGAGAGAATAACATGATATATGTATTTATAAACATACAAATCACATTATTTCAATTAAAATTAAATTCTGGTGACTGAGACATGTAACTTTTTAGAGCACTGGGGTATGTGTCTGTGGGAGTGTGTGTGTTTTAAATTAAATCAGTTACAAATGCCGGAGGAAAGAGAATCAGGAGTTGTAGAAATGGGAAATAATGTATTACCTACACAAAAATATCATTTTGTGCACAGCAAGACATAATGAATTATTTTATATAATTCAACAAATATTTACTAAGTAGCTACTATATATGCAGACACTGCACTGGGCACTGGTGATATTTTCTAAGGTCTATTTTCAAAGAGTTTATAATCTAATAATAGGAGGTGGGGGGAGACACAAATATATATGTATATATATCTATGATATATATATATATGAAAATAACTATGGTAAAAAGGAAAGAGTTAATAAATGCATAAGATGTCCAGGAAAAGTGTTTTGAGAAATTTGAGGAAGAGAGATCATTCTCATCTGGAGAAAGAAGCTTAAAGAAAGTCTTTATGAAAGATGAAATATCTTCCTCCTTCAACAAGAGGAGAATGGGATGGCAGGGGTGGGAGAAAAGGGAGTGAGAGGAGAGTAACCCATTCCAGTAATGGGGATAACATGAACACTGGCATTAGGATTGGAGGGGGCAGAGCGTGAACAAGGGATAAGGAATTGCCCACTTTGAATGGAATGCCAAAGACATGAAGAAGGGTATGATACAAGGCCAGAAAAGTATATGGGAGTCAAAACATGAAGGGAATTGAATGCTAAACAGTGCACAAGATTTTTTTATATTTTATTTGGTAGACAATGGGCAAAACAGTAAGCTGTTTTTCATAGAAGAATGACATAATCACAACAACGCTGTAGGAAATATCACTTCAAATTAATTCTGTTTTGCAACTTACCTAATTTTTCTCTTAATACTGCCTCCACAAAAGGGTGGAATGATAAAAGCTGACTGATGAGTGGATCCAGAGCCACTAGAAATACACCTAATATTTCCTTCTCTTGTGCCTTGGGAATCACTGTAGCATACAGACTTGGAGGAAGCTTACTACAAAAGGAAAAAAAAAAGTTTGTTTGGGATCTCTAAGCAGTACCAAATTCTACATCAATAGACATCAAAATAAGTTAAATTGATATGGAAAATCCTAATGGCTAAGATCATTTAAGAATTTTATCCTGAGGTAATGTGGTGACAAGAATAGAGTTGATGTCAGAACTAGAGAGGCCTAAGCTTAGGTCCTGCTTCTACTACACCCTGCTATATAGCACCTTCTCAAATTGCTCTCAGTTCTCTGAGCAACTCCCTACAATTATAATTTCCTCTCTGTACTGGTACAGGGAATTTTCTTACAGGGAGTTCCCCATATCAATGAAATTGCAGGTCTAGACCAAGAAATGCAGTAAAATAAAAGTAACTCCTAAACTAAATATCAAGACCAACACTTTGAATATTTCTTTCTTAATCTGAGATAAATATTTGGTACAATATTATACCACCTTGTAACAATGATAAACATATTGACAATACACAGAGTATCAATCTTGAACTAAATAGCCATGAATAACATAAGAAAATTACTTTTGTTAAGTATTTCAGTAACAGTAGAATGCTGAAACTGTAGTTAATGGAATGATCAGTTTGAGAATTTCAAAGCTTTACAAAGTATACTATAATACTAAAGATAAAATAGGAGGTAAAGGTTAGGTATCAATTATTAAGTGCCTACTATGTACCAGCGTCTATGCTATGCAATTTTTGCCCTCAAAGAGCTTACATTCTAAAGAAGTGCAGAAGATACAACATATTCACAGATACGTAAATGTAGAATATATATAGAATAAATTCATAGTGATTGGGATGGTCTGTGCAAAGACAGCGAGGGAGGAGATGCAATGTCCTTTATGAGAAGCAGCAAGCAGGCCCATTTCATTGCAATAACAGTAAAAAGAATACTGTACAATCTTCCTGGAAGCATAAAGTAGAATCTGATTGTGAAGGGCATTAAATGCTAAACAGAGGAATTAGTATTTATCCTAAACATCTCACACACACACACACACACACACACACACACACACACACACACCTCAAAGTTGCTTCTTAAATAAGTGTGATGTAGTCAGACTTACACTTGAGGACTCATCAATCAACTAATAAGTATTTATTAAGTGCCTTCCTATGCGCTGGCACTGGGGATACAATACAAAGAATGAAACAATCTCTACTCACAAGGAGATCACAGTCTAATGGAAGAAATAAGTACACATAAAAATATACAAAGTACAAACATCAAGTTAATAAATACAAATAAATACGCATATATGTATGTATGTACTAGGTGTGTGTATATATGTGTGTGTATATATTTTATATCTATATTTTTAATATATCTATATACATACAAAATAAATAAATTGTGGACTTCCAGGACACATGAGCAATTAGATAGTGGACTACATATTTTCTCTGATCCCCATGACCTTTCAGACCTCTTCAAAACAGAAATTATAGACCAAAGATAAAACAACTTAGGCTGTCTCCAAGACCTAGTACATCCAGAATGCAAAAGAAAGTTATAAAAAAAAAAATCGAGGAACTGACACCAACTCTGAGCTCACTCAGCACCTGTCTCATCCCTCCCACAGCATCTGCATCAAGTCTGCACTAGCAAATCCAAGGACGCAATACAGGCTTACATCAAAACCAACCCCTGCACTGTCATCACCCCTCCCTCTTTCCAGTGCCAAGGAATCCACAGCTCTGGGTTGTGGAAGTGCACTCAGGACTTGACAGCCTGCCTGGCAACAGCCATTCAGGAACCTACTGAGGGGTTACGACCTGGAAGCCCCAGTGCTGCAAAACTCTAAACTGGCAATGCCAGGAATAACAGGCTCTGAATTGCATGCACTAGAGCATAAAACTAAGAACAAAAGAAGTAGGACAGGTCACCAGGATCAGACAGACAGACAGACAGACAGACACAGAGGGGGAGAGGGAGAGGGAGAGGGAGAGGGAGAGGGAGAGGGAGAGGGAGAGGGAGAGGGAGGGAGAGAGGGAGAGAGAGAGAGAGAGAGAGAGAGAGAGAGAGAGAGAGAGAGAGAGAGAGAGAGAGAGAGAGAGAGAGTATTTAGCGATGGGGTGGGGAAGGGAGGGAGACTGTGAAGCACTCAACCAATACTTAGTGAAAGAGGACAGCATCCAGCTGAGATCAGTTCTGACCACTCAAAAGTCAGCTGCGGAACAGATCTAGGCTGATGAATCGTGAATTGCCCAGGGTGGAAGGAGGCTGAGATGCTTTGAGAACCAGACTCCAAGGAAATCACAATCAAAGGGGTAGAGTCAGGAAACAAGTGATAACGAAAACAAGGAGGGTAAGAAACCTTTTGGCACAAAAGTACCAAAGGTTTTGGGAAGATGATGATGAAATACAAGGTAATTTGGAAGGAATGGCATTAGCAGACAAGAGGTATCAGGAAATACTTCAGTAAGTTGATGGTGCTTAAGCTATGCCTTAAAGGAAGTAAGACAGAGGTAAGGAAGCCTAGGGATCACCAGTAGAGAAACACGGATACAGAAGGAGTATAGCATGGGAGTAACAGAGAAAGAAGTCCAGTTTGGCTGGATCACAAAGTGCTGGACAGGGGAATAATAACTAGTGAGGCTAGAAATACAGGTTGAAGTTAGGTTGTAAGGCTGTTTAAAATCTAAACAAAAGTTTTATTTTATCCTAACACCAATAATTAATATCACTGAAGTTTACTGAGTTGGGGGAGGACAGGGTGCGCAGAGTGGGAGGGGGTGGAGTATCACAGTCAGACACGTGCTCAAGTAAAATTACTTTGAGCAGTCTGTAGGATGAACTGGAATGGAGACAAACTAGAGGCAACAAGACCAATCAGGAAGCTGTAGCAATAATCTAGCAAAAAGTGATGAGATCCTGAATTGATATATCTTTATGAGTAAAGAGAAGGGCTAGAAGCATGAGAAATTGTAAAGGAAGAAATGGCAAGATTTGGCAATTGTCTACATAGGTGGCACGAGAGAGTGAAAAGTCAAGGATAAAGCCGAGGCTACAAATGCTGGGCAGCTAGTGGACAGAGTGCTGGACGTGGAGTCGGGAAAACTCATCTTTCTGAGTTCAAATCCAGTCTTGGACACTTACTGTGTGACCTTGAGCACATCACTTAACCCTGTTTACCTTAGTTTCCTCATCTGTAAAATAAGCTGGAGAAGGAAAATGACAAACCACTCTAGTATCTTTGTCAAGAAAACTCCAAATGGGGTCACAAAGAAACAGACATGAGTGAACAACAAGAAAAACAAACTCTGGAGATTGGAAAGATGGTGGTGCCTTTGACATAAAATAGGTAAGTTTGGATAAGATGAAGGTTTGGGGAAAAATATTATGAGTTGTTTTGAACAAGTTAGATTTGAAATGTTTCTGAGCTATCCAGTTGGAAATACCCAACAGAAAATTGGTAATGCAGGACTGAAATTCAGAGGAGATATATCTGGGAGTTATCAACATGGAGATAACCAAATTCATAGGAGGTTATGAGGTCACTGAAAGAGTATACAGAGAGAATTGTAGGAAGCCTTGGAAAGAGCTTTGTGGTATATAACCAGTTAGGAAGCATGACATGAATAATGAGCCCGAAAAAGAATATTAATTTAGTAGCTGGGTGAAGGATGAAAAGGAGAAAGACCAAAAGCATGGGAACCAATTAGGAGGGTATTGCAATTATCCAGGCAAGAGATGATGAAGACTTAATTTGATGACTGTGGCATGAGTAGAAAGAAAAAGGACAGATGAGACATGGTGAGGAGGTAGGGTCCACAAAACTTGGCAACTTGATGTGGAGGAGATAAACCTAAGTAAAAAGCTGAGGATGACTGAAAGATTGCAAACCTAGGTGTTGGGAAGAATTGTGATCTTGATAGAAATGGAAGTTAGGAAGAGAGCACTTTACTGAACAAGAATGCAACTGAATTTTTTAAGGGAAAAAATATTGCCCCTGGCACCTGGGATGGCAGACTGAGATTGAAGTAAAAGTGAATTCACCCACCAATGTCTTTTTGGACTAGTCCAAGGACAAGTGATGGGATATGTGAGGGGAACTAATGTGAGAGGTAGGATTTTGAATGTGTATAGGTATGTTTTCTCAGGTGCCAAGGGGAGAATCATATGGGACCCTTTTGAAAAAGACCATTATTTGGATAATGTTGTCCTGAGCCAGCATTCTAGAGGTATAGGAAGGAACCACAGGGGCAAACAATGGGAATGGAAAATGAGAGAAAAAGGTGGAATAAAGACTAAGCAGGGAGAAGGATAAAGTAAAAGATGCTAAATATACTCTACTACAATATAAATGGAATTTTACTTTTGGTTACTGGAACTACAAATTGTGTTTTAAATAAAATCTACATGAAATCAGATTTTTAATTGCCTCTTTTTAAAAAAGTTTTAATTGTGATGACCCTGACAGTACTGAGAAGTTAGTCTATTGCATCAACAATATCAGCAAAGGCATACTTGAGATTAATAAAGCTGGCAATGTCCAATTTCAGGTAACACAGCTCTACTAATCTGGGCTTTGCTTACCCAACAAAAACAATTGATTTGAAACTTTTTTTTCAGTTAATTGACTCATTTTTTTCATGACCTGGTTATTTTGATTATCAAGTGGACAGACTGTCAAAACTCAGTACTCTACTTATCAGATGTTACCAATGATAAATTCTTCGGCAAACAACTTTACATATCTATAATCTAATTTTTCCTTCTATTAAGTGGGGCTAACATAACACTTGACAACATCATTAAAGATACTACTAGACTATGACACAAATTGTAAATATTAACTGTTTATATAATACTATATGGTATTTCTGATTTTGGTCATATCAGCATTACATTATTTATTAGGCCCGTCACAAGCCTATGATTGAACTCAATGCACCAGACTTAGTAAAATCCAACAGAGAACCATTGAGGAACATACAAATCCCATTATTTTAAGCAAATGAAATTTACTGTAGAGATGACAGGAAAAAAATTATATTACAGTGGCTAATTTTAAATGACGCATAGTGGTTTTGAAGCCAAACATATGTCTGGCTAGTCTTAGGATAATGGGATCACAGATTAAAAATGAGAAGAACCTTACTGGGTCACAAAGTCTAATATCCTCATTGTACAAATGAGGAAACTGAGGCCCAATTTTCAAATGGTACATTGGTATTTCAATAATTATGTAATTTTCTCTGCCTTACCTGTGTATCTGAAGATAAAGCTGATGTAGTGTGCAACAGGAATCAGAGAGAAAAGGAAGAAATTCCTAAAATTTAAAAAATAACCTATTCATTTTCGATACTTACATATTTAATACATATGAACAATAATAACATATACATTAAAAACCAAAATGCAAAGTAAAATTCAGTCACAGATTTGCTGCATAAGAAATAAAAAACAGAGCCACAGAAAAGAGACTAAGATACAAGAATACTTAATTAGATATAAAATAAGGAATTGCTTTTCCATTTCAATGCATTATAACAGATTTATGTCTCGGTTTAAAAAGATTAACTAAAAATAGAATAATGACAATTACGGGCAACTTTTTAGGTGTTGTCATTATTATTTTTCTAAATGTTAAATTTCTAGCAAAGTGGGGACATGAGGGACTGTAGCCTATTAGTTGAGTGGTAGTAGTTTTTCTAACCATACAGTGTCTTCTCCCAAAGGTCCCAGCTGCTGGAAGTGAGATAACAACAAACTGCAGGGACCCTAGAGCTACAACAACAGACTAGGGGAGAGAGACCAGTCCAGGGTGGTGGCCTGCCCAGAATGCTAAATAGGAATGCCTTGTGTGACAGTCTCTGGCAAGTGTTCACGGGTTTCCAACTCCAAAAAAGAATATAAGAAGGAAGTACACTGGCATCAATTACCAAACAGTTATTCTTTGCTCATGAGGAAAGAGTTAACAGGAAGAGTAAACCAAGACAGACAATAATCAAGATGAAGAAATAGCACTAAAATAATTTCCTGCACAAAATGCACTTCTTGCTATAGCTCCTCTTTACCTTCCCTACTTCCTAAGTGACAGGATCCTCAAAAGTTCTACCATTCATTGCTATTTTACCCCAGGCAGACAGATATGGATATGTTTTGTGGACCCCACCTCTTCCCTCGCTCTCTCTGTCTGTCTCTCTCTCAAATATATGTTTCCATATCTATCTACATATCCACACCTATCTATCTATAGAGAAAGAGATGTTGAGATGGGGTCCGCAAAACTTGGCAACTGATTAGGTTGGGAGGGGGGCTGACACAGCGGGGATCAATGGAAGTGAAAAGATGAAGGTGACTCTAAGCGTGTGTGTGTGTGTGTATGTATGTGTGTGTATGTATATATATATATATATGTATGTATGTATGTATGTATGTATGTAATGTGGGTATATATACACAAAAATCTGAGGGAGAAAACACACATACTCTCATGCCCACAGAGACAAATTGATTCATATTGTAAGAGTATATATGTGTATGTGTGTGTATACGTTAGTATTTGTGTATATATATATATGTATGTATGTATATGTATACATACACACAATTCCATTTCTCTCCCTTAGAGATCTCATCTTTTCTCATGGTTTCAATGATCACTTCTACTCTGAAGTCACACTTACCCCTTCATTTCCACTACTACCAACTTAAATCGAGACCTCTTAATACCTCACAACTAGATTAACAAAACAGTCTCTGATCAGTTCTCCCCATCCCATCCACCCTTCGACACGGCATGCAGAAACCAGTGGTATTCCTAAAACCCCACTCTCACCATGTCACTCCCCTGCACAATAAACCACATCTTTTTGCTACTTCCTACAGCATTACTGAAATTCCTGTGCTCAGTTTTCATGCTCATTCATCATAATCTGACCCCATCTAACCTGTTGTTGTTCAGTCATTTTTCAGTTGTGTCCAACTCTTCATGACCCTGTTTGGGGTTTTCTTGGTAAAGATACTAGAATGATTTGCTATTTTCTTCTCCAGCTCATTTTACAGATGAGGAAAATGAGACAAACAGAGTTAAGTGACTTGCCCGGGGCCACAGCTAGTATCTAAGGCCAGATTTGAACTCAAGTCTTCTTCACTCTATCCATTGCACCACGTAGCTGCCCAACACCTTACGTTTCCAACTTCATTTTCTACTACACCCCAGAACACATTCTCTGTTCTATTTATGTCCCATAATCACTATGCCATGGTCACTACCTCCAAGATCTCACTTAACTTATTCCCTGAATATGCCTGAAATGCTTTCTTCTACCCTAAATCAATTCCATTCAAATCCTGCCCATCCTTCAAGCTGTTCCTGACTATTCCAGCACTCATTTTTCCTTCTGAACTTTCACTACAATTAAGATTATTACTATACAACCTGTCACAATTGCAGTTGTTTTATACTGTTTCTTCCACTAAGCCCTTTCCTCCCACCTCATCACAGGTGAGGATCCTGGGTTCTTAAAAGGAATATGCTACAGAGTGCAAGCTAGGGTAGGTTCTACTACACTAGGAATCTTTGAATATGGTCCTAGGAATAGACTGTCCCAGCCTGGCTAAATACAAAGAAGTTCATCACCAATAAATAATCTAGTTACTTGGCGATGAATGCTTTAACTATGACATTTATACAAAAACAAATAAAAGGACCCCCTGTTCCATATGGATCCCTTCTGCTACTGTAGTGAAAGTGGCAGAGGGGTGGAAAAGGGGGAAAAGGTTACTACCGATCAATTTTTAAATTGTCTTCTATTGAATATATTTTTTCATGTATGTTAAATCTTGTCTTCCCAACGAGGCCTTAAGTTCCTTCAAGGCCAAAATGTCTTTTTATTTCTTTTATGCCCTTCAAAAGAAGTTTTATATCTAACACAACACAGAATATAAATACATGTGATAGCTATAGCATTATAGATTTGGAATTGGAAGGAACACTATCTTAGGACTATAGAGTCTAGGTCCCTCATTTTGCAAATGAAAGAAGTTAAGTGTCTTGATCAGGAGTCACAAACCCATTATCTGAGGCAGGATTTGAAACCAGGTCTTCCTGATTCCGAGTTCAGTGCTTTATCCACTATGCCATGCTAGTCATCACACTAATAGCATAATCAATCTAAAGAAAATTTTTTTTAGGACAGAAATGAATGAAAGCATAATCATTTAGAACTAAAAATAAGTCTTACCTTAGTGTAGTGCAAAAGGGAATTGGCAAAGAAACGACATAATTTAACTCTTTTCTGGAATAATTTGTTGTCAGCACTATCCTGTTAAAAATTAAAATGGAAGGAAGAAAATATAGTAAGAAAAAATACTTATAAAGAGAATATTTTAAAAATTAAGCTTCAATTTTCAGTGAAGATACCTAGAATTTAAAGTATTCCAAGGAATAGCAGTTTTCCACTAGATTTGCCCAAGTAACATGAACAAAGAAATACATACATTTTACAAACCACCGGAAAGGCTATACCTGAAAATCATTGGCTCCTAAATAAAGTTTCATAGTGAACAGCAGGGGCTAATGCAAGTTTAGCTTTAGTACTCTGAATAGATGTAAAGCCTCATTTAGGGATAATGGCTGTCATATTTAACAACACTAAATAGATGCATACATTTAAAACAAAATAGCTTAATTAATAAGAGTTAAATTTTCATATATACTGTGGAGCCTGGCCTGGAAAAGAGAAAACTGGAATTCGATTCTGTTATGCCACTAATTGCAAGGTGTCAATAAATAACAAAATCTACTAGCCTTGGTTTCCTTTTACATAAATTAAAAAAGACTGACTAGAATAGACTGTCTCTAAGCTCTCTTCTAGCTCAAAAATTCTAGGATCTATATGCAGACAATGGCTTGTATATATAGCAGACTTACTCATAAATGGTCATCCTAGTAAGGTGGCCCTAGGAATTTTCCCTTCCCCAATCCTCTTCCCTTTTTATTTTACCCTACTGTTGACTGGAGAATGATCCATGATGGCAATGTAAATAGATGGTAGCAAGAGGCAAAGTGACAAAGCACCCTGCCCAACCCCATCTTTCCCACCTCCATCCCCTCTTTTCCGAATCCATATATCACCATAGGTCACAACCAATGCCAAGTATCAGTAGGTGGTAGCAAAAGAAGCCCAATCCTGCTGCTGCCATAGGATTCCTACCCATTATTCTTTCTAAAAACTCTCAAATTCCACTGCTCCATTCTCATGTATGCACAAGAGAAAGGGAGGAAAATCCCATCTTGACAACACTGGAGGATCCCCATAGTGTATCTCTTTCCTAATCACCAACAACACAGGTGGGGCAAAGACAAGAGGCAATAGAAAAGAAAAAATAGGCAAGGTAAAACTGGTCTTTACATGATTTCTCTCTCTTTCCATTAGGTCTTCTCCTTTCCCCTGACCCCTAAGCCTTCTTTCTAGCTCCAACCCCCTTCCATTTCTATCATCTCTCCACACCCACTCTCCAAAGCCACCCTGAATGTTTTATCTACAGTATTGTAAGCCTTGATTCACTGGATCCTCCAACAGAGGCCTAGCAGAGGAGTCCACTTCTACTGCCCAGCAGATATGAAGAAAGGGAGAGCCTACTCCTAATGAAGTGTGTTCCTGGCATCCTAAATTGGACCTCTGAATGCATTTTCAGGTGGAAGTACTTACACAATCACCTAGTTTAAGAAAACTCAAATTTTAAATGACCTTCTCCACAGTGAAAATATGGTTCATTTATTGCCACAGAAAGTTTTTTCCTTGTTTAAATTAAGTATCTTTCATCAGAGTAGGTTTTACCTGTGTCCCTGACTGTGTCATCTGTTCAGCTAATTGTAAACAAGAATGGAAGGAGAAGAGAATGTCTTCACATAAGGCAGCAATTATATCTTTGTGCTTCAACTGCCACTTTATCACAGACTGGTGCTTAACACTCTGCCTAATTGGAGAAAGAAATTCAGCAGGTGATTAACACAAATAAAACCTCATATAGCGACCTTATAGTCATAAAAACTTGTCTCTTCAGAGATCTAGAATTGGGCATGAGGGCCACAGGTATGAATCAGCACAAAGATGCCCATGCTCACCCACACCACCCAAACAGGCACATGAAGCCACCCGCCCAAGATCTTAAGTCTCTTATTTTTCCAAAGATGGTTGGATTGTTTCTCCTCTGCTGCTTCAAAGGAGAGTTATCAAGGCTAATAAACAAAGAAAGTGCTGCAAATCCAAACTCTTCCACACGGCTGCCAAAATAACATTCCTGAGGCAGAAATCCCCTGGGGAAAAAGCCAAATGTACCTTTAGTGGTTCTTCACTGACTCTAGAATATAAATTCCCTAGCCTGCATTTAAAGTCCACCAGAATCTATTGTCTACCTACATTTCCAGGCTTTTTTTTTTTTTTGACTCTTGGATGGTTTATTGGTTGGTCAATGGCTACAAAAGTCCAGGCTTTTTTTTTTTTTCTTGCTACTCCCCTTCATGAACTACTCTAACTTCATTTCAAGTCAAACTGTACTGGTTCCTCAAATTGGCATCTTATTTCCCTGGAATATGCATTTGTATGGGTTATTCCTCAAGCCCTTCCTCATACTTGCATCTCAGAATGCTAGGGTTAGCTCAGGTGCCACCTCTTCCACAAAGTCTTCCCAGACTTTCTTGCACATATCCCAGTGGTTAGTATTCTCTCCTTTAATTGACCTTGCATTGCACTTACTTGTGCATTTACTTGTGTAACAATAGAACATAATAAGCTCTTTGAGGGCAAGGACTATTTCATTTTTGTCTTGGCATCACCAGGGCTCAGTACAGCATCCTGTATATAGCAGGCACTGAATAAGTGTCAAATTGTTGAATTAAAGTGAATATACAGTGGCTAGCACCCTAGTAAATATTCCTTAAGTACTATTCCCTAGTACTTGTAATTTTAAAAGATTACATTAAGCTCTGACTTCTGCACATAAAGGGAAAGGTCAGAGAATAGTAACTAACATTTGAAAGCTTCATCAATTCTTTTTTTTACAAAACTACGATAGGTGATATCTAAATATTGAAGAACTGTGACTAAATGCTAATTTTTAAAATCACTTTTAAAAATTATTGGTTTTACTGTTAAAAATACATGGCAATATTTATGTTTTATTACAGTCTCAAAATTCTACCTATTTCTGTAATTTTTTTTCCCCAATGGCACTGGAATTTGGATCAGCAACAATAGACAAACTGTTATTTCACTGCCACAGAGGGAGAGGAGCCAATATTCTCAAAACTGAGTTGGAGAAAAGGAGAGAAGATAAAGAGAATTAAGTTCTTTCTAAGGCAAGATCAATCCCATAAAGGGATAGTGTCAGAAAGCATCATATGAAAATTTAACTAAATTCAAGATATTTATTAAGCATTATTAAGTATGAGCCACTAAGGATATAAAGTTGAAAAATGAGACAGTATCTACCCTCAAGGAATTTAAAGTTTACAAACGGGTCTATGACCTGAAAATAAATTAAGTGGTAGTACAGTAGGAGACATATGGCATGGACCTGGACAAATAAAGCAAAATGAAAGCAAGGAAGAGAGGTCTAAACAAAATGTTTTAGGAAAATGTGAATAAAGGAGAGGACACTTTCAGCTGAGGTGATAAAGGCCCATTGAGTCCAAGCCTCGAAGGAAGCAAAAGATTAGACAAGAAGAAGTAGCATCCAGAGCCTGGAGATAGATTGTACATGTAGAGTGCAGCAGGTGGTGCAATGTTGAGTTTGGGGACTATTGGGCAAGATGGTTTGCCTGGAACATGGAGTTCCTGAAAAGGAGCAGTAGGAACTTAAAAAAAGGCAATTTGGAAGTAGATCCTGGAAGTTAGCCTTAAATGCCAGGCTATGGAGTCTGTATGTCATCCGATAAGTGTCAAGATACTATTAGGAGACACCCTGTTTTCCAAAGCTAAGGCCCAGCAAGCAAGCTGCACCCTGAGCTTAGCATAACAACTATCCTTTATACTCACCCTCTGGATGATCTCAGCCACAGCAAAATCCCAGAATTGTTTCATATAATTATTGTATTGCTTTGACCAACACCAGGTGTTCTCTGAGCTTGGACAAGCACTGGACAAGTCATGGTCATGAAGCCCTGCTATGAATCAAACTTGTCTCATTGTTGCTATAACCCCTCACTGTCAGGGCTACAGCTTGCTGTGTACCCACTGATATAAGTATTGAGATTTGGCCACACTAGAGCATGTTCCCCCAACGCGTGTGTGTGTTGGGGGCCCACATGTGTCTAATTTGCCTCCTTGCTTGCAAGCCATTTCTCTCACTTTGAAATCAAACTTCTGTTTTATACCTGATTCACCTGCCTCTAGCCTGCTCTGTTTGGCTCCTGCCATCCACAGGTTAGAGGCCGGTTCAGTCAGTCTGACATAGGCAATAAGAAGGCACTGAAGTTTCTTAAATAGGACAGTGACATGGTAAGACTTGTGTTTTAGGAAAATTATATTGGCAGTTTTGTGAAGGACAGATTTGTAGTTCAGGCAAGAGACGATAAGTGCCTAAATGAGAATGGTGTCAGTGGAGAAGTGGGAATGGATACAAGTGATCCTGTGAAAGTGGAATCGGTAGGGTTTAGGAACTAACTAGACATGCAGGAGAGGAAGATGAAGAATCGAAAGAAGACTGAAAATCCAGATGGTGAGTAATTTAAGGAAGCAAGTATAGACTGTTCTTTTTAGGAGCGTAGCAGGGAAATGGAGGAGAAACAGAGGACGTGCACCTAAGACATGTAAGGATCAAAGGAAGGCTTTTTAAAGACAGAGGAAACTTGATCATGTTTGCTGACATGGGAAAATCAGACAGTAGAGAAGGGGAAGGAAAGAATGACAACAAAGATTGATGGGGAAAGCACCTGAAGGAGACATTAAAAAATTCTTCATAAACTATTCAATTAATATGACTTTTAGATAAATAAAAAAAAAAGAATACATACTTAATTATAAACTTCCAAGTATTGGCATGAAATGCTTGGTCCATATCAGAAATAACGGAGCAGATATCCAAAACTGAATGAATAACTACAAAAAAACGTAGTAGAATAATCATTAAATATAACTTTACTTAGTGGATGAGTTTCTATTCTAGTAAAAAGCATCTGCTGACAAAAGTTCACCAATTATTAAATTAAAGGTAGTTAAGACCGTGTAAAACAATGTTTATAATTTTATATTTATTTAAAATTTTCAACTCTAGGAAACTAATTTTTAAGGAAAGGGGAGACAAAAACAGCTGTTTCATAGCTTTTCTGCAGTTCTCATAATACATTAATAAAGCTCTTTCCCTCTTATGAGCTTTGATTTGGCACAAGTAGCTACTTTATGAGCCTCTACCATGGCCTATCAACAACAGTTCTACAGTTTAAAGTTGCCTGTGACCCTGAGACACTAGGTGACTTGCCCAGGGTTACAGCTCCCTCTGTGAGAGGCAGGATGTGAACTCATGCTATCTTGAGTACAATGTCAGCCATCTATCTTCAACTCCATGCTGGGTCTCAAAATCTTATTCTCAAGAGTATTTAATAAGGAGAGGAACCTCAAGCAGAAAGAATCAAATACACAGATAAGGAAAATAAACAAACATCTGTACCATTCATGCAACGTCCCTACTCTCCCAAGCACTAATTCATTCTATGTGCCTCTACTGCTCACTCTATACTTTTTTCCTTAGTCCATCCTCTGACAATATTGAGTCTCCTCAAAATAATACCTAGCACGGGTTCTTAACCTTTTTTTTCCACACAGACCCCTTTGAAAGTCTAGAAAAGCCTATGGATCTTTCTTAGAATAATGTTTGTCACCTACATTGTTAATTGAAGGATATCCTAAATTTTAGTCGGAGGTTATTGGAA
Source organism: Phalanger gymnotis (assembly GCA_028646595.1). Classification (NCBI taxonomy): domain Eukaryota; kingdom Metazoa; phylum Chordata; class Mammalia; order Diprotodontia; family Phalangeridae; genus Phalanger; species Phalanger gymnotis. The sequence continues at coordinate 287,085,837 of CM053626.1, forward strand.
ATTATAATTTCTTTTTCCTATCTAAGTTCACAGACTCTTTGGGTACGGAGGCAAAGAAGGGATCTATGAACCACAGGCTAAGAATCTCTGCTTTAACCCTAACTTCTGTCACATTGCTTTCTCACTAGCTACCACTCTAAAATTCTTCCTGAGGCTTCATGTTGTGGTCTAGATTGGCCAACCTTCATTGCCTGTGGTTTCTATCCCTGATTTCTGGACTACCTGGCCAGATGAGTTCATCTCTCCCTACCCTCCACTTTTCAGCTCCCTTCTGTGTGTTGTCTTCCCTCACTAAAATATAAGTTCCTTGAGGGCTGTCTTTCTTTTTTGCTTGTATCTGTATCCCAGGTGCTCAGCACAGTGCCTGCCACATAGTAAGCACTGAATAAATATTTGTTTCTTTTCTTCTTTTTTCACATCCTGTCTCTTAAATATTTTTAATCTCTTCTCTATCAGCTCTCTCACATCCTTTCTTCTGATCACTTGCCCCATTCTGCCACTACCTCATTTCTCTCCTCAGTGACAAACTTTTTGAATAAGTTATCTATACCTGATGCCTCCATTTTGGTCAAGATTGTTTTTATGCCTGGAATGGTCTTCGTCTTCTTGCCCCGTTAAATTCTTACCAGTTCTTCAAAGTCTAACCCAGATGCCACCTCCTCTAGTAAGCATTCCCTGACTAATCCCTCTTGCCCTCTCCAGTCAGCGATTCCCTTCCTTCTTCAGATTTCATGTAGCATTTGTTTGCATCACCCTAATACACTTTTATTCTTGGCATTATAGTCATCTATAAGTGTGTCCTGTTCCTCTTCCTCTTCTATGGAGGCAGGGACTGTGTCTTATCTAAACTTTGCATGTCTCCAGAACTTTGCACAGGGCTCTCTACATAGCAGCTGAATTAAATGAGGTACACAGATTATCACTCATTGACAAGAAAAATAAATTTAAAATATTACCCAATGATATTTAAGGTATTCCATACTTACATTGAGAGTCTAAAGAAACAATCACCTTTATTACAGTGGTAAGTAACTTTATACTGTTAATATAAATGGACAAATTTTGTCTACACACCTGACACCATATCTGAAATATCTTCTTCTACCACTGAAGCGTCCATACAGACCATATCAAGTAGTTCCATTAAGTGCTTCTGAAGGGAATAAGCCTCCTTGAAAAGAGCCTGAAGAAGATCTGAAACCAGGTGTAATCGTCCAGAGTACACTGAGTCACTATTCTGATTACAAGTAAACAAGAGAGAAAACAAATGAGAAAAGGTTCCAAGTTCATTTTGCCGGCTAGAGGTGACTTAGCATAGTAGACAAGGGGCTGCTTCAGAGGCTGAAGACCTTGGTTCAAGCTAGCCAGATACACACTGGCTTGAGGACCCTGGGAAGCTGCTCCTGGACAGTAAGTTACGGAGAAGGGCTGACCAAAATTGGTAAAAGGAATGATGTCACCTCTAGTCTCTCACTAGCATGCTGCCAGCAATTCAAAGCACTTGGCTTTTTTTTTCCATTAACTAACAAAATGCTCTTTTTTAGCGGTATGTAATATGTTATAGGTTTCATAGGTCCAGAGTTTAATTGGAGGAAGGTATTTATGTTGCAGTGCTTTCAATGAACTCAAGCTCCTTTAACACCACCATTTTCCCAGTGATGATAAATGGCTATAAATCACAAAATATCATGATTTTAGAATAATCGAATTTGCAGATGACCCAAAAGACAATGAAAATATTTAGGGTGAGTATAAATAAAAGTGGAATACATCAACAGAAAGGGAGTTAGGCTGCTTACATAGAAAGTGGAAGGGACAACAGATAGTGCAATCATTGTACTGGTATCTATGACCTCCAGAGAATTAGACAGAATGAAAACTGTCAGGCTGTTTGATTTTCCTCGCGTCCTATTACCTCAGGGTCTATATCAGTTCTAGGACTATTGAAGCTACCTGGAATGTAGATATAAATCAAGGAAGGTCAAGCTATTTCCTTTTGAGCAAGGGTTAACTTTTTTTTGTATCATGGACCCATTTGGCAGTCTAGTAAAACTTATGGGCCCTTTCTTAGGAATGTTTTTAAATATATAAAAATACAATACACAGGATTACAGAGGAAACCAATTACAGTATGTTGAAATAAAGATGTAATTTTTTTCCCCATCCAAGTCCATGCATCCCAGGCTTAGAACTCTTCTTACTTTAGAAGTAAATGTTCTTGATTCATTTTCTCCTAGAATGTATCTATAGCTAAACATAAATCTCTATCATTTTTTCATAACAATGAGATTTTTAATGACTTTTTTAGTCAACATAAATGCAAACGCCGCCCCCCCCAAAAAAAACTAGCTTGCTGCAAAACAAAAGGACATAAAGGTATCCTGTGGAGCATGCATCTAATTTGGCTAGGTTGGATAAAATGCCAAATGCCCATTTTTTCCAGTAGATCAGTCACTTCCATTTGTAAAATTCTAGGATTCTAATGCTTACCCACCTAATATTCCTTTAGCTAATAAGTTCAGAATTGCAGTTATTACCCACCTTGCAATGTACAAATGTGCTCTTGATTACATGAAGGACCGAAGAGGGGAGGCTGTGTATATTCTCTAGAACTATGGATTTCTGCAGAGCACAAACATGTTGTACACATCCTCTAAGGGCTCCTAAGAGTTGCACCATTGACTAGAAATAAGAACAAACATTAAATGATAAGTGCTCTAAATATATGCATGTGAATTTCAAGTTGGTCTGGCTATATTATATCATTCTTTTTTCAGGCAAGGTAGAGCAAATTGAATCCAGTTCAGCAAACACTATTAAATCTCTCCTATTTTCGAGGGGCTATGCTAGGGCCTAGGAACATGAAGACAAAAATTAAACTGTTCCTGCCCTCAATGAGCTTACACTCTACTGGGGAAAGGGAGCACGGAATGGAAAGTGTACACAAATAAGAAAATATGATGTTAACTTCAGGATATACACAGAGAGAGAAAGGAAAATACATATAAAAATACAACAATGAATTCTTGATGTCAAACATCTCTATATTAATATTTACAATCTCTAGGAACTAAATTTCAAACTTTGTATTGGTACTGTTGGTTATTAGTAATACATAATGAATATACATCAAAACAGTTATAGCGCTGAAAAGCATTTTTATCTGAAAGCTTTCTCTGTAGTCTTCTCACCCTAGAAGATCCCCATGGCCCATCCTCTGTGAGTTCCTTTCCATTCCAGTAATCTCCTTTTTGAGGAAAGGCCTGGGCCAGCCCTATGTCACTCCTCTCAGCTGTGTTACTGCATCTCCAGATTCCTCTTCCATGCTCCATTCAAGTACCTCTGCCACCCCACCTGCCTTGATTTTCAACTCCCTTTTATGTGCTGTCTTCCTTTACTAGGATGTGAGCTCCCCGAAGTCAGGTACAGTCTTTTTTGGCTTCTATTTGTATTTCCAGTGCTTACCACAGTGTCTGGCATATAGTAAATGCTTAATAAATGCTTGCTGACTTGTTGCCTTAACTACATAATCTTTTAAACTCTTCTCCCCTTAACCAAAAGGATTTTACTTACTTGTAAAATATTCCTTAGTGTAGCCTGGAGTTCTAAATTTTGGTTGGATAACTCTCTTGCTTGACTGGATAAATCATACATCATACCATCGAATAATTTTACAGTCTGTGGAGGCAAAGAAATTTGTACTGAATAACAGAAATCTCTAGAAAATGACTCAATTTCAAAAGAACATAAAACCGCATACTTTGATTTTGTCTATTTACTTAACACTGACAACTTCCATAATTTAGAAAAATATTACATTCTGCTAAAACTTCTGTGTAAGAACAAACACAGAATCTGAAATTACCCTAGCAATACTAAGGCATGTTTTCTGTATCACCCATAAAACCATTTTTCTAAAATCCAGTCTTTATGGTGGAGAAATTAAAAATGCTGGTTTTTCCACTGGTTCACCATAATGAAGATACATATCTAAAGCTGTTTTTCTCTAATAACAGTGAATAAGTTTGTGCCAAATTGTCTATCCAACTATTCTATTTGATTCCCTATTTCACATACATACATATTCTCTCTCTCTCTCTCTCAAAACAGCTGATCAGCACTGGATGCTCAGAATGGGCTATGCAATAATTTCTTGTGGGATATTGTGCCTAGGCTTAAGAACATGGCCTCACATGCACTACCATCTCTCTGAATGAACTAGACCAGACTATGGAACAAAAACAAGGAAGTGATGACTTAAAAAAAAATTTAGATTTCAAGATGGTATTAAAGAGCCTACTTTGAACCTTATAGCTATATTACAGATAATCATATATAAAATCTTTGTTTAAGCTTAACTTACTACTATGCTTTTTGGGGCTAAGGTAACTTCTGAGAAATTAAATCTGTCAAGTGGTTGAATTTTCCTAATTTCTCAGCTTTTAAAATTGTTGTTGTTGTTCTTAAGGATTTATTTTAAAGATTCAGATTGCTTTTCTCCCCAGGCAATGGAATTTCACAATCATCATTAAAATACATGAGATAAAAAAACTAATGAATTTAACTACTACATTATCAATCATGAGTTCTGAATTTTCATTGGTTATTTAAAAAACAGGTATCAAAATTTGTCTAAGTACAGGGCACATGGACTAATAAAGTAATTTTGCCACTGAATAGCTAATAATTTTTTAAATTCCCTGGGGCACTGAGAGGTTATGTGATTTGCCTAGGTCACACAGCTAATATGGATCACAGTCAGAATACGAACCCAGGTCTTACTGATTCCAAGGCTGTCTCTCTAATGGTTGACATTCTAAATATAAATATGTTCTCAGTTTAAAGATTTCTTTCTTTTATTTGGTTTGTAAACATATAATACTATCCATAAATGTCATACCTTTGGTAATATTTGTGAAAAAAATGACTGTTCCAACGCTAAGTAGTTGATATGAGGTAGAAACATTTCTGTAAGAATCTTGAGAACTCCTATAAGGTGAAAGATTTGCATGCTTTTATGAAAAGATTATTCAAAGCCAGTAAAATTACGGCAGAGACTACAGTATATTAATATATGGAAGAAAAATTCAAGCATAGGTTATATTTTTTTTCAAAATCACTGTTACTGATGTCTTTTGTTTTTATATCACCTCCATTACACAATGTATCACTCCCCTCCAATCCCTTTCCATGAGCTACTTCTTATGTAAGAATAAAAAGGGTTAAAAAAAACCACCCAGCAAACCTAATACATCAAAAAACTCTGATGTTATATGCAGTGCTCCACAACCACGGTTCCCCACCTAAATAAAGTAGAAGGGAAAGTGCTTTCATCTTTCTTTGGGGCCAAAGTTGGTCATCATAATTTCACAAGATTCAGTTTCAATTTTTTGTTGTTCTTCTTTCCATCCACATTATTGTAGTCATTATGTGTACTGTTTTTAGTAGTCATGTATATTGGTCTTATTTCATTTTGTATCAATTTAAACAAGTAAAATACAATAAACATTTATTTAGGACCTACCATATGGCAGGCCCTGTGCTAAGCACTGAGAAAAAGAAAGTGAGTCCCTGTCCTCATTTAGCTTACAATCTAAAAAGGGAAGACAATACACAACAGGAAGTTGAATGGAGGGAGCAGGCAGGAGATGATGATGGGAGAGTCAAAATCAAGCAGAGATGCTGGTATAAAATGAGGAGTTGGCTGGGAATTAAGCCCTCTATAAAGGGAGGCAAAGGGCGGAATCTTTTGCTCTGCCCTTCCAGGCACCCGATCACAAAAATAGAGGCAACTAAGGGTACAAATGGGTATAAGAAGGAAAACTAAAGAAATCTCCATGATGAGCTCCCTGGTGATGAGCTTATTGGTAGAGAAAGGAGAGGTAATGATGACAGAGTAGAAACCAAGCAGAAGCAAATAAGCAGAAACCAAACAAATCTTTCCATGATTCTCTGTATTCATCACATTTATCATTTCTTATAACACAGTAATATTCTATCATTACATTTATGTATCACAATTTGTTTAATCATTCCCCGGAAGATGGGCATCCACTTTTAAGTAATATCTAAAAAATATTTTCAATTTAAAATGTCAAGAATAGCCATTTACCCATTCTTAGAAGAAAATCTGTCAAGTAACTGAAACCAGAGTGATGTGCTTCTAGAGAAAGTGTTTCCTTCATGTCAAATGGAATTACGCAAGTAAAGAGACTAAATTGTTAATACTTTTTAATCCAGCCACCTCAATACTGGAGATACACCTCAATCAATCAACAAGTAGCTATTAAACACCTACCATTTGCCAAGCACAGTGCTAGGCACTGTGGATACAAGAACAAAGAATAAAATTATCCCTAAATGGCAAGGAGCTGACATTATAATGGAGGCAACAACAAATACAGACAGTGTAAATACAAAGTAAATAAATACAAATATAAACAAAGCAATGAAATGCAAGGCAGTTTGGGGAGGGAGGGTACTAGCATTAGGGGATCACGAAAAGCTTCTTGAAGAAAGTTTCAGCTCCAGAGGTAGACTCCATGTGGCTGAAGTGAAAAGGAAGTATGTTCCAGGCATGGAGGCCCACAAGTGCATTGGCAGAGAGGTGGGAAATGGGGTGTAGTATGTGAGGAAGAGACAAGTTCAGTTTGGCTGAATTATAGAGACCAAGAAAGAGAGGAATGTCCAACAAAGCTGGAACCACAGACTAAGGCCAAGCACTGCAGGGCTTTAAAAGCTAGACAAAGAAATTTTAATTTTATCCTTGACAAGATAGGAAGCCACTGGAGTTTTTTTGTTTGTTTGTTTGTTTGTTTGTTTTTTACCTTTGGAGGCAATCAGAGTTAAGTGACTTGCCCTGGGTCACATAGGTAGTGTCAAGTGTCTGAGGTCAATTTGAACTCAAAGTCCTCCTGACTCCAGGGGGCCAGTGCTCTATGCATTGCACCACCGAGCTGCCCCTACCACTGGAGTTTTCTGAGTTCCAATATATATACCAAAATATTTGTATCAGCACTATTTGTAGAGACAAAAAAACTGAAAATAAAATCAATGGTCAATGACTGGGGAATGGCTAAGCAAATTTGTGGTACTTTAATGTAATGGAATATAAGAAGCTGTGTTATAAAAATAATATAAAGAATACAGAAATCATGGGGACACTTACATGAACTGATACAAAAAGAAGTAAGCAGTACCAGGAAAATAACATACAAAACGACTATAATACTGTAAGTAAAAAGGACAACAATAAAAAACCATACCACCATTTTGTGAAATTACAATAACCCAACTTGACTCTCCAAAAGAGAATACACTTGCCTACCTTCTTGAAAAGGTAAGTGTCTAGGGGTGTGAAATACTGAATTTACTGCAGCACTTGTTTGATGTGTTAATTCTGCTCGACTGGTTTTCCAATGGTGTTTTTTGCCCTTATCCCCCCTCTTTGTTAATTGTTTGCTCTCCTGGAGGAGCATAAGGCAAAAACCATTCTGCATAAAGTTATACAGACAGTTTTATCATAACAAAAATAATGACAGCTAGCACTTACAGTGAGCTAAGGTTTACAAAGGTCTTTACATATGTTAACTCATTTCATCCTCACAAAAACCATAAGAGGTAGGTAGTATTATTATGATGCCCAATCTTGGTCCCAGAGGACTAGATGTAACTCCCTCCTTAAAAGTGAGGGATTAGTGGGGACGAAGCCCTTACGATGATTGCATTATAAAAACAAAAGGCATCAATAAAGCTTTTAAGAAATTAAAATAAACATTTAAAAAAACAACTCAAGCCAGAAAAAGCTAATTAGAATCTCTAGCTTCCTTGAATGCTCACCTGAACTGCTACACTGCTATTTCTTATGTAAAGGCTTTCTTGATCCCCCAAGCTATTAGTACTTCTCCCTAATAATTACTTTGTATTTATTTTGCATACAGAAACAGTCTAATGTAGACGAGAGAATCACACTGGAGTGTTTGGAAGACCTGAGTTCAATTCCAAACTCTTAATTGTACTGGCTATGACCCAGGGCCAATCACTTGATGGTTGTTGTGATAGGCTGCCCAAAAAAAAGCTATTAAGGCTTTAGGCAGCATTAAGATAGGCATAAATCTAGGAGATGGTCTTGCTCAACCCTGTTCCGGTCAGGCTACATCTGGAGCATTTTGTTATGTTCTGTCCTGGGTGGCATATTTTAGGAAGGATGAAGATAAGATAGTGAGGGTCCAATGGAGAGTAATCTGAGTAAAATATAGAATTATTTCCATACCATTTGAAGAAACTGATGATGAAAAATACTGAGAGAAGACTTAGGGAGAGCATGGTAACTGTCTTTAATATCTGAAGAGCTGTCATGTGGAAAAGAGATTAGTCTTGTTCTGCCCGGCACCAAACTAGAAAAACAGGTGGAAGTTATATAGGGAGGCAGACTTCTGCTTGATAAAATAAAACACTAACAATTAAGAGTTGTCCAAGAGTGAAATTGACTACCTCAGAAGGTAGTATATACTCTCCCTTACTAGAGAGATCTTTAAGCAAAGATTGAATGACCAATTGTATGATACACTATAGATGAGATTCTTGGTAAGGCATGGTTTGGACAAAATGGCCTCTGAGATCCTCTCCAACACTGCAACAGGGACAAGACCTGTATCTGTGATTTCTTTGGTTTAAGAACTCCTTAAATGAGAAAACTCTCTACCAATGCAAAAATGTGTCAAAGGTGATCTGTGGTCCTTCTGGTTCTGGGTGCAGCTCTCTATCTACTTCATCATGTTTGCTCCCTTTCCAACTCTGAATTCTATAATGTATATATACAAACTTATCCAGACACTACATAATTATAAGTATGAAAAGAACACATATGCTGACATTTTTAAAAATCATGATTCAATTTTCCTTTTTAAATAAGAGAAAGCACTACAGTTTGAGAATTAGGTCAAATACTTTATATTCACTATAAGTAACAGTAGCTATAAGAAACTAAGAAATGAGAATTGATTTATTTTCCACTGAACATGCACAAAAATAAAAGGCATTTCCACTGAGATGTAAAATCTAGACTTCACTGACACCAAAATTAAGAACTACACAATCAAGACATTCTTACTTACGTATGTGATCCTTCCAGTTATCAGAATACTGATACATAGAGTAAACTAATTAAGGAACACCTACTATAATTTAAAATAACCACCACTTTGAAAATAGGTTTTCCAACAACCTGAAAATATCAGTCATTTCAGTAAGAACCTTTCTTGGAATTTGGTGTCATATATACATACATATATATATACATACACATATATATACATACACATACACATACACACACACACACACACACACACATATTTATTGAGCACTGGAAATTTTCTTAGTACAGACTTCAACAAAAATCCGGTCTATAAACACAGCCTGAACAAAATCAAGTCAATTCAGCATGAAGTCACTGGTTACTTAGTGTACAGTTATTTGTTACTTTTCTTATTGTAAGATTTGAAATTAACTCCCAGTTAACATGTAAATCAGAAACACATATTTAGAGCTAGAAAGAAATTTAGAGATTATCTAGTTCAACCCCTTCATTTAACAGATAAGGAAACTAAGGCCAAGAGATTAAATAATTTACCCAAGGTCACAAAAGTATTAGGTGGCAATGTCTAGATAGTTTTATACAATGTAACTCAGATCCAATACCATATTATAACATTTCACCTCTTAAGGGGGCGGAGCCAAGATGGCAGCTGGAAAGCAGGGACTCGCTTAAGCTCCCCCCATCCCCTCACCCCAGTCCCTCTGAACACCTATAAAAAATGGCTCTGAACAAATTCTAGAGATGCAGAACCCATGAAATAGCAAAGGGAAGCAGGGCTCCAGCCCAGGACAGCCTGGATGGTTGCTGGGAAGGGTCTATTGCACAGAGCTCGGAATGGAGGGGAACAGAGAACAGTCCAGCATGGGCCACCACAGGACCAACCAGACCAGGAGCCGGACAGAACACGAGTAACGTCCTGCATCAGTTAGCTGTGGCAGTTACCAGACTTCCCAACCAACAAACGCCAAAGACAACAGAGACGATTAGTGGGAAAAGCTGCTGAGACAGACTGAAAGGAGTTCCCCGTCAGCCACCACCCCAGGGGCAGCAGAGGTGGTGCAGCTCTGAGGCTGCTTCCAGAGCTACAGCTGCAGTTGCCTCAGGCCTCAGGCCCACCTAGTGGGAGGAATTAAGTGGTGGATTAGAGTGGGAGGGCAAAGCCTGCTTTGCCCTGCCTGGATCTGGGCCACGATCCTGGTTGGTGGTTCTTGGGGAAGAAGGAGCACTGGTGTGGCAGAGCTTGCTGTGTAGAAGTAGCTCTGAAAACAGCAGCTTGGAACTCAAGCTTGGAACAAAGTACTCTCTACTCTACGAGCAATTGTACCCCAACAAAAAGCTCAAGGGTAAAGTAGTTGACTGGGAACATGAACAGGCAGCAAAAATGCTCTCAGATTCAGACTTAGATTTTGGAATATTTTTTTGGTGACAAAGAAGACCAAAACACACAGTCAGAAGAAGTCAACAAAGTCAAAGAGCCTACATCAAAAGCCTCCAAGAAAAATATGAATTGTTCTCAGGCCATGGAAGAGCTCAAAAAGGATTTGGAAAAGCAAGTAAGAGAAGTAGAAGAAAAATTGGGAAGAGAAATGAGAAGGATGCAAGAAAACCATGAAAAACAAGTCAATGACTTGCTAAAGGAGGCCCAAAAAAATACTGAAAAAAAGTGTTGAAGAAAATAACACCTTAAAAAACAGACTAACTCAAATGGCAAAAGAGCTCCAAAAAAGCAATGAGGAGAAGAATGCCTTGAAAGGCAGAATTAGCCAAATGGAAAAGGAGGTCCAAAAGACCACTGA
>CM053626.1:287097232-287115083 GCA_028646595.1 Phalanger gymnotis
ATCTCAGAAGCCGAGTTTGGACGGCGGCCTGACGGGGTGAGGAGGGGCCGGCGGGTGCGGGCCCAACCCAGTCATCGGAGCCCCCAGACAGTGGTGGGGCACGGGCCTCGGCCCATGGCTTTAGGGAGGACTCGAGCTCCCTAAATCTGCCACTGAGGTCTTCCGAGGCGAAAAGGGTGGGGGGTGTTGCACATGTGGAATCTGGTTCTTTTGAGGATCTGACACAAAACGTGAACCTAAAAGCCTGGATTCCCTGCCCCATGACACAGGTGGAAGGGGAGCCCCAAACTAGATGTAGGCAGCTAAATCGTGCGGTGGATAGAGCGCCGGGCCTAAGTGCAAATCCAGCCTCAAACACTTAACAGCTGTTTAGCCCTGAGCAAGTCACATCACGCCTGCCTCAGTTTCCTTTTCTATATATAGCAAGCTCCATATAGAATAAATAGGAAGTAATTAATAGAGGGAAGGCAGTAGATTTAAGAGGGATTGGAGAAGTCTTCCTGTAGAAGGTGGGATTCTAGAGGCTCACCTGAGATTATATTGTAAAGTGCTTTGCAAACAAAACCTAACGTGGTATTAAATGCTAATTATTATTATTTTTAAACTTGGGATCCGAAAGATCTGGTCTGAATCCTGCTTCTGTGCTTTGCAAATAAATCTTAACCTGCTATTAAATGCTACTTGTTATTGTTATTAATAGTAGACTTGGGATCAGAAAGACCTGTTCTAAATCTTGCCTCTGACACTTGGGCATGAGCAAATCAGTTAACACAACTAAACCTCAGTTTCCTTATCTGTAATGGGAGATTAATAATAACTATAGTACTTACAGATGTAAAGGACTTTACAAAAGTTCAAAAACATTATATAAATATCAGTTATTGTAATCATCTTAGTCATCATGAAAACAAATTAGACCTCTGCTGAATGAACCATCCTTGAAAAGTCTGCTACCTGTTTTTGTTCCCTATGGCTCAGCATGAGTGAGGCCTTGGAAGTATATGTAAATTTGGCCTTCTTTCAACGACTATAAATTGGGGAATTTTTATTATATGGCCTCTAAAGGCCCTTCCAGCTCTATATCTGTGACCTAATTCAGTCCCCTTATTTGACAGAAAAGGAAGTTGTGCCTCAGGCAGGTTAAGTGATGACTTTCTCAAGTCCTAAGGCTAACATCTGACCATGTCAATTTCCTGTGCAAAAACCTTCAACAGCTCCCACCACGATTTGGCTCTAACCTACTTTTCCATCTGTATTTCACATGACTACCATTCACATAGTCTGTAGTCCAAATGAATTGCCATAGAAGGTATTCCTTCATGCTATATTTTATCACTCATCTATAAACCTTGCACTGTTTGTCCCTTGTGCCCGGAAGACCCTACCTGCCCACCCCTTCTTAGGATCCTTTTTTCTTTCAATGCTCAGTTTAGGTATCAGTTCCTACTTGAAACTTCCCAGAATATTAGTGCTCTCTTCCTCCTCAAATTATCTTGTTTTTTTCTTATCTTTGTAAGGTAAGTAGGAAGTAAATTCTTAAAGGGCAGGCATTGTTTTTTGTCTTTATAGCTTCCTCCAATACCTCTCAAATTGCTTAATAAATTTTTTTTAATGTATATTTGAATTGGCCTAGGTCACATGACCGGTAAAGAGCAGAGCCAGATTCAAAGTCAGCTCTTCTGACTCCAAATCCAGGTTTCCTTCCACTTTACCATGCCGCCTTCTTCATGGTCATAAGAAATGGGACAGTGTGTTCAGTTTAGATCTCCTGTCTAACCTGCGGTTCCCATATATAGGCAGTCCCACTTACAAAGGGTTACTGTTCCAAAAGTTATTTTGTAAGTCTTTTGTTCAGGGCTGGTTCATTTATTTTTACATAGACCCAATATCTCAGTGATTAAATATATATAATGTAACAGAACTGTAAGGTTAACAGTTCTAGCCTGAATCCTGTTGCTCTTGGAAGCAAGGTTCTCAGGCAGGGAAAAGAAAGAAACTTCTTGGGTATCGATCCTGCCTTAGGCAAATTTTGAAACAAGCAAAAAATTTGCCTTTAGCATCCTTTCATTTACCTTTCTTCATCCTGTCTCATCTCTTCATGCCTCACTTGCCAGGCATCTATTTCTTGGAACATAAGATCATGTCTTTATGCTATGCTGTTTCTGTCCTCATCCCCAGTACCCTTCCTAGGCCTGTGCTACTGCCAAAGTACTCAGCATTTCTCTTTCCACAGTCGCCTCTAGTCTGGCATATTTTGGGAGGGAAGCAGTATGACTGATCCTGTCACTAAAGGCCATTCAACCTGGTTTTATCTTTATAACTCCAAGATTTAATGTGTTTGTTGATTTGGAACCTGTGAGAGGTATCTGAATTTGTTCAATAGATCCGGAAACTTCAGCTAGCATAACAATTGTTTTTAATTTCACAATTTAAGAAAATTTTTTTAGACGGGGGAACCGAGATATCTATCCTAGGCTGTTTCTGCTTTTCATGGTTTTTTCCTTTGGCAAGGGTCCTAGGAGTAACAGGCAAGGAAGTGGTCCTGTATGCAAATCTTTTGTGTCTTGGGGTGTTTACATCACAGGTGAGCAGATTGTGACATTCTGGTTTGATAAATTCAATTTTCTTTTTTTCCTGTAGCAAAATTGAGAGATGATGAAAGCACGCAAGGCAACAGTGAACTCAAGAACATTGAACTTGTGGATACAGATAGAGATATCTGGAGAGAGATTTTTGACCACAGCAAGTCACTCATGGCATTTTTCAGAAAGATTGTCTTTTAACAAATTCATTGGATGAGTTCTGAAATTTCCTCATATTAACAGTGACTTTTCACCACTACTTCATATTTTGCTTATGGTTACAAAACAATTTGCCTACCAGGGTTCTGTCCATTTAATGAGAAGATGGCATTCCAGTTTAATTTTACTATAGACAGCCACCTAGAAAATGAATTACCCATCCTTGGAGATGAGGCCTTAGGCCTGGATTCTTCAGGAAGGACATCAGTCGTGGAGAGTCAAAAAGGAAAACTGAAAGATGGCAAATGGTCCTCAAAAGAATGTGACTTATCTGAGGAGCCTTTCTGGGGATGCAAATCATCCGCAGAAGTTAAAGCTTCTCGAGTCTGTGACAACTCACTGGGTAAATCAGATGAAATCATAAGGGATCTAAAAGAAAATCAGCCTTGTTTGAAAGTGGCCAAAGAACATGATGTCCCTAACGATTTAAAGAAAGTGGTAGAAAATAAAGTGGTAGAAGTTATACCAGATCTCCAACGTGTAAATTTGTCAGTAGTGAAAATGGCCTTTTTGAAAGACAACTGTTGTGGAGAAAACATAATATCCAAAAGCCTTTCTTCTCACTCTGATCTCATCACAGGTATCTATGAAGGAGGTTTGAAAATCTGGGAGTGTACCTTTGACCTTCTAGCTTATCTCGCTGATGAAGAAGTACAGTTTGGTGGGAAAAGAGTGTTGGACCTTGGCTGTGGAGCAGGGCTTCTGGGTATAATTGCCCTCAAGGGAAAAGCTAAAGAAATCCACTTTCAAGATTACAATAGCACTGTAATTGATGAAGTAACCATTCCAAATGTAATAGTGAACTCCACTTTTGAATGCGAAGATAATGAAGTATGTGAGCCAGATTTGAAAAGGCGGAGGAACTCAAACCCAACACAAGAACTTTTAAGCAAATGTCGATTCTTTTCTGGGGAATGGTATGAGTTTTCCAAACTTGTGCTAAGCAGCAAAAAAGCTTTTGCAAAATATGACATCATTCTTACCTCTGAGACCATTTATAATCCAAGCTATTACAGTGCTTTTCACCAAACTTTAGCTAATTTGTTGGATGAAAATGGAGAAGTGTTTTTAGCAAGTAAAGCACATTACTTTGGTGTTGGAGGTGGTGTTCATCTCTTTCAGAAATTCATAGAAGAAAGGAATGTATTTGAAACTAGGACACTCAAAATAATTGATGAAGGACTAAATAGGATCTTAATTAAAATAACCTTCAAGCATGCCCACTGAAGTCCAAATTCAGAACCTTTTTTGAAAAGTATTAAACTGTTAAATAAAAGATTTTTGCTCCAATAATTAATTTTCTGTCTCATTAATCTCTTTATGAAATTATCCAAGTGTTACCTTCCTTGTTTTCCCTTTTCTACAAAATAAGAGGTCATCTACACTAGCATAAGGAGAAACAGGAATAAAGAGAACACTAAATACCCTTTATCAATTGATTATTTTGGGACCAAATTCTATGTTCTCCATTCTCATTATGTTAAATTAACCTCCAAAGTATTTACCACCTGTTACCTGAAATTTGCAAGCTTCCTTCCCAACCTTTTAGACCTTAATTCAAAGGTAGTTTCTAGTCAGATGTGCTTGGTTTATTTTTGTGATTAAAATAAGGATCAGCAAAAAGGTTCCAGACACAAGAAGCATAGCATGTCCCAAAAATCTTAGTGCAGTTTAAAATTTTAATGACTTCAGAAATGCTATAGATTTAGAAAAAACATTTGAAATGTTTATTATTTAAAATATTAAAATACTGATCTGGTTAGTTTTCAAACTTTGTAAAAACTTTAATCAGACACTGCTAAGTGACAGACAAGATTTCATTTGTAATCCTAGCCTTAAGATCAAAAAGGTTTTCATGCACACATAACAGTTTTGGAGGGATCTTATAAGAAAAAGACTAACGGAGATGGATCAAGTGGCCAATCAAGAGGCTCTCCTCTACCAATCTGTTGGTCTGAGAAAGTATCATCCAAAAACTGTCATGACAGGGTACTCCATCTTATAAAAAAAATGTATCATACAGAAAACTAAATTGGTATAAAGGAAATTTTAAAAACTTTTAAATTATACTTTTTGTAGGTTTGGAGCATTTATACTTCTGAAGTTATTAAAGCTCACAACTTCCCCTAGATTTGTCCCATCTTGTATAGAAAGTAATCAAATTTATTCTAGGAATTTTAAAAAAAGTTTTTATCTTGGGCAGTGGTTATTAGGTAGTTAATTTAATCATCGCTCAACTTCTTGGAGAAAAAGAGAGGAGTAAGAAATTATGCAACTTTTCCCCCCATCTGATGGAATTTGGGATTTCTAGGGTATTAATCATCAAGCATTTATTGTTATGTACTGGTGCTAAGGATATAAATACAACGAATGAAACAATCTCATCTTACAGGGAAGAGACAAGGGAACGAACTTCTCTATGGAACCTATTATGTGCAAAGCATTTTACAAATATCTCCTTTGATCCTCACTACAACTATGGGAGGTAAGTGAGGAAACAGGTAAATAGATTAAGTGACTTGCCCTGAGTCATAAAAATGTCTGTTCCAGTATTTGAACTCAGGTCTTCCTCACTTTAGGCCTTGGAGGTACTTAAAGGTTGTTAGTTGCCCAGGATCACTTAACCAGTAGGTGTCAGAGATAGGACTTGAAACAAGGTATTCCAGATTGCAAAGTCTGTTCTTTATTCACTATACCATGTTTCTTTTCTACATATACAAAGACGAAAACCTAAACAGTCCTTCATCCTACTGGGGAAGATGGAGTGGTTCACATAATGTACTTTATGGGGTGTGTGCATGTTAGCACCCATATATGTATGGGGTGCTAAGGGAAGACTAATACCTCTGGTATGGGGACTTGCCGAACCCTTTTAGTTTTGCTCATCCACCTTTGGTGACCAACCTGTCACCCAGCTCTCACCTGTGGCTCCAAGAAGCTGAATCATGTACAACAGCCATGCCTGGTTAAAAAAAAAAAATTTCTGTAGACAGATTAAACCAAGTTGATGGTAACCAGCAAGCCTCGAACCTGTCAGTGAGTGAGGGGGATGTCTGCCCCAAGCGTGTGAAGACTTTCCTCAGTGGAATGGGTAGGTGAGAACAATTTAACGTAGAGCTTGATCAATCATCAAAGACACCAAGGTTTTCTACTTCATTCTGGGTCACCGCCAGTTCTAACTTTTGTCTTGTCACTGGATTTCGATGACTGGAGGAGAAAGTGAGGCTGATGACTGTGCAACTTTGTCTCAATTCCAATTAGGTGTAAATCAAGACATTACCTTGTGATGTCATCAGTCCTCAGAAAATGAAGGACAAACAACACAAAGTAAATGCAAAGTACATAGCAAATACAGAACAGGTAAAAAGTTATAGAAAATAATAGTAAGAGGAAGAAATAGGGGGCAGCTAGGTGGCACAGTGAGTAGAGCACCAGCCCTGGAGTCAGGAAGACCTGAGTTCAAATCTGGCCTCAGGTACTTGATACACTTACTAGCTGTGTGACCTTAGGCAAGTCACTTAACCCCAATTGCCCTACCTTCCCCCCCAGCTCCAAAAAAAAAAAAAAGGAGGTAATGGGAGAATCAAGAAAGGTGAGGGCCAAGTCATAGAGGGTTTTACATGCCAAGCTGAAGTGTATTTCTTCCTATATGTGATAGAGAACCACTAAAGATTTTTAAGTAAGAATATTAGCTTGTGTAGAAGATAGATTGGAAGAGAGACTGGATATAGGGGGGCTAATCAGGATTTTGTTTCATTAGTTCAGGAAAAAAGTTAAAAAAAAAAAAGACCTGAACAGCAGAGGCTGACTGAAGAATGGACGAATATAAAATAGGATTAGGTATCTCACTATATGTTGGGGATGTGTATCAGTAAGTCAATAATAACAATGCAGATGATAATTGTCAAAATGCCTATGTAGTTCTGTATTGTAAAGTATAAGAGACTCTCCACATTGCTACTACAGGGTGAGGGTTAGAGAGCAAACAGATCAATGACCCAAATTGTGAACCTGGTTGACTGAAAGAATTTTACTGTTAACAAAAAATGTAACAATGATCCTCAAACTTTTTCATCACAGCATCAAATTATTGAGGACCCCCCCCAAAGAGCTTTTATGTGGGTTATGTCTTATTTTCCATATTACAAATTAAAACAGTATTATTATTATGAAGACAGGTTTGATCTTATGGAACACTTGAAAGAGTCTTGGGGAGTTTTTAATGGTTAATTGAAAAAACAAATTGCATCCATGAAGTACACATCCCATTCTCACACATTACCTTCTTAGCCAAACTGTTCACTTCCCAAATCTATTTTTCTCTTCAGTATCCCCTTCCTTCACCCAGCAACAATGAAGAAAACATGACCCAAGCCCCTATGGACTTAGTTTTTTTGCCCAAAATTTCTATCTAAAAAACTTGTTGATTCATGAACTTGGGAGAAGGAGGAAGAGTATTGAGGCTTTGCAGGAATCTTATATAACTTCCCATTTCTCTGAAGAAAAAATTCATCTTTGTTCAATTCAGGCAGAGTAAACACATTCATAACCCATGTCCTTTATATCATGGCTGGCTCAGAAGTCAAGAGGAGAGGGAGAAATTTCATTGTGCTGACATAAAAGGCCAGGAAACTGACTTCAGAGTATTAGGTGTAATGTTTGCCCACTTTTGCTATGCTTGCTGCCCTAGAACTCTCATAGGTAATCTCAAGTCATAAACTCCTTGAGAGCAAGGACTATCAGTATAATTTTTATATCCCCCACAGCACCTAGCTCAGGAAATCACACATAATATGTTCTCAGTAGTTCTTGATTTGTAGGAATGAGGCAGTCCCTGCCTTCTGTTTTACTGAAGGGATATAAAATACATACAAATTTAAAAGAGAGATCAGACAATGATCTCTTTTTTTAAAAAAAATAGTATTTTGTTTTTTGCAATTACATGTAAAGACAACTTTTAACATCTGCTTTTTTAATGTTGAGTCCCAAATTTTCCCCTTCCCTCTTTCACTTCTTCCCTCCCTAAAACAGTAAGTAATTTGATATAGGTTATGTATATGCAATCTTTTAAAACATATTTCCATATTAGTCATGTGAAAGAAGAAAGACCCAAAGAGAAAAACCATGAATAAAATAAAGTGAACATAGTATGCTTTGATCTGTATTCAGACTCCATCAGTTCTTTCTCTGGCTGTGGATAGCATTTTCCATCATGAGTCCTTTGGAGTTGTCTCGAATCACTGTATTGCTGAGAATAGCTAAGTCATTCATAGCTGATCATCATACAGTGTTGCTGTTACTGAGTACAATGTTCTGGTTCTGTTCACTTCACTCAGCATCAGTTCATAGAAGTCTTTCCAGGTTTTTCTGAAATCTACCTGCCTGTCATTTCTTATAGCACAATAGTATTCCATTACATTCATATGCTTGTTCAGCCATTCCCCAGTTGATGGACATTCTTTCTATTTCCAATTCCTTGCCACCATAAAAAGAGCTGCTATAAATATCTTTGTACATGTGGGTCCTTTTCCCTTTTTTATGACAATGATCTCTTTCCAGGAAAGAAAAGAGGCTTCAACATGAAAACAAATGGGGGGAAAAAGCATTTGAGGCAGTGATGGATCCTGACCTGTGTCAGAGTTTGGGGAGAGTGAGCAAAAAGGGATGAAGACCGATCATTAAACAATCGGCAGTAAGCAACAGCTTCTTCCCGAAAAGGAGGGAGTGTGCCCTCTGTAGAAGAAGTAGCTGCCTGCTGAGGCAATGATGAGGTGGATTCACAGGTGTTGTCAAGTGAAAAAGCATTCAGTAAAGGTGCTTGGAAGAAGAGATAAGTAGTGGTCATTGGACTCCTTGCTGAGGGCTTCTGAGGCATCTACTTGTTGGCCTCATGACAACAGTAGAGGGGCTTGATATCTTCCTGGTGCATACACCCAGGAGATGACAGAGAACTTCCCCAAACTTATCAGACCAGATTACTGCTACATACTTCTGGTGATATTCTACGGTAAGCACTTCAGACAAATTATACTGCCAGAAGGAATCTAGGAACCATTGCTAGTCTAAAGTCGAAGGTAAGAAAACATTTGTTCCATAGGTGGCATTTTCATCACTATTGTGAAAAAAGGCAAGGCAAGAGAAGAGAAAAGCACAATTGGAGAATGAAAAGATGGTACCTGAAAATAAGATTTGGATTTCTGCACCATGCCTTAAAATATAGTAATGATGAGCTCTCCGTTAGGGATAAATAGAGAGTAGCTACAATGTAGGAAGAACATCAGTAGAGGCACTTAGGAAAGGAAGCAGAAATCCATAGGAGATAAGATCCAAGAAATGATCTACAAACAAAACCTGTGGCTTCAGATATTTATATGCAAACTGTAAATAACAAGCAAGGAGAAATCAAGATCTTAATGCAACTTTGGGGCAGCTGGTGGTACAGTGGATTAAGCACCAGGCCTGGAGTCAGGAAGATCTGAGTTCAAATTTGTCCTCGTACACTAGCTGTTACCCTGGGCAAGTCACTTAATCGCTATTTGCCTCAGGTCTTCAGTTGTAAAATGTGGACATACCGGAGAAGGAAAGGGCAGACCACTCCAATAACTTTGCCAAGAAAACCCTATGGATAACATCCTTGGGGTCATGTAGAGCCGGATACAACTGAACAACAAATGCAACTTGAGTTCCTAAGAATCATTGAAACATTGCGACCCTGGAAGGGGATGCCTTATTCAAAGGAACAGACTAGGTAAAAAGTTGGGTGAGGGTAGGGAAGGTGCAATACAGTATCACATATTAAGAAGATACACTTACATGAGAAAAATCCAGTAACCAGGGAGGAGAAACATGGTAGAGAGTGTGTGGATAAGGGTCAAAGGAAGTAGAAAAAGAAAGGCTATTAGCATTTGATTTTACTGTTCTACCAAGCACTCAGTCAGAAGGAAGCTTTTGGGGGGAAAATCACATGCCTCATACAGAGGCATGATTTAGTTGTGATGGAGGACTTAAGTTATAAAGACATCTGCTGGATCTCAAATTTCTGCCTGAAGCATAACAGTTAATACATTCTTAATGTAGCTTAATGGCAATTTCATTCATTAAAAGGTAAAGGATAAGGAAATTGCACATCTGATTTTTACAAGAAGAAATTGGTTGTTACAGTGGAAATGAAGGGGATATTGGAGAGAAGTGACCTCTTTACCTTCGCATTTGTAATGGAGAAGCAGAGGAAATCCAGTCTCACAGGCACCTCAGAAAATTATGGACTAAATTTTTTAACAGTAATTTATTTTAAACTTAATAAATGCCCTCCAAAATAACATTTCCATATATAGAGCAGAACACTAAAAGAAGATTGTGTGTAAAATTGAATCTATTTCATGTCATTTATTTTTTTAAATTCCACACTTTGAAAACTCAAAACTCTTGAGCCAGTGTGAGCCCCCTTAACAATCAATTTTATGTACTATTTTTTTAGTACATAATTAGTACTAAATTAGTACTAAAATTTTATGTACTAATATATGGTCAGTCATTGTTGTACCATAAACTGCTGAGAAAAAGATATATTCCTTTCTATTTCCATTGAATTCATACAATTCTACTTTTGTTGTTGCTGTTTAGTGATTTTTCAGTTGTGTCCTACTCTTTGTGACCCCATTTGGAGTTTTCTTGGCCAAGATACTGGAGCAGTTTGCCATTTCCTTTGCCAGCTCATTTTACAGATGAGGAAACTGAGGCAAATAGGGTTAAATGACTGGCCTAGAGTCACGTAGCTAATGTCTGAGGCCAGATTTGAACTCAGGAAGATGAGTTTTCCTGAATCTAGGCCAGTACTCAACCTGTT
Organism: Phalanger gymnotis; assembly: GCA_028646595.1. Taxonomy (NCBI): domain Eukaryota; kingdom Metazoa; phylum Chordata; class Mammalia; order Diprotodontia; family Phalangeridae; genus Phalanger; species Phalanger gymnotis. The sequence continues at coordinate 287,107,880 of CM053626.1, forward strand.
ACAACACTTGGCAGCCCCAAATTATGCTTTTAGACAGCTCCAATTGTTATGATATGATTTCTACCAATTGTTCTTATGCCAAGCAAAACAAACCTAATACCACTTTCATATGACAGCCCTTCAAATCTTGAAGAGAGCTTTCACGTCTCTTTCACCCCTCAGGGTTTTCTCTTCTCCAGGCTAAACATCCCCAATACTCATATGACATGTGGCTCACTATTACTTCCAAGCTTTAGGAGAACAGGAGATACCTTTGATATCGAACCATATGAAGCTGCTAGTCTTCTGCTGTCTCTCACTTGCTGAGCTTTGAGAAATCTCTGACCCTTGGAACCCAAACAGAACATAATTGCTATATCCTATCAATTGGACATTGAGACAGAGAGAAATCACTTGACAAAGTTCATATAGAAAGCTAACAGCTCAAGTATTTATCTGTTTAACTTTTCAACTGATTCGTACTAAATATTTTCCATGTAGCTATGAGTGTGATCCTTTACTGTTCTCAATGGCATAAAAAAGGAAGATGATGCTAGGACATTATTTAGAGAAATAACATATAGAAGAATACATATAGGGTGAAAAAAATTCAGACAATTCCCAGCCTACGGCCTTGCACACCATATTCTCATTAACCAAAGTCCATGCCAGCTCTTTAATCATTTCTGTGTTTCTTCTCTTCATCACCATCCTAGCCCCTTTATATTTTAATTATCATTAGAGAAAACTTCATTATCTCTGATGGCCTTTTCTTCCCCATATCTCCCACATTGTTCTTTGTTTCCTGTTTTTCCAGTTTTCTTTGCTATTTATAAGCTTCTCTAGGGTTTCCTAAAGTGAGGACCAGTGGTTCACTTAAAGATACATTTTCTAGGAAGACTGGTATAGAATTTCACAGCAATATGAAGGCTTTTCCCTTTTGTGGAACACATTCTTTGGCCAGAATTCTAAAAGAGACAACACTATCAGCATTCTATGTTTTCACTTTGGTGACCTTTCTTCAAAGTTTGTAAGTTAACTCCTATAGACTCATCACTTCTCTTCCCAAGGGAAATATGTCAGAAATGCTTCTGTCTTGTTCCATAAGCTAGTTCAACATAAGGGGAAAGAGTTATTTATTATTTATACAAAATATATGCAGCCCATGTGAGAAATATTTAGCCACAGGGGATTTCTAAATATAAAGACAGGTAGCTTATGTTGAGATCTAAAGTCTGGTCTACCAATCTCTGAAAGAGATTATACTTCTTCCTTTGAGAAGAGCAGGAGAAGGGATCGTTTGTCTGGCAGCTTTATTCTCCTCCAAGAGAAAGGGACACAACTAGGATTATATCTATGACACCCTAAATATTACTAATTCACAATTGGTTCAGAACAAAAGCCTAGTTTCCTGGCCAGTATCTCTTAAGAGGGATGTCCCAAGCTTACACCCAAAGGCTTAATTCCTTCCCACTAAAGCTAGTTATACAAAAGATTATCATAAATAGTGAAAAGCAAGTAAATTCATACATCCAAGAAAACAGCAAACAAGTAGCCACAGAAATACTCAGAAGGAATGAGTTTTCCCTCTGGGAGTAAGATATTTTAGCGAGGAGCCAAGCTCACCCAGGGGAAATTCACTATAGTTTCTAGGAAGGCTAGCTGAAAATCAAGGACGTGATGAGAAGCTGCCTTGATTATGGACAGAACCTCTGCCTACAGGTAAATGCTTCTTTTGTGGGAATACATAACAACAAGGGAGGGTACCTGAAGCTGAGGTGGGAGTGGAGTAGAGCAGTGGGATAGAGAGTAGTAAGTGATGTGCCAAGGTCAAATCAAGAGCTAGCAATGAGGGGAAGGTGACTGACCCCTGTGGTCTCAAAAGAAGAAGAGAAGAGGCTACAGGTGAGTGGGTGAGGAAGAGGGCGGAAAGATTAAAAAGGGAGAGGAGGGAAGGAAGGAAGGCTTACTTTTCTGGGGTGTGAAGGGGTTCCACTAATGAATGCTCCAATGGGCGCAAAGGAAGATGATGATCTTATACTGGATTTTGAAAAGTCTGCTTTTTCTAGGGCTGATGGAGTTGGAACCCCTGAAGGCAACTGGCACCCAGAGGAGCAGGAGAGCATGGACACAGGGAGATTTCCAGGCAAATGTAGGAAGAAAAAAAAAGTCATCGAGAGAGGGTATAGATCAGTGTTGGGCTGGGTAATCAGGGATGTGGTTGGGGAGGAGCAGTGTCCTTTCTGACACCTGCAATACTTGCCATTGTTCTGGAAATGGGGCAGAATGGGAAAAGTGAATCCACAGGCAAACCCTATAAGGCAGTGGCAGAAAGTGCCTAGAGGGGAGAACTTAGAATTGATATCTTGGAAGCTTTGATTACATAAAAAATTCAGGGAAAAGAGAGAGACCAGATCATTATAGGCATCATGGATCAGAGAAAGAGGATGTAGAGTAAACAGAAAAAGAGGATGGGTAATGAGAGTGAGAGAAATCCTTTTTTTGGAAAGGAACACAAAAAATGAAATTTATAAACTAAGGAACTAGGGAAAACTAGGTGACACAGTGGATAGAGCATCTGCCCTGGAATCAGGAGAACCTGAGTTCAAATCCAGGTTCAAACACTTACTACTTGTGTGACCCTAGGCAAGTCACTTTACCGCATTGCCTCTTTAAAAACAAACAAAACTAAGGAACAATACTAGGGGAAGGAGAGGGGAAGAAGGAATATCAAATGAGAAAAGGGGCTCAGGGATGAAGGGAAGAAAGCTAGTAGGAACAGGGCCAGCCTTTAATGTGAAGGAACATAAGACTGGGTTTATAGCAGAAAAGGGAATATGAAATGCTTCTGCACAGACAACATAGGATAAGAAGGGAAGTGATTAAATGGGAAAAAATCATCCAGGAGGGCTTAGGCTTTAAAAAATGCTATCAGGAATATTTTCACTTATTCAAGGTTTCTTCAGTAAGCATTCACTGAATACTGCACTGCAGCACAGCAAGACCCTTTGGGAAGTGTAAGCAAAGTGGAAGATAGTTTCTGCCATCAAAATTTTATCCAGTGCATATCTAACACTTGAAATTCAAGATATGTGCTCAAAAGTTGCCAAATCTTCACCATTCCTTTAACATTAATTAAGCATTCACTATGGTCAAAGCATTGTGCTAGATATTGGGATATCTCAGTAACAGTGACATCTCTTTTTCTTGGCTTTTTGTTTCACAAGTAGTCACCTCTATCCAGCCTTTTGTGTGTGTATGCATATATATATGTACACACACACACACACATATATATACATATATATATACACACACACCTACACATACATACATACATATGTATGTGTGTGTGTGTACAAAAATGCATGGGTGTGTGATCAGTAGGCTACCTCCATAATTTTATATATGATTCAAATCTTGTCTCAGTTACTTACTAGCTAGATGCTTAGTCTCTATTTGCCTATGTTTTCCTATCTGTAAAATGGGGATGATGAGACCTGCCTCTATTATTGTGAGAATCAAACGAGATAATATCTGTAAAGTACTTTGCAAACCTTAAATAATTATACGAATGCTAGTTAGGAGGAGGAGGAGAAAAATAGGAAGAGGAAAAGTGCTGTTGATACAGTTCAATACTTTAGTTCATATCTGATCTCATTGATGTGGTTGCTTCCTCTGCCCAGTAGAGATTACAAATCTTCTGTTCCTTTTTATCCTATGCAACTCTTGTCTTTTAATAATTCTTCCATTGAAAATCTATCCCCATGCACTAGAGGACTTTCTTCAGGCCTTTTGTAATTTTGTGGCCAATGGTGCAACATTTGGACTATCCATTTATTATTCCTTACTCTTACTACATGACCAGCCCCATTTCTAATTCAATTCAATACATTTAACACTTAATATGTACAAGGTACTGAGCTAGGTCCAAGGGATCCAAAGATAAAAAAAAAATAGTTTCTGCTTTCAAAGTGTTTATACTGTGGTGGTGGGGTGGTACAACATATACACAGTATTAAATATAAAGCATTAAAATTAATTTCTAGAGCATCCTTAACACCTGAAGGGAATCATGAGAGGCTTAACTTTGGAGGTTATACCTGTGCAATGCCTTGAAGGTGAGGAGGGAGTGCTTCCTTGACATCAGGGAACCTATGCAAAAACAGAGAAGTGGGAGATGGAATTCATGTAAAGGAAATAGCTAGCCCTCCAGCTTACCTGGAATGGACAACAGATTCTACTTTTCTTGTCAGTTACTCATGATTTTGTTATTATTTTTGATATATTTGATATTATTCTGATGTTTACAGAAATTTTTCATCGCTTACAAGCTGCAGCTTAATTATTACCCACTTTGCGTCTTTTCATTATCCTGTAGTTCATCTTTGAAATCTGTGTTATCCCAGGATTTGTAGCCATATACCAGCACTGGGAACATCTTGATGTTAAAAAGATAGTCTGTATTGTCAGGGAGTTAGGCATTACTGAAAGCTCTTCCTGCCCTACCTCAAACATTTCCTGTGTTAATCAAGGGGCTTGGTAAGTGTTAGTTTATGATGAATTATATGTCACCTGATAGGAAACAGAATGGGTTGACATAGTTTTAGACTCCAGAGTCTCCTGGGAAGAGCAGATGTGAGAAAACAAAGTCAGAAATAAGTCAAAGGAATGACTCAGAAATCTAGAACAAAATCAGTTAAGACTAGAAGCAAGTGAGACACGGTTGAGAAAATTAAGGTAGGCTTAATGCTTACAAAATCATTTGGAGACACTTGTGGAATTAGAAGCCAGGACAAACAGCAGCCAGCTTAGGGTGTCACATTGCTCTCTGTGGTTCCATTAGTCTGAACCAGGCCTTGATGCCTACTACTGGAACTACTGGAAAGGGCTTTAGTTTCTCAAGGATGAGAGGAACCAAGAGAAATAACTCAAGCTGGCCTATAATTCAATTTAATTCAGTTAAACAAACATTTATTAACCAATGACTATGGGACTTGAATGTTGAATACAATTATAAAGAATAACCAGATATTTGAAAAGTGTAAGATGGGAGGGACCAGAACGTTAGGGAGAGTGGGTTTATAGGTATGAGGCTAACTAGGACAGGAAGAAGCTGGATTCTAGAACTACCTTGAATATCTATTAATGAATATCTATTAATTTTAATTAATAATTAAAATGATACATTATATATATATATGTATATATATAAAATTTTAGGCCAAGATTCTTCATATTGTAACAAGTTATTGCACTATGTATTTTTAAATTTGTCTTTTTTGCGTGATCTTTTTGTCATCGTTGTTCATTTGTTTCAGTCATATCTGATACTTCATGACCCAATTTGGGGTTTTCTTGGCCAAGATAGAGTGGTTTGCAATCTCCATCTCCAGATCATTTTACAGATAAGGAAACTGAGGTAAACAGGGTTAAGTGACTTGAAGTGTCTCATGTCAGATTTGTATTCAGGAAGATGAGTCTTCCTGACATGAGGCCCCAATATTCTATTCACTGTGCCACATGCCTACTACGTGACCTACATTAATATGTATGTGTGTATGTATGTATGTATGTGTGTATGTGTGTGTGTGTGTATGTGTGTTCCTCCTCTTTTCCTTCCCAAAGAGTCACATCTTTTGTAGCTAAGAATAACAAAGAGAAAGAGGGTGGGGGTGGGTTCAACAAAACTAAGTAGACAAGTGATGGACTATGCCATTTGGTATATGCGTAGTCTCCCATCACTGCACAGAAATGGGAAGAAGGTACATTTTTTTCTCTATTCTTTAGCGCCAAGCTTGATCATTATGATTTTACAGCACTTTCATTTTTGTTTGTATTTTCTACTTACATTGTTGTAGTCATTATGCATTTTTTTATCCTGATTCTGTTAACTCCACTTTGTATCAGTTCATAGAAGTCTTTCTATGCATCTCCACATTCTTCTTATTTATCATGTCTTACAATGCAAAAATATCCCCCAAATTCATGCATCATAATTTGTTTAGCCATTTTGTGGTTGGTGAGTGTCAACTTGTTTTGGTCATTGCATTTTAAATAGCCAGTGTGGGAGGGTTTCCTTTCCTTCTTTGTCTCTGATAAAGGTCCATTTCCCTCCCGAGGCCAAACCTTTGTATGTGTATTTGATCCTACCCCCTTTTGACTTCTCTAGCATATTGCATCCTCAATCATACTCTTCTCTGTTAAATATTTTACATTTCCTTATCAATTAATTCCTTCCTGTTTTCAAATATGCCCAAGTCTCACTCTTCCTTAAAGAACCTTCATTAGACACCCCAAACTATTTTCCATGTTTCTCCTCCCTTTCTCAACCAAAAGCTATCTATACTCATTGTCTCTTAGAGAAAGCAACAGAAGGGTCCAGTAGAACACAAAACAGGACTAAGCATGGCCCAAGCATTCTCTCCAGAAGTGGGTTGAACCTGTCTCTAACACAAAGTCCAAAGTTGTGAAATAAGACTAGAAGAATGAGTAAACAAAAAAGAACGAGTTCAACTAAAATTCCTGGAAGAAGTGAAGCAAGAGTTTTTGTTTAAGACAAAAATAATTTTATAAAGAAATTGGAGTGATAGAGGAAAGAATTAGAAAGGAGAGTTAATGGAAGAAAAACCTTGGAAAAGAGAGTCAATTACTTAGCACACAAGGTATAAAATCTTACTCAAGTAACAGATTGCTTGGAAATTAGAATGGGCCAAATAGAAATTAGAGTCGAAAGACTGAAAACAAAATAGAAAAAAATGTAAAAGGTTGCATATGTAAAACAACTGACCTGGAAAACAGATCAAGTAGAAATAACATAAAATCATTAGGCTAAGAATCAAAAGCCATGACCCAAAAAAAAAGATTAAACATATTTAAAGAAATCATAGAAGAAGACTGACCAGTTCTCTTAGAATAGGAGGGCAAAGTAAAAATAGAAATAATCCCACCAATGACCTCCTATAAGAAATCCCGAAGTGAAAACTACCAGGAATATTACAATCAAAATCCTGAACTTTTAGGTCAGAGAAAAAATATTGCAAGCAGCCAAAAAGAATGTATTCATATACCAAGGAAACAGAATCACACCAGAATTAGCAGGTTCCAATATAAAGGAGCAGAGAGCTTGGAATATGATATATTTTTTTTAATTTTAATTTATTTTTAATATGTTTAGTTTTCAGCATTGATTTTCACATGCGTTTGAATTACAGATTTTCTCCCC
>CM053626.1:287115583-287213801 GCA_028646595.1 Phalanger gymnotis
AGAGAAGAGGTTCTTAATCTGGGGTTCACAGAATCTCAAGAGATCTATGGACAATTTTCAGGGAGTCTTGGATGAGCAAAAACAATACATATTTATTGTTACTAACCTCTAATAGAAATTTAGAATTTCCCTCAATTATGAATTTGGGCAACAAACCACAGATCAGGCTTCATCAGATTGTCAAAGAGGTCCATGACAAGAACAGCTAAGAACTCTCATTCTAGAGAGAGATCTCCTGATTCAACAATTACCCGGGAGGGAGAAGAGGACAATCTATGTAACTCCAGACAGCATGTGTATTGTAAGCACATGTCTAAGGGTGCCCTCCTACCAAGACAGCAAAGTCAGCGAGGTATTTAATTCGAGTCTAACACAAAGGGGATCACTTGTTCAGCAGCCTTCGAAGTATGCTTACCTTCTGGGGGAGTCTAGATCACAGGGCAGTACTGTGATTCTGGAAATGAGTATATGACTCTGTAGGAGAGGGATTTTACTGGAATATCAGAGTCTTGTCCCACTGGCAATGCCAGGCTTAGCTTCTTTAAGGAGCTGATGGGCTTTTTAAACAATCCAGATTTCTATATCTGTTTACCAGCTCCTGTTAGTCTATTTGCATCTTTTGCATTTTTTATATAGGATAAAATATAGATTTATTACTTTGTGTGCCTGTATGGGAGCTGGGAACTCTTTAACTCATATTTAAGGAAACTAGGAGATTTTCCTGGAGCAACTCCAGGTGGAATCAGTAAGCCAAAGAGAGAAAGCGGTCCTCTTGAAGCTATTACTCAAGATTAGAGATGTAGGTCTAGAGTACTTGGTGGAGCCCTGGGCCAGGGGTTGCAATGTTTTGTATATTATAGGCACTTAATAATTGTTTGTTGAACTTATTCTTTGACTAGGTCTGGAATATGGTTGAGAGAGCTAGTAGATTTCCTGCCAGTGGTCTTTTATTTAGATAGACACGTAGACCCATTTGGAGATAGACTCCATTTCAACTGTTCTTCCAGTCTCAAGTTGCGACTCCCGTCTATCATTCTTGCTTACCCTGACAGAACCCAGAAGTAGAAAACCATAGCTAGAAAGAGTAGGAAAATTCCTGAGATCGCTATTGGGTACTGAGGTTGTGAGTGACATTGGAACATCTCTGATCTAAATGAACAGACAATTTCACTGTAATAGGGAAGGCTTTTGTCTCTGACATGGGAATTTTATTACATAGATACTTTTAACTGTTTTCTTGTGATCAATGAAACATATGATAGTTGAGCAAGGAGATTCTCCACTTTTAAATTTAGGACAATATATAGGGGGAGGGTGGGATGGAATCTCCTTTCTTTAAACAAAGGAACTAGCCACTCCACATCTCAAGTGGCTTCTACCTATTGGCATGAACAGTGAAAGGGGAAATCCCACTTATCAAACAATGTTTCTTGGAACTCATTTTGTCTCTCTTTGTGGCTTCTTGTGACCATACTTATGTTTGAGGGTATCCAAAGGTGAAGGCTAGAGATTTCTAAGAGAACTATTTCTTTGGAATGTACAGTTTTGGGGTTTTATAATAATCTATAATAAATTATAATACATAAATTTATAATAAATTATAATAATTTACAATAATGATGCCTGACATTTATGTAAAGCAGCATATTGTAGTGGATACAGAGCTGGCCTTAGAGTGAGGAGGACTTGGTTTCAAATCCTGTCTCTGACATATACCAGCATATGTTCCCTACACTTGTACCTCTACATATGTGTTCCCTGCATACATCCATGCTTTCCACTGGGGTGTATTTTTATTGGAGAGTATACCCCCTCATTTATGGGAGAAATGTTTTGTTTCTACTTTTCTTACTATGTTAGCTCATTAATTACCTTTCCTTTGATGTAACTGAGTCTCTGACTGACTGTTAAAGGTAAATAAATCTCAGTGGGAGATTCTAAGCTATAGTTTTAGTAGATTCAGAGCCATAGAAGTTGAGATAGTTGGTCCCTGAGGGACTCACCCAATAACTGGGATTTATCTGTGCAAAATCTTATACTTGGACTAAAAACAAAATGGCACAGGTAAAGGATAGGTAAGATTAACCAGAATATCATTTATGTGAAAAATATCTGAAGGTTTTAGTGGAATAGAAGTTCAATTCAGGTCAACACTGTGGTCTGGCAGGATTTTAATCTGCCTTAACAGGCCAGCCCAGGATAACTGAGGTGATAACCCTGCTGTTAAATATAGTCAAATAAGAGGTAGGGAATGCTGGCATGGGGAAGGGCAAAGGAAGGAGTTGTACAAAGTGCTCCAGAAAATATGAGATGGGAACACTTTTAACTGTGGAGGATTGAGAAAGGCTTCACAAGAAAATTGTGGCACCTGATCTGAGTCCCTTCTCCCAGCACACAAACCTTCAGAAAGGTGAAAGATGGAAGTGATAAGGAGCATATTCCAAACAGGGAATGTCTTGTACCAAATAAACACATGGAGGCCAGGGAGCACATTGAATTCCAGAGAATGGCTGGCCATCCAGCTTGGCTGGAACATAGAATGAAAGAAGGGGAGTAGTGTGAAATGAGGCTGGAAAGGGCCTTAAATGTAAGGTTGAGAAGTTTACATTTTATTCTATGAGAGTCAGTGGAGTGAGTAAGAGAATGATATGATTAACCCAATATTTAAGGGAGATCATCCTGGCAGTTGTACGAAGCCTAGATTGGAGAAGAGAGCAACTGGAGCCAGGGAGACAAGTTAGAAAGCTATAACAATAATCAAGAAGAGATGAAAGTCTGAAGTAGGGTGGTAGTCATGTACATGGAAGAAAGGAACATGCTAGAAATCTTCAAAATTGATAACACTCATTGCCTAAGTGCATTTACCTTTTTATATGGATATTAGCTCTTCTATTAGAATATAAGCTCCCTGAGGGCAGGGACTGTATTTGTTGTTTAATTTGCATTCCCAGAACTTAGCATCCAGTCTAGCACATTTGAAGTGCTAATGGATGCTTGATGATTGACTGGAAAAGGAGCACTGGAGGTGCTGGGTTCAAGTCTGGTTTGCCCCAACTACCTTGAATTTATTTTGTATACACATATACATGTTGTTTCAATCTTTGTTTTTGTGTCCCCAGCATATAGGACAGTGCCTAGCACATAGTAGGCATAGTATATAGAGAGATTAGCATGGAGTCAAGAAGACTTATCTTTCTGAGTTCAAATCTTACCTCAGGTACTTTCTAGTGTGACCCTGGGCACATCACTTAACCTTGTTTGCCTCAGATTCCTCATCTGTAAAGTGAGCTGGAGAAGGAAATGGCAAACCACTTCGGTGTCTTTTCCAAGAAAACCCCAGATGGGGTCATGGAGAGTCACATATGACTGAACTGACTGAACAACAGCAACAACAATTGACTGGGAAAAGAGCAATGGGCTTTGAGTCCAGCGTCTGCTCTTGGCTACTACGGGAGTTTTGGAGTTTTGAACCCAGGTCTTTCTGATTCTGGTTCCAACAATCTATCCATTATTCCAGATTGGCTCTGGGTGGTAAAACTAGTAAACAATGGTTGGCAGTCGCAAAGAGGCAGATTTAGCCCTATTTAACTTTCTAAGCTAGCATTCCTAAAGGCCATGTAGTCTCCATGTGAACCATAATTCATGGTTACTGCTGCCTTCATAGCATCTCCCTCCAGGGACCATAGAGGCTCTAGAGTAGAAGAAGTTTATCCCAGGTCAAGGCTAGAGGAACCATAGCAGCTCTAGAATAGAAAGTAGAACCTACCCCAGAGCCAGACAGGACAACATGGGAGCCCAGATCCAGAGATGACCAGGACACAGTTTTGGAAAAAGACTGAAAGTTTTTTCAGTTCTAGCAGTTATGCCGACCCAAATTTATCTTAGGCTAAAAGTCTGAGTAGCTTGACCTAGCATCCAAGCAACTGAGTTAAGATGAAGAAAAATGAGCAAAGGATGGATATGTTCCCCTATGATTGAGCCGGCTACAGCCAACCTGTTCCCAGAGAGTGGCAAATCCATCTGGTTGGTTGGTTATTCTTTATTCTTGAAGAAGACCAAAATGACATCACTATGCTAGAATCAAGTTACAGTGCACCCAACTGTGGCTTATCAGACCAATAGGAGCTCAGAATATTCTACCACAGATTGGGCACAAATAATCTGTGTGAACATTTGGGGTGGCTTCTCTAAATTTGCGCATCTTGGGTTTCTTTTGAAACTCATCTGGTGGTCATAAGAGAAAAGAAATCCATGTTAAATAAGGCTCTTCCTTGGTGGTACCTTGGAATCCATCACAAATCCATCCTGTGACAGGCTGAGTATGGGAGTCACTTCTACAAGAGGGAGACAGGAGCTTAAGGAACGTTGATTGATCATCTCTAGATGAGAACCATAGGGTCAAAATGGTGCTACAGGAAATGCAAACCTACACCCTATTGAACTTGCAAAGCAAAGCAGCAGGAATGGAAAGGAGAGCATCTGCTGTGGCATTGGGTTGGAAAGTCCTTCCTGAGCCTTCCTCCCATTTTGCCATGTTAGTCACCCGCGAGTATTGTCTGGTTACTATGGCAATTAAAACATACGAAAGAAATGTCAGTGTTATTTCTGTAAAATTCATCAACCATCTCATGGTTATTGACAGAACTATGGAAACAGTCTGGGCTCAACCAATTCCAAGAATCCCAGTGGACCTCTGAACTTTCTAAATGAGAATTCTGAGATTATTAACATGCACGGGAAGCAGCTTAACTACATCCACTGGCACCCTAATTATTTTCCCTAGAAATGTGTCAGGAAATACTGAACAAATTTGTAAGCTAATAACTGGGCCGAATTTTCCTAGTATTCTTCTAGTATCCTCTTTTAATGTCTCACTGACATGAAACTTTGAAGAAGACTCCTTACCTCCAATGTTGTGGTCTTTAAGTCACTTAACCTCTGTTTGCCTGGTTCCTCAAATGCAAAACTGGGATAATAACAGCATCTACCTTATGGCTGCTGGGAGGATTAAATGAGATAAGATTTGTAAAGTTCTTAGCATAGTCTCTGGCACATAGTAGGCACTGAATAAATGCATATTTCCTTCTTTTCCTCCTTTAAGTTTGCAAAATACCCTGCCTAGGCAAATCATTCACATATGTAATCAACAAACATGTTTATCAGTGATTTGGATAGAGGCATCGATGACACAGAACTGGGAAAATTAGCTAGCACACAATGTAATAGAATTTTAGATTCAAAAAGTCCCTCGATAGACTAGAACAGGGGTGGGGAACCTGTGGCCTCAAGGCCACATGTGGCCCTCTAGGTCCTCCAGTACAGCCCTTTGACTGAATCCAAACTTCCCAGAACAAATGCCCGTAATAAAAGGATTCATTCTGTAAAACTTGGATTCACTCAAAAGGCTGCACTTGAGAACCTAGATGGACACATGTGGACTTGAAGCTGCAGGTACAGGTTCCCCACTCCTGGGCTAGAATATTGGGTTGAATCTAATAAGATGAAATTTAATGGAGATAAGCAAAGTCTTACACTTGGGTACAAACACTCAACTCCAGAAGTACCAGATGGAAGAGGAAAGGTCAGACAATGGTTCATATGAAGATCTGTAAATTTTAGAAGACTGCAATCTCAGTAGGAGTCAGTTGTGTGGTAGATAAGAAGGCAAATGACATTTAAGAAGGTCAATGAGATTTGGGGCTTCTAGGGCTGCATCCTAAAGAGATCATAAAAATGGGAAAAGGACCCATAGGTACAAAAATATTTATTGGACCTAGAAGGCCAAGAACTGGAAATCAAGGGGATGCCCATCAATTGGGGAGTGGCTAAACAAATTGTAGTATTTGAATGTAGTGGAATACTATTTTGCTATAAGAAATGAACAGGTGGACTTTAGAAAAACCTGGAAAGACTTATGTGAACTGATGCTGAGTGAAGTGAGCAGAACCAGGAGAATATTGTACACAGTAACAGTGACAGTGTGATGACCGACTTGGATAGACTTAGCTCTTCTCAGCAATGTAAGAATCTAAATTAATTCCAAAAGAATCGTGATGGAAAATGCCATCCACATCCAGAAAAAGAAATATGGAGTCTGGATGCAGATCAAAGCAGACTATCTTTTTTGTTTTGTTTTGTTTTTCTTTCTCATGGTTACTCCTATTTGTTCCAATTCTTCTGTACAGCATGACTAATGTGAAAATATGTTTAAAAGGAATGTATATGTAGAACCTATATCAGATTGCATGCTGCCTTGGGGAGGGAGAGCGAAGGGAGGGGAAGAAAATTGAAAACTGATAGAAGTCAATGTTGAAAACTAAAAATAAATAAATTAACTTATTAAAATAAAAAAACATAAAGTTCCAGTTTGGGGAGTCAAATTCTACCTTTTCCTCCCTTAATCCTCTCCATCTAGATCTTGAGGCAAGAAGTGAAATGGAGGTACCATATTATTAGCTGAGGATGAGTCCTTCCTGAGCCGGAATCACGAAGTGCCAATTTAGTTATCTCAAAACAAAGATCCTGCCGTACAGTGAGAGAGAAATGAAATTAGAAATAATCTACTTAATGACTTATCGGAGAGAAGACACTCTTTCCCTACCTACCTTTCCTGCCAAGGAACTGATTTCATTATTCTTAACTGTGTAATTCATTATCATGCCCATTACTCTGTCCCAAAGTCTGTCCAGAGAGCAAAGAAGGTTAAAAGGAGTAGCTCATGTGTGGAAAACTCAGAGTAATGTCTGGTCCTCAGAGAACAAGCTTTGTCACCCTCTGGTATGATTAGCACTGAGGAAGCCTTCAAACAAAAGAGATCATGGCCAGAAAATCCCCTGTTCAGAGTCATTTTGACCTTGTTTGCACCATAACACCAGGGCTAATGGGCAAGGTCCACTTTGGTGGTATCAGGACCTATAATTTTAGTAGACCAGGAAATTCTTACCATGGAAATTCCCTTTCCTAACGAAACTCTATAATTCACCTTTAACTTATAGAAATTTCTTTGATGGTATTAGAAGGCTAAATGAGGTAGCTAGGAGGTACAGTGATTAGAGTACTGGACCTGGAGTCAGGAAGACTTTGAGTTCAAATCCAGCCTCGGACACTTACTAGCTGCGTAACCCTGGGAGTCACATAACCTCTGTTTATCTCAGTTTCCTCAACTGTAAAATAGAGATAATAGCACCTACTCCTCAGTGTTGTGTGGATCAAATGAGATAATATTTGTAAAGTGTTTTGCAAATTTTAAAGTGCTGTATAAATGGTAACTATTATTGTTAATAATAATTGTAGTTATTATTATATGATGCCCGTAGTCCCATAGATAATATACTTCAGAAGTAAGACTTGAACTCATTTTCCCAATTCCAAGGCCATATTCCACTGGTGATTGTACTGAACTGGGCAAAATTAAGGATGTCTGTTCATTCCATGAATATTATTTATTCGTGATTAGGTACTGTCAATGGGACCAAACCAGCCTCTAACCTGTGGGTGGCTGGAGCTGAACAGAACAGGCTAGAGACAGAAGACTCAGGAATCAGAAGTTTAATTTCAAAGTGAGGAAATGACTTGCAAGCAAGGACACATGTACTGGGGCCCCACTCTAGTGGGGGGACCTGCTTTAGTGTGGCTGTACCTTGATTTATATACTTGTAGCTAGACAAAGAGTCAAACAGTATAGTGTAGCAACAGTCATGAGACACAACAGCAGCAGCAAGTCAGGGTTCTCTGGTGACAAAAATCCGTTTATAGCAGGACTTCACGTGTGGTCCGGCCGGTGCTTGCTAGAGCTAAGGAACCATCAGTTGCAGAGGGTGAGCACAAAGGATTGTTGTTATGCCAAGCCCAGGGCACAGCTTGCTTGCTGGGCCTTAGTTCTGGAAAACAGGGCATCTCCTAATAGTATCTCGACAGTACCTACTATGCACAATTCATTGTTCTAGATGCTGGGCTCTTTTTAAAAGCTAGAACCAGTCATTTTATTGATATGAGATGATTCTCTTTCTGCTAGTTTGGACTGACAACCTGTCTGTGATTTATGGTCTTAGAAAGTTGCCGGGTCTATGCTATCCAAGTGAAGATTGGGACAGAACAATGACCTGGTATTTCATGAATAGTCTAGCTGAAGAGGCAATGTAAGGCAGAATCACTAAATTTCAGAGCTGGGTGGGCATTCAGTAGCATTTGGCCAAATATACTGAAAAAAAAGGGATTTCTGATAAGTAGCCATCCAGTCTTTGAAGACCTCCAATAAGGAGGAAACCATCACTTTTTTTATAACTCTGATGATTAGGATGTTTGTACTTAAATTGAACATAAATTTGTCCCCTTCCTATCTCCATACATTGCTTCTAGTTTTTCCATCTGGGTCCAAACAGAACAAGCCTAGTCCCTCTTCTAACTGACAGTCCTTCAAATATTTGAAGAATTATTTGGATACTTGAGGCCAGTAAGTAGCACAGTAGATAGAGTCCTGGACCTAGAGTCAGGAAGACCAGAGTTCTAATCTGGCCTCAGATACTTACTAGTTGAATGAACCTACGTGAGTCACTTAACTTCTGCCTCATTTCCTCATCTATAAAGTAAGGATAATAATAGCAGGTACTTCCCAGAGTTGTTGTGACAATCAAATGAGATAATAAATGTAAGGTGCTTAGGACAGCATCTGGCACGTAGAAGTGTGTTTATATATATACATATTATATATGTGTGTGTGTATACATGTATACATATACATACATATACACACATGACCGCCGCAAAAGATTGTGGAGTGGTATCTTTTCATATCTCTCCTTTGGGGCCATGCTTGTTTTTTTGTAATTTTGCAATATACATTTTTTATCATTTGATCCTCCTCCTACTTTAAAGCCCAATTCAGATGCTATCTGCCCCAGGAAGCCTCCTCATTTTACCCCTGTCCCCACTTCCACCCCGCAAGGTAATGATGTTCCACCGTGGTATGCTGGTAAATGTTTAACAATTGGCTCTCTGAAAATGCACAACCCAGTTTTTAGCTGAATCTGCATTATTACCATTTTCTGTATCATGTCCTTAAGTCTAGACAATCAATAAAACAATCTGCTCATTTTCGAGATGTAAGTGATCATGCTAAAAATTTAACAGTTGGTTATTATAAGCTGATCAAGCTGGTTCCAGCAGCCACTGCAGAGCTCTCTTAGATCCTTTTTTTTTAATTTATTTTTTTATTTTTAGTTTACAACATTCGATGCCACAGGTCTTTGGGATCCAAATTTTCTCTCCCACCCTCTCCTCCCCACTCCACCCCAAGACAACATGTAATCCAATGTAGGTTCTACATTTACCTTCACATTGAACTTATTTACATAATAGTCCAGTTGTAACGAAGAATTATAACCAATGAAATGAATCATGTGCTCTCTTAGATCTTAACTAAAACTTTCTTTTGTGACTTTCTAATGCATTTAGTCTATGCTGTAGGTATAGACACATGCTCTGGTGTCTTACCACCCAATTATACTGTATATTACTCAAATTCAAGGGATTGTGTCTTATGTAAACTTTGTGTATATGCTATAGTACCTGGCTCTAGGCTGAGCAGGCAGTTAGTGCTTGATCAGTGACTGCTGTATTTACTTTTATGCTGCTTTTCTACTTAGGAACTCTGGGAAAATATGGGCCCGTCACTAGAGTTGTAGTTTTGACTTTCCCACTTAACAGTCATGGGACCTTAGGCAAGTAGCATAACTCCTCTGGGTTCTCATGTGTCTCATCAATAAAACGGGGACACTGAGAGTCTGCTCTGCCGACCTTGCAGGGTTGTGAGGAGCAAATGACTACATGAAAATGCTTGGAAAACTTTTTATAAAGTGCTTTATAAATGAAAGGTAATATAAGATCAGACAGAGACGTATAGAGGCATCTGGCACAGTGAATAAAAGATTGGACCTGGAATCAGGAAGACAAGTTCAGACCCATACTAGCTGGGTGACCCTACCTCTGTCTTCTCATCTGTATAATAGGGAAAATAATAGTGCCTACCTCCCAAAGTTGTTTTGAGGTTAAAATTAGATTATATTTGAAAAGCACTTTGCAAACCTTAAAGCACTAGATAAATGCTAGCTATTATTATTGTGGAAAAAGAAATAGACTTGGGTTCAAATTCTGGCTCTGACAATAACCATATGTATGAACATAGATAAATCCTTTAACCTCTGAGGTGCTAAACTATCTCTTTGATTTGCTGTAGTGAAGCATTTGGTAAATAAATGTGGATTATTCGAACTTTTTAGAAAAAATAAGTACTCTGGAGTTCATTTATAATTACCTTGGATCTTATTCAAGTCAGGAAGGGAGGTGGGATAAGGAAATAAATTGCAGGTACAGGATTTGGTCGGCCTGAGGAAGGGCAGTGGTTGGTAATCATTCTAGGCATGGGCATCTAGTCCAATTTAGGGACAAGGGCAAGGGGAAGACCAAGGGTGAGAAAAATAGGAACTATGGATAGTACATAGGAAATGTAGCTAATTCAATCATCTTCTTTCAAAGCAGGGGAATACCATTGAACCTTTTGAATGATGACTTAGGCAATGAAAAATGTTCCCTGAGCATCTACTATGTGTTTAGCAATCTGTTTAGGGCTCCAGTCGGGGGAGGGGGGCAAAAGAAGCCTAATGCATAATTTCTGTCCCCCAAAGAGCATACACTTTAAATTAATGTACATTAAATGATTCAAGAACAGTATTAGATAGTTTGTAATAAAGTATTACCTACAGCCTCTCCCCGCCACCCCATACAGGCAACTCTGTAATCTTCTTATTTGGATGTTACAAATGTCACCCAGGCTTGTATAGCTTTCCTTGACCATGTAGAATTGATTTATTGTAAATTTAATGCAGCTAGGTGGTGCCATAGTGACTAGAGTGATGGGCCTAGAGTCAGAAATACTCATCTTCCCAAGTTCAAATCTGGCTTGAGCCACTTACTAGCTGTATGATCCTGGGAAAGTCATGTTTGCCACAGTTTCCTCATCTGTAAAATGAGCTGGAGAAGGAAACGGCAAACCACTGCAGTATCTCTGCCAAGAAAACCCAAAACGAGGTCGCAAAGAGTCAGACATAACTGAAAACAGCAAAAGAGGTAATGCATTGTGAAACTTGAATGTTGTTGTCTCTTCTGTCCTTTACTTTCTAGTGACAGAAAGCTGACTCTTAATTCACCATGTATTTCAAGCACCAGTGACTGTGAGTTGGACAGAGAGGCAGTATGAGGCAGAGGACAGAAAGCTAGCTTTGCAACAAGGAAGACTTAGATTTGACGCATACTTACTGTTAGATCCTGAGCAAGCAACCTAAACATACAAGCAACTTTCTAAGACCAAGAAGGTCTTTGATTTTGTGGCCAAGAAGATGCTGATCTACATTGGTAGAGGAAGTCTCTTCATCTGGGAGATCCTTATAATCACAGGTTTAGTCCCTACCCTACGAACTAAGCACTGTGGATAAAAAGACAAAAACGAAACAGTCCTTGCTCTTAATAAGTTTATTTTAAATCTACTGTAGGCTCTGCACAAGAGATATGTGACAGGTTATTATTTCCCCCAATGTTCTCTAGCAAGACTGATTCTCCTTTTTTTCAAAAAACTAAACAAAATTTCTAAATGAGTAGAACAAGAGGCTATTCATTATTATCCATTATTGCCTCCCTCCCTACCTTTGGCCACTTATTAGCCATCACACTACATTGATGACTTATGTTTTCATTTTAAGAGTATGCCAACTGTGTATATTATATCGATACAGAGTTGAAACGACCTGTATAAAGTCATGTAAGTTACAAAGGGCAGCGAAGTAATTTTAGTCAGATTCTTCAACTCTAAATCCATAGTTCTTCCTACTATATCATAAATGACTTCACCCTCTGGATAATATTCTACTCTCTCCCGCCCTTATCCTAAGCAGGTAGTAGGGTTTGGTGGAAATAGTGCTGCATCTGGAATCAGGAGAAGCCTGCCTCTGACACTTAATAGTTGGGTGACCACGGACATGTTGCTCAAACTCCACAAAGCTCACTTTCCTCATCTGTAAAATAGAACTAAGACCCAGGGCCACTGGGAAGATCAAATGGGATAATTTGCAGCAAACTGTAACCACTGTATGAATACCATTATTAATTTCAATGTTTACATTGACAGAAAGGCCAAGGTCACCCACTGCATCCTGGGCCATCACTAGTCCTCTTGACCTTTGTCTTGCCACTGGACTTTGATGTCTCTGGCAGTGAGAGTGAGGTTGAAGACTTTGAGCAGCTCTGCCTCGCTTCAATCCAATTCATGTACAAGCCAAGACATTGCCCTTGTGTTACAATGTGCAACATATAACACCTCTGCACCTTCCACCTCTACACAGGAGTGGGTTGGGGTTGTCTTCTCATATCTCTTCACTGGAGTCACGCTTGATCTTCGTAGTTTAGTTACACTCACTTTTTATTTTTGGACGCGTCATTCTTTCCATTTACACCGCTGCAATTACTTACGTGTTGTTTTATTATATATATATTATGTATATATTGTTTGCTTAGCTGTCTTTCTCCCTGTATCAGTTCCTGTAGATATTCCTATGCTTCTTTATATTCATCACATACATAGTCTTACAGCACAGTAGTACTCCATTACATTTATGTACCACAGTTTTTTTAGTCCTACCCCAATCAATGGGCATCAACTTTGTTTCCTTTTTTTGCCGTCACAAAAGTGCCCCACAGCCCTTCTAATACATGAAGACAGTTCCTCCTCTTCACGTTCCCCAACTCCAACATACACACCTCAATCTGTTCTTCTCTAGAGCAAACCTATTAACTTTCTTCAGCTGCCCCATATATGCCACGGTCTGGAGGCTGCTCATCACATTGTTAATCTCCTTGGGACACATTCGGTGCATTATCACCTTTCTTCAAAGATCTCCTTGCTCTTGGTGCTTCACTGTTGTGCTGCTGTCTGGGTCTTCTACCACTGTCTCTGCAACCTAAGATCTTTTTCTGTCATATCAGATGGATATCTGTGTCGTATCACACTGTTGACCCCTATTGAGCTTGCAGTACACTGAATTACCCACTGGGCAGCTAGGTGGCACAGTAGTGCACAGAGCACTGGGCCTGGAGTCAGGAAGACTCATCTTCCCAAGTTCAAATACAGCCTCAGACACTTACTAGCTATGTGACCTTGGGCAATTTGTTTGCCTTAGTTCTTCGTCTAGAAAACAAGCTGGGGAAGGAAATGGCAAATCACTCTGGTGTCTTTGCTAAGAAGATCGCAAATGGGAGTTGTAAAGGGTCAGACACAACTGAATAACTACCTTTATCAAGCCCTCCCTAATCACCCTAGTTGCTAGCATAGCTGCTAACAACCAGTGCAACCAAAATTACTTTGGTGGTGGTGGTGGCCACCACCAATAACTATTTATTTTGTATTTACTTATCTCTCTATAATCTTCTCCCTCCCCCAAGAGAATGTAGACTTTTTGAGGGCAGGAACTGTTTTCATTGTTATTTTTGTATGTTTAGTACATCACACAAGTGCCAGACACGTAGTTTGTGCTTAGTAAATGTTTGGGGAATTGAAGAGAATTTTTGCTTCGGTCACTGTCCTTAATGCTCCAAGAAGTGATCTGGGGCTTCAACCGACTCTGTGCCCATTCTTCCTGCTGTTTCACAACCTTCCAGCAGATGGCGGTAGTTACTAGCTGTCATCAGGGAGTCTTGCAGCAACTTCCCTGATGTCCCAAAAGGTGTTGTGCTTCTTTCATACCCTTGCTGACAATGAGTGTTTCTACCCTGTTGAAACCTTTGATGTTTTTGTTTAGTCATTTTTTTCAGTCATCTTCGTGACTTCATTTAGGGTTTTCTTGGCAAAGAGTGTTTTGTTGTTGCTGTTTTTAAACAGATGAAGAACTGAGGCAAATAGGGTTAAGTGACTTGCCCAGGGTCACACAGCTAGTATTTGAGGCTAGATTTGAACTCAGAAGATGAGTCTTCCTGACTCCAAGCCCAGCAGTCTATTCTCTGCAGCGCCACCTAGATGCATCTTTGATGTTTGCAGTTCATGTATCCTTACCTTCAGAATCACAGAATGAATTATAGAACAGGAAAGGACTTCAGAGGTCACCTGCTCCAGCCCCCTCTTTTTATAGATGAGGAAACTCACAAGATCCCCAGGGCATCCAGCTAGTTCCAGACAGAGCCAGGATTTGAACTTAGACCTTTCAGCTCCTGAGACCTTTTCCCACTGACTCTCTATCACGGAATCTTTGAATTAGAAAGGACCTCTGAGTCCTCCGGTTAATCATAATGAGGTTGGAGGATCTCTAGCATTCATATCGCTCTTTAAGGTTTGGTTTGCAAAGCATCGTACATATATAATCTCATTTGATCCTCGCAACAACCTTGAGAGGCAGGTGCTATTATTACCTCCATTTGACAGAAAGGAAACAGGCTAAGAAGTTAAACGATAAGTGCCTAAGGCTGAATTTGAACTCAAGTCTTCCTGACTCCAGGTCCCACTTTCTATCTACTTTGCTTCCCAGCTGCCTCTTATAATTCAAACCACACAAGAATGCCTTCTACAGCATAGCAACTAAACAACTAGTCTTCTTCCAACATTTCCTTCCAAACCTCAAATGAGGGAGAACCTCCCACCTTCAAAGATAGCCCATTCTACTTTAGGGTAGCTCAAACTCTTAAAAAAATTTTCATTTTACCACTATCTGCCTCAGTTTTCTCATCCATAAAATGAGGACGATTTTCACAGGGTTGTTATGAGGATCAAATGAAATATTATTAAAGTGCTTTGCAAACCTCCTCATCTTCAAAGGCCATGCCACTGGAATCTAAACTCTGGCACACTCTACAAAACTGGAATCACTTTGAATACAGGTGCAGTGATGTCTGCTACCTTGAGGACCAGCCCAACTTAGTCCAGAGAGGTTCTTTACTGGGTTAGTCACAGGGCAATGGCTTGGTTTGTTTTTGACCATAGTGGCTCTCTAGGTCTATCTGTGAAGTTTTATGGGTTATCTTGATGGTGCAGAAACAGAGCCTATTCTGAGACAGGACTGTTCCTTGAAGTGTGAAACTATAGGGTATAAGAAGAGGAGTCATAGAAGCTAAGACTGGGAAGATGAAGTCAGAGCTCTGTTGAGTTAAAAAAGAACCTAAGAATCCATATTCATCTTATCCTGATCCTTCATGATTGCAACGTATCAGCCGTATCTCTTCTCTCAACCTTCATGTTTCCAGACTGGAAAATCATAATCTTGTTAGCTTGTCCCACGTGGAGCTCCAACACTCCCTTGGCCATCACTTCTCTTTACTATCTTAGCTGTTTTCCCATGAATCTTCACTCTAGCTTTAGACTCAGTCAGCTCAGCCATCTTATTTTTCAAGGTACATCTGGATTTGAAGGAACATTCAAGGTGAGGTTATATAAAAGCACTGCATGTTTGTGAACAATTTGTACTAAGAACAAATGAAAGAGGGGCTTTTGCTCTTGTTTTCCAAAAATTCTCTAATCAGCTGAAATAGTTTCGCAGAATATTCTAAAAAATGACATGATATGCTGATCTTTGCAAAAGCTCTGCCAACTTTATTAATAAAGTATCTATAACTTTGCAAAACAAACAAAAAGAGGGGGACTAAAAATCTAACTTTTGCCCTGAACTTTTGATCATCTACCTGAAAAAATGATTGTCAAAGTCAGCAGCCAACGTACCAGGACAGACTGAACAGAATAATAGGAAACATCTGAGCACTGGACTTGGAATCAATGGATCTGGGTTCACATCCTTGATCTCCTACTTCCTAGGTATGACCTTAGGAAAATCACTTCACCTTTCAAAGCCTCAGTTTTGTCATCCACAGAATGAGAGGGTAAGACTAGATCAATAGTTCCCAATGTTTTTTGTTTTATAAACTCCTGTCAACATTAACATAAAAATGTTAAGATTCCCCAGGGTAATTTAATGTACTACTCATAATTACTAATAATATTATTTTAAATGTGTTCATTAAGTGCATACAACAACTAAAATAACTTTTGCTCAAAAAAGCTCCCAAATAAAATTCACATTATGTAACTAACACTGTTTATTGCCCATTTCAAACTGGATGTCCCAGATATCCCAAATCCAACATGTCCCACAAGCACCCTTCATCTTTCCACCCAAACGTACTCTTCTTTCAAACTTCCTATTCCTGGCAAAGACGCTATTATTCCTCCAGTCTCTCAGGTTTGTCTCCTCAGTCTTATTATTAGTTCTCAACTCTCTCTTGTCCCATACAGCCCATTGGTTGCCTAATTTTTCTATTTCTAACTCCACATCTCTTGTACTCAATCCTCGTTCTGTACTCAAAGCTACTACCTTAGTTCAGGACCTCGTCACCTCTTGCCTAGATTGTTTTAATGACCTCTTAACTAACTTCTCTGCGTCGTGTCTCCCCACTCCAGTTCATTCTATCCATTACTGCCAAAGTTCTCCTTAAGAGCAGATCTGATTATGTCATTCTACTTTTCCATAAACTTCAGTGGCTCCCCATTACCTCTAACAAAAGATATAAACTCGTTTGTTTCCTTTTTAAAGATCTTTGTAACCTGGCCTAAACCTATCTTTCTAGCTTCGTTGTAAAGTATTCCCTTTCCTAACTCTATAATCCAGCCAAATTGGCCATCTCTCTCTCCTTCGTAGATAATACTCTGTCTCTGTGACTTTGCACTGCATGTCCCTGCCCCAGTGCCTGGAATGCTCTACCTCCTCACCTCTGCCTCTCAGCATTCCTCACTTCCTTCAAGAAACAGCACAAGAACAACGTCCTATGAAGCCTTTCCTGATCATCCCAGCACTCGGTGTTGTCCCTCCCTGAATGCCCTGTATTTATTTGTAGCTATTCTTAATCTAGTTATTCTCCGGCCACTCATATGTGTACTTCTTGTCTTTCCCATTAGAATATAAACTCCTTTGGAAAAGGGAATTTTCATTCCTTATAATTGTATCCCAAATGTATTGCTGGTATTAATAGGTGCTGAAATGCTTGTTGATTGATTTGGGGCCACACAATACAGCATTTCTGTCTGTAATATCAAAGGTAGGAGTCAACTGAATGTGACTGAGGCTCTTCTCTCTATATGATGCCCGGTCCTCTTTTTGCATAACTGAGTGACCCTGTTGTGTGGGACAGGACCCAGTAATAACTTTACTGATGTGAGGATGAGGGACTGAAGCCTGGCAAAAGCTGGGTACCAGATACAGGAGACATCTTTCTCTAAACCAGGACTTCTTAAACTTTTTCCACTCGTGACTCCTTCTGTGCTTCTTAAACTGTGGGTCTGGATCCCATATGGGGTCTAGACCACCAGTCATTCAGTCAATAAACAGCCTATTATGTACCAGGCTTAAGCACTAGGGATGCAAAGAAAGGCAAAAGACAGTCCTTGCCCTGGAAGACCTCACAATCTAATGAGGGAGATAAGATGCGAACAACTATGTACAAACATATTATATACAGAAGAAATGGAAAATAATCAACAGAAGAAAGATACTACAATTAAAAGGGATTGAGAAAAGCTTCTTGTGGAAGGCAGGATCTTAGCTGGGACTTGAAGGAAACCAGGAAGCAGGGATAAGGAAGACAGTGAAAATGCCCTCCTCTTGCTTTCTTTCTCCAGCTCCTTAAAGACCAACTTACTTAAGGCCCAGGTCCTGCACATCCTAACCCCTTTTGAGGCTGACTATGACTTAAACTATCTGCTCCCTGCCACACCAGTCCTCATGCTCTTGCTTATCCCAAGTTGTGGCATAGGCCTTGTCTTAGGAATAAAAATACATCTGCAATAAAGAGCTATTATTTTGCATTTATCTCCCACCCCAATTCTCCTGTGAAGACCCCTCAGTTCACTGGATTAGAAAAAGGTCTCACCTGGCTCTCTTGCAGTGCCTTTTCAAAATCCTCTTAGCTCCGCTATCATAGTATATGATCAACCTAAACAGTAGCCCAGAAGCTCACGCTCTCTTTGCCAAGTTTATAAGAAGCCTACAGTCAGATTCTGAGTGAGGGAGAGGCTGGTGCCCTCATTAAGGCTATTTGGAACAACTGCTATCTTCCTCTACCATAGAACTGCCTTTCCTTCCTAATTGTAGTCAACATTACTCCCACTGTAATATCATCCTGAAAGGAGAAAAAGCTTCAAACCAACAGGGAACCAATTAATGTCATGATGGGATGGTTTTGGTCCATTTATTTGTCCTTAGTCAATGACTTTGCATAATATGTAAAGGACTTTTTGGCTTGCCTCACTGACTCCCTGTCAAACATTCTCTGCTTTTGCTTTCAGTCTTTTTCTTAATCACTCTTTGAAAGGCAGACCTGTAACTAGGGTGTGACAACTGGAGCTTTGTCCTAGAGCACCAAGCTTAGAGGATTTTAAATTTAGAGGATATCTTTCAGCAGCATAGAGACAGCAGATCTTAGCATGTAGTCAGTAAGAATAACTATTTAAAGTAGGCATCTACCAGATAGAAGGCTATAATGTCCTCCTTCCCTTCTATCCTACCCAGACCCATCCACAGGGTAGCCTCATAGTGGTGTCCTGGGGTCTTTGTCTCCTTCATTCAATTGAGGATACACTTCACACCACTTGCCTGGGGTACAAAAATTTCTTGGTACAGGTCTGCTGAAAGGAATGAACTTAGTAGACCATAAACCCAAAGAGACCAAGACCACGTTTTATCTAAAGGTTGGATCTTCCTCAGCGAGTTACATAGTGCTCTGCATACTGCAGGTGCTTAATAAATGTTTGTTGAATGATCAAATTAAGAGTGGAAGGGCTCGTTTGTGCAAATGGCCACTTAAATCATTCTGTCTGTTCATTTTGCGACTTCGGAACCTCTTCCCAGAAGAGGCTCATTCACATCATTCTCTTTTCAATACCACCCAATCTGAGGTATACTGGAAGTTGCCTTCCTTTTTTAATGGCATTTTATTTTTTCCAATTACCTGTAAAGACAATTTTTAAAAATTCATTAAAAAATTTTTGAGTTCCAAATCATCTCCCTGTCTCCCTCACCACTCCTTCTCTAGAGTGGCTAGCAATTTGATATAGGTTATATTTATGTGCAATCGTATGAAACATATTTTCACATTAATCATGTTGTGAAAGAAGAAACAGGCCAAAAGAAAAGAACCACACAAAAAAGAAAGTGAAAATGGTATGCGTCAATCTGCATTCAGACTTCATCAATTCTTTCTCTGCACGTGGATGGCATTTTCCATCATGAGTCCTTTGGAATTGTCTTGGATCATCGTATTGCTGAAAAGAGCTAAATTATTAATGGTTGAGCATCACACAATGTCGCTGTTACTGTGTACAATTTTCTGGTTCTGCTCACTTCATTTTGCATCAGTTCATGTAAGTCTTTCCAGATTTTTCTGAAATCTGCCTGCTCATCATATCTTATAGTACAATAGTATTCCATTACATTAATATGCCACAACTTGTTTAGCCATTCTCCAATTGGCAGGCATCCTGTCAATTTCCAATTCTTTGCCACTACAAAAAGAGCTGCTATGAATATTTTTGTACAAGTGGGTGCTTTTCCCCTTTTTATGATCTCTTTGGGATATAGACCTAGTAGGAATATTGCTGGATCAAAGGGTATGCACAGTTTGAATGTCTTTTGGGCATAGTTCCAAATTGACCTCCAGAATGGTTGTATCACTGTACAACTCTGCCAATAATACATTAGTTGGACTGCTGTTCTCAACGTTAGAAGAATATTCATTTCCTGATTCCTCTACTTGGTTTACCTTGACTCTAGGCTCCAATGACTATGTCAGGAATTGGCAGGGAAGAAAGACCAGGTTATGCACTATTCGATGCAGGGAGAGTGCTCCCTGAGCTATTATAGCTCAAGCCCTCTTGGCTAACCCCTCAGCTACATCATTTGAATGTCTTCTTGGCTTTCAGTAAGGGGAACATTTCCTGACACATCAGTCTTCTTCCCAGGTTTCTGACTTCGGGTGCAGCAATTCATTCAGAATTCTAGTCTTCCTCTGTAGTATCATGCCCCATCTCACCCATAAGCTTTGAACTATATAATTAGCATTTATATAGCACTTTAAGGTATATAGGGCATTTTACACATATTAACTCATTTGTTCACTACAACAACCCTTGGAGATGGGAATTTATTTCAACACTAGTTTTCTTGTTGTTCCTTCCATATGCCTCTCTCATCACCTGACTGTGCCTTTTAACTGCCTGGAATGCTGTCCCTCCTCGCCTCCTGGCTTCCCTGCTTTCTTCAATCTTCAGTTCAAATCCCAACTTCTGTAAGAGTCATTTCCTGATCCCCATTATTGCTAGTGTCTTCCCTCTGAGATTACTTTGCATTTACATAGCATATATCTTGCATACATATAATCATTTGCACATTTCTCTTCCATTAGAGTGTAAGCTTTTCGAGGGCAGGATGCGTTTTGCCCTTTTTTGTATCCTTAGAGCTTAGCAGGTTGCCTGGCACATAGTAGAACTTAATAAATGCTTGGTGGCTACTTTTTGATTGAATCATTTCCTGCCAATCAGATCAGAAAAACGGGTTCCTGTTACATCGATCCTCCAATTAGGATTCTTCCTTTAGATGTAGCAATTTGTTTGACTGCCTTTCTTCTTTTGGAATGGTATACCCCATCTCACCCTGAGCCTCGAGTCATATTGCTCCTTATGACCCTAGAATTGATCAAAAATCACACTTATCTGGGTTTCCCTGATGCCTGGACCCAGGCAAACTCTCCCACAAAGAATGACTAGCAGAGAAGCCCTCTTCAAGCCCCAGGACCTTTTTTCTTCCTTCCTGAAGGCCTCATAAACTTGTTCAGTGGTTTCTTAAGCTACTGGGCTCCAAGACTTAGGCACTGCACAAGAAGGCCAAGTGCTGAAAAGCCCAGTGAGGTCATAGTCTGAGAACAAATGAGTGAATGAATGATAAAGCACCTAGGAAGAATTTGCTAAGTGTCAAACAGGTACTAAGGATACAAAGAGAAAAAAAGTGACAGCTTCTACTTTTAAGAAACTCACACTCTAATTAGTGACCTAATATCTTCATTTAGATTCTCCTTGTCAGGTACCTGATTTCTTAAAGGCTCCCCACTATAGCCTCAAACTCAAAACAAGTGACAATATTGGGCCAGATGATCAGGCTTCCATAATGAAGGCACTGGCAATGGTAAACCCGATACTGCCCCTTTTAGGAACTGCGATCTCTGGATGACCCCCATTTGCAAGGATTTAGGGCTCTCCTGACTCTAAAGTGGCCCAGTGTAGTCCTGAGGTCATCCTTTATTCCTGTCTTTGTGATTTAACTTGCGTGAGAGAGGGCTGTGCAAAGTCACTAGCCTTACTTTCTCCTCCAGAAACATCTGGGTCCAGTGGTCAGATATAGTGCGGGATGATTGGAGATGGCCCAGGATGCAGTGGGAGACCTTGGCCTTTTTAAGCTAAGATCTTTCTGAGTTCTCACTTCGAGTGAGCCCTCCTTCACTCAAATCCAATGCAATTGCAAGTCAAGTTATCATCTTCCTGATGTCATGGGCCTCTTCCAGAACGAAGGACAAAACACAACCTGATCTAATTGGCAGGGAACCCAGCTGGCTGTTCCAGGTGGGCAACTCAACTCATTCTCCCCTCCTCTCCCCTTGTCTAATGACCTTAGCTGAGGGAGTTCTACCCAAAGGAAGGTAAATTTGGATGGCTGAAACATACCTAGTTATCTTGGTGTTTACTGGCTAGATTCCTTACTTAAAGAACATTCCTTAAACCCAATTCACACTGGCACTCATTGATTGGACAACAATAGATCCCTGCCCAAGCACCACGGGCCCTCCTGGCTCAGAGCGAATGTTAATAGTAGCTGTTTCTCTTTTGGCCTGCAACCCTGAGGCTGGTGACTTTGCACAGCCCTTACTCACTCAAATCCACTTCAATTGAAAGTCATCACATCATGATGTCATGATCCTCTTCCAGAATGAAGGACAAACCACACCACCTGTCATTTAACTGAACTCTCATATCACTTAAGGCTCCCTGATCTTCAGGCACAGGATGTGGTGCTGTGTCTAAGTAAGTGGTCCTTTAATTTCTTGTTCACATTTCTTTGAACTAGTTCCACCAGAGCCAATTGCTTCCAGCCCCCATGATGCTCAGGTGGTAGAATTCATCTATGCCAGTCATGAAAGAGCATATTCTCCTTAAAATGGGGGTATCCCCAAATGGCCAGAAACCCTTCCTCTGTGCCAATCTGTCTCCAGTTGATGGTCATCCTTGCTAGGTTTGTTGAGAAACCCTTATGGCTGCCCTCAAAACCTACTCACAGTGACCTAGAAAGGCCAACGTCTGTTCTCATTGGTGTCATTATTAGTCACCTGAATGTGATTCTCCTTCTGACCTCTAACCACTCTCTACATTTTCTACAGTTGTTGACCCAGCTTACATATCAACTTGAGCAGATCCTCTAGGGTTACAGCAAACTTGTCTCTTAAAAAAAATTATAACTGCATTTCAGTATAATTGGCTTCTATTGTAATTGTGTTTATTTTATTTTATGCATTTAAAAACATTCTGAGAAACAGTCCACGTCTGTTTTAACTAGACTGCCAAAGGGGTCTATGACAATAAGAAGGTTAAGAACCCCTGGCAAAGTCTACTGTATAGGGCTTTCCCCAGGCATGTACCACACACTGGTGAGCACAACCTTCCCACGCCCTCCCCCACGGTGAGTCACACGGGTAACCAGACTTTTCAATACTTCATAGCATTATTTTGTCATGAAGCACATTCATCTGACTTTCTTGCTTTTCTTCTTCTCAACATAAATTAACTCCGCAGATACAGTATGATGAGCCAAATGAAATTCGGAAGCCTAGGCTTTCCCTTTCTTGATATGTCATCCTCTAGCAGTTTCAAAATGGGAGACAGGTGGGTGCCCTCACTGGATCTAATAGTAACAGCTACTGCTTTACAGGCCTCATGTATTGTCTGTATTTCTGATTGTAATAAAAATCACTAAACAATGGTCTACTACCTCTGAAAGGCCAGGTATAAAACAAAAGGAAGCTCGCAGCAAGAAAAAGAATTCACTGGTGTTTACACCAGCCAAATTGAAGCTCTAAGAGCTAAATCCGGCTAAATTAAATAAAAACCTTTTCCCTCAGTCATCTGGATATTTCAGGGGGGAAAGTTATACATTTGGCCTGAAGTATTCACATATTTACCTCAGTTCTCCATTTTAATGTATGTATGGGAATAGTCTCTTAGATTAGAGAAAGCACTTCCTTTTCATGATTCAATCTGAGATCACTTAAATGATTAAAAAAAAGTATTCCAGGCAGTAAAACCAGAGATAAAAGATAGCCTGGACTTTCTATCACCCAGACAGACTGGCTGGAGCTTTTTTATGCTTAGAGATAAATTCTGGGTTTTTAAAGGCATTATTCACCTCTTCCTTTCTCTTTATCTAATATAATAAATGATGAGACTCCATTCGCTTTGTGACAATGATCCCAGTATTCCTGTAATATTCACTGGGGGAAACTCGTGAGATTTAAAAACTGGGCTCCCATTCAAAAATAACATTCTTTAATAGCTGAAGGAATCATTAAATGTCAAAGGTTAAGCCAACACCCATAAAGCAAGGAAATTCTATCTTGAAATTAGAGGTGGAAATTTCCTTCCGTTATCTGTTGTCCAAAACACACACACACACACACACACACACACATACACAAACACACACACACAAACACACATTCAAAATCTTGGTAGGTAAAAGGTACCTTAAAGGTCCTTCATTCCTTATTTTTACAGATGAGGAAATGGATCCCTAGAGAGATGAGGTGCTTTGCCTGAATGTCACACCCTAAGTCAGGGGGCAGAGCTGGGACAAACCCCATGAGGGCAGTATTTACAGTAATCTGGGAGCACTAGCATTTAATGGAAGTCTGAGGGCTTAGGGACAAGACTTTGTTAGGGTTGAGAAGCAGGGAGGAGGAGGGAGAAGGTAGAGAAACAGGTCAAGGGAAGATGCAGTTCTTTTTATAGCTCTCTGAAATTGTTAATTACCTTCTAAAAATGTCAAAATGTTTTTTTGATGCTCATGATATTGTTGGGAATGATAGTGGCCCCCTCAATGGGTTTGTGAGAGCATTATATTGGTTTAATTGAGGCAAGTAGAATGGGAGAGGGGAAAAAAAGGGGGGCAAGAGAAGGATCAGAAAAGGTAAAGAAAAAGGAGAGAAAGGGAGGGCTGGAAAGGGTGAACCAGGCTAATGAGTTTCCTCAGATTCAATTTTGAAACAAAATGAAATGGTGGAAGATCTAACAGTTAACAAAAAAAGGATTTATTTAGCCATAACAGAGAAAGGATATTCAATCCCCTTAATAAAAGGATTTGTTCTGTGAAGTTTGGATTCAGTTAAAGGGCCACACTTGGGAACCTAGGGGGCCACGTGTGGCCTCGAGGCCGCAGGTTCTCCACCCTTGGATAGGTCCTTGGGAAAAGCTAACCCAGACCATGCAATAAGGCCCTAGGAAATTTTTTTCCCATTATGCTCTCTAAATACAGCCCTTCTCCAAATTTCTCTATTTCTATAGAGGGTACCACCATCCTATCAGTCACATAAGTTCAAAATTTTAGTCATCCTAGTTTAAGGGTGGACTTCCATCCCCTAACCCAACTAATATAATAACAAAAAGCCCAGACATCTCCATTGAATAAATCAATTAGGACAAAGTGTAAACTGGGTATACATAAACCTTAAATCAATTTGAGAGGGTTATATTGAATCAGAGATGAAGACACAGAGAAAAATTCCTATAACTGATTTAGATAATTGTCACACTTCTTGGTGTATATAATAGCAAGCCCATATGGAGTCATACAGTGAGCCAGTTTAGTGGAAGAACAGTTGCATTGATTTAACAAGATCTGTCCCTCACCTCTGACATAGAAACACTGTGTAATTGGAGACATTAGGCCCAAATTAGACTATGTATATAACTGAGATTGGAGAAGATGGACCAATAGGAGATAACATATTTAGCTGGGAGCTATAGTCACCTGAGGAAAGGAAGCTTCAAGGAATTTGACTCCTTGTTGTGGAGAAAAAGCTGGCTTTGAATTCTACAAAAGCATAAATCTTTGGAATCCAGCAGAGAGCTATACATAGGGGGAACTTCATGAATTCTCTCTGAAGTGATAAAAGGACTCCCAATAAATGGGATTTGTGAATTACTTTTGCTTCATTCGTTCTCTGCATTTTTTGCCTTGTCAACTTTGTAATTCAAATTTGGGCCTACTCTCCTTATGGACCCTGTGTGTATTTAGCAGAGAGTATGCTCTGGACATTTGAGGAGAACGTTTTTGTAACTAGTGTTCTTGCAATATCATTTTAGCAAAAATATTTGCTAAAAAGCTAAGTCTAGCTGATTTTTAGTTGGAAGGACACTGGTGGGGGCTTGTGGGTGATCATACTAGAAATCCAACCCTTCAAGGTTGCCCTTAGAACACTGATAATACTAGTCAGCTGCTCCTTAGCCAGCCTACCAAGGAAAGTGGAGGATGGAGAAATATTCCTGAAGGGCATGTTACACTTGACTTTTCCCTCTCTATCACTCTCTTCTTCCCTACTATTCAGTCAGTTGACAGCTCCTATTATTTTTGCCTTCACAACAACTTTCACATTCATCCTCTTATCCCAGTACATATGGCGACCATCCTAGTTCAGTCACTTGTGACCTCTAACTTATAATAACCTCCTAATTGCCATGCTTGTCCACATTGTTTTCCTTTCCCAAGTCTTTGCCTATTTAACTGCCAAAATAAGCTTCCCAAGATACAGGTCTTACTAGATCAATTTCCTGCTTAAAAATCTTTAGTGGCTTCTCATTCCTTCTAAGATAAATCATACATTTAGCTTGGCATTCAAGGATCCAACTTACTTCTCTTGCCTTATTTCATATTACTTCACTTCATTTAGGATACATTCCAACTAACCTGTATGGTTTGGTCCCCACGCTAAGCATTTAATTTCTACTTCCATTCATTTGGGCCATCTTGGAATTCATTCCTTCATCTCCGTCTCTCAAAATTCTTATCTTCTTTCCAGAAGCAATCTTCCCTGCAAAGTTTTCTCTTATTTCCTAGCTGCTATGGTTCTTTCCTTCCTCAGATTACTTGCTATTATACATATCTATGTACATGTTGAATGTGAACTTCTTTGAGAATTGGGACTATTTGTGTGTGTGTGTGTGTGTGTGTGTCCCTAGTATCCAGCACCTCGTATATAGTAGGTACAAAAAGTTTGTTGAATGGAATTGGATTAACTTTTTACAGTGAGGCCAGAAGTTCTGATTTCTAGCTGCTCATTTATTTTGAAAATCAGCCTTGATATCTGTGTTAGATATAAGGTAGAATTTCTCTTGCCCATTAGGACTTGCTTAGCCTAGATATCTTCAATCTAGTTTTCTTCTTGAACAAGGGATATGGTCTTTGTGTGATGGTTTGAGGCATCTTGCTAGGTGGCTCGTGCATTTTCTGTTCTCTCTTCCCACTTTCTTGTCTTTAGAAGAGGAGGAATGGAAGAGTTGGTAATAATCCCTTTTAGGTAGAAACAATCTGAGAATTAATCTAAGATGATCTTCAAGAGGTGTGTCAGAAAAATCAGGTTATTCATCTCATAATCCGGGAAATCTTAGATGAATCAGATGAGAGGAATCCTTTCTCTTAATTAGAACAGATGTTTCCGCATACTGTTATCTGATGGTTCAGACATTATATTCAAATCAAATCCACAGACTAGCACCCAATAAAATTTAAAACCAAGTTTTATAAATCTCACGTTCAGGCTAAAAGGAGGTGAGGAATTAGATTTTGCCCACCCATTTCCCTCAGAATGTTAGATCCTGAAGCCTCTAAGACCATTTATTCCAACACCTTTGTTTTATGAATGTGGAAAAAAGGCTTAGGAGAGGTGAATGACTCACTCATTCATTATCACACGAACCAGGATTTGGCGCCAAGTGCACTCCTTTCTCCTTCGACACCCATAATTCTCGTTAAGGGAGTCCACACAATGCAATAGAAAGTGCCTTGGTTTGTAATCCTGGAATCAGATCCTGTTGTACTAATAACTAGGCAAATCACAGTCTCTTGGGGCTTCTGTTTCTTCATCCATATATAAATTAAGAGACTTCAACCAGACTAAAAACCCTTTGATGGCATGTGTAGAAATGGCATCAATTTGGACTAATTGGGCAAAGAGCAGTAATAAATTCACATTTATTACTTTCAGGCATTGCCAAGACTAGGGGTAGGCAGGGTAGGCAGCCACCTAGGGAGTGCTACCCCAGTAGATCCTTATCAAGGCAAGAATAAGTCAAGTCAAGTCAGCAAGCATTTATTAACCACCAGCAGGTATCAGGTACTATGCTAAGTGCTGGGAATATAAAAAAGGGACAAAAATAGCCCATTCTCTCAAAGGGCTCAGTATAACGAGAGAGACAATACACAAACAACTGTATACAAACAAGACACACACACACACGCACATATTTATGTATAGGACAAATTGGTAAATAATCTCAGAGGAAAGGCACTATCCCAAAAGGGGACTGGGAAAGGCTTCTTGAATAAGGTGGGATTTTAGCAGAAACTTGAAGGAAGCCAGGGAGCCAGGAGGCAGAAAAGAGGAGGTAGAGTGTTCTAGGCCTAGGGGATAGCCAGTGAAAATGTATAGAGTTGGGAGACAGATTGAATGTCTTACGTCAGAAACAATAAGGCAGCCACTGTCACTGGATTGACGAATGTGTAGAAGGGAGTAAGGTTTAAGATAGGAATGGTAGTAGGGATTCAGTTTATGAAAGACTTTAAAAGCTAAACAGAGAATTTTATGTTTGTTCCTGGTGATAAAAGGGAGTCACTGGAGTTTATTGGATAAGGGGGTTGACATGGTTAGACCTGTTCTTTGGGAAAATCACTTTGACAGCTGAGTAGAAGGGAGAAACTTGAGACAGGGAGACCAACCAGCAGGCTATCATTCTTTTCTCCCCAGCTCTCCAGTTAGCTGCCAGATCCTAACATCTGCAATGGTCTAGATATGGGGTGCTAAAGTCCTACACCAGGGTAGTGGCACTGTCAGAGGACAAAAGGGGGACATATGGGAGAGATGTTAAGAAGGTAGAATCAAGAGGATTTGGCATTATATTGGATATGGGTGTGTGGGGGTGTGAGAATGAGGAGTTGAGAATGTCACCTAGATTTCTAGCCTGGGTGATTAGGAGTGACGGAAGAGAGGAGGGCTAGGAGGGGGAGGGGAGATAAGAAGTTCAGTTTTGGATACGTTGAGTTTGTGGCAGCTACAGGATGTCTAGTTTGAGATGTCCAATATATAAATGGAGATGCAGCACTGGAAATCAGAAAAGGTTATAGAATCTGTGATGGCTGACAAAATCACCAAGTGAAATAGCATAGAGGGAGAAGAGAAGAGGATCCAGGACAAAGCCTTGGGGAAAAGACACCTATAATTAGTTGACCAACATGAATTTAGATCCAGCAAAGGAGACTAAAGTGCAGTCAACCAGGTAGGAGGAGAACAGGAGACAGCAGTGTCCCAAAAACCTAGAGAGAAAAGGGAAAAATGTGATCAGCAGCATGAAAGACTACAGAGAGAACAAGAGGGATGAGGACTGAGAAAAGGCCTTTTGGCTCAGATTCTCTAGTAGGAAACAGAAGATCAATATTCAAGTGGAGGAGGGGTTGAGCAATCTTTCAGGCTTGTTTAGGGCACTTTAATGCTTCAACTCAGTTCTACTTTCAAGTTCATATGGACAAGTCCAGGGGTGGGGAACCTTCGGCCTTAAGGTCACATGCAGCCCTCTGACTGGCCACACTTGAGGACCTAGAGGGCCACGTGTGGCCACCTGACCTTTATATAGCACGTTTTGTTTTGAAAAGTGCTTCTTCTATATACTGTCAGCTCTATGTATCCATTATTACAGGTATCATACTCACTTTGGTTGGTTGGTTGTCTTTCACTAGAGACAAAAAATTAGGTTTGAGAAGTTATGCGAGTTGCTCATGAATACACAGCTAGTAAAGCG
The DNA here is from genome assembly GCA_028646595.1 of Phalanger gymnotis. Lineage (NCBI taxonomy): Eukaryota > Metazoa > Chordata > Mammalia > Diprotodontia > Phalangeridae > Phalanger > Phalanger gymnotis. The sequence goes on from CM053626.1 coordinate 287,144,766, forward strand.
TCAGAGTCAGGATTTGAACCCAGGTTTTCCTGGCTACAAATTTAAGGCTCTATCCACTATATTCTGCTTCCTTATTATTCTACCTTGCTAGAGACAGATGAATACACCAAAGCTGTGTTAAGCCACCGAATCTCATAAGACTGAATACTTCTATACATAATTTGTGTCTGGACATTCTCTTGCAATGTAGTTATTATATGTAGGGATGTTGGGAAAGGGAGACTCCATTAAAAAGGCTGGATCTTACTATTAAAAGCAGCTTTCACTACTTGCACTAAGACCTTGATTAATACCCTTGATTGTTTTACTAGAAAGAAAATAGACCAGCTGTGAGTATCTGGCCTAATAGCTTGTGACCCTGGGCAAATCACTTAACTTCTGATTGCCCATTTCCTCATCTATAAAATGCAGATAAGAATAGCATCTACCTTCCAGGGTTGTTGTGAGGATTAAGTATGATAATAATTGTAAAGTGCTTAGCGCAGTGCCTGGTACATAGTAAGCACTACATAAAGTTAGCTAATTATTATTATTATGTAGTAGCATAATTTTAGATATATATATATTAAGTATAAATGCTTCATTCTAGAGAATGACCCAATAAGCAGGGCCTTTGATAGAAATCTCTGGACCAGAGATCAAAGGTAAAATGTTTACCAGGAGAGGTGGCATGTAATTGATCCAATTTAAAAGGAAGGTCATAGAACAGAATCATAGAATGTTGGAGTTGGAAGGACCAGAGAGGTCACCTAATCTAAACGATTCATTTTATTCAAGTGGCTACACTGAGGCTCAGTGAGGTGAAGATATTTGCTTAAGAGAACACAACAAATTTTTAATGGAAACAGGACTACTATACCATTCTGCCCCTCATAAATCAGTGAGCTCAGAGATTTGGGGATAATACTTTCATTACTTTCATAATGACTAGGATCATGATTCAATTCAACTAAACATTCATTTATTAACTGCCAACTGTGTAGCTGGTTAGCATAGTAGAAAGATGCTGGACTTGAAGCCAAAAAGCCCTGAGTTCAAATTATGCCTCAGAGAGTTCATAGCTGTGAGATCTTGGCCAAGTCATTTAATTTATTTCTCTCAGCCTTGGTTTCATCATGTAGATAGTGATAGCACCTACCTCACAGTGCCATCGTAAGAATCAAACGATATAGAATGCATCCAACCCTTTGTGAACCTCAAAGTGTTATATAAAAGTTAGCTATCATCTAAATGGTAGCTGTTCAAAGTACTGAGAAATGCCAAGGATACAAAGACAAAATTAAATAATTGTTGACTTCTAGGAGACAACACTATTATTCTTTTGCAAACCTGCATTCTACTGGGGAGATACAATGGGGACCTGAGTGAAATAAGTATGAAGTCTACAGAAAGCAATACCAAGCATTTTTGAAGAGGGAGAAAGCACTAATAATACAGAATGGTGGCACGTGAGCTCTGTCTTAAGGGAAGCTAAGATTTCTGTGAGGTAGAGATGATGAGAGAGGGCACATTCTGACCTTGGAGGACCATTGGTACAAAGGCGTGGAAGTGGGAGATGGAATTCTGTGTGTTAGGAATAACTAGTAGGCTGCTGTGCCTATAAAGAAGACTTACATGAACGTGAACAATAAGAACTAAGTTTGGAAAGGTGGATGGGAGCCAAATTGTGGAGGGCTTTAAACGTTTTGCTGGGAAGTTTGTATCATATACTAGAGACAAAAGAGAATCACTGAAAAATTTTGAGTAGAGGGCTGACGGTGCTTGGTTTTGTATTTTAAGAACATTACTTTGGCAACTATATATGGAGGATGGATTGGGGAAGGCAGAAAGACTAATAAGGAAGCCATTGAATAGTCAGGTGAGGAGGGATGAGGTCTTGCATTCAAAGAGCCATTATATGATCAAAGGGAAGTGAAGAGCCAGGATGACCCCACTCATCATTCTCACTCACTCGCACTAAGGCTTAGGAAAGTTGACTTTTGCTCATTATTTACCCTTTCTGCTACCACTTACAGTTGGGCTGCCTTTCTTTAGTGCCTTCTTTAAATTACTTGTTTTCTTTGTGATTAATTAAAAACACAGTAGGGTTAAAAGTAACAATGCAAAAGATTTATTTTTTTTCTCATGCAATATCTAGAATTGAGATAATAATAGACCAGGAGGAGCCACTCTTTGGCCTGAAAAACAGGCAGCAAAAACAGCCAAAGAAAACAAACAGGGGACTGTTCTAAGCCACAGGGATTTTTCCCCCGCTCAAAGACGACAGTCTGGAAGCATTCAGGAAAAGCCCTGCAAATTGACCAACCTTCCTTATGTGGAAACACCTTCCGTTATGGGAATTTTTGTAGAGGTGCCCGTTACTTTATGCAGTCCCATAGAGCTGAAACATAAGGAGGAAGTCTCAAGATAAGGATCTGCCAGGGAGAAAGAAAGGACGATCATTAAAATGGTGAAACCGAGAATCATAAGGAAGCTTAAAAAAGGGTATTGGGGGAATTCCAGAATTTTACAGTATCACAGAAGAGATGAAGAGAACCTACATGCCACATGATAAGTGAATGGTAGCCCAGTTCACTTTTGTATGTCATTTTCCTTCTAATTCCCTTTCTTTGCTGGAAAATAATCCATTTCCTATTATAAACCATTGCGAAGATTCAAAACACTTATTTTCCCTAAGAGACATTGAGTCATCAGGAGGCAAGTGACAGTGCTACTTTCACCAGCAGCAAGAAGTGATGAGCACAAACTATGAAGTTATCACTATTTGCAGGAATATGGTTAGACAAGATACCTAGAATCACCAAATTTATTTATTCACTCATTCATTTATTCATTCCTTTAACATAATCAACAGGTACTTGGTTAAACATCTACTGTATGCCAGGCACTGTACTAGATATTGGAGCTACAAAGTGAAAAATGAAGCAGTCTCATCCAAGGACTTTTGTACTCTATTAGAGGAAACAACATATACACATCTGTAACTGGGGTCTGGGTAATGAGGGCCCAATGCTTTGAGAATACATCGTTTGGTCTGCCTGGTGCCAACCTAAACTGCATGTTTGGGGAGCCTGGGCCCTCAATGGGCAGTCTTCCCATTAAACACACATGTGTGCATATATATGTATATACATATAAATATATGTATTTACATAATTTATGGGCAGCTAGGTGGTCCAGTAGATACAATGCTGGTCCTGGAGTCAGGAAGACTCATGATTGTGAATTCAAATCTATCCTCCTATACTTACTAGCTCTATGATCCTGGGCAAGTCACTTAACCCTGTTTGCCTCAGTTTCCTTATCTATAAAATAAGTTGGAGGAGGAAATGACAAGCCACTCCAGTATCTTTGCCAAGAAAACGCCAAATGGTGACATGAAGAGCTGGACGCAATTGAAATGAAGGAACAACAAATTTTCGTATTGCATATGTATAGTGTCTAGAGCCTCAAAGTCAAAAAGACCTGAGTTCAAGTCCTACCTATGACACATCCTGGCTGTATGATCCTAAGTAGGGCATTTTACTTCTATATACTCCAGGATTATATAGGTTACAGACAAGGTGCTGAACTACTTTGTCAGAAGTTTTCTCTAGCGAATGAATGAAATTACAAGTCTAGGTCTTACCTTTATGTAAACAAACATTTACTGAATACTCCCTGTGTCTAGCCTGAGCTAGACACTAGGTATACAAAGAGAAAATGAAAAATAGTCCTGGCCCTCAAGAAGCTTACATCCTACTAAGGAATAAAACATTTAAGCAGAAAAATAAATCCAAGGCTTTTCCTGAGAAACGACAATGGGTTGAGGCTTGAAGGAAACTAAATATTCTCATGGATGGAAAGGTGGGGTCATTTTCGCCTTCCTTCAAAGGAATGAGCAGAAACACTAAAACAACTAGGAGTTAATGTAAAATTGGAAAGTCAAAGGGAACTATTCATTCCACCCCAGATTTTCTACTAATTCAAGCTAGGCATTGGTGGCCTCTTGATGCAAGGTGACCTCCTGGTTCCGGGAACTCTTCTGACCTGAGATTTTGGTCAACTTTAATGATCATTTTCCTTCCTTTTGGCAAACATAAGCTTTGAATAGGTGATTTATAGGTTTGAGCAGCATCTATCCTGGCAAATAGGGCAACAACATCTAATAGTAAGTCCAAGTCCATATACAAGTCATCCCTGAATGATTCATGATTTCTATGTATACAATCTCCTACCCTCAAAATTCCTTTTTCTTTTAACTACTCCTGACAAGTTACTTTCTATCCATTGTAGCCCCTGCTGAGCCATGGTGCCCTCTGCTGTAACCTAGTAGCTAATACAGATGATACTTTAAAGTTCCCTCATTACAAAAAGTACCATAGGATCATTCATAGGTTTGCAGCTGGAAAGGAGTTCAAAGGCCGGTTAGTCTCACTTCCTAATTTTATAGATGAAAACAGGAAGACCAGAGAGGTTAATGATTTTTTGAAGGTCACACAGGTTCATAGGATCATAGATTAAGGGCTGGAAGAGACCACAGAGTGCATCTAATCCAGTCCCTTTAGTTTCACAGAATAGGAAACTGAGGCCCACAGCTATCAAGTACCTCGCTCAAGGTCACACAGGTAGTAAGCAGCAGAGTTAGGATTTGAAGCAAGACTCTCTCACTCCATAACCACCGATTTTTTCCTTAGGATCACCTAGCCCAGGGACCAGGAAAGATACCTGAGATCTTGAGAAACCATTTCTGACTTAATTGCTGAGCCCTGAACATAGCCTTCTCATCGCTCCCTATACCTGTATTATTTAAATTAGAGATGCAAAGCGAGGGAAAGAATAGACCTCTCCCCATTAAAAAGATAGAAAATATTTATGGCAGCTCTCTTTGTGGTGGAAAAGAACTGGAAATTTCGGGGATGCCCATCAATTGGAGAATGGCTAATGGTTGTGGTATCTGATTGTGATGGAGTACTACTGGGTTATAAGATGATGAGCTCAATGATTTTAGAAAGAACATGGAAAGACTTGCACGAAATAATGAAGAGCAAAGTAAGTAGAATGAAGAGAACTCTGTATACAATAACAGCAATATTGCTTTAAGAATGATTTTGAGCAAATATGTATATTGACTATTATAAATACCTAGTTAACTATAAAGGCCATAGGAAGAAAATGCTGTCTGCATCCAGAGAAAGAACTGATAAATAGAAGTATGTATAGGATATCTATCTATCTATCTATCTATCTATCTATCTATCTATCTATCTATTTATCTATTTGTGTCTAATGGCAGCCATTTGGGGGGAGGGAAGAAAAGACAGAAATTTACGTGATAATTTTATGTTTATTTGAAAGGAATTGCAAGTTGTGCATAGTACATTTGCAGTTATGTGCAATTATCTTTTTTAAATTGTACTATGTTATAGAAATGCTTGTTTTATTCTATAAATTAGACATAAAACTTAAAAAGAAAGAAAGATATGTAGGGTAGTAGAACTAGCCCAAGACCTGACAGCAGTAGAGACCAGGGTTTGAAACCCACTTCTAGCATTTTTTAAAAAAACTATGTGACCATGAGCAAACCACGCTAATTCTCTAAGCCTCAGTTTTCTCATCTGTAAGATAGGGATAATTAATACCTGTGGTAGCTCCCTTATTGAGTTACTGTGAGGATCTAGTTAAAATCTGCTGATAAAGTTCTTTGCAAACCTTAAAGAGCGGTGTAAATGCCAGCTGTTGCTATGTGTCAGTATGTTGAAAACCAGAGATCAGGAATGAAGAATACCTATAAGTTTGTTTAGATGTATAATGCTTGTAAGAGTCTGGACGTGAGCCACTTTTTGATGCTGTCTTCTGTTTTTTAAATTTTTTTTGCGCTTGCCTTAATTATAAACATGTAATAAAAGAGTATTATTTTTAGTTATCTACTTTAGTTCTTGTCTATAGACACATCTGCTAGACAGGCACTTGTTAGAGTTCTTAGAAAGACACTGCCCCTTAAAAACCATTGAGTTGATGAGGTGCACAAATTAAAATGGATTATGTTGGCAAAGTAGAGATAGCTGTTGATTTGAAAATCTCAGCCGATCAGTCCCATTCTTCAGTTTCAAACTGCTCTATATTTGCCTGTGTTTAGGAAGAGTGGCTGTGTGTTATTTCTAACCCTAGAACTTACTTATTAGGCTTTAGCAAATCATAGAACATGTAAAATGCATCAAAGGGATGGTAGAATGCAAGAGGGATGGCAAACTTTGGGGAAGGAGCTTATTATTAGCAGAGGATTTGTAACATTGTGGACATTCCCCGGAACCTTTCCTTCTTTGGAAATTCCCCACTTTCTAACTTGGAGACATCCTCCTATTATTCAGCCATTGGGTCATGGAATTCCATAGGAAGTGCTGTCTTTAAAAGGACTCAGATGCCCAGGGTGAGCTGCAGTTCTTGACAGACTACAGCCAGAGCGTGAAAGAGCACAGTGTGAACAGTGAGGCTGTCCTTGAGGAAATCAGGAAAGCAGATTACCAGATCGTGGAACTGTAAGTACAATTGACTATTGACTAAAACTCTGATGAGGATTCAATATAGGATGGAGATTCCAGATAGAGAAGGCATTCTGCCAACTTCTCCCAGGTGGATCTGTATAATTTCAGACTGGCTAAAAGTCCAGCTTTCTCTTGGGTGCTAGATATAAGTCCAGAATCCAGCTTTTGCTAACTTGTTGGAGGTTTTAAGGCTTTGCCTTTGAAGAATATCATGTAAAACGTTTATCGATCTCATTGTTTGGCAGATTTTTAGACTCAACATCTTATCATATTTTCAAAAGGCATAATTCTTTTATAGTATTAAGGATAATGAGATAGCATGAGGTAGTAGATGGAGTGCTGGATCTGGAGTCAAGCTGGGTTGGAACCCCAGACAAGGCTCCAGGAGCTTCCTCACCCATTAAATAGTGATAAAAATAGAATATACCCGTAGAGGGTTGCTGTGAGAAGCAAATGGGATTATATTTGTAAATCACATTAGAAACCTTAAAGAGATTTGTAAATGTCTATTTCATTTAAAAAATAAATTCTGTTCTTTTTTTCTCCCAGAGAATCATTCCAACACCAATACCGTGAGGAACAAAATAGTTTCCAAAATGATGACTGTCTTGTCATTTCTACTTGGTCTCATTTTTGGTAAGATCATATTTGTTTGAGAAAACTGTTATCATTAATTAAAATGGGATAAAAACCTCCTTTTGCATAGGGAAAGCCTAAGTAATGTCACTACTTGGTTCTGGGAAAATGTGATATTAGATCAAATGATATTACAATGGGAAGCTGAGAAAAATTACCTGGTGTCAGGGCACTAACCAGAGTTTCCAGGAATGAGGAGTCTTTGCTAATCTTTTTCCCATGCTTAGAAGGGTAACAAAAGCTCAGGTCACCCCAAAGTCCCAAGGAAAATTCCATATTGGTTCCTGAGTTTTTCCAACCATGGGTATTATTTCAAGACCAAAAACCCAAATAAAGCTATAAACCTAGAAAAAAAATCTGTCAAAAGAACAGTATACTCACAGGATAAAACTGTACCCTTCCTTTTTCTAGCATTTCTTCTGTTTGAAAGGAGTGATGCTTGGTTGTACGCCTCTTCTGAAGTGAATATGACTTATGAACAGGCAAGGAAATATTGTCAGGAAAGATACACAGACCTGGTTGCCATTCAGAACAAGAATGAAATTGAATACTTGAATAGAACACTAAGTTACTCCCCAAGTTACTACTGGATTGGAATCAGAAAAATCAATGGCGTCTGGACCTGGGTGGGAACACAGAAGCCACTTACCAAAGAGGCCATGAACTGGGCTCCTAATGAACCCAACAATAAGCAAAATAATGAGGACTGTGTGGAGATCTATATCCAGAGGAGAGTATCCTCGGGCATGTGGAATGATGAGAGGTGCACAAAAGAAAAGCTGGCCTTGTGTTACACAGGTATGGTGCATGCTGAATTAGTAGGAAGTGATAATGGTGGAATGAATGAGAGTAACACGTGAATAACAGCTATAAAAAGTTTTAGATAGTTTTAAGGTTTGCAAAGCGCTTTAAATAAATTTGATCCTGAAGTACCTACCTCAAAAGTTTCCTGTGCTGAAGGAATAAGATAATGTGTAATTTGTAACTCTAAGTCTCAATATAGTTGTTAATTATTAATAGCTAGGTGGTGCACTGGATGGAGTGCTAGATCTGGTATCAAGAAGACCTGAATTCAAATACGGCTTCAGGCACTTCCTAGCTATGTGACCTCGGGCAAGTCACCTCTCTCATCCTTTGTCTCCTTATCTGAAAAATGGGGATAATAATAGCACCTACAATTATAGCACTTCTCAGGTTTGTTGTGAGAATAAAATGAGATTATATTTGATCTTTGCAAACCTTAACACACTATAGAAATGCAAGCTAGTGTCATCATCATCATCGTCATTATTGTTATCATTATCAATATCATTACCACAATCAGCGCCTCTGTGTGTGTGTGTGTGTGTGTGTGTGTGTGTGTGTGTGTGTGTGTCTAGTGACAGTCACTGAAGCCGAGATGTGTGTGTGTCTGGAGCATTAGATGTCAATGTTCAGAGACAATGAGGAAATATGGTACCTCCCATTTGCAAAATGGTCCTGTGATTGCAAAAGTAAGCACCGCCTGATATGATTTTTGGTCTGAAACACATTAAAATGAGATTCAGGCAAGGTGAACCTAAAGAATGTTAGCTTGCCCTCTAGACAGGCTCTTAAGCTAAAATCAAAAGCCCAGCAGGCAACACGATTTGGGTGCTCTTAACAGCCCCCCTTTAGCAAGCATCCTGATGATTCATATGAAAGAGTAATAGCAGCAGCAGTGACAGTCCTTTTGGTTTCAGCCTCCTGTACCAGAAATTCCTGCAATGGCCATGGGGAGTGTGTGGAGACCATCAACAGCTTTACTTGCCAGTGCTATCCGGGGTTCACTGGGGCCCAGTGTGAGCATGGTAAGACCTGCTCTGCCTAATCCATTGCTCTATTGTTTCAACCTCACCTCATCTTCCCCCTGTCTTTGGAGCGTGGTCTCCATCACATCACTTTCCTTCTTACGCCAAAGTGAGGAATGTCAGGCTGATTTTGTTTTCTATCATAGCTGTGACCTGTGAATCTCAGGCCAATCCCGAGAATGGCGTCCTGGTTTGCAGCCATCCAGTGGGGTATTTCAATTCTTCCTGCTCTGTCAATTGTGAAGAAGGCTATGTTCCAACTAATGCTAACTCAGTGCAGTGCACTTCTTCTGGAAAATGGAGTGGACCTAGCCCCACTTGTAAAGGTATTTCACTTTTCTTCCCACTTATATTAGATGACTTTAGAAGCTATTTTAGAACATAACTCCTTCTGTCTTCCAATATATACAGTCAACTCAAGAGTCACACTAATGCATGATAGATCTTTGGCTTTGAAGGGTGTATCGTGTTCCATTTGAATAGGAATGATCCCAATGTTGTATAGATTTATAATACTTGGGACAACAACAGATATGAAACAATGCTTCTTCTCCAGTTACCTCCTTTCTTACCTATCCAACCTATTCTTCCATACTATGAATAGATTATTTTACCTTTAGACTGAAATGAAACTTTAGCTTAAAAGCAAAACCAGCCAATATTTCTACACATTTGTTGCTTTGCACTAGGGAGAATTTCTTTTCTTCCTTTCTTTTTCTTTTTAAATAAATTTATTTTTTATTTTTAGTTTACAACTCTCAGTTCCACAAGTTTCTGGGTTCCAAATTTTCTCTCCCTTCCTCTCCTTCCCCCTGCCCTCCCAAGACAGCATGTAATCCAATGTAGGTTCTACATATACCTTCATATTGAATTTATTTACATAATAGTCCAGTTGTAAAGAAGAATTATAACCAAGGGAATGAATCATGAGAAAGAAGAAATGAAACCTTTAAAAAAAGAAGGAAAAAAGAAATAACAAATAATTTGCCTCAATCTGCATTCAGATTCCATAATTCTTTCTCTGGATGTGCATAGCTTTTTCCATCATGAGTCTTTTGGAGCTGTCTTTGAACCAAGTCTATCAAAGTTAGTACCAGGGAGAATTTTAATTTGGCTTAGAATTCCTTTTCTTACAGTTCCTTTTGGGCTTGAGAAAACCAAGATTCACTTTATGTTAGCAAAGTACAGAGACTTTTAACAGATTATTCTCAATGTAGATAATCAGAAATTGACTTTCTCTGATAAGTTGGAAATCCAATATGAAAGGTCTAGTGTACTGTCCTCAAGTCTCTTATTTTAGGGCCTTCTAGAACTGTTCAAGTCCAACACAGAAGAACTACGCTGTTCTTCTGTCAAATTAATGGTCTCGCTTCTAATTTCTAGTGGTAGAGTGTGATGCATTGACAAGTCCTGCTCATGGATCCATGAATTGCTCCCAAAGCTCTGGAATCTTTCCATGGAATACAACCTGTGTGTTCGATTGTGAGTCAGGATTTGAGCTAAAGGGATCCAAGAAGCTTCACTGTAGCTCATCTGGGAAGTGGGACATGGAGAAACCAATGTGTCAAGGTAGGATATCTTAATATCAAGAGGCAATTTAAAGGGTTGGTTCTGTATTGTGTGACTAAAGGGGTCAAACGGATGGCTAATGGGAATGATATGTATGTGTGCTTTTCTGTGTGCTTCAGTGGTGAAATGTAATGCTCCCAGCCAGCCCCATAACGGCTTTGTGAAGTGTGCCCATCCCCCGACTGGAGACTTTACCTACCAATCAGTCTGCAATTTCAGCTGTGAGGAAGGCTTTGAAGTGAAAGGATCATCGCAGTTTGAATGCACAGCTCAAGGACATTGGACACAGGAATTCCCAACCTGTGAAGGTAGGACGGAGCAGCTTATTCAAATGAACTTGTGCACCAGGTTACACTCCCTATTGGCTAGATCAGGACTGTCCAAAATGGGGCTGCAGTGCGATTTATGCAGACAGCCTACAAGCATAGAAATTTACACAAATGCTTTAGTAAACGAAGCCGAGCTCCTGCAGAGCTCTCACTAAAATGGCAAATCAAAATATATTGTCTATTGTTTCAATACAAACCTAAGGTTAGACAGCCCTGGGCTAGATGTACTCATCAAAAGATAGATTCCTATTTAGAATGTAATAGGTATATGCCAATAAGAGCAATATCTTATATAAGCTGAAGATGGAAGAGGCAGAAATGTTAATGTGATGGAAATAATGGCTTCTGAGATCCTGGCCAGCTCCTGATTTTAAATCTTAAGGAGTGGTTCTATCGATGCTAGGCACAGAGTAGATACTCAAGAACATGTTGAGTGTAAATGCGTAAGTGCATATTTACATCTTCTCCAATAGAAGGACAGAGACACCGAGACCTAGCAAGCCATGTAAGAATTAGCAAACGTGTTCCTGGAGTGCCACAGGTGGCCAGAAAGAAGTGTTTGTTTCAGTCATGAAAGCCCACAATCAGGGCCCTAGGCAAAACTTCAAAGCAAGCAAAAGTTCTCTTTGGTGCCTCTTCACCTCCCATACTGAGCTCTTCTCTCCCTCCTGCCACCACCTCCACTTTGTCTCTCCAGGTCCCTAGATCTCCAGTGATTCCCTTTGATTGTCCAAAGCCCTCCCTCCCCATCCCTAGCCTTCCCAGCATATCAGAGGAACAACAAATCCCACTTCTGAGAGGTTACCACCTGCGCCTGCCCAGAATTAACCTTATTGAATGGATGAGGGAAGAAGAGTAGAGGAGAAATAAAAATTACTTCTTCCATGGGATCGAGGAGAGGAAAGAATGCATATTTAGCACTGAAATGCCACTACATCTTGAGGCTGCTTTTTAGTACACTGCATCAAGCTGCTTTGTTCTATAAGCCCTCCCAATTACTCATAAATCCTGATGAAATAGCATGGTGTATCCAGAGAACGCTGGATTTGGAGGCACAAAGTCTTAGTAGAAAATTGGTTCTTCCACTAGCTGAATGTGTGACCTGGGCCCAATTACTGACCCTCTCTGGGCCTGGATTCCTCTGTCTACAGAATGAAGGGCTCCAGGGCTGGGGAGCCTCTGAAGTCTGCTAGTTTGAACCCTATGATCCATGATCTAGAATTGGCTTCTTCTTTACCTTTGTCTTTCATGGAATGAACCTGAGTTCACTCATCAAAGTGCAAATACTTCCATGTTGCTTTGCAATCCTGACTGAGTATTTAACTTATGTCTCATTAGCAATACAGTGTAAAGCTCCCACCAGGCCTGAGAGAGGCCACATGGAATGCCTTCCTAGTTTTTCTGGAAGTTTCCAAAGTGGCTCCAGCTGTGAGTTCTCCTGTGAGGAGGGATTTATGTTGAAAGGATCTAACAGACTCCAGTGCAACTTAACAGGCGAATGGGACAAGGAGGAGCCTGTGTGTGAAGGTAGTTTTTTTTTTTAATCCAAGCTTTTTTTTCCCCCAAAACACAAGACTTTATTTCTTGAGCAGTAAGTCTATCATCGCGTTAGTCAAGAAAACTGCTCATGGTAATGGTGTGTTTGTGTGCACTTGTGTGTGTTACAGCTGTGAAATGTGATGTTGTGAGCCAGCCCCAGAATGGCTATGCGAGGTGTGCCCATTCCTCCACTGGAGACTTCACCTATCAGTCAGTCTGTAGCTTCAGCTGCGAGGAAGGCTTTGCGTTGCAAGGATCACCCCAACTTGAGTGCACGGCACGGGGGCAGTGGACACAGCAGATGCCAACCTGTGAAGGTAGGACCAAATTTCTCTCCTTTCAGATGACAACATACCAAGCCCAGAAGTTTTCCCTTAACTGAAGGGAGCTGCTAAAATTTAAAACTCATGTCATGAAATGAAGCCAGGTGCTCATTTGAGCTAACAAAGTCAGATGAAAATCTGAGTTTGGATCCTCATCATATACTAACTAGCTGTGCAGGTGGCACAGTGTCAAGAGCACCAGACTTGGAATCAGGAAGATCTGAGTTCAAATCCAGCCTCACTTACTAACTGTGTGACCATGAGCAACTTGATTAAGATTTTTGCCTGTTTCCTCATCTGTAAAATGGGGATAATAATAGCACCTACCTCACAAGGCTGTGAGGATAAAATGAGATAATATTTGTAAAGCACTTAGCACAGTGCCTAGCACATGGTAGGTGCTATATAAATGCTTAAGCCCTTATTCCTCCTGTGAAATCCTGGGCAAGAGACCTAGCTTCTCTTGCGAGGCTTCTGTTTCATTATCTGTAAAATATAGGTGGTAGTTTCAACGGCTTCTTATGTCCTTTCTGGATCTAAATATATGATCCTGTGATCAGTTCTTATAGTTAAGAGGCTTACTGTCTACTAGGAAGCTAAGACATAAACATAACCATCATATATGTGGTTGTTGTTGTTATCATTCAGTTGTGTCCTACTCTTTATGACCCTATTTGGAGTTTTCTTGGCAAAGATACTGCAATGGCTTGTCATTTCTTTCTCCAGCTCATTTTACAGATGAGGAAATTGAGGCAAACAGGGTTAAGTGACTTGCCCAGGGTCACACTTTATTTCTTGAGCAGTGAGCCTATCATTGCATTAGTCAAGCAAACTGCTCATGGTAATGGTGTGTGTGTGTGTTACAGCTGTGAAATGCAATGCTGTGAGCCAGCCCCAGAATGGCTCTGTGATATGTGCCCATCCCTCCGCTGGAGACTTCACCTACCAATCAGTCTGCAATTTCAGCTGTGAGGAAGGCTTTGCATTGCAAGGATCATCCCAACTTGAGTGCACAGCCCAGGGTCAGTGGACACAGCAAGTGCCAACCTGTGAAGGTAGGACTGAGCTTAGGTTCATTTTTTTCTTCCAAAAGTATTTTCTTTTATTTGTGAAAGTGAAATTGCGATAGTTTATTTCAAAGAAACAAACCCCATAACTTTGATGACTAAAATATAAACCAAAGTTTTAATTAAAAATTACCTTGGATTTTTAGGCGGTTGATCAGCTGTTAGGGGTCACTTAATTCCTAGATAGTAATTAAAGCCTTGATCTTAATTCTTTTATGCTGGAAACATAAATGTATATATTTTTCGGGTCTCTAGTCTGAAACAGGTAAATTTTAAGTTGAGAGGGATTAAGTTACTTACAATCATATACTACTTTTCGTATTATAGACTAGTTTACTCAGATGATTTGCAGGATTATTTCAAAGAAATATGCCAGCTAGCCTAGAAACAGAGAAGTTTTGGAGGGGGAATTCAGTGCATGTGTTTTAACCAGCTTGACTATTTCCCGCCAGACTTTTCTTAACCTCATGCATCTCTTTCTTTGATGTCATTTCTAGTGGTACAATGCTCTACCTTGAAAGTCCCTGAGGAGATCAACATGACCTGCGATGGAGACGGGAATTTTCTCTATGGCACCAGATGTGTGTTTGAATGCTCCGAGGGATGGAAACTCAATGGCTCAGATTCCTTGGCATGCAGAGCCACAGGAAGCTGGTCTGGGATGCTGCCTTCCTGTGAAGGTAATGTGCTAGGGTTGGCTCACTAAGAGGGTGTGGGCTGAAGTGCAGAAAGGGAATTATCTGCCTATTTCAGGAAATGATGTCAGAAGGGACAACTGCTGGTCCTCATGCACTTATTCCTTTAACTAATCAGTTGTTATGTGTGTGTCACATATAAGAAACATTGCTGGGCTCAGGAGATACAAAAACAAGATTAATAAAAAGTCTCTGACATCAGAGATGTTACATTCTTTAACCAGAAGATCATATAGGTTAATAAGCTACAGAACCTTTAAATCCACAGGGATGGGAGAAAACAGGACAATATATACTCGTTATTGTTTAGAGGATGGGTCAGCAAACTATGGCTGGTGAGTCAAATCTGGCCCATTACTTGTTTTTGTAAGATTGTGAATTAAGAATCGTTTTTAAACCCAGCTGTACAAAAACGGACGGTGGGCCAGATTAGGCCTGAGGGTAGCAGTTTGCTGATTCCTGGTTCATAGCAAAGGTTCTTAACTTAGGGTCTATAGACTCAGGAGATCCATGAACTTAGTCGAGAAGAAAATTGGTCTTTATTTTGACTAATCTCTAACTAAAATTTAGCATAGCCTTTAATTAGGGAAAAATATCCTTCTGAGAAGGAGTTTCTAGGCTTCATCAGACCACCAAAGGAGTTTATGCCAGAAAAAAGGTTAAGAATCCCTGGTTTAGGTCACTTCTGCTCTGGAAATAGGAGACTCCCTCCTCTTACTTGGGGACACTTTCCATCCAATCAATAGCATTCCTTTGAACAAAATCCATTGCTAGTTAAGTCTTGATGAACGATTTGACCCCCTTACATTCTACCTAAAATAAAAATGCCAAATGTAGTAAATGATCCTCTCTTATCAATAGGAGAAAAGGCTTAGGGGAAGGGACTTTAAATTTATGTGCAAGTGTCTTCCTTCTTCTGAATTTCTGAATGTCTCTTTTCTTCTTCATTCCCTTAGCTCCTAAGGGGTCAAATACTTCCCTGGTCATTGGCCTGGCTACTAGTGGGACCTCCCTCTTGACAACAGCATCATTTCTTATTTGGCTCGCAAAACGTCTTCGAAAGAAAGGTGAGTACCCCTTCTGCAGCTCTTCATGAATACTTTACAAATACACTTCTGGAAATAATTTACACAGAAGAATAGGTGAATGAAGGAAGAGGTCATAATACCTCTTACAAATGCAGCCTAGGATTTTGGTTCTACTGTATATAACCTGGGTTTGACTAGAGGAAGTCTGGCAGGATGAGTGACAGTAGGCAGCCAGTGGCAATCTCAGGGTGGGGAATAATGGTCCAAATTAGCAGCAACAGATTCAGTGTTAAGAGGCAATATGGCACAGGAGAGAGAAGGCCACCCTTGGAATTGGGAAGATTAGGATGTAGGTCCTGCCCTGATAGACACTAGCCGTGTGACTTTGGGGAAAATCATTTTCTCTTTTGGTGATGCAGGAAATTCTAAGATTATACGTTCCCCAAAAGTTGCTGAAATGCATCAGTGGAGAAAATTTCTAATCCAGGGTTCCCCACCACAATGAAAATTACCGGTCTAGATCAAAAGGAGGGTCACCATTACAGAAAAGGAGGGTTGAAAGAAATGCTCCTGAGGTCTATTTCTTGAAAGTCCCAGGCTTAAATCAGAGCTGAGGAGATCACAGGATAATAGATTTAGAACCTGAAGGCAATTTAGAGGTCATTTAGTTCTTCCTCTTCATTTTATGAGGAAACTGAGTCACAGAGAGGTTGGGGGTCTTGACTGAGGTTACATTGTTCTGTGATCATTCAAGCCTTATCAGTAACTGATCTTTCAAAACAATATCAGATATGTAAAAAGAGTTAAGGGCTGAGAGCTCAACTGCCAGAAAGGATAAATTTAAAAATAGGGAATGAGGGAAATAATTCAAAATTAGTTTTATTATTTCATGATACTTAATGATTTTCTTTCTTTGTCTTGCAGCAAAGAAATTTTCTCCCGCTAGGTAAGTTTTAGCTTTGTGTATATATGAAATCTGTCAGCTAACATTTTACACAAATATTTCCCCCCTTTTCTACTGGAGAACAGTGGTTTACCTTGTCTTGTCTTACATGTTTTACAGTAGCTGCCAGAGTCTTGATTCAGATGGAATCTACCAACCTTCTTCTGAGTTAATTTAAGTCCAACAGGATTAGGTAAGCTGTCTACCTTTACTAAAAATCCATTTGGTTATCACCGTCGTCATCCTTTATTCATATGGCATCAGCTCTATTGAACTAGACTTTCCCTGGTTTCTGAGGCTAATTGCCATACCTTATTTGCAAGGAACAATACAGCAATCTAATGAGCCATTTCATTCTTTTAACCATGCAACAGAAATTTATGGCATGTCATGTACTTCTGGCAGAGCACAATTGAACACTTTAGGTCAGGCCAATTAGCTGTTGGTATCTCAATACTCCCTTTTCAATGACAGCAGGGCTAGGGATGTTCTAAGTGTTTGATGAATTGGATTTGCCAATTAACAATTTTATTCCAATTCAATAACATTTGTCTCATACCCACCGTGTACAGAAAGCCCTGTGTTAGGTATTAGGGGAGACACAAGTCTCATTAAGGCATGGCCCCTGTCTTCACTGATCTTTACCTTCAAGGCATTTTGCATTCACAAATAGTTGCATCTACAAATTTTTTTTATAAAAAGATTGGGATTGGCTGGGTAGATAAAATTGCACACATAAATTATGACTTTGGCCTCGCTAGAACAAAGTGTTAAGAGCAGGCAGGTTTCAGATCTTGTGAAGGTTCTGAAAAGATTTGCTATTGTTTTGACAGGAATTGGAGATGCCTTTATAGACATGTCCTAGAAAACTAGGCTTTTCAGCCACGTGCCTCGCCACTGGAGACAACTCGTCTCCTCAAGAGGAAAATCTTCGTTGGATCCTTGGTCTTTCCATGCCTATAAATCACAACCTTGGCAACCGCAAATAACTTCTGCTGACCAAGTCTAGGTGACGAGGGCTATCCTGTTTTTCACTGGGAAGAGTCAGTTTCCACTTAGTGTGTGTGAATATACCCTTCAAAATATGGATTGTCTTATAATAGACTGACCAACCAACTAGTTATTGTTAAGCCCTTATAAATGTAACAGAAAAAGGGCCTTAATGTTGGGATTACATTTCTTGTCAGAACTTTGAAGTTCTTTGGTTCTTTGCAAATGGCGTGAGTCTATCACTCACAGAATACAGGTGAACAGGTGTTGCGAGGTAATGATATTTGCCTTTGTCAAATGTAAAGTGCCATGTAAACAGGAATGAGTATTATAACTTATCAGGTGTTTAGAAGATCCATGGGTATCTTTTGCTGGGAGAAATTCTGGTGCTAATTAAATATTGAAAAGAAATTCTATAATTTCAAATGTTCCAAGGGAGACAACATTGACAAAAGCTCTGAAAAGTGCAAACCATAGTCATTCCTACTGACCAAACTGTGCTGGGATGGCAGATCATTGATCTGGGGTACTTTTATTACTGTAGGATTCAGTATAGCAAAATGTGCTTAGAGATTATTAGGTGATTTTTTTTAAGATTTGTGACCATCTACATGGAATGTTCTATGATTCACAAAACATTAAAACTATCCTTTAGTAGTGCTTTTGGGGACAAGTAGGTAGCACCATAGTGCACAGAGGGCCAGGCCTGGAGTCAGGAAGACTCCAGAAAATTTCCCAATTTCCAGTTCCCCATTAATGTCTGGAAAGCCTGAAACAGTGACTGCTTTGGTTTCTGCAATGGCCGCCCTAGTGCTACAAGACGTGAGACGGACTTCTGTGCTTTCATCATCAGTTGGGCATATCAAGGCCTATTGTACATATTGAAGCATCTTGTGCATTTTGGGGCATAACGTGCTAGGGAGATGGTGGCTGTTTGCAAGTAGTTGGATCAAAAGTCAATTTGGCATGCAGTTAGGAATTTGCAGAGCAAAGTAAAAGCACACTGTACATAGGGCTGTCCCTACCAATAACATCTTACGATAACATCCTATGAGCAAACCCCACTGTAAACTGCAAAACCTGTCTATAATAAGTGTTTTGTAAACATTAAAGTGCCATGTAAATGCTAACTATTTTTTATTAATAACAGCATTTGGCTGATCAACCATTTATAACATCATTCCTATGGAATGAATCGCCATTAGTAATGTCATTGTCTAACATGGAGTTTTTGTAGACCCAATTATGGTATTAGGTAGATTATGCCTATACTAAACCAAAACCTTTTTTGGCAAATAGTAGAAGGAGACTTTATAGTACTCAGGTTGTAGTATGAATGACTATGTCTCCTAGAATTTTAAAACATTGTTAATATGTATGTGTGTGAAATACTTGTATTGAAAAACTTGTATGAGCTTTTGAGGTTTTGTAGAGATTTTATAATATGACTTTTAAAAATAAGTTTTTAAAATATTTATTTATATAATATGTACCTATTTTGTTCTTTATTATTCAATAATAAATAATAAAGATTTTTATAACAGTCTTTGTGTATGGATTTTGTATTTGTACCGAACACAAGTATTCTGGGTGGAGCTTCCATGTGTAGGGAAGGAGAGGGCCCCACATGTGTAGTGAGGGGTTCATGTACAGCAAGGCTTGTCATTATGTGTCTTGAAAAGAGACAGAATAGACATCTCTAGCCTCTTCTCTCTCCATTATTCCTCAAAGGAGAATTCTATTCCTGCCAGGAAGGGAAGCAGGAAATTGGTGCTGGAGACTACTCTGCTCTCCTCAGGGAAAGGGGGATACCAGACTTGAAGCATATCTATCTACTTCCTTAAATATTGTTTTTTTTCTAGGAAATATAACTGGGTTCCATATAACTTCTGATCATATGTAAAACCTTCACTTCTCTCCTGACCTTGAGTCCAGAATCGCACCAATTACCTACAACAATTCGAAATTACATTTTAAACTCAACATGTTCCAAACAGGACTCATCTTTTCCTCCAAACTCACCTCTCCTCAGAGCCTCCCTGTTACTTTTGAGGGCACTACCATCCTTATAGTTAGCCAGGCTTTCAAATGTTATAATTCTTCACTGCTCATTCACCTCACATGTCCCATCAATTGCCAAATCTTGCCATTTCTGCCTCTACAAAAACTCTTATAATGTCTTCTTTCCACTCACAGAGCCCCCACCACAGTTCAAGCACTCATAACTTCTCACTGGGCCTATTCCAAAAGCCTCCTTGGCTCTCTCCACTCCAGCTCTCCTCACTTTGATCCACAATCCCACAGCTACCAAAGGGATTTTCCCGGAGTATAGGTTTGACCATCTCACTCCTCCTCTCAATAAACTTCAATGGCCCCTTATTAGTCAACAATCAACAAGCATTTATTAAGCACTTACTATATACTAAGCACTGGGGATACAAATACAAGCAGAAAGACAGTCCCTATCCTTAAGGGGCTTTCATTCTGTTGGAGAAAGACAAAACATAAAAGGAAGCTGGAAAAGGAGTGTGGGATGGAGGAAGACATGAAGGTGTTCAAGATGGTAGAAAAAGTCTATAGAGTCAGGAGCGGCCTAGAGAGGATGGCCTGGGATCCTTCTTAAAATGGAAATTCTGGGAAGAACCAACCAATCAGAAATAGAGGCTGCAGGGGTGGAAAGTACTTCTAATATGTGAAATCTAGGGGTGGAGTGAACTTCCAGGGTAAAGAGGTTCTAGGGCACGGTAGAGAAAGTCCAGAGAGTTGGGGATGCAGCCTGGAAAGCATCCTTTAGGGTTTCTAGGTTCAAAGATAAACTCTTTTGTTGGTATGGAAGACTCTGCATAATTTGACCCCTTCCTACCTTTCCAGTCTTCTTACACATTACTCATCTTCTAAGCGTTTCGTCCAAATGTTAATCATAAAGTGCCAATACAGGAAGAGAAGAATTGGGTGGTTAGCCCAGGGCTGCATAGCTATTTGGCATCTGAGACAGGATTTGAACTCAGATCTTCCTGGTTCTAAATCCAGCTCCCATCTCTACACCAGTGATTCTTAGATCTACTTATCCATCTCTACACTCTCTACTGACCTTCACTCTCACAGCTTCAATTGCCTACTGGACACTAGAACTGGATACGCCATAGACATCTTAAACTTAACATGGCCCAAACTGAATTCAGTATCTCTTCCCCCCAAGCCCTCTCTTCTTCCTAATTTTTCTAATGCTGTTGTAGTCCCAGTCCCCAAACCTTCTGGTATGGGAGTATCTCCTTATTGGTGAAAATCAATACTGCATGGTTGTTTCAAGGACAGGGGGTTATCTCTAAATTATCCTGTATATAGCATGCTCGCACATAGCTGTCTACATGTTGTCTCCCTCATTGGACTGTGAGCTCCTTGAAAGCAGGGACTACTCTTTGCCTTTCTTTCTATCCCCAGAGTTTAGCACAGCACCTGCCACACAGTAGGCACAGTGGACTTGATTCTATCACTCTGCCATAAATGACTATAAGTAGCAAGGCCAATGATGAGATTGTGATAGTCTAAAATGGAAGCTATTGTGACAGTAAAAGTGGCTAGAGTCTGTAATGGATGTAATGGATGGCTGTAATAGGAATGAATTGAGAAGATGGGGTCCATGAGAGAGATGCTGGCGAGATAGCACCTACAGGACTTGATAATGATAAAAGCTGTTAGCCTGAGTAGGTAGGAGGGTAATGGGGGTCATCGATAGAAAGAGCACAGTTAGAGGAAAGGATAAGGTCCTTTGTTTGTTTTTGTGGAAGAGGAGTTCAATATGGGCCCTTCCAAGTGGTCCTGAAGACAACTGAGGCAGGGTGGTGTAGTGAATGGACAGAGTGCTAGCCTTGGAATCAGGAAGACCTACCTGTGTTCAAATCTTGCCCCAGATACTTACTAGCTATGGGCCCATGGGCACGTTAATGTCTATGAGTGTCAGTTTCCTCATCTGTAAAATACAGGGATTATACTGGATGTCTCTGAGGACCCTTGCAGCCCTAAATCTTATGACCCAGAATCCTTTACAATATTGGGTGTCCCCACCACAGGAAAGTTGCAGAAAAACTTGCATGATGTGAGAAGGTGGGACTGGGTTATGGATGACTTGTTCCGTTGGAGGGAGCTCCCACACGGAGAGGATCCATGAATTATTGAAATGAATGAAAGATAAGAGAGAGAAAAGAGAGAGAGAGAGAGAGAGAGAGAGTGAGAGAGTATGAGGACACTGGGTACCTGAGAAAGATGAATGAATGTCACTGAGCAGGCAAAAGAGAGGGAACACCACTGGGCGAATCACTTACTTTATTTTTTATTTTATTTTCCAGGTTTATTATGGTGGCATATACTCCAAAAAGTTTAAGGACTGAGGTTAATAGCAGTAAATATTTAATAAATGATTGTTTAATTGAAAAGAAGAAATTAATAAAATCACAACTAAACCTGTGGCTTTCTATTTATGTGGTTTTCAAATTATTTAACCACAAAAGAAAAAAAAACAACCGAAAAGAGCTTATTGCTCTAACCTACCTAATGTGATTAAACTATGCAAGCTATGGACTCTTTTTTCAAATTTATTTTTTATTTTTAGTTTACAACACTCAGTTCCACAAGTTTTTGAGTCCCAAATTTTCTCTCCCTTCCTCTTCTCTCCCCTCATCCCCTAAGACGGCATATAATCCAATACAGGTTCTGCATATACCTTCACATTAAACTTATTTTCACAATAGTCAAGTTGTAAAGAAGAATTAAAACCAATGGCTATGGACTCTTTAATCAATTGATCCATTTTAATGATTAATGTGATAACAATAAATAATAATTCACAGTCATGTCGTGATTAAAAGTTTAAAAAACGCTTTCCTTATGTCAGCTCTGAGGCAATCTTTTTTTTCCTTTCTTTACATTATCAAAGCTATTTTGTTCTATCATATACCTCCTATGTTGTAATGATACCTAATGATACTGGCTTTCTTTTGTCCATCCCACCTTTTGGCTGTGGTACCATAAAGCACATCCACTAGGGGGTGACCAAGGGAAGAGAGAGGAGAGAACATTCTCACCAGTCAGCCTGCTTTTCTTTTCCTTCTGTTGAGGTTTGGTGGGGCACAGGAGAGGTAATGACATTTGTATAAAATATATTTTTATACTGTGTGTATTTTTACTATCTAGTACTTTCTATTCCCCCATTACCACAGATAGTCAAGAGATAAGTATCCTGTCAAAAAAATAAATAATCAAGCTAGTGGTTCATCTCTTTTTTGGGGAGGTGTTCAAGGACAGAGGGGGGACAGGATGTGGGGTGGGGTTGGGCTGCCACAATAGGGGAACTAAGTGTTTTGAGAGGCATTTGGTACATTCTCAGGGTACCAGAGCAGCACTCGGATGAGGGAAAGAAGCTTGGGTGACCCACACTGAGCTTGAAGGCTGAACTACTGCAGAGGAAACTAGAGGAGAGCTAAGCAGTTACCATGGTGAGCCTCTTCATTCTCAGAGACCTTGAGAAAGTCAGATCAGGAGATGACTACCCTTGGAAATATGGAAGGGTTGGCAAATGGGCAAAGAACCATCAATTCAAATTACCTCTTCAGATGAAAACATGGGTGTTGGATAAGGCATAGTAATGGCAGGTTCAAAGAGATGACAGCAGGCTTTTTTACTCATCTTTCTAATTATATCTCACTGCCCTTGGACAGGGACCTCAGTTGGGAAGAGAGGCCATCCCACGCAATTGAAATTCATTAGGAAATAAGCATTTTAACAATAAAAATTATGATTAAGTAATGTAGAGTGACAAAGATGCACTAAAGGAATTGGAGTTTGATGCTTTGATTTCTCTTGAAATTGTGAGCTTGTTATCTGGGTAAAAATTATTTTCCTGTGGCTGAACATTGCAATTGGATTTCTTTTTATTTCCAGCAATTGGCCCATCACCATTTTTCTAGAGATGGGCAGCACTGTGGTCCCATAACCTAGAATCTTTATTGAGCCTGGATGCTTTGTAATGTCCCTGAAAACCCTTAAATCATAGCATAGGACAGTAGAAAGAACATTAGTCCAGGAGCACCTGAGTTCAAAGCCCTCCTCTGTCACTTACTACCTGTATGACCTTGGGCAAGCCACTTAACCTCCATGTACCTCAGTTTCCTCATCTATAAAATGGGGGGGAGTTGGACTAGAGGGCCTCTGAGGATACTTCCAACTCTAGATTCTATGATTTTTGTTATGATAACCTTACTTTGAATTATAAGATCATAGAGCTAGACTCACAAGGCCATCTAATTCATCACACTCACACACACATCATTTTGCAGATGTGGAAACTGATGCCCATGTAGATTAAGTGGGTTGTGAGTAGTAAAAAGCAGAGGGTGGGAGGGACCTAAACTTCTTTACCTCAATAATTCAAGGATCCATAATTTTGTTGGTCTGAGAACTCTTTTCACTGACTCACTTCACTGACTTCATTGAAGTCTTTCACTGACTCACTTCACTGACTTCACTGAAGTCCTTCTGCAATAGCAAGTTAATCCTGAGAGTTGCCATAGACAAAATCATCATTAACTTACAGCCAAACTACTACTATTAGGCTGGTCTTTGAAAACAGGTATATGGCCCATTCTCTTAACCCATCTTCCCTAAGTCTATTCATTTTAAGAAGACTGGTCAGAACCTGTGCTCTACTGGGCCACCATTCAGGATTCAAGGGTCATCTCTGCTCCAAGCCAAGGCATTGGAGAGGACTTCACAGAGGGAGATTCAAGGGTCTAAGATGATGTTGTCTGAACTAGCCCTAGGACAGAAACACAACAACAATACTGCAAAATGTACAAAACCAACAGAGGTGGCGCTTGGTAATTATGGAAAGAAGCACATGCCCAGATATCCTTTTTGTGGAGGCATCAACTTTGGAGAAGAAGAACCCATTTTGCTTCTGAAAACCACCCTGAGAATCTGCCTATGCTCTTGTCCAGGAAGTCTCTCCATGTTAGTGTCTCAGTAGGTGATACACACCTGCCATTTTTTTTTTCATTTTGCAGAAATCCTTCTGGAAATATCAGCCTCGCCTTGGGGGCCAGTGGGGAGTCCTAAAGCTGTGGACCCTAATAGTCCTTTATTATGGTAAGATGGATAATCGATTTGTTTTGCTTATAAGCCTTTCCATTCCATTCGGTTGTTTGTTTCTGGAAGCAAGGAAATCAGCTCTTGGCAAAATTGTAGATTAGTCTTTTGGCTTTATCCACCCCAGGTATGTATGGTCCTTTCCACCCTTTTAGTGCTAGCCCTTTGTCTGTTCTTTCTTCCTCCCCTCTTTCTCTGTAGGTAATTTTCCTGTGTCTGCTTCCTGCTAAAATGGTAGCTGCTAAGGCTTGAAGAGAGGTATGATGGCGTAGTTCAAAGAGCACTGGATTTATTGTAGAACCTGGATTTAAATCCTGTCTTTGCCATTTACTAGGGCAGTGAGGGGGGGCGCCATAGTGCACAGAGTGCTGGGCCTGGGGTCAGGAAGACTCATCTTCCTCAGTTCAAATCTGGCCTCAGACACTTGCCTCAAGTTTCCTCATCTGTAAAATGAGCTGGAGAAGGAAAAGGCAAACTACTCTAGTACCTTTGTCAAGAAAATCCCAAATGGAGTCATGACGAGTCAGACACGACTGAAAAAGACAACGACAACAAATCTATCATTTACTATTTATCTGCCCTTAAGTATGTCACAGTACCTCTTTTTTTTCTCATTTCTCTCACCTGTAAAATGAGGAAGCCAGACTCTAAAATCTCAAAGACTTATCCATTTAATTTCAAACCTGTGACTCCCTTGGCTGAAGAGGGCATGCCTCTTTCTAGTGATATTTATATTTTAATCTAGTTAAAAATAATTATTCTTCAAGATAAAAAGATGAAAAAGATAAAAGATATAAAAAATCATCAGTATTCAAAGGAATGAAGCTATTATATAACTTCCAATATAAATTATATAAGTGATAAGTTATTCTATAAGTTATAAGATATTATCCAATGTTTAATATATGAGGCAAGGTAGTTCTTGGAGTCAGGAGGATCTGGGTTCAAGTCCTTCTGTTGCTGTTCAGTCATTTCAAGTTGTGTCTGACTCTTCATGACCCTACTTTGGATCTTCTTGGCAGAGATACTAGAGTGCTTTGCCAGTTCCTTTTCCAGCTCATTTTATAGATGAGAGAGTTAGGTGACTGGCCTAGGGTCATCCAGCTGGGAAGTGTCTGAGGCCAGATATGAACTCATGCAGATGAGTCTTCCTGACTCTATGCCAGGTGCTCTGTGCACTAGGACACTGCTTGGCTGCCCTTGGGTTCAAGTACTACTCCTCTATATATAACCATGTCACTAAGGGCAAGTCATCTTTCAATTCCTTAATTTATAAATTATATATGACAGATGACTTGCTGATTTCCATCATTTGGGAGGGTTTTCCATACTGGGAGTTCCACATACTGATGAAATCACTGGTCAACTCCTTCCTATCCTCTCTCTCACTCTCCCCCAGGATACTAGTCAAGTCATGTCAATGAACATTTATTAAGTGCCTACTACATGCCAGGCAATTTGCAGAGATTTGAGGATACAAAGAATGGTAAAAGATACTTCCTCCTCTCAAGGAGCTCACAATCTAATGGAGACAACATGCAGACAATTTTGTACAAATAAGATCTCTGCTGGATAAACTAGATATAATCAACAAAGGGAAGGCACTAGCTTAGAGGGAAATGGAAGATATCTCCTAGAAGTTGGGATTTTGGTCAGGACTTGATAGAAGCTAGGAAAGTCAGGAAGCAGAGATGCAGGGGGAAAGCATTCCAGGCATGGCGGGCAGTAGGTGAAAATGCAGAGAGCTGAGAGATAGAGTATTGTTTTGGGAGTCAATTGGGGTTAAGTGACTTGCCCAGGGTCATAGTTATTAAGTATGATCTTAACCCAGGTCCTCCTGCTCTATCCATCTTACCATATAGCTGCCACCAAGGAGGCGAGTGACCTTGGATCTTAAAGCACGTAAAAGAGGGTAAATTTCAGAGGACTGGAGAAGTAGGAAAGGTCCAAGTTTGGAAAGGCTTTAAAAGCCAAACAGAGAATTTTACATGTGATGCTACAGGTAATGAGGAGCCCCTGGAATTTACCGAGCAGGTTGGGGGTAATATGGTCAGATCTATGCTTGAGGAAGATCACTTTGACAGCAGGATGGAGGATGGACTGGAGCGGGGAGATGGTGCCACACAACTTGGCACTCACTTATACACTCTTGAATTTCTTGTTAATTGTTTCATGTGGGTTAGTCTGCTAAGCTCAACCATACTGTGAAGTCTTTGAGGTCAGAGAATGTGGTCCATATCTCTCAGAGCATCTAGTCACAGTGCCGGGAACAGAGCTTAATAAATCGTTTGGTTGATGATTAGGTGATGTGTGCCACCCTCTGAAAAGACATCATAAAGAGGCTGATTATCTGAGCTTCTCCTGAGGCCAGTTCTGAACAGTTTCCTACCTGACATTCAGTGCTGTAACTGACCTCACAGGACTGAAGAGCTTCCTATTAGGTATTCTAGCACTAACAGTCTATAAGTCCATGGATTTGGGACCAAATTTGTGATTTTACTGGTATAGGGAGCCCCTCGGTGAGCAAACTCCTTCTACCTGTGCAGGTTACCCCTTGTGTCCATGTCTTTTTTTCTTAATAGTGTCAATTGTGTGGTGGCTAGAAAGCCATCATTGGAGGCAGAAAGATAGAACTCTGGTACCTACTGGCTTTGTGACCCTGGGCAAGTCACTTAACCTTTAAGTACTCCAGGCCAGCTATTATCTCATACATAAGGATCCCTGATGGCCACATACTGATTTAGAAAACAACATACTAACATTATCTATATTCTCTTGTATCTGGAGGGAGGAGGGGACAGTTAGGTGGAGGAGCAGATAGAACACTAGGTGTGAAGTCAGGAAAACTCATCTTTCTGAGTTCAAATCTGGCCTCAGACACATACTAGCTGTATGACCCTGGGCAAGTCACTTAGCCCTGTTTGCCTCAGTTTCTTCATCTGTAAAATGAACTGGAGAAGGAAACGGCAAACCACTCCAGTGTCTCTGCCAAGAAAACCCCAAATGGGGTCACAAAGAGTCAAGCACAAGTGAAAATGACTGAACAACAACAACAAATTGTATTGTTCAGCCCATGCTCTAGGCAAGTCTCTAAGGCTATAGTTAAAAGAGAAAGTGTTGACCTACATTGGTAGGAGGAATTTCCTCCCCAGGAACTCCCTATACCAGTAAAATCACAAGATCCTACTTCGTTCCACAGCAGCATCTTGGCTGTAATAGCAATACCCACCATTTCTAAAATGCTTTGATCCTCACAACAACCCATAGGAGATACTATGATCCTATTTTACAGATGAGGAAACGGAAGCAGACAGAAATTGTGACTTGCTCAGGGTCACACAGCTAGTGAGTGTGTCTGAGGCAGGATTTGAATTCAGGTCTTACTCATGAAACTTGACTCTAGATCCTGGACTCTTTCTACTGCACCACCTAGCTGCCTCTGTATGTAATTTGAATTTGGTCACTATGCTTTCTTTGTCCATGCTATTTTATTCAATCAACAAGTTTTTATTAAGGACCTACTATGTGCCAGGCACTGCACTATGTGTTGGGGATACAACCACAAAGAATGAAACGATCCTTGTTCGTAAAGACTTTTTATTATTCATGTGTGGTAGTAAAATACTACCTTGTTCGTGTACTTACCCATACATACTTGTCTCTTCCAATTGGTTGCAGACTCTTCAAGGTTAGGTCCCACATCTACTACTTATTTGGGTCTTTGATATTGTCGAGTGCTGCTCCACATACTCTCAGAACTTAATGAATCTTGATTATGCTGACTTGGCAGCCTTGTTATAGAGCTACTATTGTTCCACATGGACCATGAGGAGATAGCAATTGTATATAATTGTGTGTGATTGGATAGTCATTGTGCAATTACCATTTGCTACTGGTTCTCCTAAAGACTCCCATTGAAAGGACATCACTAGCCTTCTTTGACTTGTTTCAAAGAAGCTAGGGGCGCCATAGTACCTATGGGGCTGGGTTTGGAGCCAGGAAGATCTGAGTTCAAATCCAGCTTCAGATACTGTGTAACCCTAGGCTTCACTTACCCTCTGTCTGTTTTCTCATCTATAAAATGGGGGTAATAATAGCCCCTATCTTTCAGAGTTGTGAAGATCAAATTAGGTAACAATTATAAAGTCCTTAGCATAGTGCGTTCAGTCATTCACGACCCCATTTAGGGTTTTCTTGGCAGAGATACTGGAGTGGTTTGCCATTTCCTTCTCCAGTTCATTTTACAGATAAGGAAACAAGGTGAAATGACTTGCCTAGGGTCATACAGTTAGTAAGTGTCTCAGGCCAGATTTGAACTCAGGAAGATAAATGTCTTCTTGACTGCAGGCCTGGTGCTTTATCCACTGCATGACCTAGCTGCCCTACTTAGCACAATATCTGGCACATATTAAGCACTCCATAAATGTTAGTTTTAATTATTGTTATTATTATATCATCAGACACTTAAGGAGCACCTACTGTGTGTAAGACGTGATTTAATCAATCACTTAAGGCAAAAGCATTTGGAAAATGGCTAGAAACAGTGGGTGGAAATTCAAAAAGGCAAATTTAGTGGTAGAGAACCATGAAGGCAACCCAAAGTAGAATGGACTGCTTCAGGAGATAGTGGACCTCCCCTCTCACTGGACATCTCCAAGCAAAGGCTGGATGACCTGTTGGTGGGTATGTTACAGAGAGGATGCTTGTTCAGATATGAATTAGACTACATGGTCATTAAGGAGATACTGTGATTTGTAAGAGGCACGTCCTAGCATCGTGATGCTCTCAGAAGAAATCACGTTTCAGTAACAAATATAATCCTTCTAGAAAGAAAGTCATTATCATTCATATTCTGATTTCACTACTCCCCCAAGCAGTAATGGCTACAAAATTGTCTCAGGAAAAAAAATTCTGGCCCTGAAATTTTTCAGAGCCAAATTGCATTAATGTCTCCTAATCTGATTTTTTTTATCTATAAAATAATGATAATGATACTCATACTACCCAACTCATAGGGCTGCTGTCAGAAAAGTGCTTTGTACTTTGTATACAGCCTTACTCTTCTAGACACCTCCAAAGGGAAAGCACTCTATTTTATAGCGAGTTAGGTTAATTATGTTTTGAAGCTAAGTCTTATCAGTCCTTCTGGTCACTAAGGAAAGGCAAAATGAGAAGTTCTTGAAAGTTATTGCGAAATTTCTTTTCAATCATTTGAAAACATTTTGAGAAGCAGTGGTTTGTCGGTTTTTTTATGACAAGAACAAAATTATAAGCGATCCACAAGGGCTCATCTCTTGGATAAAGCAACAGGTCTGTTTGAATATGGAACTAAAATTGAGATAGCATAAATAAAGTAGCAGAAATTGTAGAGGGGTAAAGGGCAAGGCTGAGTTTAAGGCCAGGTACTGTCGCGAGATAGCACAGCAGCCTCCAGTGAGTCTTTTCCCCTTTCTAGGCTCCTGTTTTTCTTTCTGTGATAATAATAAAGATAATTAAAGCTAGCATTTATATAGTGCTTTAAGGCTTACAAATCACTTTATAAATATCCAATTTTACCCCTGCAACAACTCGGGAAGACAGGTATTTTTACAGATTTTTTTTTTTTTTTTTACAGATTAGGGAACTGAAACAGAGATAGAATAATTTGTCCAGGGTGACACAGCTAGGAAGCGTTTGAGGACAGATTTGAACTCAGATCTTTTTGATTCCAAGTCTAACTCTCTATCCAGTACATTACCTAGCTATCTCTAAAACAATAGGGATGGACTAATAGATGACGTGATGGTCTTTTTAACTTTAGCATGCATGCTTGTTGGATTGAATTCTATGAGACTTTGGTTAATCCCACTCATACTGATGTTTTCCAGATTTCCTGGCACTGCGTGGAGGTGACTGCTGGACTTACCATTACTCTAAAAGGCCCATGACCTGGGCCAAGGCAAGAAAATACTGCCAGACAAATTATACAGATTTAGTAGCGATACAAAACAAGGCAGAAATTGTCTACCTGAACGCCACGCTTCCTCTGAGTCGTTATTACTACTGGATTGGGATCCGGAAGATAGAAGGCATTTGGACTTGGGTGGGAACAAATAAATCGCTCACTGAAGAAGCAGAGAACTGGGGTGAAGGGGAGCCTAACAACAAAAAGTCCAAGGAGGATTGTGTAGAGATCTACATTAAGAGGAATCAGGATGCAGGCAAATGGAATGATGACTCGTGCTTGAAGTCAAAGGCTGCACTGTGCTACCAAGGTGCGGAAGCAGCCCCCTCTGTGCTTTTTTACTTAATAGCTCCCAGAGTAGGAAGGGGCTGAGTCTATCAGAGCAACTGAACCAGGACATTTTAGGGAAACAGGAGGCAACTCAGTACAAGTTGGGAGGATTTTGGTTCATTCCAATACAACTCCCCTCCTAGCTCCATCTGGGGAATATTTGAACTGTGCAGAGTAAAACTTGAATTGTAGTGTTTCTGGGTATTTCTATTCTTTGAGGATATGTGCACACGTGCACAAACTTTGTCTGTAAGTGGCCAAGAAAGAGATCTAAAATAAACTGCAGCAAGATGTGAAGGAGGCTAGGGGGATAAGAAGCAGAAAGGTCACTTCCCTAATAATAGGACCTGGGAACTGAAACTTAAAAGCAGAGAGAGTGAGCAAGTTGATAGCTTAATCTAAAAAGAAGAAAACATTCCAAATCATCCTCAATACAACAGCTCTCCCTAGTAAACAACTATTTTCCTGAACCAATAGTCAGAATTTCCCAAATAGTTATATAGTGAAAAACAATTAATCTGGACCAGAGCTATAACTAGGGCAGGGTAACTGAGGCTTTACCCCAAAGTGCTGAAATTTAGAGAGTACCAAAAACACCACTCTGGTGTGTGGGGGGGTGCTTCCTTCCCACAGGTAGCCACATTTTAAATGAGCTAATACCAGGTACAAAAATTCCTGGTTGTGGCTGTGGTTTGTATTCTATCAGGTTGTAATTTTAGGTGGGTTGGGCTGAAAGTTGCTTTGCAATATCTATGAAGAAATGGATTGCCACATAATTGAGCAATGAACATGAGACTACATAGAAGCATTTTTTAAAAAACCTGTGTAACATTTTAAATCCAATAATGTAAAAACTGTATTGAGACTTCAGCTCATTGCATGCAAATGAATGGTAATAATTGCAAATGAGCTTATCTATGAAAGTAGGGTCTCACAGAGATTTATAAAATGTTACTAATATGATCTTGAGCATTCTACCTTACTTCTCTGGGCCTGAGTTTTTTCTTCCATGAAATAAGTGGGCTGGATTCTGATGATTTCTAAGGTCCTTGCTAGCACAGCATTACAAGATTCTACTGAATCTTAATGGTTACATAGACTCAAAAATTAAAATTTATGTTTACTGACTTTCTTAAAGCTTCTTGCCAGCCTTTATCCTGCAGCGGCCATGGAGAATGTATAGAAACCATTAATAATTACACCTGCAAATGTGATTTGGGATACTATGGCCCCCGATGTGAGAATGGTAAGGTCTCATCCTTTTCTTTCCTTGGCTTGGCTTTGTTCTGTCTGGGGGTAGAGTTAAGAGGGGAGTTGTTATTGTTTATCTGAGCTAGTTGGCACAGTCACAAAAGACATTCTGAGAAGCAGGAAGTTTCAATAAGAAGGTTACCCCTTTTGCAATACTTTTATTTTTCTGTAAAGATTTCATAAGTCACCCTGATGTGTCAGGAGATCTCTACTGGTCAGGAAGCAACCATATCATCCACCATTGAGAGACACACCCAATCAGAGGGAATAATCACCTTGTCAACCTTACTCTTTTATACATCTCCAATAGGAAGACCAAGAAAAGAGTGGGGAAGATTATGTAGATACACAAGGCAAAAGCTACAGGTTTCTATGATTTCAGTGACATAATCCTCCCAGAGATGCCTTGTAAAGGGCTATATTGGGCAGGTAGTCCAATAACCTCATAGGGTGAGGAACTTTGCCTGAGGTCACATAGCTCATGAGATACTGGACATCAGGATCCTCTCTGTGCATCTCTCTTTCCTATAACATAAAGGAGTTGGATTAAATGAACTCTAAGATTTCTTCTAGTTAGCCTAGATCCCATGATCCTGTGCTGTATGTGTGGAGTTTCTTCCTCCATAAGATGAGGAAGCTGAACAAGATGATTTCAAAGTTTTTTTTTTCCTACCTTTGGTATTCTATGATTATATAGTTCTCCAGGTGAGGACACGGTAGAGCAGGAATGCACTGACTATTCCTTTGTCTCTATTTCATCTATGTCACAAGTTACCCTTCACTCAAGCGCTGCTTTTGATGATAGAAGAGGCCTAGTAGAAGACCACAAAGAAAAGCGGAGAGGCAGTATTGCCTAGTGGCTAGACAGCCAGACTTGGAGTCAGAAAGAACTGGATTTAAAGCATCTCTCTGACATATGCTGGCTATGTAATCTTGGGGGCACCTCTCATTGCCCCGCCTCTATTCCCCCAGCCAGCCTTCCCTCACTCAAATCCAAGTCCACTGCAAGTCATATCATCATTCCCTGATGTCATGGTCTTCTTCAAGAACAAAAGACAATAACAACAATTCCTCCAGCAATCCTCTAAGACTATAAATTGAAGATTAGGTACTGATTTTGCATTGATAGATGGAGTTTCCACACTGGGAGTCCCTTTTCTCAATGAGATAGCAAGTTTGATCCCCCATCCTTCCCTTCTTCCCTTTCCTCTCCCTCCAAAAGTTGATGCTAATAGATGAACTTGCTAGCTAGCTATTTCTGAAGCTGGCCACTTCCAAGAAAACACATTTGTGTCTAGAAAAGTTTGCCACCACCAGATAATATCCATGTTTCTTTCCTCATTAAAGTGACTCAGTGTGAGCCTTTAAGGGCGCCAGACCTGGGAAGGATAAACTGCACCCATCCAATAGCAGACTTCAGCTTCAGCTCCAAATGTACATTTAGCTGCTTAGAAGGAAGGCACTTAGTAGGTGCTGAGGATACGGCCTGTGAGGCATCTGGGAACTGGTCATCCCTCCAGCCAGTGTGTCAAGGTAAGCCACTTTGCCCTGATGTACTTGGATCTTCCATGATCTCTCTGACCTTTGCAACTGCTTCACAAACCCCATTAAACAAACCAACCAACCCTCCTACATCCTACATTTTGGTTCTGTTTCTTCTTTCTCATGATTCATTCCATTGGTCATAATTCTTCTTCACAACTTGACTAGTGTGTAAATTAATTCAATGCGAAGTTATACATGGAAGTTATATGAGATTCCATGCCGTCTTGGGGAGGGGGGAAGGGAAGAAAATCTGGAACTCAAAATTATGTAGAACCAAGTGTTGTAAACTAAAAATAAAAAAATTAAAAATTAAAAAAAAGAGAAAGAAATGTAGAGGCATTTTTGATACGCTATATGATATATAATGATAGCGGCAGGATTGTGCAATTGAAAGGGTGCTGGATTTGTCCTCAGAAGACCCCATTTTGAATCCTAGCTCAGTTATACTACCTGTGAGATCTTGACAAGTTATTCAGCCTCTCTGGGCCTCACTTTCCCCATGGGCAAAATGAGAGGGTTGGACCAGATGACCTCTGAGTTTCTTTCTAGCTCCAAACCTAAGTATACTAAGGACATGATTAGATCTATGCATGTGAATTCATCCAGAAGTAGAATGAAGCATAGATTAGAAAAGAGAAGGGAGTGAACCCAATGGAAAGACATTTGAGATTATCACAATAGCCCAGGTATGTGGTAGTGAGGGCCTATGTGGTGGTAGTGGAAATGGAGAGGAGGGGAGAGATTATAGAGAAGGAATTGATGGGACCTATTAGGGTATTAAAAATTAAGAAAAAAGAGGAAGATAAAGAAATAAAAAAAATAAAGAAGCTAATGCTAAGGTTAGGAATACAAGAAATAAGTAGTGTCACAGAATGAAATTGATTGTAAATACAGAGAGAGATAGGGCATTTTTATACATGTACTATGTACTAGTCTCTGGAAATACAAACCAAGCAAAAAGAAAGGGTCCCTGCCCCATAGGAGCTTGCATTTTAATGGGGGAAAGATAATACAAAATAGAAAGTGGAAAAAGTTGGGGGAGCGGGGGGAGAAATGATTCCAGAAGTCATAGGCTGAGTGGGTTCTGAAGTGAACACGGCTGGCATAGTGCTTCCTCAAATGGAGGTTTCAAGAAAAAAATCACCAATCAGAGAAGAAGGCCGTGGGGTGGAGGTATTACCAACATGAGATGACCACTGGGGTGGAGAGTCAACTAGGTGGTCATAGGCTGGGCCAGGTTTGAAGAAAGGGTAGAATGAAGGGGGAAAATTTCAAAGATGATAGATTTAGCAAAACAAAGATAATTCTAAAAATGGCACCCATGTTTCTTTCTTTTTGAAGTGACTCAGTGCAAACCTTTGATGGCCCCAGAACATGGAATGATGGAATGCATTCACCCCCTGGAAGAATTCAGCTTTACCTCCAGGTGTACATTTAGCTGCTCAGAAAAGACGGTATTAACCGGTGTTGAAGAAGTTACATGTGAAGCATCTGGAACTTGGTCATCTCCAATGCCAACATGTCAAGGTGCGTAACACTTCAGGATGAATGGGCTTCATTAATCCAGTTGGTACTATGCCTTAGCAATGGGAATAACACTATGAACTGGCTAGAACTCTACCTGTTCTCACAGGGAATTTCACATGCTGAAGGTCCACTTTTGGGCTCCTTGAAAGAATTTTCAATCACTTAGATACCTTAAAAGACTTTGCCACCTCTAAGGGGGTTCATTGTCATAGACACCAAGAGCAGTTGTATAGTGTGGTACCTCTGTACTTCTATTATAGTTTTTCCAGCAGCCCATCATATGAGCTTTAGTTGGTCAATTTGTCAACAAACATTTATTAAAGCCTTGCTATAATGGCTAGGTATTGGGCTAAGCACCGAGGATGTTAAGAAACACAAAAACAGTCCTTCCCTTCAAGGAATTCACCTTCTAATGGTGGAGATAACATGTAAATAACTAGGAGCATACAAGATGTAATCCGAATAGAAATAAGGTAATCTGACCCAGCAATCATAATAATTAGCATTTCTATAGGATTGTAAGGTTTATAAAGTGATTTGCAAATATTATTTCATATTATTCTCGCATCAACCCTGGGAGGTAGGTACTCTCATTATCACCATTTTATAGATGAGAAAACTGAGGAAGATAGCAGGTAAGTGACTTGCTTAGGGTCACACAACTAAATACATTAAACACATTAAACATCTGAGGCTGGATTTGAACTTGGGTCTTCCAAGTTCAGTGTTCTATCCATTGTGCCACCTAGCTGCCTAAGTGAGGAAGGCAATAGCAACTAGAAGGACCAGGAAAGGCTTCCTGTAAAAGGTAAATTTTGAGCTGCATCTTCATTTTACTAAGACCCAAATGCCAGTTGGCTTAGGTAGCTAGGTGGTTCAGTAGATAGAGCACCGGACTTAGAGTCAGGAAGACCTGAATTCAAATATGACCTCAGGTACTTACTAGCTTGCATGACCCTAGAGAAATCACCTAACCCTCAGATTTGCCTCATTTTCCTCAACTGTAAAATGAACTGGAGAAGGAAATGGCAAACCACTCTAGTATCTTTGCCAAGAAAATCCCAAATAGGGTTACAGTTGGACACAACTGAAACAGCTGAACAACAACAACAAAAAGCTTTTTCATCAGGGAAGGACGTACCAGAGCTTGTATTTCACTAAAATAGCATTCAACATGTTGAGGAATCACAGCAGGACTTTAGTGGAGGATATATCCAATAAGTAATGTGAAGTCCAGGGCTTACGAGCAAGATTGTTGATGGATGTACAGATTTAGGAGTGATCAAAATACAGATGATAATTAAAGTTGTAAGACCAGATAAGATCACCAAATGAGAAGTTACAAGGAGAAGTAAAGAGGGCCAAGAGTAGAGCCTTGGGTAATGCCTTATATGTACAGGGTGGGATAAAGAGGAGGTAGAGTTATTGAAGAAAGCAGAGAAAGCTGTCATAAAGGTAACAAGAAAACCAGGTGAGTTGGTGTTATGGAAGCCAATGGAGAAATTAATATTAGCAAGTCAGCAATGTCAAATGTTTCCAAAATATGAAGAAGGGTGAAGACAGAGAAAGGACCACTGGACTGGGTAAAGATGAATTTGAATGAGTTAAAGGTGGTACATAGGTATCCATGAGGCAGAGATTTCAGAGTAGTCTCTAGAAAAAAATAAAAGGGTTCAAATTTGACCAAGAAAGTAAAGACATACACTGGGGCAGAAGCCTACCTTTCTGTTTTAGTGTTTCCCTCACCAAGGTGTTTTTCTTCTCCTGACTGTAGAATAGTCCCTATTCCTATTCTCCAAATGGGGGTAAATGACAGGGACTGAATAACAATGGAGGTGGTGTGAGGAGTATGGAAAAGTGACTGGAAGGATTGAGAATCAGAGAGAATTTAAGATCACAGTAGGATTTCAATGGAAGAGATATCCAATAAGTAATGTTAAGTCCAGAGCTTATGAGCAAGATTGTTGATAGAAGTCAGGTAGTCCCACTGCCTCATTTTATAGATAAAGAAAGAGGTTAAGTAAATTTCAGATTTGTTCTGGGCAATTTTATATTGAAACCTATAAATCATAGGAAAGTCTCTGCCAGATGTCATGAGTGTTTTCTTTTTTTGTTGCAGGGACTTACTGTGAGCCTTTGATGACACCAGAACTGGGAATTATGAATTGTACTCACCCCCTGGGATATTTCAATTTCAGCTCCAAGTGTACATTCCACTGCTCAGAGGGAATGTCCTTGATAGGTGATGTGGAAACTACATGTGAAACATCTGGAAACTGGTCATCTCCAAAGCCAGTATGTGAAGGTAGGTCACTTTGCTTAGATGTAACTTATGACTACATGTTGGGCAATAAGGATGAGTAGACATTGAGGAATTATGTATTAATTACAACCCTGGATGGTCAACCCTGGCTGACCTCTTACCTTTAGCATCTGAAGGGCTTACTTTATAATGGATGCTTTTTTACATGTGTTCTATGTCCAGCTGAACTGTACACTATACTATTCTTTGATTTTGGCATTCCATGACCTGTCTTTGTGCTTCTTTCAGGGCTGGAATGTGTTTTGCCTTTTGAAATTCCTCATTTCCTTCAGTGTGAAGCTCATGCAGTATTTACAAAAGGGAGGTTTTTTTTCCCTTTTCCAATTTCCTGAGGTGTTAGTTTCTCCTCAAATAAGCCAGTCTACATTTACCTGTTCACATATTGTAACTTCTTAGAAGAATGTATGCTCCTTGACAGGAGAGACAGTCTTATTTTTATATTTGTATCATTAGTGCTTAGCATGGTTTGT
This sequence comes from Phalanger gymnotis, assembly GCA_028646595.1. NCBI lineage: Eukaryota > Metazoa > Chordata > Mammalia > Diprotodontia > Phalangeridae > Phalanger > Phalanger gymnotis. The sequence goes on from CM053626.1 coordinate 287,182,768, forward strand.
TGTTTTTTTGACACATAGTAGATACTTAATGTTTTGGGGGGGTAAGTTTGGTTATTTGACTATATAGTAATAATTTCATCTTCCTTTGCTTGTTGGCAGTTCCAGATATCCCTCTCTGACAATTTTCTTTGGCCAAGCCTGTCTTTTTCCTCTCCTCACTATTTCTGGAACTTTGTAAATTTTTTGGAATCCTTTGGAATCACCATTTCCTACCTTGCCATCAGGAACCTATCCTCCCTGGTATATGGGAAAGAAACCCATTACATTTTCTCCTCCTCCCCCATCTCCTCCTAATCCTCCTTCCCCTCCTGCTCCCCCTCCCCCTCCTCCTCTGCCTTCTCTTTCTTATGTCTGTCTGTGTCTGTCTGTTTATCTGCTTCTCTCTCTCTCTCTCTCTCTCTCTCTCTCTCTCTCTCTCTCTCTCTTTCTCTCTCTCTCTCACTCTTACTCTCTCCAGTCAAGCAAATCCAACAAATCTATTGTGCTGTGTTTCAGCCTTTTTTCTTCTAGCTTAATCAGTATCTGACTAAATTCCAGGGAGTATAGAAGGTTAAGTTCAACTACATTGTGTTGGCTGGGACAGGAAAGTGGTTAGAACACTTTTGAGAAATCATTATGACTGAAAATGCTGGCGTGGTCTGTTTCAATGTATTTTAAAGTGAAGTTGTAACATAGCATGTCCCCTAGCCGCCTACCTCGAAGCCCCTACTACATAAAATTGTGCACAAAAAGCTTAGTGCAGCTTATTAGGTGACTACTCTGTGTAATATATATGTATAAGTCTTCAGCATTTAAAGGGCTGGAGCTAAGTATGAGTCGCACAGTTACATGTGCTTAAGGGAGACCATTAAAGTTAGGAAAACATCTGACAGAAATGAGGTATTACTTCCTTTGTGACAATAAAACCCTATTATGTGCAGAGGGGATTTTAATAATAATCATGCTGACTTGTAGCCTAGGTTGAAGGATCAGTCATTTCTCCACTTGCTGTTGATTTTCTTTATCCATTCTCATCCCATATTCTAAGGCAATAAAAGAATATATTTGATAGTTCCTTATTTCTTATTAGAGTTATATAATCTCTGACTAATCGATTGTCCCTGATATGCACAAATTAAATATATTATGTTTTGATATAAAATTAATTGATTATGATTTATTACATGCCATTATTAAATATTCATTATTACATAAATATATTGTAAGAAATTTCCTTTCCATAAACCTTTACTCATCTTTCTTCTCTTCCCCTCTTCTCCCTTTTCCTTCCATTTTGCTCCTCCTTCTCCTCCTTCTTCTTTGTCTGTCTCTCTGTATCTGTTTCTCTCTCTCAGTGTCTGTCTGTCTGTCCTCTCCCTCCAGTCAAGGAAATTCAGTGATTCTCTTGTGCTATGTTTCAACTCTTTTCTTCTAGCTTGACCAGCATCTGACTAAATTATTTCTGCCTCAGGTGTCTCTGGGCTCTCCCAACAGTTTCTGACTAGAGATGAATCTCTATATTTAACTAGACTCATCATTGGAAGGCAGAATCTGTCCCTAGAACTGTATCACACCAGATATTAACATATACTAAACATTTCCCATCAAAAGTCTGTGTCAGTAAATACTTTTGGCAACAAATAAAATAAATGTAGTAAAACCCAAGTTGTAGGAACAGCATATGATCTACTAGAAGCCTAGAAGCGTTTTATTTCCATGAATACATCTTGTGCTTCCATGGCCCTGTGTCTTTGTTCATGACATTCTCTCTAACTATAGTGGTCCTATCTCCCTTTCCATGTCCTTCCCCCCGCCATTCTCTACCTATGGACCTTATTCATCCATCAAGGCTGAGCTCAGAATGCCACTTCTTCCATGAAGCCTTCCCCAATCACACCAACTCAAGGGTTCTTAATTTTTGTATCATGGACCCCTTTAATAGATTGGTAAAGATAAATGAGACAGATAGACAGACAGATAGATAGACAGACAGATAGATAAATAGATAGATCATAGATGACAGAGCATTTATTAAATGCTTACTATGTGCTAGGCATTTTGCTAAGTGCTAGGAATACAAATACAAACAAAAAGAAAGACAATTTCTACCTTCGAGGAGCATACTCTGATCCCCAAAGCTTTTTTTAAGTTCATAATTGAAGGAAGTGCTAAATTTCAGTGAAAATAAAGATGTAGTTTTTTCCCATCCAAGTTCATGGATGCTTCCTGAAATCCAAGAACCTGTGTCTCATCCAGAAATGAACTCTAAGATCGCTTTGTAGCACTCTGATTACACTTTTCCCATCATGCCTTGCCTTATGGTTATTTGTGCATGTTTCATCTTCCCTACATAACTATAAACCACTTGAGGGTAGGAACAATTTCTCACACATATTTTTGTCCCTCACAACATATAGCACAGTAGGTAGTACTCAAATAGGTATTATTTGTTGAATGAATAGGGAATGAAAAGTGCCTACAAGGCACTTGTATGAATTACAAGAGAAGTGTGAAATACGGCTGGAAAGGGAGGTTGTAAGCCTGTATTGCTAAGTAGTATTGGAAAAAAAACTGTGAGAAAGCTGACTAAGAGGAGATGTCTGCACAGATATTTCTTATCACTTAAAGGAAGCTTTCAGAATACACTTGAATGACTCATTGTAGAGCACCTCGAGGTATCTGTCTGCTCATTGGAGAGAGGGACAAAGGCTGCTCCCCTGGGGCTGGGGGTATCACATACAAACACTTCTCAAGTTTTCTTCTCTTAGCTCTATCAGGCCCAGCCCCGGTTCTCTGTTTCTTTGTCACCCCCCGCCCCCCTTGCCATGCCTCTCCGATCCTGGTCCCTTTTTTATTCCTGAGTGACTAAAGCAAGCATTTGAATATCAAAACATTCACCCAAAGATGCTTCTAGAGACAAATGGCTGGTGAGTTTGTGTTCTTCTCTGGGCAGTTCTTAATGCTTCCCCTAACAGTTTCTAAAGGATGAGGTTATGGAGTCATCCTTTTGCTTCCCTTAAGTGACAAGGACAAGTAGAGAATGGAGCAGGTTGTCATTCATTGTACTCGGGGGAATTTAGAGCATCTGCTCATTATAATAATAGCACTTCAAGGCTTGCGAAGTGCTTTACATATATGTTCTCATTTGATCCTTACACCATTTAAATGAAGCAAGTACTATTATAATTTCTGGTTTACACACAAAGAAACCAAGGCATAGAGACACTGAGTGACCTGCCCAGGATTACAGAGCTAGTAAATGTCTGAGGCAGAATGTCAACTCAAGTCCTCTTGACTCTGCCTACCTGCCACTGTAACAACCTATGGAAGGTTGAATCGATGGGGATCAAAACTTCCCCCAAAGTAGTGGGAAGTCAATGAAATGTCTCTTGACTAGTTTCCTGACTTCTTTTAGGCCCAACTTAATTTTTTTTAGTCCCTGATCATACAGGCATGCTAACTTACATGGCTTGTATCATAATAACAGAACCTCTCATTTTCTTTGGATGCTCAGTTGCATCTTAAACCATGTACATTGTCCTATTGCTCTTCATGCCCTTGGCTCCCAATTCTGATGCAATGCTGTGATGACATATGGAAGCCACCAAGCATCTCTCTTCCAGGAATCCCTAGAAAAGAACTCTCTTGGAAAGGCTAGTGTTTCATGGGTCACAGGTTAAAACCCCACTAATCAAGGTGAAGAATAGTTTCGATTGACAAGTCTGACTCCTGGTGTCGTCACTATCGTGAAGTCACAAGTGTCATCAGACTGATTTAATTTCCTCATATATCATATGGAAGCAAGGTGGAAAATACATACCCTATGTATCTGATCAACTCTGCTATAAAGTATTAGAAGTCTCCAAAATAGGAACAAGGGAAACACAATGTGCTCCAGAGGAATGTGGATTTAGAGATAAAGGGACTTTAGAGGTCACTGAGTATTTACATGTGAATATTTATACCACCAAGGGAGAATATGATCACTGTATCATGCGTGTCCTGTTGTTTTCTCTTTTAGGGTCAAGAAACATTCTATCACCCATCAAAGAGGGGAACTACAATCCTATCTTCATCCCTCTGGGGGTTGTAGTCACTTCTTTCTGTGGGCTGGCATTCATCATCTGGCTGGCAAGGAGACTAAAGAAAGGTATGGGAATTTAATCTATATGGAAATCAGAAAGGATTATGGAAACAGAGAGGAAGTAAAATGTCAAAATGAGTGTCACTGCTATTTTCTTCTGCATTGATTCTAAGATGCAATTGATTCACACTAATTTTATAATTGTGTCTGCTTCTCTTAAAGCCACCTTGCTTTGAGTTAGTTTAAAGGGATAATTAACAAAAAAACTTACCTATCATACCTTACCTTTAAAGGCCTACAAGCTAATTTGGTATATTTCCACAAGAAATATCATTCATCCTTGCCTGTCCTTGCACAAATAAAGAGGGTCTTATCTCCCTAACAAACCCTAGGCACTAGGGAGTCTACTAACAAGGTCTGCTAGATACAGATGGGTGCCATAAAGCAATTAACATTCTGTAATTGTTAGAGAGAAGTGGTTACTAGCCTCACATAGGTGCTAGCCCACTTCCTTTAAAATAACCAATCCTGCTGTCTCCACTCCCAAGATGTTGTTTACCCTATAGTCAATCACACTGTCTTCCCCATCTACCCAATCTGCACTCCCCCAAATTATATTAAGCCCTACCTCAGAGTCTTTGGTCATTGAGATAGGCCATTGACCCAAATTGGTTACTGCTATCCTAACTAATAAATTCATCATGTTCAGACCCTTGTCTCTAAGTTTACCTTAATTTTCAAATGCAACAGAAGAAAACACATGAACGCTTAAGAAACGATTCAGATAAAGTCTCAATTGAGAAATGCACACAGCTTCAGGGTCTGTAAAGATCATTTGGTCTTGGAAATAGAACGTCAAGTGCTCTATCCCCATGCTCATAATTTTTAGAACCAGTCAATTGCATGATGCAATTTATTTAGTGTATACCTGGCAAAAATTCTGTCTGGAAAATACACAATCCTAGAACTTGCTTTCCTGCATTTTCATGCTGAGAGCCCATTGAGATTGGATTCAACTCAACAAATATTAATTAGGGGCCTACTATATAGGAAACGTGTTAGGCCAGGTATTGGGAGATACCAGGATAAAACAAGAAACAGTCCCTTGCTTCATGGAAGTTATTGGAGGATAGAAAAATTTCAAATATCAATATCTGATATTCAAATAATAGTATGATTGGTAGGTATAGGGACAAAGACTGGACCTGTGACTACTTTGGCATAGGAAACTCCTTTTGCCAATGCAGGTCAGCAAATTCTCTGTCTGTAGCACAGAGCTGTGACTTGTTCAGGGTCACACAGCCAATCTTGTCAAAGATGGGACTTACATCTGGATTTTCCTGGCTTTGAGGTAAACTTTCCATCCCTTACACCAAAAGCACCAGATATGAGACCAATTAGCTGCATGTAGTCCCCAGTACTCCTGAGTGTGGGCCAAGCCACATTAAAATTAATTGAAAATATTTAGCAAAATAAATAGAAATACAATAAAACATAAATAATATCACATTTTAAAACTAAGTCAATAAGTGGTCCACAGTGATCCTTATGTACAGATTACTGGCCCCCATTTCTACTAGAGTTTGACATCATTGCCTCATACCATGATACTTTTCTAAGAATATAGGAAAAATCTAAAACAAAATGGTTTAACAAATTCTAAAGGTATTGCTTCATTATAGTATGGTAAACAGAGTAATGGAACTAGAGGCAAAAAACCTGAGTTTGAATACCAGCTCTGCCATTTACTAACTATGAGAACTTGGGCACTCAAACAACAAACAAGCATTTATCAAGGACCTACTATTTGCTAGGCACTAGGGATACAAAAAACCAAAAGTGAAACAGTCTCCGCCTTCAAGGAGCTTACATTCTACTTGGGGAGAAATTGTATAAATATATAGTTATACATAAAATAGGCACAAGGTGATTTTTTTGAGGAGGATGACATTAGCAGCATGGAGAGTCAGGAAAAGTCTCATGGAGAGAGGATGGCACTTGAACTGAGTCTTGAAGGAGACTAGGGATTCTGAGAAGTAGAAGTGAGAGAGGAGTGCATGCCTGGCATTGGGAACCCCCAATGAAAAGGGAAAGAGATGATAAATTGAGTGTCTGTGTGAAGAACAATAAGGCATTTTCGACTGGACCATCGGATATGTGAAGGGCAGTTATGTAAAAGAATGCTGGGGAGCTAGGTTGGGACCAAGTTGGGAAAGGCTTCAAAATTCCAAAGGAGGAGTTTCTGTTTGATCCTGTAGGCAATGGGAAGCCACTGCAGTTTACTGAGGAGATGAGTAACATGGTCTGAACTTTCTTTGCAACAATCACTTTGGCAGTTGTGTGGTGGATGGACTGGCATGGGGAGAGATCTGATGCAAGGCTGCTAATTATGAGGCTATCGGAATAATTTAGGTGAGAAGCAGCAAAGGCATGAACTAAGGTGGTGGTATGTGGATGGAGGGATGGGGACAGATGTAAGTCATATTGCAGAAGTAGAAATAACAAGTTTTGGCAACTGATTAGATATGTGGGATAAGCAAAGGTAAGGAGTGGTGCCTGACACCAAGGTTATGAACTTGGGTAAATGGAAAGAAAGTGATACCCTCAATACAAGTAGAAAAGCTGGAAGGAGGAGTGAGTTTGAAATGAACACTATTTAGTTCTGATTTGGACATATGAGGTTCAGAGGCCTACAGGACATTTAGTTTGAAGAATGCAATAGGAACTTTTTGGTCCCAGCTGGGATTAGAGTACCTAAGTCTGGTGTGGGACTGGAGATCAGAAGGGAGACAGGGGTTAATCTACTTATATGGGAGTCATCTGCATGTAACAAAATACAAGAGGGCTGATAAGATCACCAAGTAAGAGACTGGAGAGAGAAAAGAAAAGGGGGAATAGGAGAGAGCCTTCAGGGTAAATCCACATTTGAGGCTAGGAGTGTCATATAGACGATGATTCAACAAAGGAATGATCAGATGGGTAGGAGGGGAGCCAAGAAAGAGCAGTGTCCCAAAACCTCAGTGAAGAGAATGTATTTAGGAATAGAAGGTAGTCAACAGTGTCAAATACTGCTGAGAGGTCAGTAAGTTGAGGAAAAGTTCTCTAGATTTCACAATAAAGAGAACATTAGTAAAAGTTGAGTGATAAGATCAGAAGCCAGAGACATTGCTAGGTGGTTGAGAGGTGAGAGGGAGGAGAGGAAGTGGAAGCAATGACTGTGTAGTAGACAGCTTTTTCTAGGAGTTTGAGAGAGAGAGAGAAGATACAGAATGGTGGCTAAAGGGTTTAGTGAAGTTTTTTCCTTTTTTTGGACAAGTCAAACTTGGATGCATTTGAAAGCAGCAGGGAAGGAATCAGTAGATAGGGAGAGATTAAAGATTGGAGAGAGAGAGAGGTAATAATTGTGGGGCAAATCTGCTGGAGAAGGCAGAAGGAATTGGATCAGGGGTATATACCACTAGATATAATCTAAGAGCTTAAAAGTTCCAGGTCAGGAAGCCAGCAATAGGGCACTTTGACAACACCTTCTAAGCTTGTCCTTATTGCTCCAGTCAGTGGCAACCTGACAAATTAATATGAACTTTGGCTTAATCTGGAGTTTATTAATGACCTATTCATGCAGGAAAATTCCCTAACATCTGATTCATACTTTATGAATATATTCAGGCCTGAGTGAGAGGGAACCCAGTTGAGATTAGAGAGCCTAAATTTTCAATACACCCAATCATCAGGTTTTCATAACTTTCTCTATCAATCCTAAGGAGCTCCAGATCAGGAGCAAACATCATGGGTGGTGGACGTTACCTTGTATTGAGGATTACCAGGGTATGGACAAGAGGGCAAGGAACTGATTGATGGAAGAGAGAACAAAGTTGAAATGGCCAACCATTTCAATTCAATTGAATAACATTTTTTTTTGGAGGGGGGAAGGCAGGGCAGTTGGGGTTAAGTGACTTGCCCAAGGTCACACAGCTAGTAAGTGTGTCAAGTGTCTGAGGCTGCATTTGAACTCACGTCCTCCTGACTCCAGGGCCGGTGCTCTACTCACTGCACCACCTAGCTGCCCCTGGATAACATTTATTAAGTACCTACTATGTACCAGGTGCTGTGTTAAGCACTGAAGATATGAAAAGTGGCAAAAGACAAGTCTCTGCCCTCAAAGTGCTTCCAATCTAATAGGGGAGACAACATGCAAATATGTATACAAAAGAAGTTATATACAGGATAAATAGAAAATAATTAGCAAAATGAAGGCATTGGAATTAAGAGAGGTTGGGGAAGGCTTCCTCTATGAGGTAGGATTTTGGTTGGGACTTAAAGGAAGACAGGGAGGTCAGTAGTCTGAGTGGAAGAGGGAGAGTGTTAGAATGTTCCAAGCTGAGAGATAAGTGTCTTGTTTGTGGAACAACCAGGAGACCAGTGTCACTAGATTGAAAAGTATATGTTGGGGAAAAAGATGCAAAAAGACTGGAAAGGTAGGAGAGGGTTAGGTGAGAAAGGGCTTTGAGTGCCAAACAGCATTATGTATTTGTTCTTGGAAGCAACAGGAAACCACTGGATTTTATTGAGTAGTGGGGCTTGACATGATCAGACATGTGCTTTAGGAAAGTCACTTTAGTGACTGAATGGAGGCTGGATTGGAGTGGAAAGAGACTTAAGAGACCCACCAGCACCCTATTGCAATAATCTATGTGTGAGGTGATGAGGCCTGAGGTATGAGAGAGGGCTGTGTCAGAGGAGAAAAGGGGGCATATTCAGGAGATATTGCAAAAGTGGAATCAGTAGACCTTGGCAATAGCTTAGATATGGGGAGTGAGAGATAGTGAGGAGTCCAGGATGCCTCTTAGGTTGTGAGCCTAAAGGACTAGGAGGATAGTGTTGCCCTTTATGGTAATAAGGAAGGTAACAGGTTTGGGGTGGGGCATTAGGGGGAAAGATAATGAGTTCTATTGTGAACATATTGAGTTTCAACACTTGGATTCTTGCTCATTCTTGCTCATTAGATTCACCTCATTAACTTAAAAGACCAAATACCACTAGAATATATTCCGTGGAAAGTACAAGCCAATTCCAGATGTTTTTTTCTTGCCAAGTCCTGAATTTTGTTCTGGATTCATTGGGCTGGTGGATGAAGAAATATTGACTTCAGTGTATTTGTAGAACCATACCTCCCTGCTACCTCATCTCTCTGGGAGGAAAATGATGCCTGGATAAGAAGGCAGAAGGGTGGTGACAGATGTACCATTTCAGAAGGGACGAAACAGAGTTGAAGGCCACCAAAAAAGAAAAAAAAATCTGAGTACCACTTGTCACCTTGTCTTGTGTTACAACCTGAAGTGTTAACTAAACTTGTTACTTTGAAATCACACTTTTAAAAGCATGATCTATTTAAAAATACATCACTTTCGATATTTCTGTTATCGGATTTAACAACAGATCACCTAATCTCTGTTAGCAGGAAAAAATATAAAATAGTGAAATTAAATTGTTTATTTAAAAGAAAGGCATGAAGGCCCCCAAATGGCCCATTGGTGAGCACAGGTCATCCACTGCTCAGCAATCTTTATTTTGGTAAATGCTGCCTTCACAGAGAGTTATTATTTGAAATTCTTCAATATCTAATTCATTAATCAGTCCTAATCACATAATTAAAAGTGATTTTTGGTTAGTGGATTCCCACTTGTTGTCCATAGGCTGTCAGGGGTCTTTGAAGGTCCTCCAGGTCACTCATGGTATGGTCCAAAATGCAAGCATAGGACACTCTGGGCAAGTTTTTCAGTCAAGGTGAGAGGGAAGTTGAGTAGTACTCTGGGTAATTACGAATCTACTAAATGCATCTAAGACATCCAGATTGATATGTCCACTGTTATCAGCTTTGATCAGGATTTTCATCCTGAACCTGCCCTCAGGTATAGGCCAAGAGAGGCCAGAGGAAGGAAGATTGTTATAGAATTCTTCACCAGAGGAGATTGCATCCACCAGTCGCCACCATTGCCCACCCTACACCTACCTACATGGGTCAGAAGGGTCGGCTGGAACAGATGCTAGGTTTAGAATTGGAATCTTTGTTCAAATACCACTTCTACTTCAAATCCCAGACCTGCTACATGCTATCTTTGTGATCTTGGATAATTCACTTAACTGCTTGGGGACTGAGGATCTTCATTTATGAAATGGGGGAGAGAGATTAGATTAGATGATCTTTGAGGACCCTTCCAGATCTAAATTTATGATCCAGTTTGGAAACGATCAGGTTATAGCAGATGATCGCCAAGGGTTCTTCCAGCCTTAAATCTATGATCCTATGATCTCATAGCCCTCTATCAATTCTCAATGCCTCCTGCAACCCAGAATAAAAAGGGTAAAGGAGTGGGGAGCTTCCATGTATTATCTGGGTGGGGGCTCTCTTTTTTCTCCTGGCAACAGGTTGTCCTCTTAAAGCACTTCATGGACCCCTGAAGTAAACTTTGCCTGGATAGCCTTTAAGGATTTTGAATAAGGAGGTGCTTTACTTCTACATTTCCATCACTTACATCTCAATCTCACAAGAACAATCTTAGCCTGTGTCATCCAACAAGGAGTTTGGCCAAGGTTGAAATTGGCAGTAATGAGAAAGGTGGTAGGTTGTTGTTTTTTTCAGTTTTCTCCCCCAGAGTCATTTCTGTACAAGATCTCAGGCGGATAGCATGATGATTGACGTGCCACCGCTGTGGGAATTTCAAAGTGGGGGCAAACAGGAAACAGATAACAGCTAGACTAGTTACAGTTATGCCAATGAAGAGAAGAGACGCCCAGAAAGATCACAGAATTCATAGGTAGTTAGGACTACCATAAAGTCACAATTACAATTTTAAAAAATGCTCCCCACTAGATTATAACCTCCTTAAGGACAAGGATCACATCTTACTCATTTTCCTCCCCTTCCACAGAACTTACAATGTGTTGCACATAGTAGGTACCAATAAATATTTGTTGAGTTGAATTCTAGCATAGGCAGTCCCAATTTACTAACAGGCTAGACTTTTAAGAGTTTATTTTCAAGCAAATTGCTTGGAACTCAAAATAGTTTTCTTCATAACAAGAGTGTTGCAAATGGCAATTAGCAAATTAGATTTAAGGTGGTTATTTCAATAAAATGTAACTGAAATATGGTATATGTGCAATGAAAAACATAGCGAATGGTTATGTTACCAATATATGATATTTCAGTTATCTTATGGTTAGCCTGGGAACTTAGCTAGTTTATAACATCGCTTTTCTGTGAAGAAAAAAGAAACACTCTGTGGTTCAGGGAATAAGGAAGTGTGGAAATTCTGGGAATTTGTCTTTCTCCTCTTCTTTCTGCAGGGAGTTAGGGGAAAGAGGAGTTTGACTGAGAGAGGAAAGGACCTGATTGGACAGAGAAGGTGATGAAAAGGTCTGAGGAATCTAAGAGAATTGATGGTGTTGAGGAAACTTGAGAAGGGAATGTAAGAAGCTGAAAGGAGAGAGGTCCAAGTGTGGAAACTTAATAGAAAGGCTCAATTTCCATACAACCCTTCAGAGCTCCACCCAGAGCTCTTGACCTAGGCAATATCCTGGGGATCTAGACCTGGGATCATTTCCCTTCCTCTTCCCCTCCACACACATTCCCACTAGGAGGGAACACAACAGCTTCAGTAATAGTTTCCAGAATGAGAACAGAACATCAGAGGGTACCAGGAGCATACCTTTCCCCTTAACCTTTGCTTAGCTGGTTGCCTTTTATACAGTAGAAAGAAGGGGATGTGGTGGATTGGAGCATACTTTTTAGTCGCCAGTATCACAAGGACTGGCTAAGTGTCTGCACAAGTCAGAGCTCATACCTTTTATCATCACTGTAAGGTCAGTCAGCAAGGACTGAGGCAGAGGGGCGTCAGGGACAAGTTTGTTTGGTTGCATAATGACAAAACCAGAATAAAAACTTAAATCCCCAACCAGATGTGGCCTGAATCCACCACTCACCTTCATTCAAACTAATGCCGTGTTGTGTATGTTTTGTGGTTGGGAGAGTTTTCCACATGAACCAATGCACAGGATGAGAACAGGGCTTGAAACTAAACACATACCCACTTAGTTCCCTTTTCTCTAAAAATAAGCTCTCTCTGTAGGACTGGCCCTTACTGCTGTACAGGTGTAGCTTTCACTGTTTTTTACTTGAGAGAAAAGCACGTAAAAACAGGCAACATAAAATTTGGAATGAATGAAAAAGCAGTTATTAAATACTTATTAGGTACAAAGCAGTAGGAATAAAAACTTGAAGAGCTCACATTCTAATGTGAGTGAGAGGCCAGCTGCAAGCTAGGTTTGATGCAGTGGAAAAGCAGAAGGTTATACACTTTTGTTAATGCTTTTTCTACCTGTAACATCATATGTCTAGTTTGATCTTTGCCTCTCGCTTAAGCTTGAGGGTAGAAACTTTTGTTTTTGTCTCTTTATCCCTAATACTCAATAGCAGTTAGACTAGTTACAGTTATGGTAATGAAGAGAAGCCTAGAAAAATCACAGAAGTCATAGGTAATTTGGGTTACCATAACATAGTAGATGGAACAGCTAGGTGGCACCATAGTGCACAGAGCATTGGGCCTGAAGGCAGGAACATTTATCTTTCTGAGTTCAAAATTGGCCTCAGATACTTATTAGCTGTGTGACCCTGGGCAAGTCACTCACCCTGTTGCTTCAGTTCCTTATCTGTAAAATGAGCTGGAGAAGTAAATGGCAAACTACTCCAGTATCTTTGCCAAGAAAACTCCCAATGGGGTCACAAAGAGTCAGATATGACTGAACAACAACAAAATAGTTGCTTTTTGAATGAGTTTATTATTTGCACCTGAGCCACATTATCAACAAAATGCATGTTGAGAAGAAATTTTCTCCCTGTATTTCTACAAAGGTCTTTTTGCTCCAGCTTCCCCTAGAGCAAGAGTTCTTAACCTAGGTTTCATGGACCTTGAAAGGTTCTGTGGATAGATTTCAGGGGATCCATTAACCTTCATGGGAAAAAACAAATATTCAATGTAATTTTTTCTTTTGTATTCCTTTTTGCGTTTTTCTTTTGTTTTATTGTATTATGTTATTTTGTATTATAGAAGTTATTTTGTTGTATGCATTTTAAAACATGATTTGGAGGAGGCGTTCGTAGTTCTTAACAGACTGCCAAAGGGTTCCATGATACCAAAAAAGTTTAAGTCCTGCCTAGAGAAAGAGTTGGTTCCAAAGGATCAGAGATTTAGAGCTTGAGACAACTTAGTCCAACTCTCTCACTTTATAGATGAGGAATCTATAGACAGATTAAGTGATTTGCCCAAGGTCACTCAGGGAGCTTGGAGCAAAGGCAGGGTTTGAAGCCTGGTTCTCTGACTCCAAATGAAGGAGTCTCACAGCTAGTAAGTCTTTCAAGGAGTCTAATCTCATTTTACAGATGAGAACTAGAACAATTGGGTGACTTGCTTAAGGACTCAACCCAAGTCTTCTGACTTGAAACTTACCCCCTCACTCATCATTACCCACAGTCAAATTCTGATAATTGTACTAACATTTATATCACATTTGTGAGGTCTCAGCATTAATATCTCTGACCAGTAAGCTTAAAAAGGAAAATATGCCAGGCATAGCATTGTCTATAGAGTAGACACTCAGTAAAGGTGTAGTTGAGTTGAATTTTAAAAACTGGTTGGAGATGGAAAAGGGGAATCTCTCTGAAGTCTTCCTTAACAAAAGTATGATGCATCTTAGTATTATTTTCTGACCCATTTTTGTTAATGACATTTGTTTTTTTTTTCCCTGCATTGATAGGCAAGAAATCTCCCAAAAGGTAAGTCTCTTTCCTCAAGGAACTCCCTCTGTCGAGATGTTTTTTAATCTCTCACCTCTGTTGTTTCCTTGCCTTGCTAAGGATGCCTTCCTAACTGTGACAGAGCTGTCCATTCATGCTTTTCCCATAAGGTGCATGCTTCTGGCCCAAATGAAGTTAGCAGGTGGCTGACAAGAATGTCATTCTTGGGGTTTATAGAACAAAACACAAAAAACAAAAAAACCTAAAACTCATCCATTTACAGTAAGGATATGTTTGTATGTTTCATCCTGTTTAAATTTGGGGACTCTTTAGACTGTTCAAATTTTCCCTTTGAAGAAGGCAATTCTAGGGGCTTATTTTTGCCTACCCTAAAGAAGGTGAATGCCCAAATTTAGGGTCTATGCAAATATTTAATTTAACATTAAAAATTCATTCACAAGAATGAAGCTAAATTGTCTTTCTTTAGGTTTTAGGGTGGTAGATAAAGCTTTTTGTTTTTTGAGATCTTAGGAAGAAACATGTTAGGTAATTGGTATTGTTGAGATGAGAATTCAGAAGCATCTTAACTAGCCAAATAGACAGTATGCCAGGTCTGTGGGGAATCTGGGACAGAAGCTAGACCACAAGAAGGTAATTTTTGTCTTGATGGATTTAGTAAATATTGCTTGCTAGTGTAGATGGTTTCTCTCCCCTCCCCCTCTCGCCACCCCCTCCCCCAACTTTGTGGGTCATGTGGGAATGGCAGGGCTGGAAATTGATAACATCTATAGATTTATTTCCTGGCCACACCCACTGTGTGAAAGATTTGCCTGGTATCAGGGGACAAGCTGCCAGCTGCAAAAGCCCCAGCTACTAAAATTGCTTCCAGATGAAAGCAATTCCAATCAATTAATATTTATTAACTTCGCTTGAGGAACACAATGGACATGCAAGCAGGAAATTTAAATGTATCAATATTAAATTAAAATAAAAAGTGATAGAATTGTAAGCCCCAGAAATCAAATAAATCCTGACCTTATGGTTCTGGGATCACCATAGTAAGCTATGATAACAAGTAGCATGATTAATGCTAGAGCACTGGTCTTGAAATCAGGAAGAACCAAGTTCAAATTCTACCTCGGACACAAATGTCAGCTGTGTGACATCAATCAATCAATAAGCATTTATTAAGGGCTTACTATGTCCCAGTGTTGTGCTAAACACCAGGGATACAAAAAGAGGCAAAAGACAGTCCCTGCCCTCAATCTCTTTAAGTCTCCCCAAGTTTCTTAATAATTTAATGAGTTTTTGATGAGTTTGCCTGGGGAGCTAGTCTTCACAGTTAGGGAAACTGTAGGCCCCTGAAAAATTATTTTGCATTTATTTTCTGTGTATTTTATAGTTACTAATTTGTATCAATGTTTTCCCTGCCCCTCCTAGTAAAAGATAAACTTTTAAAGTTTATGCATATACTACTTTGTTTCTGTTTTTACATCCCTAGCTCATGGAACAGAACAACTCCTTAATAAATGCTTTTTGAATTGAACCAAAATTGATATGCTTAAGGTGTATGGTCCTTTGGTTCAATCAATGCTTGTTGGTTGACTTTGCAATCTATAAGTTACTATTTCTTGAGATTGACAATTCATTGACAATGCAAAGCCTTGGGATAGGTGTAGTGGGAATACAAAGATGTATAAGACTTGTCCCTCCTCCACCTTGTTGGGGAGCTAGATATCTGTGAGAGGAAAATCATAACAATACAAAAGAAAATAGGGAATTCTAGAGAGAGAGGAAATTCCTTTGATGAGGGTTGGTTGGCACCTTCTGTACAAGTCCAAGTCTTCAAGACTTTGCTTATGCACTGAGATGCCCGTGGTCATACAGCCAGTATGTGGTCAAAGTTAGAGCTTGAATAAGATTATGTAAAGTGCTTTGCAAATCATCCTGTGCTACAGAAATATTAGCTATTATTATTTTTATTATCATTATAATAATGATGATAATTATTAACTTGGGTATTTCTGGCTTCAAGACTAGGATTTATTCCTTGTGCAACTCAAATGTTCCTAACAATGCTAAATATTGACTAGATGATGATATCAAAATGGAAAACCAACTGGTAACTCTTCAAGGAGTGAATAAAAAATATTTTTTCAGCTGGGATTGGACAAAAGTTGGGTAGCTGACTATAGGAGAAGGGGAGAAACCACATCAAAGTTGCAGGGATTCTAACTAGGCTTTTTGACCTGCAGGGACTTTCTAGTCTCTTCTGGGAAGAAAGGAGAAATCAGTGAGAATCAAAACCAACAGTGGTGGTTTCAGTCTCAAAAAGCTATTTTGACTGGGATTAGTAGTGGAATTGATTTGAGATGGTGAGAGATTAAGTTGCATGAAATAAATGTCAGTTTGAGGCGGAATTGCACCACGTTCCTGGAAAGGCCAAAAGGGAACCAAATATAGCAAGTCTTTGAGGCCACTGTCAAACCAGGACCCAGTTTCCCAGGCCCTGCATTCATTGTGAACTTGAGCTGTTTGAGAGCAGCTGCAAACATGCTTGCCAGTGAAAAGATCAAAGCTCTCGGGGAAGAAAAAAAACAAAAAAACCCCAAACCCCAAGTTTCAGAAACACCCTCATCTGATGTTGGGCATTGTGTCTTCCTGTGTATCTTGTCTCTTGGGTAGTCATTTGCCCTGGTAGAACAGAGGCACTGGAAACGCCACAAAACAGTAAATAGAACTTGTTCACTAAAGAGTCGAAATAGACCAAGGGTTAAAACCACATATGCCCAGGGAGTCAAATGGTTTTAATAGACACCATCCAGCCAATAGGGAAGAAAGGAAGCTGGGTGACATTTAGCCCACAACCCTTGATATTAGAAAACACTAAAGCAAATCAGAAATTAGGTGCCTGTGGAACTGAGAGTGGAGTTTTCTGAATGCTGGCAGAGTAGCATTATTTCACCATCTGCTTGTTCTTGACCCAACATTGGACAATGGAACATTGAGCACTGGAGCACTGAACAACGATTTCTGTTTTGGGGAGAAAAGACCAACCCCAATAAAGTTCAGAGGTCCTATAGGAGAAATCGTAGAGAGAAAGCACAGAAATGGGAACCTTGGATACCTCAGTTTGAGTCCTAGCTCCACTTCTTACTAACAGTATGACCCTGGAGAAAACAATGAACCTTTTGAGGCCTCGGTTTCTCTGCCTTGGCCTTTTCCACTCATGCCATACCTTCCTGCTTAGAATGGCCTCCCACTGCTTCTCCAGCTATCAAAAATCCTGCCCAGCTTAGGTACCCCACCTCTTCTATGAAATCTTCCCTAAGTATTTCCTCCCAAAGTCTTTTGAATTCCAGTGACATTTTGTATCTGTCCTATTTGTTAGTCACTTATTCGTATCTTTAGGATTATTATTATTTCTCTTGCACAGACATCTAGCTCCCCAAAGAGATGGATGGTAAGCTCTTTGAAGAGAGGGACAAATCTTACACTTATTTATTTCTCCCACTGCACCTTTCCTAATGCCTTGCATTGTCAATGCTGAAGAAATATCAACTAATAGATTGGAAAGCCAATCAACCAGCATTCATTGAACCAGTGGACCATATAGCTTAAGTATGTCAATTTCAGTTCCATTCAAGAAGCATTTATCAAGTACTTGTTCTATTCCAGATGCTAGAGATGTAAAAAACAAAACAGTGCCTTAACATTTTTATATACCTATACCAAAATACCATTAGTATATATCTAGACCAAATGAAATGACAAGTTCCTTACTCTTATCTCTAACTTAGTCTTACTCTTATTCCTAATACTTATTTACCTCTCAAGGTTGTTGTCTCTAAAGAGAAAATGTATGTAAAGAAAGTTATCTGCAAAACTTAACATCTTTATATGCTGGATGTCAGCATATAAATGAGAGATAGCTTACTGTAGGGAATAGAGAGACTTGAGAGTCAGGAGGAACTGAGGTCAGTCCTGCCTCTGACATATACTGGTTGCGGACAAGGGCAAGTGGCTTAAAATCTCAAGGCTTCACTCAGCTCTCCAAGAGTATAAGTTGCAGAGGGCTTGCTTGTTTGTTTGTTTTTTTGGAGGGAAGAAGGTAGGGCAATTGGGGTTAAGTGATTTGCCCAAGGTCACACAGCTAGTAAATGTGTCAAGTGTCTAAGACCGCATTTGAACTCAGGTCTTTGTGACTCCTGGGCCAGTGCTCTACTCACTGTGGCACCTAGCTGCCCCATGCAGAGGGCTTGCTGACCTGCTTTGGCAGAGGGAGTTTCCACAGTGGGAGTTCCCTATCCCAACTAAAACACAGCTCCAGTCCAAAATAGAAATTCTTTCTAGTATTTTCTATAGGATTTGCATGAAAAATCCTAGAAACATTCAGGCTCACGCTTAATTCACAATCTCCTGCTTTTTCTTTGTCAGGCCTGACATATACTAAATTGCTACTTGTTAGAGAAAAATTGAAGAATGATCAGATGCTTCAATCAACTTTGTGAAAAAGGACTAGAAGTTTTGGGTGGAGTCGTCTGCATTGAAAGATGATATTGGTGGTGTTTTTCTCCGTATCAATGAATCATCCTCACTGTGTCCCTTTTGATGTATACTATTTTCTTCAGTTACTGTTTGCAGCCATGACCCATAGATTTGTTACCTTGTATATTTTTATGCCTATGCATTTGTAAAAAAATCATTTTGGATTTCAAGAAGAAGGGATTATTTTGAAAAATGAAGACATCTAATTATGGCCCAATACCAATTCTGCTTCACAAATACAATAAAATGCCATTTTATAGCAGGTCTTATCTGATCGTAGATTTGATAAATGGTAGTGGGAAGACCACTGGATAAGGATTCCAAAGACATGAGTTCCAAATTCCACTTCAGAAACTTGCTGTGTGGCTTTGAGCGAGTCATTTAATCTCTTTTGGTCTCAGTTTACTCATCTGTAAAATTGGCATGATTATTATATATATACAAAATTGGCATGATTATATATTCTAATGAGAGGCTGTATCATGTGATGGTTAGGGGGCAAGACTTGGAGTAAGGAAGACCTGCCTCTGACATGTACTGGCTACGTGACCTTTTGTCTCCTCAGTGCCCTAAGCCCTTTCTCTAAGAGGGTAGTTTGCAGAAGGGTTGGAGGGAATTCCCACACTAGGAATTTCCCTTCTTGAGTATTAGACCTAAATAAATTGGGTGTAGGGTCCTCCTAATGAGGAAAGTCCCTCAACAATGGACTTCAGCAACTCTTCTGCTACTTACAGTCTTCGAAAGTTGCCCAAGGCATTGAAACCACTGTACTTCACAAAGGGTAGTTGTAAGGAAAATGCCTATAAATCTCAAAATCACTATAAATGGGAGTTATAATTTTTATTTGGTCATATCTACAGGTCATGTTCTTCATGTATGCTATGTTGCATGATGTCTTTCTTTCTCACAAACTAGTATATGGATATTAGTTTTATCTTCTAATACCACTGATGTAATGGGTTTTCACTGAAATTCCCAAACACTACTGGCTGTAGGAATTGGACTTAACTTCTAAGATTTCCATTGTCCTCTGCCTCTCCATTTATTACTGCTACTCCTTTCCCTCTGCTAGTCATTCCCAGTGTCCTTTGTAATTCCCTTTATCAGTAGACTAACCACAGCAAAATAATACCCACCAAAACCAACGTACAGGAAGAAGAGGATAGTCTACTTCTCTTAGACCTTCTGCCATTCATCTATGAGACCTGCACTGATTTAAGTCAACCACTGTTGAATTTCATGGCTAGATTGTATTGTCAATTATAAAACAAATAAATAACAACTCATCTCTGGGAGAGAGAGGGGGAAGGATGTATTGGGAAATGAAGGTGACATTTTAAAAAACACACAATAGAATTTTTAATGGAAAAATTATAAAAATTTAAATTGAAAAAATTAATCAACAAAAATCTTAGAGGCAACCAAGCCCCTTCTGGCTATCATATGGAAATGCTAAAAAGAAGTGGAAAGAGATACTTTTGATCATGCTTTTTCTCCACCCAGAATGTCCATCTCAAGTCCTCCATCTCATCTAAATAGATTTCCCTGGCTGCTTTAGCTCTTTTTGACCTCCCATAGCAATATAGTCTCTGACACATAGTCTCTGTACCATAGTAAATGTTTCTAGTTGTTTCATGTATGGAAACCTTGTCTCGCCAAATAGACTGTAAGATCCTTGAGAGTAGGGGCCATTTCTTATCCTCTCTTCTCAACCACCCAGCCCTACTGGTTAAATGATAATTCAATAAATACTTGTTCAATCGTATGGAAAATGAGGGATAGAGAGGATCACAGGAAACAAAATGGACTTTACATAAAAATTTTTAAAAATTGTACAAACAAAATTAATACAGTTAGAATGAGATAGGAAACAGTTTTGTAGGGGAAAATCTTGGTCACAATTTATCTGATATTCAAGACACAGGGAACTGATAATATACATATACCTGTATTATCAATTCCCAATGTGTCTTTAATGTCAGAGACTATATATGTGTAAATATATACAAATGTAAATATATACATATGTGTGTATGTGTGTGGGTATAGCATAGTCATTCCTCAATAGATCAAATAGGGCAAAGACCAAGGAAGGCAGTTCTCAAAAGAAGAAAGGCATACTATCAACAACAACATGAAAAAAAGTTCCAAATCACTAATAATAAAAAGACATGCAAATTAAAGTGACTCTAAGGTCCCATCTCACACCCATCAGATTAACAAAGATGACAGAAATGGAAAATGACAATTGTCAAGGGTGCGTAGGAGGACAGACATTTTATTGAACCGTAGGTAAAGTAGTAAAGTAGTTCGACTCATCTGGAGAGCGGTTGGAATTTTACCCCAAAAGTCATTAAGATGTACATGAGCCAGTAATATCACTAGTAGGCTTATACCTCAAAGAGATCAAAAATAGAGGGAGAGGAATTATGTGTACAAAAATATAACAGTTTTTTTTGTTGTTGTTGTGGCAAAGATCTGTAAACAAAATGAGTGTCCATCAATTAGGGAATGGCTAAACAAATTATGGTATAGCCTGGAGACAGCTAGTTGGTGCAGTAGATGGAATGCTGGACTCCGAGGCCAGAAGACCTGAGTTCAAATCCTGCCTAAGACATTCATTATGTGTGTGACCTTTGGTGTATCACTTAACTTCTTTCAACCTCAGTAGCCATCTCTCTAAAATGGGGGTTTTCATAGCAGCTACCTCAAAGGTTTGTTCTGAGGATCAAACTCAATAATGTGTTTAAAGGTCTTTGAAGACCTGAAAGCATTTATACACATACATATATGTATATATACATACCTATATAAATATATACATGAATCTAGGTCATTTTTAGTATTAATAGAATGAAATGGAATATCATTGCTGTACAAGAAATAATAATTTCATAGAAACCTGGGAAGACTTGTATGAGCTTACTCAGAGAAAAAGTGAGAAGCAGAAGCACAATTTCTATAATGACTACAACACTGTAAAGGAAAAGAACTCTGAAAGATTTAAACTCGAATCAATACAATGACCAATCAGGACCATACATGACTGATGATGAATGATACTCCCCATGTCTTTGCAGAGAGGTGACGAATAAGACATACATTTTCAGTGTTTGGATTTGGTTTGTGTGACTATTCTCATTTGTTAAAAGGGAAGGCTTTTTTTTGGTTTTTGTTTGTTTTTTTAAGGGGGGAACAGTCGTGAGAAATGGCAGGGTATTTATAGTGATACTGAAAAAGGAAGAAAAATAAAGAAAAGAGAATCAATGAATCATTAAAAAAAAAACAAGAGAAGAGAAGGAAGTTCAGAAGGGGACACAGAGAAGCTGCCAGGTTAAATTTAAAATATTCGAAAATAAAATTGTACACAGAGTGGGGATTCATGGTTTCCTCTTTTTCTGTTCTTTGCACAGGGTTGTATTTGTTAATGTTTGACAAGCTCAAAATAACAAAAAACTTAAATAAAAAAATTACATACCAAAGGGTATATTCAGTTATAAGTTTTTGTAAGCTTATCAGCTGGAACAGGTCTCTTCTTCACCATTGTGCTTTGTAGTTTTATATTGTGATAAAGCTCAAGGTCAGAGACCCTATGCCAATATTAATTTGGTGATAAAGGCTGTACTAATGCCAGAGAAACAAACCCAAACAGAAATATTAAAATGCCTCTGTGTCCCATAGAGCAGTACAATTCTGGAGTTCCCATAGAGATCTTCATTTTTCATAACAATTAGTCACTTACATGGAAACATTTTAGGAGGGAATTTCTTCTTCCATGCATTGTGTATATATTCTCTTATTGGCTCCTCCCTCCCACCCCACCCCCATTAGAAGGTAAGCTCCTTGTGAGGAGGAAATGTTTCTTTCATTGAATTTGTATCACCACCGGCTACTATAGTAAAGGTTTAATAAATGTTTCTTGATTGATAGATTTTCATTGTAAAGAGTTCTCTTCAGAGTTTTTAGAAACTCAGAGCTTTAGTCACTTAAGAGGGCAGTCAATTTTTATGATGCCCCTCCCCCATAATAGTTCGGAGTGTGGCCCAAAACAGATTAAAAGTTTCATGAAGTTGTGAATGCCTGTTGACAACACGCATATACATATAATATATATTCTTATTTTTCATGACTCCTAGACACAAAAGATGATGGAAAGATATATGGTTTGTAACTAGGCTGAAGCATATCATCAATAATTATTTGTATGTGTATTGGCAATCAAGATGGGCTCTTAGCACTTATTCAACCAAGTGCCCTTGAAGACTTTGGCCTTTGTTTCCTTTGATTAATTCAGTGTCTTCGATTGAGTCTTATTAGGTGCTAAGCCCCATGCCCAAACCCATATCTATTCGGTGCTAAATCTATGTGGGCATGAAGCCCTCAAGGGTCCTAAAGGGAGTTGCTAAAACCAGGCCAATAGTAAGAGCTTAAGTTCTGGTCTCAGATGATGTTTGATGATGGCTAAAAAGCGCATAAAAAGAGAGAAGAGAGCTATTTGCTTAGGGCTCTCACTCTTGGCAGCGCTGATGTGGAGACTCCAGGCAGCTGTAGTTAAGAGCCCTCCAGCTTGTAAACCTGGAGATTTGGACTTTGTTAAACTCTGGTAACTATGTATTGAGATTTGAATCAGACAAGGTCTGTCTGTTGATGTTTGTAATTTTTTTGTGTTTGCTCTGAAGTTCAGGGTGCTGGCTTTTTCCTCTGAACTAAGTGAATGGTATTTGTATGCTGGATTGAAGTAAGATTGTTAACCCCTTAACTGTTGCTTTCCTTAGTAAAGCAGATCAAAAGAACTTGGGCTTGCAGTCTTCTGTGAGCTGGTTGTTGTTGGTTTTACACCCCCACAGCAGCTGCCAGCCAAATTGTTGAAACAGTATCAGGGTAGTAGCACCAAAGACACAATCAAGGACATATGCTCAGACTGCCCAAATGGTGCACTGGTATTCACAAAATGTTCATATAGATGCTCCAATTTGGGGCATAGAAAGATGTGGATGAAATGACAATTATTCAACTAACATTTATTAAGCATCTTCCCCCTGACAGGCATGCTGAGCACTTGGGGATACAGATAGCACAGAATGTTGCTGTGTGGATACTATAGTAGAGAAAATATTGAGGAGATCTAGGATCCTTCACTGTTTTTGATAGTCTATGTCAAGACTATTTGTTTGGCTGAACTAGAGGGCTCCTCTAAATTTCAGGCTTTTTCACAATGGAAAATATTATCAGGTAAAGATAGATGCTTGGCCAGAACTTAATGCCAGGCTAAGGTGTTTGGATGTATTCTAGAGCAACGGAGTATAATTGAAAATTTATTGATGTATTCTAGAGCAACGGAGTATAATTGAAAATTTATTGATAGATTGTCAAGACTAAAGGAGTGCTTTAAGAAACTAAATTAGTGGTAGTGTGCAAGAATGACGAGAAAGTCAAGCACTGTAAATATTAATTAGAGTTATCTATGCACCATTTCCTCTGGTAGTTATCTCACTTTGCCCTCCAATTGCTCTCATATCTGTAGGTTCAGTTCCAAAAGGGCACCTGCTACCTCACCTTTTGGAGTAACACTGTGGGTCTGAACTCATAATACTATCACTTGCAAGCCTTCACCAGTGTGTTTTCCATTAACAGCCATTCCAGTAGATTCAATTAACTCTAAGTAAAAGGATTTACTCAACTGGTATTGCCACCAGTGGCTGTGATGCCGAAATGGCTGGAGATGGCCGAATGCCTCCGAGAGTAAAAAGAAAACACAAAACACGGGCCAGGTGGAAGAGTTAAGAACAGCTTCGTTTATTAAACTGAGGGGCAGGGCTTATCTACCCTTTTAAGCAAGCAGAATCAACAAATCCATGTGTGAGGCATTTGCATAATGCATGGTTTCCTCATACCTTTGTTCCCCTTTTGCCATAAACAATATTATGTTAATAGCCCACAGGTAGTATTTAGCACATGTGTGCCGTGGGGGTTTTTGAGACAGCACACGTGTACCAAGGAGACTTGAAGAGCCTTCATCCTGAGCAGCATGTGAATGCCGAGGTGGGGGATGGAGAGTCCATGTGCCAAGTTATTAGCCCAAGGGCAAGAACAGGCCTTTGGCCTGTATCTTATCCCAGAATGGACTTTCTCAGAGCTGGCCTTCTACATGGCATAGCAAAAATAGTACAGTTATCCTTTCCATGTCATGACTTTCCTCATCATGGTTTTGATATATTGTGGGGTGGCATAAGAAATTAAATGGGAATTTGGGGGGAGCTTCGTAGAAGCCACAGATGACATGTGAAGATCAGCAGGCAACACAGAAAAGAGTAGAAATTCAGAAATAAAGGATTGTTATAAAAAAGGCACTCCAGTAGATTCTGGAATCATATGAGAAAAAGTTAAGTCCTTGCATGATTTCCTAAAGGAAAATGAAAGTGAAGGGTAGAGCGGGGACACCATGCCCCTAAGTCCCATGATGTGGAAGGGATAACTGTAGTTATAAAATATTACTCTCACAGACACAAGACTTGAACATACCCTCCACAAATATACACAATAAGTTAGAGTATAGTAGTAGTGAGGTACACAGGTAGGAAACATGGGGCCAAGGCAACTCTTAGAAATGTATGGCCAAGGCACTTTCTAGAAATGTGTGGCTAAGGCAACTCCTAGAACTGAAGAAAATTCTTTCTCTGTTTCTCTTTTTGCTGAATTCCCAGGGTCTGCTTTTCTACACAGCCTAACTCCTGATTGCTGGTGGTCTTACTCTTGTAGCTGCTTTTTCCCTTCTGTGATTTTTCTCTATATATCCATGTCTTTCTAAAGTGTGTCTGTTCCATGAGGGACATAGCATCTTGTAGTGATACAGTAACTCACTTTCAAAGTTACATGACTGAAGTGTGAAAGAAAGATAAATCCTCTCTTTCTCCCATATATCAGTCTCACTCTATGATTACTTGTATTCCTCAGGGCTTAGTTATTGAACACCCTCCTAGAGAGATGATTAATTAGTTTTGTTCACACCTGTTAAAGTTGTTACAAATGCCTTGTTATCTGGCCACTCACATTGTAGCATCTCGCCCCTCTCACAGACATGTGGACATCTAATCACCTTCTTTGTACCACGTAACTGGCAGGAGTAGTTTTCCAAAGAAAGACCATTACCATATGGCTATGCTCAAAACTCTCTCAGTGTCCTAGATGTAATCTTATTGGTGGAGAATATATTCCTCCTTACACAATAGTTTAACTCTTAAGCCCCCACAAATGTATTACCATTTAAACAAACCAGCCACTAATAATGATGATACTTTTAGATCTTAATCATAACCATTTACTTAACAAAAAAGTCCGAAGTCCAAATGCCACAAGTACTCACATATTAAAGAAAATACAGGAATAATAAACATATCACAATCCATGCATAAACCTAGATCACATTCTCTTGCCCCTGAACAGAGTTTCTAAGTTGGAACAGTGAACACACAACTACCTGTCAGGAAAGCACAGGAGGGAGGAAAACTCTCATGCTCTGATAAATTACAAGTATAGACCAAAGATTTTGATGGCTAAGCAGCAACATCTATACCATGTGTCATCATTTCTCTGCTAACTGCACCCCCTTTTTGATCTTCACTTCTCTCTAGCAAGGATATTCAAGTTATCTTCTGTTGGCTAACCATGAAATATTTACAAACTTTCAACTTATAATCACTGTTGAAATTACACTGACAAAACATTATACTCTTAATTTAGCTAGCAGTTCTATTTAGAGAACTGCACAATTCATCAGGATAAAACTCTTGTCATAACAGACAAACCTAGACTGCTATTCACTCACCAGAGTCAGCTGATGGCAGAGTTGAAACCTAGTCCAAACCTAGTCCATAGCAACTGCTAAGCCTTTTCACCTTCCTGCTTTTCCCTCTCAAACCAGAGAGGACAGTAGAGATCAACAGGTACTTCTGAAAGGCTTCATCTCTTTCAAACTGTAGGTGGCGCTAAAGAGCAATAATTTACAATGAAACGAATCCAATGGGCACCCATTTCTCTTCAACCAATCAGGAGTCTCCAAGGCAAAGACTTCTTATCTTTCTGCAGATGCTCCCACTTCATCATAGATCTCCAACAGAGCTAGCCTTTTACCCCCTGCTGTTTTTTTTAAAATCTTCATTACTTTCAGCGGTTTAGATCAGAGCCTCCTGATACTCTTTTTTTTCACTTAGGAGGAAACAAATCACCAAATCTTTGTGAAATCAACAATTCTTACTTAAACATCCCATAGTCTAAAACAGTAAAAAAAAATTCTTTTCCTTTTTTTTAAGTTTTGACTTCTTAACACTTAAAACAGTTATATGCAAATTAGATGAGAGGACCACAGTGCTCTGCAGTTTCAGCCATTCTGCAAATCTTCAAAGATGTCCAGTTTACCAGTCTGTGCTTCTGACTACTATGTTTATACTGTCATTTTTATCACTTTTAATAAATTAAAATTCTTTTCTCTGTTCCCTGTAAACCTTCAAACTATTCACATACAAAAGAAGCAACACCCTGTGTCTTTTACTAGCTTGCTTGAACCTTTTATTTTGTCAAGAATAATTTTTTTGTCTTAAATTGTTCCCACGCCATCTGAAAATTATCTCATGTGAATTTTAGTAGTTTTTGATAAACCAAAGTTCTTTCCCTATCCCTTCTAGGCACTAAACTCTCTGAAAGGGACAGTACCTTACATCATTTACCAGTTAATTAAATTACTTTTCTTTAAACAAAAGTAACGCTTCTGCTCCTTTCAACATCTAAATGGTCTTAAAGGAACAACACTTTACAAAGGAATCAGTGCATAGACACATGTCAACAATCAGTTTTACACTTCATTAACATGATTCAATTAACATATTCTGGGCTTTTGGTGACTATACCAACTGAAGTGGGCCAGGGAATTCCCTCTCTTATATATAATTTAAATCTGATGACAATTTTTGATGGAAAATGTTCAGTATATGCTAACATAATATAGTTCCAGAGACAGGCTATATTTTTCAAGGATGGGCCTAGCTAAATAGAGACTCATTATCGCTCAGAAGCCCCTAGATAAGCCCAAAGGTACCTGGGGCAGAAAGAATTTAGTTGGATACTGGCCAAGCTAGAAGAAAGAGGCTGAAATGTAGCCCAGTGAAATTGTTGGATTTCCATGATGAGGAAGATGAGAGACAGACAGAGACAGAGACAGAGAGATTCTTCAGATGTCTTCCTTTTACCACAATTATGATATCTCAGAGCCGGGCTTGTGATCGGTTTCCCAAAATCTTCATTTAGTTTTTCTTTCTGTCAAGGTGCCCTGTAGAGCAGGCTGCAAATATGAAATTATTTCTGTTTCTCCCTTCCGTTGATCTTCACTCAAATGCTCTCCATCCTCCTTATCCCCTTTTGTACCTGGTTTTGCACATGAGTATATCTTCTTAATATACAATGCTACACTCCACACTCATTTTATCTATCTTTTCAGTTTGATTTTAATTTTTTTGGAGGCAATCAGAGGTGAGTGACTAAGAGGTCACATAGTAAGGGCCTAAGGCTGCATTTGAACTCAGGCCTTTGTCTCCAGGGCTGATACTCTTTTTATTACACTACCTAGCTGCCCTTATTTGTTTTAAATAAGGTATACCTATCCAGAGGCATGTTCCACTCATGGATTTCATCATATCAGGTCTCAGTGATATCAATGAAGTCAAATTTTCTTCCTTACATTAGGACCTCTAGCTAAAAGAATGATTTTTAAAAAAAGAAAAATCACAGAATAATTTATATAAAGCATTTTGTAAACCTTAAAGTGATATACAGGCGTTAGCTATTAAAAAGAACCTATTAAGTGCTCACTATGTGCCAAGCACTGTGCTGAACACTGGAGATAAAAAGAAAAAAGTAAAGCAGTTCCTGCTCTCAAGAAACCTACAGTCATATAGGAGACAACATGAAGAGGGAGGTTGTGGCCATGGAAGGGAAAAGTCACAAGAATGGAGAATGGAACCTTGGGGCATTTGGTTATTGATATACCCTTTCCAGGAACAATGCTAGTCTTAATTTGATGACTGTTTGTGGAGCAAGAATTGGAAAGGAGGAGACGGTGGTTGAGGGGATGTAGGGATATAGGGAGCACTCACCAATTAGCATGCTACAAGATTAGAGCAAGAGGTCCAGTTAGAAGAGTGTTATGGCAGGAGTAGCAGGAAGATTGTGCAGTTGGGTGTCTGGGGCTCTAGCTGGCAGAATGCGGTTGAAGGAGTGGAAGGAAAGATTTTTGTGAGACTGCTGAATAGGTATTTCATGTTCTCATTCACTTTGGCTCTGCAGGGTCTGAGCAATTCACAAGGTCCATATCCCCTGGCTAATCAACACTTGACTTTCTTTAGTCATTCGGCTACTAGGTGGCCCCATGCTGGTTATATTCTCCTCCAAGGAACACTGTGCTGTTAAAGAAATAATCTCCCTCTAAGTAGCTGGCACCTGGTGCTAGAATTCTCAACCTACAAGGTTCCTACTGAGGATGTAATGTCCATTCCAATGCTCAATGACCTCTGCTTAGGGAAGGAAATAGAAGAGCAGCCACGAACTCAGGCTTACCTAGGCAAACATAGGAGCTCTCTGCTATCCGCTTATAGTGTCAGGCCAACGTTATTAATGACCAACATTATTTCTGTGTGAGGGGCAGAAGTCCAAGGATGCAAAAAGTTGAAAGTTCCTAAATGATAAGGTGATAAGTACCAGCCCCCAAATTTTCTTTTTTTTTGTAAACAAATGGGTAACAGTGACAACAGGACCTTTGGTCCATCTTAACCAGCAAGTGACATTGGTCACTCTGTGGGGAGTCCAATGTTTCCCCTGGCAATTTGCACATACTCATCTGGTAGAAGTACAGAGTAAATACCATGTTCTCTTTCATTTTCAAATAGTCATGTTGAACCATTTGGAACTTAGTCAAGCCAGTTAGAACTTGGGTCTAGGCTTCCTCCTTCCAACCCAGTGAGACCCCATCTTATTTTCTAACCTCGCTGTATTTCACCAGAACCCTAGGCACATTACCTTGGCATAATGGAATTGATTCTTCATATAATTAAGTCTACATGATGGGGTATCATTATGCAGCATTTCCTCTTAGCATACTATAGTCTCAAGAAGAATATAAAGAATAAGAACCAGAATGCAAAATAAACATATATAACCTCTACTAAGTGGCACTGAGAGCTCATTGCTTTCTCAAATCCTGAGAGTTAGACAGACATTGGAAATGTATGAGTTTGCTTAGTTCTTTACTGTTGCTCTCCTTTGAGTGGGCAAAGGGGTGCCTACTCATTGTTCCTTGACTTACCAGATGAAGAAACAGGAGTTCTAGACCTGGGACTAATATCATTAGAAATAAGTATATTTAGTGTCCTGAGTGAACTCAGGATCTTGGTTCAACTTGGGGTGTGGAATTTGGTTCAGTTGTCTTGTTACTGGCAGGACCTCTTCAAGCCATAGCTAACTCATACAGTAGGGTGAATAGATTTAGTAGCTAGCCCTGACAAGCAGAGACCTACTGCTGCTATTATTGCCTCTGCTATCCCCCTCACCTTCTCTTCTTCACCCTTCATCCTGGTTCTATCTTCCACAGAGGAATTCTTCTCCTCACTTCCTATTGTCATCCCAATCCCTATTGTCAGACAAATCCCCAACTTTGTGTAGTGGCAGAGAGGGACCGTGAATGGAAGACAGAGTGGGAAGGGCCCTGCACCATGTTTATATGATGAGGAAAGAAATAGGAGATAGATAAGGAGCAGTAGAAGAAATAGTAAGAGAACCAGGAAAGTAGGAGGTGTCCTGTAGAAAACAGAACAGGTTTACTTTGGGTTACTCCATAATGCAGAATACCAATGGGCAGGAATTACATGGAGGTAATTTTTATCTCAACATGAGAAAAAAATTTCTAACAAGTGCTATGTAAGAGAAGAATACACTGCCTCATAAGGAAATGAATTTCCCATTCCTGATGAGACATTCAAGAGGAGAAATTAATGCTATTGGTACTTTAAAGCCCTCATGGAACTTGCATTCTAGAAATTGGCAGAAGAAAGGAGGGGGTAGGGTTGAGAATAATAACATTGACACAGATAAGAATATACATGACAGTCTGAGAAAGAAGTGAGCACCAACAACCAATGGTTCTTGCAACGATTTTTGCATTTACATTTGTTAAATTCGATGTAAATTTACATTTATAAAATCTCTGAAAAACCTTCATGTAGGAGGTCTGTAGACAGGTTCTTCTCAGTCAGTATTATTCATTTCAACATTCTGGGTTCTGTCCCTTCCCACTTTTAGGATAGATCCATCTGTCAACCAGCAGATCCCTCTGAGAACATACATTGGACTGACAACACTCACAATCTTCTGTTGTGCTTCTAGTCCTGATACCTGTACTGATGCTGACCTGGACAGTGCTTTCCTTTTTTTTTAACTTCCATGTATAACTTGGCATTGAATTAATTTACACACTAGTCGAGTTGTGGAGAAGAATTACGACCAATGGAATGAATCATGAGAAAGAAGGAACAGAACCAAAAAAAAAAAAAAACCAAAAACACAACCCAACAACAAATACAAAAGAGA
>CM053626.1:287214301-287254327 GCA_028646595.1 Phalanger gymnotis
TGTGTGTGTGTGTGTGTTCTTCATGTTGGTTAGCCTTTTCCTGGCTTTACAATAAATTTCTGCTTTTGGGGTTCAGGGCTCTCTGTCCTAGCTTTCTTATTCTGGAGATTGTGAGTGTTGTTGTTGGCTTTGTAAATTATAGCCTTCAGTTTCCTGAGGTGTGGGGGAGGGAGTCTGGCTGCCCGAAATCTCCTCTTCCCCTGGGGTTGTTCTCCAGTATTGTTGCTCTTCAGCAATGGTCTCAGCTCTTTGTTGTTTGGGCTGGGTGTCTGGCACTTCCCTTGGTGGAGCAAGAGTATGTCTGGGCTCCTGGTGTTGACCCCTGCTGGCTCTGCCCCTCTGGGACTCAGGTACTCCCAGTACTCGGCCACTGAAGCCCCACTTCTGTCTCCTCTATTCCAGCATTTTTGTTTTCTTCCCTCCTCCCCCCGCCCCGCCCCCGCCCCGAGGAATTCTCTGGGTGGGGAGGTGAGGGATTAGAGCCATTTACCTGGCCATTTTGTCTCCTGGAAGTTCAAGAAGTGTTTCATACCTTTGGGCTGCAAGCCTCAGGAGTTGGTATCTCACGGTCGGTGGCGCTGTGCTGCCTCTTGTCGTCTCCACAGAGTGCTGTCCTATGTTGGGAGGCCTGGAGATCTCTGCTGGTTTTGGGTGCCCGGCCTTCTCCCAGCCTGTCTTCCACGTGGGTTTCCCTGCCAGCCGCTTCCACTTTGGTCCCATCTGGAGCAGCTCCGCACGCCGAGCGGTCTTGTAGCCCAAAGATTCGCTCCCTTGGCCTTTCAGACTCTTCTGGCTGGGAAATTTGCCCCACTCAGACCTCTCGCGGTTTCTGACTCTCTCAAATCTGCTCAAATTCACCTCTTCATAGGAATCTGACAGAGCTTGTGAGAGAGCTCCGGTAAGACTCTGCTTTCATGCGGCCATCTTGGCTCCGAGCTGGACAGTGCTTTTCATCAGCAAAAGAAGAACATGACCAAATTATATCATCAAAGCCCTCAAAGAAAGAGGCCAAGGATTCTGAGAGGCAGAGGTAAAGTTAAAGTGAATTCAAGGCATGTTAGATGACCCATGCAAAAGCATTCCATCATCAAGCATTAAGTGACTACTGTGTGCCAGGCACTGTAAGACAAAAGCACAATGGTCCTTACTCCTAAGGAGTTTACATATTAATGAAAAAGACACACACATATACACACACAAGACTATACAAATCACATAAAATAGAAGACCAGGAAAGACTTCCTACAGTACGTGAGCAGAGTCTTGAGGGAAACCAGAAGTCCCTGGAGGTATGTGTAGAAGAAGAGCATTCCAAGCATTAGAAATAGTCAGGATGAAGGCATGAAGATGCATGGATGGAGCATCTTACGTGAAGCTAGAAAGTAGGGGCCCAGCTTGTGCAGCACTTTACATGCAAAATAGAGGAGTTTGTATTTGATCCTAAAAGTAATAGGAAGTTACGAGAGCTCAATGAGTCAGGGAAAAGATGGGAAAGGGGGAGATGATATTGTCAGATGATGAGGTTGAGTGAAGGAGTGGATCATGGGAGTTAGACTGAGTAGATTGGAGGTAGTAGATGGAAGTAGGCTGAGCAATTGCAAGGTTAGTGTGTTTGTGGAAAATCAACATGGATATTGAAATGCCCCATTATAAGGGTAGGTGTTAGGCTCAGGAGAAGAAAGCAAACCAAACACTGAGCTCATTGAGAAATAACAGAGAATGTCCTGGGGTTGGCAGGTGACAACCACCTGGATCTGGATTGAGTGATAAATTTGAATAAAGTAACTCTCAAAGGAAGAAAGGTTGCTGAGTATTGAGAGTTGGTTTTAGAAGGAGAATGTGAAAGTGGCAGTGGGGATCACAGAGTATTTCTTCCTGATTCCTAATCCAGGTGCAGCAAGTCAAGGTTATGAGAGAACATACAACCAGTACTGAAAAGGATGGCAAGAGATACAATGGCATCCAGTAGGGAGTTAGGTCTTGGTGGTGAGTGCAGGCAGATGGAAGGACTATGAGCGGAAGTAGTCCAAAATGAAGAGATGAATAAAATACTGAGTGGAGAGAATGGCAAGTAGGATAGTTTGACCAGAGATGGACAGTGCACAAAAGAAAGCAAGGTACTATAAGCTTACAAAGTCAGTCAGTCAATGAGTATTTATTAAGCTCCTATTATGTGCCAGGTGCTGCGCTACATGCTGGGGATACAAAGAAAGGCAAAGACAGCCCTTGCCATTGGGAAGCTCACAATCTAATGGGGAAAACAGCATGTAAACAACTATATACAAATAAGCTATATGTCAGGCAAATTGGAGTTAACAAACAAAAGAAAGGTACTAGAATTACAAGGAAATAAGAAAGGTTCACTATAGAAGGTGAGATTTTTGCTCAAACCTGGAAGAAGCCAGAAGGCAGAGACGATAAGGAAGATTGTTTCAGGATATCTATCTATCTATCTATCTATCTATCTATCTATCTATCTGTCTATCTATCTATCTATCTATCTATCTATCTATCTATCTATCTATCTATCTATCTATCTATCTCTGTCTCTCTATCCATTCTATCTATCAATCTATCTATCTATCTATCTATCTATCTATCTATCTATCTATCTATCTATTTATCTATTTATCTCTCTATCTCCCTATCTATCTCACTGTGGAAGAGAAGGAAAAGAACAAAGAAGAGGCCCCAGTCTTGATCTCTGGCAGAAATGAGGTCCAAAGGGATAGCTGTAATATGAGCCCATTTATAATTGGCAAGGGACAAAGCCCTTCCTCTTCAATAATGCTGAGTGGCATGCATTTCCTGGAGGGTGAAGGGATGAGTTTGCAGCCTTGTCATTAGCCCTCTTATTGTCCCTTCCCTTATTCTAGGCCTCATGATAACCTTTTTGCAGCTCCCTAAGGGTCACCAGACCATCATCTTCCCTGCAGGTTTGCCCTATTGAGCACTGGACTTTATCATCTGTCTTGCAGTTAAACCCTACCATATGTTTTTCCCCTATTAGAATGTGAACTCTTTGAAAACAGACTAACTTGCTTTGCTATTTGTGTCCCTAGAGGTTATCATAGTGCTTGTAAGTAGTAAGAACTTAATAACTGTCTTTCAGGCATCACAAACTGGATGTCCGGTAGACATCTTTAACTCAGCATGTCTAAAACTGAATTCATCATTCCCCCCACCCCAAACCCTCACTTTCAAATGTCCCTATTACTGTTGAAGGCAACACCAGCATTTCTGTCCTTCGGGCTTTCAATGTAGGAGTCATCATTGATTTCTCTCCATCTCTCACACCCCATATTAAGTCTGTTACCAAGGCCTGTGGATTCACCTTTGCAACATCTCTCCACCATGCCCTCTTCTCTCTTCTGACACAGCCACCCCCTGTTGCAAATCCTAAATTACTTCTCTCATGAACTACTGAAATATCCTGCTGGTTGGTCTTAGTACCACAACCCACTCCAATCCATTTTCCATTAAGTCCTCAAAGTCATTTTCCTAAAATGCAAGTCTAGTCATTTCACCCCACTACTCAATAACCTCCAGTGGTTCCCTCTCACCTCCAGAATCAAACACAAAATCTGTTTGGCATTCAAAGCCCTTCATAACCTACCCCTACTCTGCCCCCCCAAGCCTTCTTACACATTTAACCCATTCCTCCCTCCATGTTCTCTCCATGTACAAGTGGCACTAACATCCTGCTTGTTTCTTGAGCAAGACTCTCCATCTCTTGGCTTCTCTGCCTATCTCCCATGCATGAAATGCTCTCTCGCTCCTCATCTCTGGTTCCTGGCTTTCTACAATCCCACTTTCTACAAGATGCCTTTACCAGTCTCTTTTAAGTCAAGTGCCTCCCCTCTGTTAATTATTTCCTCTTTATACTGTCTATAGCTTGCTTTGTATGTATTTCCATATTGTCTCCCCCATTAGATTGTGTACTTCTCGGAGGCAAGAACTGTCTTTGGCCTTTCTTTGTATCTCAGGTGCTTAACACAGTTCCTGTAACACAGTAGTTGCTTAATAAATGCTTATTGGCTGACAATAAATGTTATTTCATCAATTAATTAATTAATTAATTAATTAATTAATTCACTTGTCCAATCACACAATCAGCAAGTAGCAGAGTTGGTCTTAGAAGTCCAGTATTTTGTCTCTTACTCTACCCTAACCAGGCCACATGTGGCCCTCTAGGTCCTCAAGTGCAGCCCTTTGATTGAATCCAAACTTCCCCACCCCTATGGGCCTAAACAGTACTAGTTCCCAACTTCTATCCTGGAAGAAATTATATTAGAAAAGGAAATTATGAACAAATGTTTCCTTTCCTCTCTTCTCTCTCCTCTTTTCTTTCTCTGTCTCTGTCTCTGTGTGTCTCTCTCTGTCTTTCTGTCTCTGTCTCTCTCTTTCTCTCTCTCTCCCCTCTTCTCTTTTTCTCTCTCTCCCCCACTTCTTTAAACATGACCTTGTATTCGGGGTGTTTTGATTTTGATTTTAAATGTTCTTGGATAGCAACTATAATAAGTTAAATTTCTAGTGGCCCAGGAAGGCAACCTCCCTCTTTATTCTTAGGGGTCTGGTGGGACTATGAGAGATGAGGGCTAAGAGTTCCATGACCACTCTTCCTGTCCTACGCTCTCTTAGGAAAGGCTTGGAGTTTGTGAGTGTTGAAATAATGGGAAACTTTAAGAGTCATGAAAGCTTCACAAAGGAAAAAAAAGTTCTAGTTAAATATGGCTCATGCAAATATTCTTTTTTTTAAAGTTAGATATCATAGGAAAGTACCCCTCTTTGTCACATTTCCTGCAAGTAAACATGTCAACATTTGTTCTTAAAGCAGGACCGGGTCAAGGGTGTGGTCAGGAGGGTTATGGCCATGAACTCAAGACTAGGGTGTGGAAGAGAAAAGCGTGAGAAATGTGAATGGAAAAGGAGGGGAGAGAACAGGGGGGAAGAAGAGATGGGATTTTGAAGACAATTGTAAAAATTTATCCTGAGTCTTCAAATAAAGGCAATTTGAAAGGTTTCAGTAAATTGATATAAATGGCTAATTTCTTTAGAGAGGACAGGGGGTTAAGTCACAGAATGGAAGATAAGCTTCAGTAAATAGAGTGTTAGTCTTAGCTTTCAGGTACCTGGGTTTGAATCCTTCCACAGGCTCTAGATTTGTGACCTTGGATGAACCACTTAGTGTCTCTAAACTGGTTTACTCATCTGTGAAATGAGCATAATAATAATACTAACTTCATAGTTATGAGGATGAAATGAGATAATGTATGTAAATTCTTTGCCCAACTCTCTAAGAGTCAGTTATTTTTACTACCTCCAACAAGGTAGAAGTGGCAAACACAAGGCCAGCAAACTGATGAGGCCTCCAACACAACAAAATATAAAATTACAAAATAACATTACAGTTTTAAACTAAGTCAATATGTAGCCTGCAGGGATTCTCACGGATAGTTTCCATTTGAATTGACCTCACTGATGATTGCGGCATTTCCATGCTATTTTATATTTCCTTTAAAATACCTAAAAATATTCCTAGTTACTTTAATTTTTTTAAAGGAAACCAAAAATTCACCAAGAAAATGAAAAAGTCTCTGATTTGATACTAAGAGTTTTGGAATCATGTGGTTTTAGAGCTGGAGAGGGCTTAGAGATCACCTAGTCTATTCCCACCCTCCACCTCATTTTACAGATGAGGGAACTGAGACAAAAAGGGAAGTACCTGCCCAATATTACACAGGAAATCAGAGACACAGGATTCACAGCAAAGTCTTCTTGATTCTTGGTCCAATGATCTTTTGAACACTGAGGACTCCGGCAGATGAGTGCCACGTCGAATTTAGAGATCAGGACTGGCTTTTCCAATTTGTTCCTGCAGTTTAGAAAACAGAATTTTATGTTACACAGATGAAACGCTCTAGAGAACTAGGGTGAGAATAGATCACAAGCACGGATGTCTTGGAGCCAGTGCTTACCTGTTTGGGAGAGCCGATCGCTAACTTTTCAATGTGATCATTTTTTTTCCCTTGGAGATAGGCAAATGATACACATCAAGACTTGATTTATTGTTTTGTTTATTGTACAAACTTAAGAAAGTGGTGCAGAAAATATCGATAATGTGGATTAAATTTAAAAGTATGTCATATGCATTTTCAGACAGCCTGATGTTAAACTTTTACTAGCTTACCCTTGCCAAGGAAACATAAAAGTCCTTCCCATTGATCTTAGGCAGATTTCAGCCTAATCTAATCTTCATCCCCCTTGCTGTTGTTGTTTACATGTTTCAGTCATGTCCCTTTGGGGTTTTGTTGGCAAAGGCACTGGAGTAGTTTAAATTCCATCATTTTACAGATAATTTACATTAGCTCATTTTACAGATCAGGAAATGGAGACAAAAAGAGTTAAGGTGACTTTCCTAGTATCTGAAGCTGGATTTGAACTCAGTTCCTTCTGACTCCAGGGGTGGCCTTCTATCTTCTGTGCCACCTAGCTGCCCCAATTACTACCTCACTAATCTTTACTCTGGCAGCTAGGTGGTACAGTGGATAGAATGCCAGGCCTGGAGTCAGGAAGACTCATCTTCCTGAGTTCAAATTTGGTCCCAGACACTTACCAACTGTATGACCCTGAGCAAGTTACTTAACCCTGGTTACCTCCACTTCCTATCTGTAAAATGAACTGGAGAAAGAAAGGGCAAACCACTCTAGTATCTTTGCCAAGAAAACCCCAAATAGGGTCACAGAGAGTTGGACACGACTGAAAAGACTGAACAACAACAAATCTTCATCTCTCATTGTCTACTGGTGGCTTCCCTATTGCCTACAAATATGCCTATGTCTCTCTCAACTTCAAAAAACAAAACAAAAAATCCTCCCTTGATCTGTCTAGCCCTACTAGCTATTATCCTTTATCTCTCTCTCTCATCTTTTTTTTCGCCTAACTCCCTAAAGAGGCCAACTACAATTGACACCTTCCCTTCTTCTTCCTGTAAATTTGTTCTGAATTCTCACCTTCTGGCCTCCAACATCATGATTCAACAGAAACTTCTCTCTCTAAAGTTACCAGTGATCTCTCATTTGCCAAATCAAATGGCCTTCCCCCACCCCAATCTTCCTCCTTCTGGGAGGAATCTGCAGTCTTCGCCCCTGTTGACTGTTGTCTTCTCCTTGTCACTCTTGTCTTTTGACACTGCTCTCTCCTACTTTTCCTCCTATTTGTCTGACCACTCTTTCTCAGTCTCTTTCGCTGAATCTTCATCCAGGTTTCCCCTAACGATAGATGCAAGACTCTATCCTTGGCTCTCTCCCCTTCTCCCTTTATACTATTTCGATTGGTGATCTTACCAGCCCCCATAGATTCAATTATCATCTCTAAGCAGACGCTTCTCAGATCAATTTATCCAACAGTAGTCTCCTTCCTGACCTCCAGCTGTCTCTTGGACACCTTGATTTGGATATCCCAGAGATATCTCAAACTCAACATATCCAAAACTGAACTCATTATCTTTTCCCTCAAACCCTCCCCTCTTCTTAATTTCCCTATTACTGTGGAGGGTACCAACATCCTTCCAGGCACCCAGGCTCACAGCCTAAGTGTCATCCCTGATTCCTCACTCTCAGCCATGCCCTTCTCCCCATATCCAAACTGTCATCAATGTCCATATTAAGACTTTTCAAGTTTGGGTATCTTACCCCACGGGAAAGAAGGAGGAAGAAGATAAAAAAGTGGGGATGATAGAAGGGAGGGCAGATAGGGGGAGGAGGTAATCAAAAACAAACCCTTTCGAAGAGGGACAGGGTCAAGGGAGAAAACTCAGTAAAGGGGGATTGGTTAGGAAGGAGCAATACATAGTTAGTCTTTCACAACAAGAGTATTGTGGAAGGATTTTACATAATGATACACATGTGGCCTGTGCCAAATTGCTTGCTTTCTTAGAGAGGGTGGGTGGGGAGGGAAGAAGGGAGAGAATTTGGAACTCAAAGTTTTAAAAACAGATGTTCAAAAACAAACAAAAAAAAGTTTTTGCATGCAACTAGGAAATAAGATACACAGGCAATGGGGCGTAGAAATTTATCTTGCCCTACAAGAAAGAAAGAGAAAAGGAGATTTGAGGGGAATGGGGTGACAGAAGGGAGGGATGACTGGGGAATGAGGCAACCAGACTATACGCCATCTTGGAGTGGGCGGCAGGGTAGAAATGGGGAGAAAATTTGTAATTCAAACTCTTGTGAAAATTAATGCTGAAAACTAAATATATTAAATAAAATTAAAAAATTGGGGAAAAAAGACTTTTCAAGTAACTGCTATTCCTTTCCCTTTTTTTGAAATAAAAAAAAGATACAAGGCAGTACTGTCAGTAATTATTAAGCCTATAACTTAAAATATTTTAAGTAGAAAAGTCTGAGAAAGGCACTTGAGTTGGGAAGACCTGACTCATGAGCTGGAGGACAACAATAGGAATGAACAGGCAAGACTATTGTGCAACAGGATGTGTTGGTAAAAGTAAAGATAAGTTTAGCTTCATAATGATGACAAGGAATTTTTAATGAGAAAGCTTGATCTTGTGAAAAGCAAAAGTCCATCTAGATTCAGAGACCAAAGAAAGAAAGAAAAGAAAAAGAGAGCTGTTTCTAAATGTGCTGTTTATTTAATTTTTTTTAAAGAAGGAAATGCTTTAGACTTTATTTGTACTCAGTAAGTTGTAAAGATTTGATATTTTAAGGTGGTAGAGAGAGATAGGACCGGAGAAAAACTTGGCAGCCTCTGTCTTTTAATCCTATCCAAAGTTCTAAGCAACAAGTTCAAATGTAGATGCTGACTTCAATATTTGGGTAGTTTCAAGGCTCAATTCAAGTGCTACCACCTATACAAGGACTATTTTAATCACCCTTCCCATTGCTAGTTCTGTCTCTACTCTCTGATATTACTGTGTATTTGTTTTCTATATATGTAGCATCGATTTATCTGGGTATACATGTTGTTATGCAAAAAATGTAAACTCATAAAGGAAAAGAACTATTTCATTTTAATCTTCATATTTCTGGTACCTAGCACACAGCTAGTGTTTAATAAATGTTTGTTGAATGAATAAATTGATGAGTTAATTGAGCTTCTTCATATATGCCTTATTAAATAATATATAACACATATATATGAGGTGTGTCATATATACCTCATATATACCTTGTTTCAAATTATTTTGCTCAACTATATGCCAATAAAACTCACTGCTTAAATGAAATAAATGAATATTTACAGAAATATAAAATATGCAAATTAATAGAGCAAGAAATAGAGCCTTTAAACAACCCAATCTCAGAGGGAAAAAAAATTAAAAAAAAACCATAAATGAACTTCCTTAGAAAAAACTCTAGGATCAGATGGTTTCATAAATTACTTCTATCAAATATTGAAGAACAATAAATTGCAATATTAAATTAACTGTTTACAAAAAAAGAGCAAAATAAGAGGTCTTGCCATTTTCCTTCTATGAAACAGATATGATCTGATGTATAAACCAGGAAAAGTCAAAACAGAAAAAGAAAACTATAGGTCAATACCTTAAAGGAACACAGATATGAAAATCTTAAATAAAATATTAGCAAAGAGGCTAAAACAATATATTACAACTATTATACACTATGAGCAGGCTGGATTTATAACAGGAATACAGAGTTGACAATATTATAAGAACTATTAACTCAGTGACCATATTAATAACAAAAATAACATAAATGGTTTGATTATTTCAATAGATGCAGAAAAAGCTTCTGACAAAACACAATACCCATTTATGTTAAAAACATCAGAAAACAATGGAATAAATAGACCTTTCTTTAAAATAACTGTAACATATCTAAAACCGAGCCATCATTATTTGTAATGGAGGTAAACTAAAATCTTTTCCAATAAAATCAAGCGGCATGAAACAAAAATGTCCGTTATCACCACTCGTTTTTGACATAACACTTAAAATGCTGGATATGGTAATAATATAAGAAAAAGAAATTAAAGGAATGAGTACAGGAAAAGAGGAAACAAAATGACCATTTCTTACAGATGCTATGATAGTGTACAAAAAGAATCCTAGGGAATAAACTAAAAAATTAATTGAAACAATTAATAACTTCAGTAAACTTTCAGAGTATAAAATAAATCCACACAAATCTCCAGCATTTCTACACAATAGCAATAGAACACAGCAAGAAGAGTTAGAAAGAGAAAAAGGAATTGTATAAGAGAAACAACCACAGAATGTAAAATACAACTATAAATCGCTATTTATAGGAATTAAGACAGACCTAAATAAATGGAGAAACATCACGGAAAGAATGAATCAATGCAATAAAAATGACAATATTACCTGGACACTTATGCTTTTCTTAATATAGTCTAAGATGGCATTAGTTTCCTCAGCCGCCATATTGCCCTATTGGCACATACTGAGTTTGGAGTCCACAAAACCTCTAAATCCTTTTCAATTGAATAGTAGTCTAACCATGTCTCCCCAGTCCTGGACTTCTGAAGCTATTTTTTTTTGAAATCATGTTTATTTATACTTATCTCATTTTATCAGATTTAACCCAGTGCTCTAGCCCCGATGACCCTAAAAGTACATTTTACTTAACATTAGATTATAATCCCCTTGAAGTCAGGGACTTTCACCTCTTTTTGCATCCCCAATGTGCCCAATACCAAGTAGATACTTAATAAATATTTACTGAATTGGATTGATTTAAAGAGACAGATGCCACAGTGATAGATGATGCGATAGACAGAACACTGGAGTCAGAAAGACCTGAGTCCAAATCCAGTCTCAGACACTCATTAGCTGTGTGATCCTGGGCAAGTCACTTAACCTCCATCTCCTTCAGTTTCCTCAGCAGTAATACGGAGGTAATAATAGAACTTGACTCCCAGGATTGTTGAGAGCATCAAATGAGATAATATTTGTGAAGCACTAAGTACAGTGCCTGGCACATAGTAGGCACTTAATAAATTATTCCTTCTTTCCTTTGTTCCTTCGTTCCTTCGTTCCTTCCTTCCTTCCTTCCTTCCTCCTTTCTTTCTTTCTTTCTTTCTTTCTTTCTTTCTTTCTTTCTTTCTTTCTTTCTTTCTTTCTTTCTTTCTTTCTGTCCTTTCTTCCTCCCTCTCTTTCTTCCCTCCTTCCCTCCCTTCCTCCCTCCCTTCCTTCCTTTCCTTCTTTCTGCACTTTTTAAATAAGAGGCAAATAATAAGCAGAATGGAATCCTATATTTTGGGCATCTTTACCTTGTTTTTGTTAACAACAAAGATGTGGTCTATTGTGGCAAATTACGGGTGAAAATCTGTTCCTTACCAATACCTTTATTGAGGATGCCAATGATGAATGTGGAGATTATTCTCATAAAATTTTATCTAGATAAATATCTAGTGGGTACAAAGAAATTATGGATATGAGGAATTCAGAGACATACAGAAAGACCTATGAATTGGTGCTGAGCAAAGAAAGCAGAACTTGGAGAAGATAATACACAAAAACCACAATAATGCAAATAAAAACAATTCTAAATGACATCAGTATGCTGATCAAATGCAATGACCAATATTGCTTCCAAAGGATTGATGACAAAGCACATTTCTCTTCTTTTAGCAGAGAAGAAGCAGACTATGAGTGTGGAATATTGCCCATGATGACCCTAAAAGTACATTTTACTTAACATTAAATTATTAGCACATTAACACATTAACATTAGCACATGCTGCCAGACATAGTTATAACGTCAACTAGTTTTATTGCAATGTTGTTCTTTGTTATAACAAAAGGCACTATGCCTATGTGATGTCTATGTGAGTAGTTATCGGAACACGACTATGGCTGACCAAACAAAAAATCAATAATAATTATTTTACAAAGTGCTTTGACTATCTCAGTACCTCAAGATGTAGTTTGTTTTGTACTGGTGACAGAAAGAATAGCTAGGTGCACTCTTAGTACTTCCTTAACTATCTTAGGTTTAAGCTTCCTATGGGTCATTTTTTGTTTTGTCTTTTCCAATTTAGAGTATTTCCCTTGGCAGAAAAGCAGAAAAAACAACAGTTTCGTTATATTTCTGTTGCCTGTTATCATTATCCCAAAGCAAACAAAGCAGTTCTAGCCCTTTGATTCTCTTATTTTCCATAGCATAGCTAAGAAACAATCTCCCTATTCTTTAAAATTCTTTTTGCCTTATCCTTTCTTGCCAGCCATAGTTAATTCTAAGCTTTAATCCTCCTGCTAATATTCTTATAGGACCATGCCATTTTTGTACCCATCCTCTATTACCTACCCTTTTTTCTGTCTTCAGTCCCCGTCTGATGAGCTCCCAGTGCATCCACACAAGTATCCTTAGGCAACCTAAATTATTGGGTGTTCTTCTTAGAGCAGAAAGAGACCTCTAGCAGATGTCACATATGTGTGACATTTCCTATCTCCCATTATATCATGCCTCCACACCTGGCTTTTATGATTTGTTTCCTATGCTTCTCATCTATTCAGCATTTCTCTCTATAGTATAGTCTGATAATAATCTCTTCTACTTCTACCTTTATTGATTTTCAC
This sequence comes from Phalanger gymnotis, assembly GCA_028646595.1. Lineage (NCBI taxonomy): Eukaryota > Metazoa > Chordata > Mammalia > Diprotodontia > Phalangeridae > Phalanger > Phalanger gymnotis. Next base: position 287,226,885 of record CM053626.1, read on the forward strand.
CCCGATACTCTCTACCATGTCTCCTGCCTTGGGGTAATTTGTTTCCTTACATAGGCATATCTTCTTAGTGTGCAATCTCCTCTTCTTTTCCCTCATCATTCTGTCTGTCCCTTCACCCCAAGTCTTGTAACTATTGCTTGTAGAACAAGGTATTCCCTTACAGAGCCATAGTCTGTTTATGGATCTTAAGAGATTCTTTGCCATGTCTTAGATCCCTGGCTTGGGAAGGCAGCATAACTTTCCGTTCTTAATGTCAAGCCAATACGTAGTTGCCTAAGTTCCCTTCAGCAGGGTATCACCAATTGCTGTTCATCTTTTCTTTCTCTGATCTTTACAGGATAATCCTGTAGATACATATCATCTTTCTTTGGAGAACAATTGGCTGCTTCCTCCTTGGAGAGCCCAATTCCTTCCTTTTCAAGAGAAGTCTTAAATTTATTACTTTCCCCAAGACTTTAAGAGAATTCTTATATTTATTACTTAGCCCTAAGATTCTTCTTTTTTTCTTATTTGATGGAAAGTCTAAATTCTCTCTCTCTCTCTCTCTCTCTCTCTCTCTCTCTCTGTCTCTCTCTCTCTCTCTCTCTCTCTCTCTCTCTCTCTCTCTCTCTCTCTCTCTCTCTGTTGTTAAGGATCTTTTTTTTTTACAGGAGGGGAATATCACCAAGATTAAAAGTGCAGCAGCTCTTTGTAGTCCTGATCCTGATCTCACTGTTGATTCCCATAAAAGTTTTGACCAACTTTGTTTCTGACCTGGGACAGGTTGTCTCTCCTTGGGCAGCTCAGTGGCCCTCCACCCCTGAAGGCTTACCATATTGCTGAGGGACTTAGTATGGAAGCCCAATCGACTTAGCCTTACTCAAGCTCAGAACTCCTGAACTCAAGAGATACATCAGTCTCCTCCACCTTCAGTGGCAGTGCTTGTAGGTACGTGTCATTCACACAAATAAATAATAATTCTCTCTCATAATCTGGAGAGTGGGAAGATATTTTCAAGCTGTTGATCTTCTCTTCTAAAAGACGGACCACCTTGTACTTTAAGCGTAGACAACATTTAGTTGGTCAGGGTAGAAAGACAAAAATCCTACAATCTACGTAGTCATTATAGAATTCTTTTTGCTCTTCACCCTTGTTGGAAGTGAAATCATCTGTCCACCTTCAATTCTGGTAGAACTACTTGTGGACCACTGTCTTGGAGAACTATCGTAAATTGTTTGTGGGGGTCTTCAACTGTAGAATCATCATGTCTTTTTTTCACTTTGACTAGCACTCTCAAAGTCCTTTTTCTTGACTTCTTGACTCGACCAACTTCCTTTTCTTTGTTTGTTTCCACTTTTTCCTCTTTTGATGCTTCTCAAATCCTTTCCCTTTTCCCCCTGAGTCCTTTTCCTTCCTTGGCTTGTCTTTTCCATTTTCTCCTTCAACTCTTTGCTTCCTCCTCCACTTTCTTGAGTCTTCTTTATGACTGAGTCATTCTCTCTCTCTTCTAAATTTTCCCTTCCCTAATTTCACAACTGACATTCACAAATTTTGAATCCTCCAAATCTCTTTTTTATTCTGCTGCTCAAATTCTTTTCTCTTCTTCTGTGAATCTATGATGGCCAACACCCAACTTGTCCTTATAGTATCATTCCAATATGCTAAAGCCTAGCATATCTTTCCCCAAAACCTATTTATCCTTCTCTTTCAGTGGACCTGCCATTCATCTAATCTCTCCTGTGTGAAACTCTAGAGTCAACTTTGATTCTTCTTCTTGGCTCACTTCTTATAGACAAGCAGTAACCAAATGACCCAAACCAAAAACATCCATTTTTGCAATATCTCTTAAATGAATTTCCTTTCTACCCTTTGTTACTACCCTAGTACAGACCCTAGTTACCACCTCCCTGAATGACTACAATAGTCTCCTACCGTTATTCCAGTTTCCACTCTCTCTCCTTCTAATCCATCCTTCAAACCATTCCAAGACTTAGAAGATTTTAACCTAGCACAGCATCTTGCACATAGAAGGTGCTTAAGAATATTTCATTAGTTTGAATCATAGGCTGAGTACTCTCAATCCTGAAGGAAACTCAAGCGCCATCTAGTCAACTCCTCTATTTTACAGTTTAGGAAACTGAAGCCAAAGGAGGCTAAATGACTTTCCCACAGTCCCACTGCCATGACTGAAACCCAGTACTTCTGATAGTAAAATATTTCCATCACACCATAGCAACTTCAAATAACTTAGTTTTTGTTTATTTTTCATATGTGATAAGTTGTTTGGACCAGATGTTATTTTAAAAAATTTGACTAATAAAAGAATCCACTAAATTTATCAGCTTTACTTTTACATTTTTTCCTAAATAAGAAAAGAGTTTAATGGAATTTAGCAAGGAGACTTTGCCATGTGGACTGAAGGAAGTCGGATTCCCATTAATAATGGCTTGTTTAGATTTTTCCACAATAATAGAAATTAACAGGGGAAATATGACAGCTTTGTGGAAAACCATAGACTAATTTTTAATCTTAACTGGGCTGGTCCAGTGTGACAGGGGTTCCTGTAAGATTCACTAGGTATTAGAATAACAGGAAGATCTGTTGCTGCCCCTTCTACTCTTGGGTCTGGCCTCTACCCAAGACCAGCCCTGGGCAAAATTCACTTCATCTCAATTCAATTCAACAAATATTTATTTAATACTTATGATGTTTGTAGCACTGTCCTAGGTGTTTAGGATACAAAGATGAAAATGATATAGTCCCTAACCTCAAGAAGCTCACATTCTGATAGGAGTGTGTGTGTTAGGGAGAGAGGCAGGCAAGTAAAGTGTGATGGGGTAAAGGAAAAAGCCAAAGCTCTCTAAGAAAAATTGAGGAAGGAGAGAATGCTTTCAGCTGGGGGAATCTGGAGAACCTTCATAAGGGAAGTGGCTCTTGAGATGAGCCTTGGAGGAGGAGAAGGATTTCAACTTGAAAAAGGAGTACAGTTGAGGCATGGGGGATAGCTTTCACAAATACATGGAAACAAGAGATGGCAAGACAAGATCAGGGAAGAATTAGTTGTTCACTTTAGTAGTAACGTAATATATGTTTGGTAGGTGCAACATTTATTTAGCCACAAAAATCAGGCTAGTTTTTCCACCTGAATGAATTTGTCTTCAACAATTAATTAGTGCAAAAAATTAAAATTAAAATAAAAAATAATTAATTGGTCTAGGATATTATGGTTTGAACTGTTTATGTAACCTCCTGCATACTTAATGCATAAAAAGGTCAACCTACAAAAATGGCTGGAGGCAGATGGCAAAGGATGCAAGACCAAGAAGACCACGTTTTATTCCATAGGCAATGGAGAGCCATTGAAAGCTTTTGAGTAGAGGAATGATGTGATCCAACCTGTATAACAGAAAGATTATTTTGGCAGCAGTTTTGAGGGTGGAGAGGAGAGAAAGGAGGCAAGAACATTGATAGGGAGTGTGTAGAGATGAGGAAGTAGAGGATGTAGAGAAAAAGTCTGATATGAAAACTGCTATGGAGATAGAATTAAAACATAATAACTGACTGCATGGATATGGCGGATTAAAGGACAGAGAACAGTAGAGGATGGTGGTGCCATTGATAAAAAAATAGGGACATTGTGGGGAGGAGTAGGTTTAGGGGAGAATTTAATGAATTTAGATTTGGATATGCTAAATCTGAGGTACTAGCAGGATATCCATGTAGAGATGCCAAACAGGAGGTTGGATATATGGAACTAGAACTCAGAGAAGGAATTGAAGCTAAATAAAATATATGGAAGTCATTTGCAAAGTGGTAAGTGAACCCATGGGAGTAGATAAGATAGTCCAAATTGTGAAATAGTGGTTAATCTTTAGCAACCCTCCCATACCCTTTCTGTTAAGTCTTAATGTCCTTATGTAGCCTGGGGATGCTATAAAGGAACGCCACTCAGGCCTATTCTAGGATGCCAAAGGAAAAAGTTCTCATGCTGCAGAATGTCCGCTTCCTTGAACTCCCACATCCAATCAGTTGCAAAGTCATAGTGATGCAAGCTCTGACGTAGATCTAATTTATCTTGGTTCCCATTCTTATAAAACCAGAAAGATTTAATGAAGGTCTCCATTTTTTTTTTATCAAAGTTTGCTTCAGGTAGAAATAGCCTCCCCCCTCATGGCTAATGAAGTTATATCCTGAAATTTCATTTATTTAAGTGCTAGGTTGGTTTGATTTGTTTGTTCCATATACAAGTAACACCTCCTTATCCCCAATTAAAAATGGTCTATCCTATATCCTTTTCCTTCAGTTGGCTGTTCTCTCTCTCTTTTTCAAAATAATAGCAAATTATTTTTGTAAATATTCACCTTGAGAAATTACATACAAATAAAGGCCATAAATTTAGAGGTAGACATTGCATACCTTACAGGTCATCAAAATCTAAACTCTTCATTTTATAGATGAGGCAACTGAGGACCAAGGAGGTTAAATAACTTGCCCAAGGTCACATGGGTACTAGATGACAGATTCAGAATTCTAACACAGGGTTTCTGACTTCAAATCCAACAATCTTTCTCCTGTACCATGCTATTTCTAATGGGTATTTCCATTTTAGTAGGGGACTCAGAAGGAGCCTTGGAGGAATGAATATTTATAATAGTAGAATTTTAGGCACCTATGACATCTGAAATAAGTGGAAAATATTTTGGGGGCAGAAGAGCCTTCCCAGGGCTGCTTAATTCAAGTCATGTAGGTAGTTGCCTACCCTGCTGACATGCAGTTCTAAGCTTAACAGTATCTTCCATAGTGCTGGGTACATATAGAGTTGGTATTTTTTCACATTCATTGTGTCTGAATAGCTTTATACACAAGCCGCTCAAGCACTTTGTGTATGACATGGGAACCTTTCTGGATTTCCCAGCTATCTGTTCACCATGATGCCTCTACTCTGGTCATCATTTTCCCCTACCCCCTAAACCATCATAACCTTGTACTCCACAACTTTGGTCCCCTGGATCTGTTAGTTGAGCTTTCGAATTATCTTTCTGGGAACCAGAACTCCATGCCACTTTCCAGTCATCTTCACACCATGGCACCCTGAGCTTATGTACTCCACCCTCTGTGATTGACATGTGCCCTCTTTATGTTGTTTTATTCCCCATCTGCATGGAAGCTCTTTGAGGACAGGGACTCTCTCGTTTGCTTGTATTTGTATTCTCAGTGATCGGCACAGTTCCTGACATATAATGTGGGCTTAATAAATGTTCTCCCTAACCACCTGCTTACCTATGTGTCTATTAGCTAGCTATCTCCATCTATCTATCTATCTATCTATCTATCTATCTATCTATCTATCTATCTATCTATCTGTCTGTCTGTCTGTCTGTCTGTCTGTCTGTCTGTCTGTCTGTCTGTCACTCCTGAAAGTCACACTTCCAGCTAGCTGATTCTCTGCCTACATAGGAGAACCCAGGATCATGGCACTGAAAACACTTGCCAAATAATTAAATAGTTAGAGACAAGTATGACCAATGTTCATTGATGATGCAGTGATGCATCATCTTCATGGTGAAATCCTCAAGTTTGGAGTCAGACAACCTGGATTAAAGTCCTGCTTCTGTCATGTGTTGCTTGTGTGACCTTGGGTAAGTCATTTAACCACTCTTGGCCTCAATTCCCTTATTTGTAAAACAATAATCCTTATCTGGATTAGCTGAACTCTAAGATTCCCTTCTAGCTTCGAGTGATCCTATGATCTTGTGCCCTTATCTGGGCCTCAGTTTCCTCATCTGTAAAATGAGAGAAATTAACTCAGTGACCTCTAACATCCCTTCTAGGCCTAATGAGCACACATATAGCTCTTTACAGTCTTCAAAGTGCTTTCCTCACAACCACCCTGTGAGGTATGTAGGGCAATCTTCTATTTTATAGATGAAGCAATTGAGGCTGAGAGACGCAAAGTGATTGGCCCCCAGCCCCCCAGCTAGTAAAAGGGTTACTTGCCATCACATAGTAGGAAATGTCAGAGCCAAGGCTAAAACCCAGATGTCCAGGTTCCAATTCCAGTGCCGCCCCCGTTCCCCCACTGCATCACATTACCTTCTCAGGCTAGCAGGAGAACACATAGTTCCCACGTGGATTGTCATAAGTATGAACTGAGTATCTGAACTCAACACTCCACCAACACTTAGCAAATGCCTGCTAGGTGTCAGGCCCTGCTCTACATTAGGGGTATGAAGATTTTTAAAAAGGCAACAGTTTCAGTTCTCAAGGAGAATGTAAATATGCCTGAACTGTTGCTTAATCTTTAACCTTTCTGTGGACACCTGCAACAGTTGCTTCATGTCTAATGAACCCCACAACTGAGCAGCTGGCAGAGGAATGCACATGACTGCTAATAATTCATCAGAAAAGAACCACACTAATGTTGCAAGACTTCAGTCAGATAAGAAATCGAACCACAGTTCCATTCCCACCCGACACCCACTTTATGCCAATATTCCTCTGATGGACATTGTTTCCTGAGGTCTTTGTTTTCCCACCAAAGCATAGAAATTTAAGAAAGGATGAAAGAATGTCAAAGGGCAGAAGGGAAAATGGAAAGAAGGAAGGAGGGAAGAAAAGAAGAAAGGAAGTACAGAAGAGAGAGAGGGAGGAAGGAAAGGAAGAATGGAGGAAAGAAGGAAGAAAGGAAGAAATGGAAGGAGGGTAGAAGGAAGGAGGAGTAAAGGAAGAAAAAGAAAGAAGGCAAGGAGGGAATAGGGAAGAAAGGAAGAAGAAAGAAAAAGAGAGGGAGGGAGAAAAAGAAGGAAGGAATGAAGGGAAGAAGGAGTGAGGAAAGGAAGAATGAAGGGAAAAAACCAGGAATAGCAATTATCAGGGAAAGAACAAGGGGAACATGCTCTTTGCTGAATATATGCTCTGAATGAGAAAAGGAGAATGTCTAGTTGAGTAACAATTGCATTGTTTCCTGTTAAGGAGAATGGCTTAATGTACTTTGTGTTCTAAATGGGCCTCTGTTTCCTTGGTGAGTAAAAACAGAAGTCTTGTCAGTGCACAAACACTGGGCAGGGTGCCCTCGGTGGTTCTAAAAATATGTTTCATCTCAACCCACCACCTCCTGTACATATAATTCTTTACAAGTTGCAATGGAAATAAGCAGCCTGAGCAAGTGAAGAGAACCTGGGTCACAGTCTTGGGCTCTTGTCCTTTTGTTGCTATAAGTCATTTCGGTCATGTCCACATACTAGATGTGTGACTGGGCTCTTGTCCTAGTCGCCACCAACTACTATAGTTACCCGACCTTACACAAATCACTGATCCATCAATTCCTTTATCTAAGAATGTGGAGAATGTCCTAGCTGGTCCTCAAGGTCCCTCTCGGTTCTAAATCTCTAAGCCTATGAAATATGGAACATAATGATCCAAATAATGGCTTCACCAGTATAAAGCCCAAGTTCTGCCTTTGGTTAATGTTATTTCTCGGTATATAACTATACTTTCTTTTTTCAAAGATTCCATTTTTGAGGTATAGCCTATATTTGAGGTCAACTATATTCGATCAAACTAGAAAAACTAGAAAACTAGAAACTAAACTAGAAAAATATTGTCATACAGATAGACAAAATAAATCTAGACAACAAACCTCTAGTTATAAATACATTTATTACTATAGTTATTAATATAATTCAGAGGGGTAATTGCCACAGTAGTAGAGGATGCTATGGCAAAATTGGCCTTGGAGTCAAGAAGTCCTGGGTTCAGAACCTGCTTCTTATACATACTGGCAGTGTGATCTTGGCAAGTCACTCAAACCTTTCAGTGCCCCCAAATAACAGGATTTTCAGGGCAGGTGTGATCAGCACTGGTAGAAGGCATTTCTATGTTGGGTGTACCCTATGCCAATAAACTGCAGGTCCCATAAAAAACATGGCTTTACTTAAGTCATACTGGGCTTTCTCCACATTAGCATACTGGGTACTCTAAGGTTCTGACAATGGAGCCCACATCCTAGCAGCCATACCAAAGTGAACATGCACTGAGCACGGTGCTTGAAATGACAGCTTTGGTGTTTGAGTAGCATCTTAGCTAATTCAGAGGAATTAATTACCAGAAAGTTGGCCACCAGATAATGACTTTTTCAGCCACAAGTCACAAAGAATGTCTAATAAAATAAGGAGAGGGTTGTGAAGAGCATCAGTGAAAAGAATACTTACACCTTTGAGATCAAGGATCCTTGATATGTTGACACATAAGTATTTTCCTCCAGTCAAGCCTCCATTTGTCCTAATCTCTACCATAATTATGTACATACTCTTTTTTCATTAATGCCCTGCCTGGCATGTAGGAGGTGCTAAATGACTGCTTGTTTCCTTCCTTCCATCCCTTCATTCATTCCTTTCTTCCTTCCCTTTCCTTCCTTCCTTCCTTCCTTCCTTCCTTCCTTCCTCCCTTCCTCCCTTCCTCCCTTCCTTCCTCCCTTCCCTCCCTCCCTCCTTCCTTTCCTTCCTTCCTTCCTTCCTTCCTTCCTTCCTTCCTTCCTTCCTTCCTTCCTTCCTTCCTTCCTTCCTTCCTTCCTTCCCTTCCTTCCTTCCTTCCTTCCTTCCTTCCTTCCTTCCTTCCTTCCTTCCTTCCTTCCTTCCTTTCTCCCTCCCTTCTTTAATTAAACATCATGTCTTTCATCTTTGTTTCTAAATGGATATGTGAAACTCAACCCTCAGAACGTAGAATGAAATAAAGCAGCATTTCATCTACCTCCTAATTTTCTGGAGGATTGAGATATCTACCAATTCCTGCTACTAAATGAGCAGTAGATAGATCTACATAACAGAACCCATGTCCTGAGACAGAGAGAAGCTAATGACCATGTCCAGGAGAATCACTTTCCTTTTGGTCAGCCACCTTTCCCAATTTAAGGTCAGTGGTTACCTGGCCATGGCCAAGAAGCATGGTGAGGCAGTGTTAAGGTCAGGGGTCTGAGAGGTGGAAAGCCTTCTTCTCCCTCTACTTGGTGTAGAACATCAGAGCAGCCCCAAAAGCAGCCTTCCCATCAGCTCCTCAACAGCAGAACATTCCATGACTACATGAGTGAGCAGTCAGCAAACTACTTTCCTGCAGAAATGCCATCGTTTTCCATCAGTATGTGTCATCTAGTGACAGTAGTCAGTGATAATTGACATGGTGATCGCTATCTCAATAAAAAAAATGGAGAACAATGAGCGGGAGTCTAGAGAGGAAGATATCTTACTCAGCACATTTAGAGAATAAACAATTCTTTCAAGTAAAAATCCTACAGGAAGCCTTTCCCTGCTTAATAATTGTTCAAAGGAAAGTAAATTCCCAGGGTAGCTATTATACTACTGGCTAAAACAATTCTCTCTTATCAGGAGTCAGTATCATAGAATTATATGAGAATTTAAAAATTAAACTTGATTTGATTACTTCCAGGTAAGTGATGCTGTATAATTCATTGTTTTTCTTGTCTATTCTCTTCATTGTAATGTAATGTTAGCAATACTGTTAGAGATTGTAAATAATTTTAACAAATGGGCTGCCAAGTGATACTTCTGCTGTCAGACATTTTTAAGAAAAGGGGAGACGTTTTAAAAAATGGAATTAGCAAATGTTGGATGCCACCAGTAACAAATAGAATAGTATGAAACATATTAACCAGAGTTAAATGGCAGTGAAAAGGGCATTGAAAGGTGGAGTCAGTGAGTTCATAATCTACCTGATGCATATTTCCTGCATGACTTTAGGTAGGTCATCTACCTTCCCTGGGACCCCAGTTTCTTTACCTGTAAAACCACTGGAGATTGGATTAAATGTCAGCCAGGTGGTGCAGTGGATAGAGCTCTAGGCCTGGAGTCAGAAAGATCTGAGTTCAGATTCAGTCTCAATCACTTATTCGTTGTATGACCCCGAGCAAGTCACTTAACCTCTTACTTAACTAATAATACTACCTACTTCCTAGGGTTGTTGCAAGGATAAAATGAGATAATATTTGTAAAGTGCTTAGCACAGTGTTTGTCATGTAATAGATGCTACATGTAAGCCTTTATTTATAATAATAATAATTGCCATTATTATTATTATTCCTCTGAGATCTCCAACAGACCTAGAGCCATGATCCTATGATCTCCCTAAACCAAAATCCAATCTTTTAAACATCAATCTTTTTTTTTTCTGGTGATACTGAATAACTCTGAGTCATATAATACCCCTGTCTCCAAAGAACTGAAATTGTAGACCACCTAAAAGGCAGAGGAGAGAATCCCGATGAGCTTGACGAGCCTGGTGAGTATCATCTGACCAGTGAAGAATTGCCAATGCAAAATCTATACAGTAATTTCCAGAAGATGAGAGATCAGCAGATGCTTCCAGTAGGAGCCAGCAATAAGTTGAACTTTGAAGGAAGTCAGGAATTGTAAGAGGCAGAAATGAGGAGGAAATCGGAGGTAGTTAAAAGTATTCTCTAATCTCCCAAAGGAAAATCAACCTTACCTCCTCTTCCCAATGAATTCTGGACCCATTCTCATAAAGATTCTCTAGCGGTGAAAAAATAAGCACAAAGCTTAACAGTTTCTCAAATACTGAATTTCTACAATAATAGTCTGTGATTGCTTCTAAGCAATTGGCATCGTCCCCTCTTTCTAAGAATTAATCCCTCAACACTCTCAAAGTTGTGCTGCTTCCAGCGCAGACCTCCTGTGCCTATTCCAGCTACTCTCCCTATCTTTGTTTTCTTTAGTATTATTTCTTCTTCCTCATATAACAATTGGGGACTGTAACATGAGGGCTCGGATACAATGCCTCCACTGAAAGTGATAGAGAAAATACTTTGCTAGAAATATTAAATCTTTTCCATTTTTTTGTCATGTAGTGTTTCTCTTGGAATACCCTTCCCAACATGCCCTTCAGGTCCCGTGGGGGATTACTACCCCATGTTCAAAGCACTCTGTGGGTTTCTCTGAGGTCATGAGCACCATTGAATATCATTGAAATTTCCTTTCATAGTTACTCCAGTTGACAGAATTGGTTCAAATAAAAGATATTTACTGAGAGACACTTGCCCACAAATTCACAGAAAATCAATGAGAAGGGTAAGCTTACACATAATAAATTAGTAGAGTGGCACAGACTTAGGAACAAATGATCAGAAATGAGAGGGTGGGACTAAATATCAGCCAGGTGATATAGTGGATAGAACTCTAGACCTGGAGTCAGGAAGACCTGAGTTCAGATCCAGTCTTGGACATTCACTAGCTATATGTTAAGCCACATATTCTTCCAATGTCTTTTCTCTTTTCATGGTATCCTAACATTGCTCCCACCTATGCACTGGAAACAGCCACTGAAAATACCTAGTCAGGAGCCAGCATCTAGGAGGTAGAGTTTAAGGTATAAAAAGACTGGAAAAGTAGAAGGAACCAGTTTGTGAAGGGCTTTGAATGACAAAGAAAAGATTTTATATTTGATCCTAGAGGCAACAGAGAGTTACTAGAATTTGTTGACTAAGGAATCTACATGGTGCATTAAGGAAGTCATAGTATCGGAGGGGAAGAGGGGTCATATTCCAGAGATGTTACAAAAATAAAATCAACAGGACTTGGCAACAAATTGAATATGAAGGGGTGACAGACCAATATCCCTAATAAATACTGATATTAAAATTTAAGTTAAAATATCGGCAAAAAGGATAAAAAACACATTAGAAAGATTTTACTCTATGACAAAGATGGACTTATGCCAAGAATACAGGCCTGGTTCAATATTAGGAAAATTGTGCACATAATAGACCATATTAATAAGAATAAAACATGATTATATCAATAGATGCAAAAAACTTGTAATGCCCATTTTTGACAACACCCATTTCTGTAAAAACAAATTAGAAAGCATAGACATAAATGGATTTTTCCTTAATTTAATAAGTAGTATTTATGTAAACAAAGAACTAGCATTATCTGTATTGAGGTCAACTAAGAGGTCTGTCTAATAAAATCAAGAGTAAAACAAGACCATCCATTATCACCAATTTCACTACAATGCTAGACATGCTAGTAATAGCAATGAGAGAGGAAAAAGAAATTGAGAAAATAAGCATAGGCAAAAAGGAAACAAAATTATTGCTTTTTACAGATGATGCAAAAGTTTAGAGAACCCTAAAGAGTCAACTAAAAAAAAACTAATCAAAATAATTAACAACTTCAACAAAATTGCAGGATATGAAATATACTAACATAAATCATTAGTATTTCTGTATTTTACAATAAAATCCATCTGGAAGGTATGGGAAGAGAAATTCCATTTAAAATAACTGCAGAAAATATAAAATCCTTGAGTATACCTGCCAGGACACATAGGAACTATATGAATACAAATGCAAAACATTCTTATGCAAATAAAGACAGATCTAAGTCACTGGAGAAGTGTTAATTGCTCATGAGAAAGTTGAGTCAATATCACAAAAATGACAATACTACCAAAATTACTTTACTTATTTAATGCCATGCCAATCAAACTACTAAAGTAGTTGACAGATTTTAGAGCTAGAAAAAATAATAAAATACATCTGAAGGAAGAGAAGATCAAGGGAATTAATTGTAAAAAGTGGGAAGGGGATCTAGCAGTTCCAGAAATTATACTACAGAGCAGTAATCATCAAATAATTTGGAGTTGTTTAAGAAATAGATTAATCAGTGGAACAGATTAAGTACACATTGTATAGAAGCCAGTGCGTAAATTGATCTAGTGTTTAACAAACCCTAAGATCCCAGCTACTGGGGCCAAAATTCACTGTTTGACAAAAAAAAAAAAACTATTGTGAAAACTGGAAAGCAATCTAGCAGAAAGTATGTATAGACTGTCTCATGCCATATGCCAAGATAAGCTCCCAATGAGTACATGACTTGGACATAAAAAGTAACACCATAAACAAATTAAAGAAGTATGGTTCAGATCTATGGATAGGGAGAGGATTGATAACAAAAGAGAAAGAAAGTTACAGAAGGCAAAATGGACAATTTTGATTACACAAAATTAAATTTTTTTTTCCTGAACAAAACAAATGCAGCTAAGCATTCTACCCAAGCATGTTAACGATAAAGGTCTCATTTCTTACAGATATAAGGAACTGATTCAAATTTATAAGAATAAGAGACATTCCCCAATGAACAAATGGTTAAATTATATGGACAGGCAGTTTTCAGAGGAAGAAACCCAAGCTATCAATAGCCACACACACAAAAAATGCTCCGTTACTGGTAATTGGAGAAATGTAAATGAAAGTAACTCTGACATTCCACTTTGTGCCTATCATATCAACAAAGCTGACAAAAGAGGAAAATGATAAATGCTGACAGGACTGTGGGAAAACAGGTATATTAATGCCACATCGGTGGAGCTGTGAACTTGTCCAGATGTTCTGGAAAACAATTTGAAACTATACCCTCACAACTATTAAACTGCACCTACCCTTTGACTTAGCAACATAGGATTGTTGATAAGAAATAAGGAAGAGAACCTAAATTTACAAAAATGGTTATAACGGCTCTGTTTGCAGTAGCAAAAAATTGGAAATTTAGGGGATGCCCAGACATTAGGGAATGGCCAAGCCAGTTGTGGTGTATGATTGTAATGGAACACTATTGCACTATAAGAAATGATGAAGGAGATGTTTCCAAAGAAACCTAAGAACACTTACATGAAGTGATGCAGAATGAAGTGAGTGGGACAAGAACAATTCATACAATAACAATAATAAAGACAATCGACTTTGAAGGACTTGGCAATTCTGATCAATGCAATGACCAACCACACTTCTAGAGGACTCATGATGAAACAGGTTACCCACTTCCTGAAAGAGAAATGACAGACAATGTAGAGTGAGACTTTTTTTTTTTGGATATGGCTAATATGGTAATTCGCTTTGCTTGACTACACACTTTTGGAATAGAAATTTTACTTTTCTTGTTTTCCCAATGGAAAGTAAGGGTGTGGGAGAGGAAAAGAAGGTAGAGATCTTCATTTGAATAATTAATTAAAAAATAAAATAAAATGCAAAGAAAGGAACAGAGCAAACACAAGAGCAAATAGACAAGCAGGACAACTTGAAAAGTGACTTGTGGGAGTTGTACTTTTTAAAGTTAGCTGTACTTGATAAAGATTTCTGGTTTCAGTTATTTAAAATAAGAAAGCCAATGAACAGTTTTCACTAGTCATAAATGTGAGTCAGATCAAATATATATTTGTTATTTACTCTTTACTGTTCTTTCAGATATATAAAATGCTTCTTTCAATGGTTTTTAATAAATAGAACATTGAACAATATAGCCAATTAAACTTGCTGTAAAAATATCTGCATTGGATTAAATTAATTTTTAAAAGTTTTTATTTGTTATTTTATTTTTCCCCAGTTACATGTAAAAACAAATTTTAACACTTGTTTTTAAAACTTTGAGTTCCAAATTCTCTCTTCTTCCCTCCCCTCATTGCAAAGGCAAGCAATTCCATATAGGTTATACATGTGTGGTCATGCAAAACATATTCATAATAGTCATGTTGTGAAGTAAAACAGATAAGAAAAAATTCAAGAAAAATAAAGTAAAAAAAATATGCTTCAATGTGTATTCTGACACCAACACTTCTTTCTCTGGGGATGGATAGTATTTTTCATCATAAGTCCTTCAGAATTGTCTTGGATCATTGTATCACTGAGGATAGCTAAGTCATTCACAGCCAATCATCTTACAATAATATTGCTGTTACTTTGTACCCAGTACATTTTACTTTGCATTAGCTCATGCAAGTCTTTCCAGGTTTTTCTGAGAGTACCCTATTCACCATTTCTTATAGCACAATAGTATTCCATCATAATCACATACCACAACTTGTTCAGCCATTCTCCAAATGATAGGCATTCTCTCAATTTCTAACTCTTTACTCCCAGAAAAGAGCTGCTATAAACATTTTTGTACATATAGGTCCTTTTCCTTTTTATTTTTTATTTTTTTATCTCTTTTGGGATACACATCTAATAGTGGTATTGTTAGGTCAAAGGGTAGGCATGGCTTTAGAGCCCTTTGGGTAAAGTTCCAAATTGCTTTATGGAATGGTTGAATCAGTTCACAACTTTACCAACAATGCATTAAATTATTAAATAATTATTTAAAAAATTAAATTATTAAATAATTAAAGTCTCATTTTTTCCCATGTTCTCTCCAACACTTGTCATTTACCTTTTCTGTCCTATTAGCCAGTCTAATAGGCATGAGGTAGTACCTCAGAATTGTTTTAATTTGCATTTCTCCAATCAATAGTGAGTTAAGAGTATTTTTTCATATGGCTATAGATAGCTTTGATTGCTTCATCTGAAAACTGATCAGATCTTTTGACCATTTATCATTTGGGGAATGGCTCTTATTTTTATAAATTTGACTCAGTTCTCTATATGTTTGAGAAATGAGGCCTGTATCAGAGAAACTTGCTTCAAAATCTTCTTCACATTTACTATTGCTAACTGTATTTCCCTCCATCCTATCCCACCTCCCCATTTATTTTGTTCTTTCCCCCCTTCACCCTGTCCTTAAAAGTGTTTTTCTTGTGACTATCCTCTGTCCCAATCTGCCCTTCATTCTATCACCCACTCACTTCCCTTCTCTTATCCCCTTCCCCTCCTACCTTCCTGTAGGGTAAGATAGATTTCTATACCCAATTGAGTATGTATGTTATTCCCTTTTTTGAGCAGTTTTCCTTGATAATTTCTTGAAAGATGATATCTAGGCTCTTTTTTTTTTGATCATGGCTTTCAGGTAGTCCAATAATTTTAAAATTGTTTCCCTTGGATCTATTTTCCAGGTCAGTGTTTTTTTCCCAATGAGATATTTCACATCGTCTGAAAGCCATGAGCAAAAAAAGACCACTGTAATCTCCTTCTGACCAGTTGTTTGACCCCCTTTCCATCTATGGGCTGAGAGCTCTGGAAGCAGCTGCTACACTGGCTGCTGCTGTTTCAGTCACTCCCAAGGCCTGTTCCTGGTTTGCTGGGGCTGGGAGTGTGCTTGATGGGGTGCTTGTGCTTGGACCCTAATTCTAACATCACATTTCCCCTTAGCCTCTGCCTGGGTGCCTGTGCCTGAGCTCCAGTTATAAAATCACATCTCTCCCTAGCTTCAAAGCATTAGACCTAGCAGTCTATCTTTCTAGCTAAAGGGCAGCATGCCCCAACTAACTTATCTCTGCTTCTTCCTCGGTAAGCAGCTATGCCCAATTATAGATTGATTCCAGATGATATGCTGAGTCTAACATGTATCCTAGACATAGTCAAATGTGTACTCCCTTACATTAATCTTGTCTAACAAGACACGTGATAGAATCCACCTGGATGTTCGCAGTCAGCCGTGAACTTTTGGTGACTTAGTGATGTTTCACAGTAAAAAAATTACACCTCCTTCTAGTCCTGCCTTGGGCTATTTCCCAGTGAACTCTGGGTAAGATACTGCGCAGTAGATACAAAGAGTGCATGTTTCTTTAAGAACTGACCACTCCTTAATCATGCCTTAAACACTCCGTAATCCCACCCCAAAACACCTAATTGACAGGTTTCACCCCTTAGTCTTGTACTTAAACTTTCCCCGTAGCCCTGCATGGTTGCAGGTTCCCTAAGAACTCTTGCCCTCTTTATTTACATAAAGTGTAATAAATCTTTTCCTCCTTGACTTAAAGAATGCTTGGGTCCGTGAATTCATTCCAAGTGACCTGGGAAGTTTGGTTTGGGATTCCCACATCCCTGGGGTTCATTTCTCCCTCAATATGCTGGCATGGCCTGCGTTGGACTGCGCTCTACTTTCATCCAGGTATGACAGACCTTTCCTGCTGACCTTCTAAGTTGTCTTTAGTCTGTGGGTTAAAAAGTCTGGAAACTGCTATTGTTGCCAATGATTTGGTCATGCCAAGAACTGCTCCAGCTTTGCTGAGACCCAGTTGCAGCCTGTGCTAGACTGTGCTCCTCTTTCACCCTGGTGCAAGAGACCTTTCCTGCTGACCTTCCAAGTTGTTTTGGGCTGGAAATTTGTTTCACTTCATCTTTTTGTGGGTTTTGCTGCTCTAGAATTTCAGTCATTTTTAAAAGATATTTGGAGGTGTTTTGGGGAGAGCTCAGATGGGTCCCTGCCTTTACTCCACCATCTTGGCTCCACCTTGGATTAAATTAATTTCAACCCATAAAATGTAACTTTTCAATCCCTCCCTCTCAGTCTCCATTAGGACTCTTTGTCCATTCAATCCTAGGATAGTTAGTAGATATCCAACCTTTGTGGGTTTTTTAAGCTTTCCATTATTTTTATCTATAAAAGCTTTTCATATTCTTATATGCTCTTCATAGTTGCTGATTTAATTGTATTATAGTGCTCCATTACATTAATTAATTCCCCTTTGTTGGACATTCAGGTGGCTTCTAGCTTTGTTTTATAATTATAAATCTTGCTCTTATGCAAATATTTGAACCAAGTATTCATATTTATGATGCAGTGCTTTGCCAGATAGCTCCTAGATTTATTAAAAAAATTAGCATATAAATAAAATAGCTATAAGTGAAATATTATCTATTTATGCTATTAAGACCTAAAGCTGCACTAAGACCTTGGGAAGATCTTATATATGTTACATGGGGCAGTTAGGCCAGTGAATAGAGCACCGAGACTCGAGTCAGGAAGACCTGAATTCAAATCCTATCTCAGACACTTACTAGTGTGTAAACTCAGACAAGTCACTTGACCTCCGTTTGCCTCAATTTCCCTATCAGTAAAATGGGAATAATGACACCTATATTCCAGGATTGTTGTCAGGACCGAATGAGATAATAAATGTAAAACACACTACAAATCTTAAAAGCTAGCTCTTATTGCTATATATTACATATAAAAATATCATGCAACATTTCATTTATAGAGCATAAGTAACATACAACCTTTTATTTATAGATATATTCTTTATATATTAATATTCCCACATTTGGGGCTATATTTCTGGCAATAATTGGGTAATAATTGGGTAAAAGAGAATAACTGTTTTTGTAATTTTGATTTCGTATGGCCTGAACTCTGAACAGATCCTACTCATTTTAAATTCTTCTCTACTACCTTCATAGCATTTTCACTGCATTTAGTTATTTTTTTTCGCCAGTTTGATAGTTGTAAGATGGTACTTCAAAGTTGTTTTATAGTGAGGTAGAACATTTTTTCACTTGATAATTTATGTCTCATCTTTTGAAAATTTTCTACTTAACCACCTAATTAAAATGACCAAGCGTGACTCCAGCAAAGAATTGAGAAAATACACCTTTCTCCTTTCATTGGGGAGGGAGACTCTGGGTACAGAAAAATGCAGATATGGTTGTGCTTCTCTCTCTCTCTCTCTCTCTCTCTCTCTCTCTCCCTCTGTGTGTGTGTGTGTGTGTGTGTGTGTGTGTGTTTTCTATCTTTGTTACAAGAGATGCTCATGAGGAATGGGGGAAGAATAGTTTTCAAAATGGATGTGATATAAAAACAAATCAATAAAAAATAAAAAAGTAGTCTGTTCACATCTTAACTAGTTATCTACTGGGGTAAGTTATCTCCGAGTGGGATAAAATACATTGTAATTTTTTTTCTGTTTTTTCATAGATAATTGTTTTAATGTGTAAATTTATCTTCTAGTTGTCATCCATTCCAGTATATGGTATGACATGCAGATTCATAATTATATATACATATATGTATATATATACATACAGAGATAGATAATATCCATTTTCTGTCATGTTGCTAACCAATTTTCCCCTAGGATATTTGTTAAATAATCCTTTTTTCCAATTTTTGTTTTCTTTAGCTTTACCAAATATTACTCTTTCGTATTTGGTTAGATAGTTTATGCCTATACTATTCCATTAATCTATTTTTCTATTTTTGTCTCAAATTGAAAGTGTTGGTAACTGATACAAATGTTGCCTGGTTTTCTGTTGTGTGAGTTCTGTAGAAAGTGACCTTCTAAGAACCCTAAAATTGTAGAGCTAAAGGGGAAGTCATTGCACTCAACCTTCCAGTGAACTTCACTTTTTTTCTGAATGTGGTATGTTCACAATTGCTTCAGGTTTTTGTGTAAAAATCTGTATAATTTTTTTCACTTCATCATTATTAATAGTAGCAATAATAATATTTCTACCAATAATAGCTAGCATTGTATAATGCTTTAAGGTTTGCAAAGTCCTTTATGAATATTCTCATCTTTTTATTAACAACCACTTCTATTCCCTAAAGATTCAACATAATAAAACCTACTGAGATTTGCTATGTGCACTTTACCACTTTTCATAGTACTGCTATCTTCCCAGGCAGCCAGCCTCACAATTTAGAGGTAATCTTTGACTCCTTATGTTCATTCCTTTCCAGTTTGTTCCCAATCCCATCAATTCTACCTTCACAGCATCTCTTGCATGTGTCCCCTTGTTTCCTCCAATGTTGCTACCACCCTGGTGCAGGCTCTCATCATTTCACACCTGGACTATTCCAATAGTGTGCTCATTGGTCTCTTGACATATCTCTTCACCCTCTAGGCCATCTTCCACTCGACTGTCAAATAGATATTCCCAAAGGTCAGGTCTGACCATGTCACCCTCACCATTCAATAAACTCCAGTGCTTCTCTATTATCTCCAGAAACAAACCTACAATCCTCTATTGGTCTTTTTAAAAACCTATATAACCTGACACTTTCCAGTTTTTTAAGTCATTACCCTCCTTGCTGTTCCTCACATACAACACTATGGACTCTATATTTTTACTAGCTGTCCCCCATGCCTGGAATTATCTGCCTCCTCAACTTCACATCCTGGTTTCTCCAGCTTCCTTCAATGCTCAGCTGAAATGTCACCTTATTCCTCTTCATGTTTGTATGCACACTCACACATACACACACACTCACACACATACATATATATGTATGTACATGTGCATGTATGTATGTATGTGTATATCTTGCTTACACATTATTGTTTGCATGTTTGCTTCCCCATTATATTTGAATTCCTTGAAGGCCAGGTCTGTTTGCCTCATTCTTTTGGTTTTTGTATCCTTAGCACTTAGCATAGTACCTGGCACATAGCGGAACCTTGACAAATGTTTGTTGATGACTTTTTTTTAAAATAATATTTTATTTTCACCCCAATTACATGTAAAACCAATTTTTAACATTCATTTTTTAAAAAGTCTTGAGTTCCAAATTTTATCCCTTCCTTTCTCCCCACCCCCATCCTGAGACAGTAAGCAATCTGGGAGAGAGGGGAAAGCCTATTGGACTAATAATAATAAGCATTCATATGGTGGATTAAATTTGTGAGGCACTTTACCTATGTCATCTTCTTTGACACTCGCAATAACCTTGTGAAGTAGGTGTTATTATTATCCCCATTTTAAGAGATAAGGAAAAATGAGGCTTAGAGAGATTAAGTGACTTGGTCAGGGTCACACAGTTAATAAATGTCTAAGGCTAGATTTGACTTCCCAACTCCAAGTCCGGCTCTCTATCCACTATACTACGTAATTGCTTAAAAATCAGCACCAAGGTTGTATAAGCAAAACAAATGGCTTTAAGTGCATTTCTAAAGGTCTGTAAGTTGTGTTGCTAATAGATAATCTGGACATATTTAAGCTTTAAACTTTAAACTCAACTTTGTTCATCTTTGCAGGAAAGACACAGATAGGTACACCCTCATTCCTTCTGTGTTAACCGCAAAGCCATTTCTTGAACCACAATCACTGGATCAAATTTATCTTCAAAAAATGCAAATCCCTACTCAATAAGGGATCATTACCAATATATGTGAGCCTTTTTTTCATTTTTTTTAGTTAAGAATTTTTTTCTCTCTCCCGCTTCCCCCCAACAAAACAGAAAGAAAGATGGACAAAAGGAAAGAGAAAAGGTAGACAGACAGGAAGAAAATACAAATCCCTTATATCATATAAACATAATCAAGCAAAACACTGGTCACTTCCAAAAGTATATTTCTCATTCTTCATATTAGTCTATCACCTCTCCGTCGTGAAGTAGGCAGCATCCTTCATCGTTGGTCCTCTGGAATCATCAGTATTCTTAAGCCTTTCAGAATTGTTCATTGGTACAATATTTGTTATAATATAAATTGTTCTGCTGGTTCTATTCATGTCAATGCATCAGTTCACACAAATCTTCTCAAGTTTCCCTGAAACTCTCTTCATTTCTTACAACACAACAGTATTCCATTATATTCATATGCCATAATATATTCACCCATTTACCAATAGGTAAATAATTAAGTATACATAAGATATATACAGAGTAGATGGGAGGTAATCTTATAGAAGGTGCTGAGGGAACTGATGGGAGTGGGAGAGAGAGGCAGGAAGCTGGACATTGAACTTAGTCATGAAGAAAGCCAGAGAAGGTAAGAATCAAGGATGAGCAGGAAGAGAATTCCAAGTGTGGATAATGGATAGTGCACAGACACAGGGACAAGAGATGGAGTATTTGTTGTGTACAAGACAAGAGTATAAGGAGACCAGTGTCATTGGATCATATGGCATGTGAAAGAGAATAGAGCAGAACAAGACTGGAAAGCTAGTAAAGAGCCATGTGATAAAGAGCTTTAAACACCAAACAGAGGACGCCATATTTGATCCTGGAAGTATTTGGAGCCACTGGAATTTTTTTGAGTAGGAGAGCAACCTGGTCAGATCTACATTTTTGGAAAATCGTTTGGGCTTTGAGTGGTGGTTGGATAGGAATGGGGAGAGACCTAAGTCAGGGAGACCCATTAGAAGGCCTTTCCAGTAGTGGAGTGAAGAATAGTTTTACAGTATGAATAGCCATTGTCTAATTTATATGTCAAATTAGATATTCCCGTTACTAGCTAGAAAATCTCTGAGGAAGAGGGAAGGAGCGTTAAGTACATATACATATAGAAAAGAGATTTTTTTCCTATAGTATTATATTTCCTCACATATATAATATATGTGTTTTGGCATTTTACTAAATGGTTCTGTTTGTTGTTCTGCTCTGAGCCTCTTTGGACTCTTTCCAGGCAGCCCAACTCCCTCGTTTTTCCTTTTCAAAAAACTGGACAGGAAAGATAGGAGTAAAGACATGCCTAAACTCACCACCACAGCCCAATTTAAATATAAATTCAACAGGAAAAGTTAGAAGTTCTTGAGAAGTTATGAAAGATATCTAGCCAGACCCATGTGGGGAAATATAACTCTGTTTCCAAGATAAGTGAATGGCGCTGGAATTTTTCACAAGGAAATTAGGCAACTTCCTACATCCCTCTAGTCTGAGAGACCATAAATATCATACTCAAGACCTGAGTTTTCTGAAAACAGGGATTAACAGAGATAAAAAGGATGATTTGATCAATTCAGCTTTTACCTTAGTTTTGTTTTGTTAGCCAAAGAGAATGATCTGGTGTTTGTTGAATACTTTGCTAAAATTGAGGTAAATTATATCTATGATAGTTCCTGGATCTAACAGTTTACTGTCCCTGTAAAAATGGAAATCAAATTAGTATCGCATCCAGGGGCATGCGGGAAATAACTTGAATCAACTTGTGAGGGGTGATTGTTAAATTTTGTACCTCAGAAATCAGCAAACACTACAAATCAGGGCTAGAGTCGTTGTTGCATTAATTATTTAGACTTAAAAAAATGATGGAGAAAATGTTAAAAAATGCAAATTAAACTTAAAAGCATGTGTTGGGAATTCTTTCCCCAGTGGCTAGAGAGCTGGTTGTTAAACATTTTCCTAGCCATTACCTCCCTAGCCGTACCCATATTTGATAAGGCCGCATTGGCTCTTTGGATTTTCAGAAGCCCACTAAACATACCTTTCTAGAATTCTGACAATAATCAGGTCAACAAAGTTCTATCCTGGTGGGAAAAGATGGAAATGTGTGGGCTGGATTATAGTGCACTGGAAATGTTTGAGTCGTGGGACTCTAAAGAGTAGTCATTAATAGTCAGCTTGGAAGGAGGTCTCTAATGGAGTGTGTTTTTTAAAATTATATTTAAACAATGATATAGGTAAAGTCCCACACTTGGAAAAATGTCATCTTCAAATGCCACAAAGACATAAAGCTGAGGAAGGGGGGAAGAGGGAAAGGAGGGGCAAGGGGAAGGAGAGATAGCTAATACACCAGATGACAAAGGTAAGATTCAAAAAAAGACTTTGGGAGGCTGAGCATAAGAAGATTTAATAAGATTAAATGTAAATCTAGACTTACATATAGGTATAAAAAATTGGTTTCACCATTATAAGATGGGGAGGTGAAGCTAGGCAATTCATATGAAAAAGTTTTATTGGACTGAAAATTCAATGTGAGTCAACAATTCAAAAGTGCAGTCAGAAAGTCTAAAGCCTTTCTTCCTAAACTGCGTTGAGAGGTCCAGCTTCCAGCATCAGGGAGGGGCCAGCCCTGACCAGATGCCAAGGGGAACCGTGTGCTCACTTCTGGGAACCACATTTGAGAAGGAACATTGATAACTTGGAGTGTGTCTAGAGGAGGGCAACTGGAATAATGAAGAGCCAGGAATTCAGACAACATGAGGACACTGATGTAAGGAGCCGAGGATATTTATCCAAGATGAGACATGATGACTGTTTTCAAGTACTTGAAAGGATGTCACAAGAGAGATGGGTAGTTAGGTGGTGCAGTGCATACAGTGCCCAGCCTAGAGGCAGGAAGACCCAAGTTCAAATCCGACCTCAGACACTTACTAGCTGTGTGACCCTGGGTGACTCACTTAACCCCATTTGTATCAGTTTTTCTATCTGTAAAATGAGCTAGAAAAGGAAATGGCAAACCACACCAATATCTTTGCTAAGAAAACCCCAAGGGGGGTCATGAAGAGATGGCCATGACTGAAACGCCTGAATGACACAAGAGAGAGGAATTACAATTGTTCCCTTGGTCAAAAAAGAAAGGGATTTGAATTGTCTGGCACTGTATAAAGCCCTGGAAATACAAAGCAAAGCAAAAACATGGTCCCTGGCTCAAGAAGCTCGCATTCTAATGGGATAGACACATGTGAGGAACTACGAACATAGAAGATTTAAATGGTGTTCATGGAAAGTAATTGCAGAGGGATAGCAGAGGGCAGGGTAGAAAGCAAGGAGAAAGAATTGGGAAAGGTCTTTTGCAGAAGGTGAGATTTAAACTGAATCTTGAAGAAAGTCAGGGGAACTGGGAGTGGGAAGGAGAGGGTGCGGGTTGTCAGGAGGGAGAGCATTCTGGGCGAGGCAGACAGGCATGTCATCAGAAAGGCATGGCATCAAGAGATGGCATGTTCTCAGTAAGGAACAGCAAATAGGCTAGTATAATTGAGTCATAGACTGTGCCTAGAAGAGTGAAGTATAGGAAGTCTGGGAAGGTAGGAAGGGTTTTACATGCCCAACAGAGTGCTTTCTGTCGGATCCTGGCGATGAGAGGGAACATTTGGAGTTTACTGAGAAGGGGGCAGGGGGAC
The DNA here is from genome assembly GCA_028646595.1 of Phalanger gymnotis. NCBI lineage: Eukaryota > Metazoa > Chordata > Mammalia > Diprotodontia > Phalangeridae > Phalanger > Phalanger gymnotis. The sequence goes on from CM053626.1 coordinate 287,251,387, forward strand.
ATGATCAGATTAGAGCTTTAGGAAAATCGCTATGGCAGCAGAGTGAAAGATGGACTGGAATTGGGAGTGACTTGGGGCAGGAAAACCAACCAGAAGATTATTGCAACATTCCAGGAGAGAGTTGATGTGGATCAGCACTACAGTAGCGGAGGCTATTGTTTCCACAATCTGGCTAGCAGCTTCTGTGGGGGGTCCAGATCCACCCACAGCCAGCACCCAGAAAGCTGCTGACAGCACAGGTTCTTTTGATCTGCCTTAATAAGGAGAGCAAGGTTAAGGGGTTGGCAAGTTTACTTTAATTCAGCACACAAATATCATTCACTTAGTTCAGGGGAAAAAGTCAGCACCCTGAACTTCAGAGCAAAATACAAACAAATTACAAACATCAACAGACAGACCCAATACAATTCATAGTTACCAACATCTAGGTTCACTCCGGGAGCTCAGAACAAGGGCTGGCCCAGAGTCACGTGCCACCACTGCTGCAGCTAAGAGCTCCAAGGAAACTGAGGCCAACCCCTGATTTTTATATCTTTTTCAGCGTCAGGGGTGAGTCACACATGCGACTCACCCGCGTGACCTAAAATTGTCACAAAGAGGTGGACTTAAACCCACGTGGTCTAAGAGCCTCTGCTGTCCCAGACATGTAAACTAGGCCCTTCCTGGAGTTAGCCCCACCTTGGGCCCCACCTTAGTTGCCAATCCACACCCACATAGGTTTTACACCTAATAGGGGTTTGGGCCTGGGCTTAGCACTTTATAAGATTCAATGAAATAGCTGAATTACTCAAAGCAAACAAAAGCCAAACTCTTCAAGGGCACTTGTTGAACTAAGTGCTAAGGAGCCCATTTTGCTTACCAACACAGCTATGTACATATACAAGAGATGTGTGAAGGTAGAAATGATAAAATTCAACAACAGAGTAGATGTGTGGGATTAGTGAGGAGTCAAGCATAATGACAGTAATAATAATATTAATTAGCATTTACATCACATTTTAAGGCTTTCAAAGCATTGTACATGTTATCTTACTTGACCTTCACAATAATCCTGTGAGGCAGGTCCTATTATTATCTCTGTCTTACAGATGAGGAAACTGAGGCTGAGAATGACTTGCCAAGGATCACATAGCTAAGTAAGTGTCTTAGGTGGAATTTGGACTTAGGTCTTTCTGACTACAAGTCTAGTCTTCACACTGTGCCACTGAACTGCTCAACTTGTACCAAAATTGCAAGTCTAGGTGATTAGGAAAATGGTGGAACCTTCAATAATAATAGAAAAGTTAGGAAGAAGGAACAGCTTTGGAGGAAAGACAGTGAGTTCTGTTTTAGACATGTTGAGTTTGAGATGCCTCTGGGACATCCAATTCAAAGTGTCCCAAACGAAGTTGGAGATACCCGATTGTAACTCAGGAGAGAGACCAGGATTGGATATATAAATGTGGGAATTATCTACAAAGAAGATGATAATTGAATCCATGAAAGCTGAGGGAGATGAGAAGAAGACCCTGAATTGAACGTTCCCTGGGGAACATTTAGTTAGTGGACATGATTGGGAAGCAGATTAAGAGGAAGACTTTGAGAAGAGGCGGTCAATTAGGAGGGGAACCAGGAAAAAGCAGCGTCACAAAAGCCTAAAGAGGAAAGATTATCCAGGAGAGGGTGCATTAGCATCAAAGGCTGTAGAGTGGTCCAGAAAGCTCAGCATGGAGAAAAGGTCTTCATATTTAGCAGTCAAAAGATCAGTGGTGACTTTGGAGAGAGTAGTTCTGGTTGAACAATGATCCCAAAAGCCCCATTGCAGAGCATTTAGAAGCAGGTGAGAGGAAAGGATGTGGAAGCACCTGGATAGAGGCACCTAGATGGCTTTCTCAAAGAATTTAACTATAAGATGTTAGAGGCAGGCCCAGCACCAGCACTGTTGGGTCATGTTAGTTTGGGGACAAAATGAGATACTTGCAAGTCATTGAACAGTTAACAAAAAGGAGGTTTCCTTTGTCCTAATGCAGCTGGGATATGAATCAATGATACAATGGTACTTTTCTTCAGCTTTGATAGATATACCTTTGATACACCTAACTCTTTATGGAAATGTGTCTGGTAGGCAATGGTGACTTACAAGGTCTCAGGCATCCACCAAGTCTGAGGAACCAGACCCACACAGTTGGGACTTTTTTGTCCTTAAGTGACCAGGAAGTTGTGTCAGGGAAGCTAGGTCCAATCAGGTCCTAGGATAGCTTCGTCTTATTTTAAAGAAAGTTAATCCCTGTCGCAGGAGGGAAGGAGGAGAGATTGGAGATTAAAGAGAGACCAGAGATGATAGTTGTGGCAGTATCCTGTAGAAGATAGGAGAGGATAGGGATGAAGGGTAATATACAAGGGTTTGCTTTGGTTAAGGAGAAGGGCCACCTCTTCATGGGAGATAGGAATGGAGGAGGGGATGGTGGGGGAAGATGTATGATGAGGAAAGGAAGAGAATGTGGATGGCCTCAGGTTGTTTTGTTCTGTTTTTTTTTTTGTTTGGTGAAGCATGATGTGGGGATTATAATTGCCCAATCTGCAAGAAAAAACACTGAGGCAGTGCTCTGAGCCAATGGCTCTTTATTAAAGGGTCCAAGGTCTCCTCTAATGAAGTAGACCTCAGATCTTCCTCATGATCTGAGATGCCCCCTTCTTCCAGGGTCTTATTTTTTATAAGGCTTGATACCAGATTTGATAGCTGAACACCAAACGGCCTATACAAAGTACAGAATCCCATTGGTTGATAGACCTTGCTTTGTGGGCCAAAAATGATGCAGCAGGTACTACATTAGCAGGGGGGTCTCAGGTTGGGAGAAGCATGGGGCATCTTCACTGACTAAGTGGTCATGAGTTGGTTAGAAAATTTACTTGCTCATGTTGGACAAGAGATAATGGTCTGGAGGCACAAAAATAATTTGGA
>CM053626.1:287254827-287362091 GCA_028646595.1 Phalanger gymnotis
TTCTTTTCACTTATCAGGATGATGAATCCATTATGTTTGGACTTCATTGAACCAGATATAATTCTAGAGGAAGTGTAAAAAGCCAATAGATTGGAGCAAGTGTATACAAAGATCTGTGCTGGAGTCAACATAACTTTGAGGTCATTAAAAGAACAATTCTTAAAATATCTGAAGGATGCTATCAAAGACGGGAAGGAAAACTTCTTAGAACTTATTCTTTTTATTTTTTAAATATTTTATTTTTTCCAATTACATGTAAAATGTTTTAACATTTGTTTTTTTTAAATCGTTAAGTTCCAAATTCTCTCTTCCTTCCTCCTTTCTCCCATCATTGAAAAAGCAAACAATCTGATATTATATAATTTTATTACATAGATTGTGTATAATAGATCATATATAATATATTAATCAATCGTGCATGTATAGTCACGCAAGACATAATTCCATATTAGTCATGTTATGAAAGAAAAGACATACAAAAACACACACAAGAAAAATAAGAAGTATGCTTCAATCTACCTTCAGACTCCATCAGTTGTTTCTCTAGAGGTGGATAGCATTTTTCATCATGGATCCTTCAGAATTGTCTTAGATCATTGTATTGCTGAGAATAACTCATTCACAGTCAATCATTAAACAATATTGCAGTTACTGTGTACAATTTTCTCCTGGTTCTGCCCACTTCACTTTGCATCAGTTCATGTAAATTAGAACTTATTCTTACCAAAAAAAATTAAGGACTGAGAAAATACTACCAGCCCATATACCTATTTTTCATCTATATAAATGTGTATAGGAATAAGCTACACACACCTTGAGAGGAACTTTGTAGAATGCACTAGAAGGGAAGTGGTCCTGGGACATCTTACAGTAGGTCACATCTTTACTATCACACAAGTGACTGAAAGAAGTGAAGAACATAGGCTCCTCAAGAGCGTGTTTTGCTTGGGAGTTGGAGTGACCTAGCTTCAAATGCAACTTTTGTTACTCACTAGCTGAAGAACTCTAAGAAAATAATTTTATTTCCCTATGCTTCATTTTTTCTGATGTAAAATCGGGATATTTATACCTATAGGCAGCGATATAGATATAGACATAGACATAGACATAAATATAGATATAGATGATAGATATAGATATAGATATAGATATAGATATAGATATAGATGATATAGATATAGATATAGATATAGATATAGATATAGATATAGATATAGATATAGATATATAGATATAGATATAGATATAGATATAGATATAGATATAGATATATAGATATAGATATAGATATAGAATTGGCTTCAAAGCCAGGAAAATATAAGTTCGAGGCTAACTGCTGACATATACTGGCTATGTGGCCCTGAATATATCACTTAATATCTCAGGGCTCCTGTGAGGACCAAATGAGATCATGTATAAAACACTTTGCAAACTTTAAAAAGCTATATAAATATCAGTTATTATTTTGGCAGTAAAAGTATTTTATTTGCTAAAGAAAAATCTCATTTTTGAACCTCCTTCACAAAGGTGTCTCTCATGGATATATTAAAATTAGACACAATTCCTTGAAGCATGTAACAACAGAGATAACTTTGATCAATGACTCTCATTATTAACATCAAATGAGGCATAAAGGAGTTTGCTCACCAAAGAAATTTGCCATTACCATGAAGGATGTCCAACATAGAGTTGAAATGAAAGAGGGATTCTCTATTGATGGTGAAGTTCCATATACATTTCTGTTTATCAGTGATGTCATGCTGATCGTATCAAGCCTTAGAACACTGCAGAATTTCCAAAATGAGATCCATGGTCATTCAAAAGCATTTGAACTACTGACATGGAAACAGCCAAGTGGTTGGAGGCTGCCTCTTTTTCAGACTATGATATGTACTTGGAAGGACAGCAGTTAAGGTTGGTTCATCAGTATCTAGACCAACACTGCATAGAGACAATAAACCAGGCCAAGAATTCAATAGGAAGACATCTGGGAGACTGTATAATGTTTTTAATGACTCCAAGCCTATCACTAAAACAAAGGTCCGCATTTTTAACCCCAATATGTCACTCCATATGGTGCTGGCTCCATATGGTGCTGGAAAGATCCATGGCGGGTGTGAGCAGGCTATAACATAAGAATTGTTTGAAAGAATCAATATGAAAGATATTGTCCAAAAACATATAAACAGAAATGGAGCTTGTCCAGTAATACAGTGAGATCTAGGAATTTCCAATGGTCTGCTCATTTACTCAACTGGTACCTATATAATGTCAAGACATTTAAAGAAAGGCTCTTAACATATTATTATTATATTAATATTGGAGCAAGCACTACCTTGCAATGTTATAGGATCTTTCCTTTGATGTCCATAATGAAATAAAATAGCTCATCCTAACAATCCATGTAAAAAAAATCCAAAAGGACAAAAAATACCTCTTGTTCAGACTACAACATGCAGTTAGATGGCCAGTCCATTGAATATTATCTATCAGCACATATAGCTGAGATAGTGACTACAGACTAACAGTGAGTTGGGCCCAGATTTGAACAGAAGGAAGAAAATGGATTAGATTGCACTTGAGAAAATACACAATGCTTTTAACGATCCCTACTATTCCCCAGTGTAAAGTGCCATCTCTTTTTTAAACATATTCTCCCAAAGATGATGTATGGTTATAAATCTTGAAACTCTACATTCTTTGAGGAATCAACATTGCAGGTCACCCAAAGAACAATGGAGAGACACATGGTAAGTGTCAGTAAGCTGCAAATTATTTCCAAAGATAACCAAAAAAGGAGGGCATAAAGAAATCTATGATTGAAAAAGGAATTGACCAAGAGTGGTAAGAGTGAGAGAACCAAAAATTAATGGCTTTAGCATTCCACTATGCCCCTCCACCAAATGTGGTGGTGTGGTAAGACCTAGAGGAAGGTCTCTAGTACATTTACTAAGTCCTCTACAGGTATACTCTAGAAGAATGTATACGAATATAACAGGGTAAGAAAGGTTGAGTTTTTTTTAATAAGGAGGCTGAAATCTGTACTGATGGAGGGAATATTTCAAAGATCCAATGAATTCATAAGATCATAAGAGTCATAGTCTTAGAACTAGACAGTGCCTCAGAGGTAATCTATCCTAAACCTCTAATTTGACAGATAAGAAAACTGAGGCCCAGAAGGAAGTGATATGCCCAAGGTCCCAAGAATAATAAGTGACAAAGTCAGAATTCCTCTGTCTCCTGACCAACCACTCAAACCCAGGTCTTCTAATTTTTAACTCAGTGCTCTTTCTACTGCTCCAACAATATCTTGTAGGGTGATTCCTTTATCTGTCTCTGTCTCATCCGGAATGTAAAAAGGCATATACTAAATGATAGAATATATGTGCTAAAAAAATAGAGAAAAAATGAAAGGGATCTTTGACTATCTAGAAAGAACAATAAAACCAACAGAGATGAATTCAATAATAATAATATATGTTATTAAAATTAAACCAATGCTGACAAATGTCAAAAGAGCAACCTGAAGAACTAAAAGTCTGAGTAACTGATCAAAGCCAATGATGGGGCACAATTGATTGAATGAGAGAATGTTGTAATGCTTAAGTGTTCAGTTCACTAGACCATATTTGGAGTCCTAGGACTTGGGTTCAAATGCTAACTCTGTTACTAGCTAATCATATGATCTTTGGCAAGTCACTTGGACCCCAGACCTCAGTTTCCTCAACTGTAAAATGAATGAGTTGGATTCAACAACCTTTAAAATCCCTTCAAGCTCAAAATCTATCAACCAATGAATATGGAAATCAGAACTGAAGAAAATACTCCAGATGTCTTCTGACTAGTACAAAATAAAGTGGGTATCTTATATTGTGTGATTGGGACACTATATTTCTATTAATAAAGCCTAAGTTTATTTTACCTTTGACGGGCAGCTGCCTTATCCTACTGACTTTTTCAAATGATAACGTCAGTTAGCCAAGCCTCTCTTATTCTGTACTTCTATAGTTAAATGATTTTAAGCTTACAACTTTACATGAAATCCTACTAAACTTCATTGTACTGAATTCAACCTATTCATTTCAGTCCACTAAGATGAAATAGAATGAAGTGGAAAAGCCAAGCATCGTAATAAGTGCTGGGGATGCAAATAGAAAATTTAGACAGTCCGCACTCTCAAAGACGGCACATTCTAATTGGGGAAAACCAAATAGATAGAAGAGTTTGACTGCAGGGTAGATGGCAATTTTGATAGTCATTAAGGTATAGCAGTTGGGTAGATGGTAAGGCCTGGGAATACTTAGGGCATGGTAAAAGGATTGATGGAAAGGACCAGGGGTCCTTAGGGTACACTGGCAGATGGCAATCCTAGGTTATTAGAAGGCATAGAGCATGTCATGTGACTCATTTGAATTCTGTCATCTAATATATTAACTTATTATAGTAACATATCAGCTATCTACCCAACCTGACCCTGACCCAGATTTCTCTAATTCACAAATTCGGGGTGAAGATCAAAGTCTTTTACATCCTACTAGAGACTAATGGATGCTCATGTATTTATCAATATTCTTTGGAATCAGTAGACATGAATCTTCTACTGATCATCATCATTATAATCATAGCCATCATCATTATTATTATAGAATTTATATCACACCAGCTATGTTCTAGGCACCAAGCTAAGTGCTTTACAAATATTATATTATTTGACTCTCACAACAACCCTGTTATTATTATCCCTGTTTTACAGTGTAAGAAATTGAAGCAAACAGAAGTTGACTTGACCAGGGTATCTGAGGTCAGATTTGAACTCAAGTCTTCCTGACTCCAGACCCAGTCCCAGCACTCTCTATCCATTATGCCACTTAGCTGCTTTGACCTACTTACTTCTTTCCCTTCGAATATCCCCAGTCATTACTACATCTCTCCCAGCTCCCTTAACAGTCAATTTATTTCTCCTATTTTTTTTATTCTTTACTCCTTGGGAGGCAGAATGGAAAGAGTACTGGTTTTGGAGTCAGAGAATCTGGCTTTGCATTTCACTTCTCCACTTACTCCCTGAAAATTACTTGGCCTCTATGGTCCTAACTTTTCTCACCCTGGATTACTTGCAAAATCTCTTCTATCTCTAAATCTACAACCCTGGCTTCCTAAATACCCACCATTCCCTTTCTCAGCCAAATTTCCATTTTTTTTTGTTTCCTGCTTCAATTCTTCCAACTTTCTTCTACATTAGTGTTTGCAAAACTAATTTGGTCCCAGAGTCTGGGACTTAAAATATATTGATGAAACCTCAAAATGCAGAGCTCTAAAGTAAAACTACATGTCCTTGGAGCTGGTAAAGAAGCCAGGATGAGACTTAAGACACTGATGAGTGGGAAGAGTAATCCAAGAGAATCAGGCTTATGGAACCTTCTCTTTTAGCTCCTCTCTTGGGTTTATGGACAGTGGGACTCTACAAAGTTTCCCCAACATCTTAATGGAGTTTTAAGCCCTTAAGGCTTAAAAGGTATTAAAACTGCACTAAGAGTTTTGGGACATCCCACATATTTTTTTTTTTAACAGGGAAAGTTATTAGGGAAGTTAGAAAGTCAGGGGAAGATGGGACTGTTTCATGACCCTTAGTATAGATGGGTAGCAGTACACTCAGTGTCTCATTGCAGGCTAGGCTTTCCTCTTTATGGACTTGAGCCTCTGTGGAATTGGGTAGAGTTCACATCCAATGCCACCGAGAGGAGGGAGGCCTGTGGCCTTGTATAGCACTGTTTGGGTCAGAAAAGGTCTCTCTGCTGAATTGGAAGGAAGGTTTAATTTATTATAAATTATACTTAATATAACATATAAAATATAATTAATATAAATTAATTAACGAAGGTTCATTGGCATCAAAGTTTCCTCACTAGATAAGTTTTCTCATTATCTAAAGGACCAGGTGATCTAAGGAGCCTCATTTAGGAGATGGTACTACACCTCCAACAGTTTCATTTCCTTGAGGCGAATGGGACTTGGGAATTTCCGGCAGAAGGCTCTGAGTCAGCCAGCACTTCAGCTCCTGGATAGCATCCTACCAAAGGAGGATAAATAGTTAGATTTTCCTGAATCCAAAGCTACAGATTGAGCAGACTGAGTCACGACCCGGAAATTCCTTTTGATGCCTCAGTGTCATATACCTCATACAAACAAATGTACTTTTCCACAACCAGCATTTTTTCCCCAATAAGGAACATAACTTATTTCAAACTCATCACGTTCATCAACATGTCATTTGAAAAGTGCCTCATCCTCACACAAAATGGCACCCTCAAAGTTCAGGATATGAATTATACGATCATCAATTTTAGAGCTAGAAGACAAAGGTAATCTAATCCAACTAAGCCTCTCATTTCATAAATGACAAAATGAGGTGCCATAAATACGAAGTCACTTACCAAGGGTCTTACGGGTGGCAGACCCAGGATTTGAACCCAGATCCTTGGATTCCAAATCTTGCATTCTTTCCACAGAGCTACCCGCATGTCAACAACTCGTCAAGAGTTTTTTCCCTTATTGATCATTTAGGAGTCTCTCTCTTCCCAATCATGTTACCAGAGATGTGAAGCATTTTGTAAGAGCTAGGACAATGTCTGGCACACAGTAGGCACTTAATAAATACTTGTTGATTTGACTACAGAGGGAAATCTGGGTGATGCATAGACAAAAGTAAATAAGTAATAAAATATAACATTTCGCTGTTGCTGTTCAGTCATTTCAGTCATGTCTGACTCTTCGTGACCCCCTTTGGGGTTTTCTTGGCTAAGGTACTGGAGTGGTTTGCCATTTCCCTCTGCAGCCCAGTTTACAGATGAGGAAACTAAGGGAAACAGTGATAAGTGGTGTCTAGGATCACAACTAGTAAGTTTCCTTTTTTATTTTTTTTGCAGGGGGGAAGGCAGGGAAATTGGGGTTAATTGACTTGCCCAAGGTTACACAGCTAGTAAGTATGTCAAGTGTCTGAGGCTGGATTTGAACTCGGGTCCTCCTGACTCCAGGGCCGGTGCTCTATTCACTGTGCCACCTAGCTGCCCCAGCTAGCAAATTTGTAAGGCCGGTTTTGAACTCATGAAGATGAGTCTTCCTGACCTCAGGCCCAGTATTCTGTCCATTGTGCCATCTAACTGTCCCATAACACCTTTCAAATATATATTAAAATATAAATATTTTAAATATACATTAAGGTCTACTTAAGTAAATTAAAACATGTATATTTTAAAGTATAATGTATTAAATGATAATAAAATACACTAAAGACCTATTTGACAGGTAAAATTACTCATTACCCTTACTCTTGATTTCTTCCCTCTTTTTTCCCAGAAGTATGATGTGTTAAGATATCAATGTTATGCTCAACAGACACTCGCCAGAAATCCCCAACACTAAAAAATTGCACAAAGGCTCACTATTATTAGCAGTGTGTTTCTTTTCCAGGGTCATGCCCTGCATATGCCAAAGAGCTTTAAGGCAAAAGGAAAGGCTGATGCTTTTGAGAGATTATTCCTGTTACTGCTTACAATAAGAAATCTATGTTATTCATCCTTGCCACTGGCTTCCCCCCACACTCCTATCCCCACCCTGATCTCTGGAGGGGCTATTGCCTCTTGGCCAGCTCTGGTAAAATACCAAAAGCTCTGACTGGTAGCCAATAGGACCAATAGGAAGGGAAAGCGGTGAATTTCTGAAAAGTTAATAGGAAGTTGGGTTTTTTTTCCTTTTTTAAACACCCTGACCTTGGGAGGAAGCAGCAAGATTATAAGTAGTCTGAGCAGCAAGAACAGAAAAAACCAAAGAGAAAGCAGGGTCTGCAGAAGAGAGATGGTGAGTCCGATTTTCTCTTTTCTTGTGGGAAATGCATTGTTCTGACTAGAAGTTGGGAAAGTAAGGGCACTACTCAGCTAGGATGACTGAAGAGTCACTAAATGCAGGGGAAAGTGAGAACAACGTGGTACATTGTGTACAGCACTTTATAGCTTCCAGAGTGATTTGACACCCTCTCATTTTTCCTTTCAATCACCCTGTGAGATGAACAGGGGGCTTCATTTTATCTCCATTTTTCCAGATGAGGAAATGGGCTCAGGGAGCTTACTTATTTCCCTGAGGATACAAAATTAGCAGGTGGCAGAACCAGCATGCCAGGTTTAAGCCTAGAACCCTTTTGTCTCTATTATTCTGGGACTGATTACTTTGTTCTCAAATTCCCAGCAAAACTGGCAACTAGGTCTCTGGGATGATCCTCCTTAGTATAGTTTAGTGGAGTTCTCAGTGGCTGCACAGGGGCAGAGCCCCGGCTAAGTGATGTGCCAGCTCTTTCCATTCCGCCTGCTGGAGCTGGGACACCATCCTCTTGCTACACTTCATTTCTCTAATGGTACTGGTAGCTGGCCAAAGGCTCCCACTGCATCCCGTGCCATCTCTAGTTGTCCTGATCTATATCTTGCCATTCCACCCAGATGGCTCCGGAGGAGAGAGTGAGGCTGGTGACTTTGCACAGCCCTGCCTCACTTAAATCCAATTCACTTGCAAGTCAAGACATCACTTTCCTGATGGCATTGGTCCTCTTTGAGAATGAAGGACAGATGACAACCATGAAACAACACAAACAACAGGCAGCTAGGTGGCATCATGGTGCATAGAGTGCCAGGGTTGGAGTTGGGAAGACTCCTGAGTTCAATTCTTCCTGAATTCAAATTTGGCTTCAGACATTTGCTAGCTGTGTGACTCTGGGCAATTCACTTACAACTTTTGCCTCAGTTTCTTCATCTGTCAAATGAGCTGGAGAAGGAAATGGCAGTCACCTAGCTGCCTCAAAACTATCAATAGATCCAATAAATCTCCAAGCCAGTTATAACAGATATACTTCTCCTTCTAGTCTGCCATGCCTCCTCCTTCCCTCCCGCACCCCTACTGGCTTGTTTTCTGAGATTTTCAGGAAGGAGAGTAAGGTAGCCAACAGCTATCTCACCTTCCCTTCTCTGCTATAGGATTCTCCCATCAGCACCCATTCCCAACCCCAGCCAGGAACTTTGCTTTCAGTATCATCCTCTGTCCTTTCCTTGATCCTCTACCTCGCCAACTGTCCTCCCACCTCCCAGAAACTTTCCCCAGTGCCCAGGAATCTCAAAGCATCAGGAAAATGAAGAATAGAGGTTTTTCAAAGCAGAAGAAATAGCCCTGGCTCTGGGTTCAAATCTATCTATCTGTCTGTCTGTCTGTCAAACTGTCTCTATATCCATACACATACATGCATACACACACATTCATGTATATAAGTGTCTATGCATGTAGTATATGACAGGTGTATATATATGTATGTACAGAGACCTACATACACACATAATACATATATATACATATATACATGTATATATATATGTATACACACACACACACATACACTACCCTTGTAACAATAGGCAAGTCACAGCTTCCCTGGTTCTCAGTTTCTTTATCTGTAAAATGAGGAATTTGGACAAGATCGTTCCTTCCTGCTTGAATCTATAATTCCACGATCCTATGGAATTCCACCACGAAGAAACTTGCCACACTAACGTTGGCTCAATAATGCTTGTCTTATTTGGATGAGACAGCAGGAAAACTTGGAACCAAGAAATATGTGGATTGGGGATTTCTGTGAATTTTGGATATATGGACTGAAGAGGGAAGTCCAAATATGTTTGTAAGTTTAACGGGATGTCCATACTACCCAACATCAATTTTAAAAGCTTCTTAAATCATTTGATAGATACCTAAATTATCATACTTACTCAGATCCTTTCTTTGTAGAAACTTGACAAAAAACATTCTTTATGAGAGGCTGGCAGCTAGTATTTTCCACTACACTCAAAAATGAGCTTTCCTCCTCTTTTCTCCTTTTTCTCATTCATATAGCCCAGTTTGGGGCTCAGGAGTCAGGAAGACCTGAATTTGAATCCTGCTTCAGACACTTTCAACACTAACACTAACCACTTAGCCTCAGTTCCCTCAAGGAGAACAGAGGCTATGATTTTTTTTGGCAGGGAGGCAATTGGGGTTAAGTGACTTGCCCAAGGTCACATAGCTTGTAAGTATATGAGGTCAAATTCAAACTCAGGTACTCCAGACTCCAGGAGCGCTCTATCCACTGCACCACTCAGTTGTCCTAGGTTTGACATTTTTATAAAATAAATTTCCATATCTAAGTCCTTAAAGCAAAAACACCCGGGGCTAAGGGGTGGAGCCTCTGGAGGTCCAGTTTTATCTCTATGGGAAGCAGTTATGGGACCAGAGGCAAGTCCATTAAACCTCTTTGTGCCTCTGTTTCCTCGTCTGCCCAGCTGAGATAACAACTCACAATTCTATCGTGCTTTTCAAAGTTCACAAAGGACTCTCTTCCACAGCTCCCAGGCACGCTAGATAATGCAAGTAGTATTATTATTTCCATTTCTGTGATAAGGAGTTTGAAGCTAAGGGACATTGAATGATTTTCAGTTACCCTTTGGTAACTGCCCTAGATATCTGGCATGTGTTTGAAGTGAGAGGTAGAGAGCTGGCTTCAGTCTTTGAAGTTAGGGAGACCTGAGTTCAAATTTGACCTCAGACACATTCTGGCTGGGTCACTGTGAGCAAGTCACTTAACTGCTCAGTGCCTCTAAGCAATGCTAGGTGGCGCCCTAGTTCATAGAGACCTGGCGGTAGAATTAGGAAGACCTGAGTTCAAATTAGACCTCAGACATTTTCTAGCTGTATGACCCTGGGCAAATCACTTAATCTTGTTTGCCTCAATTTCCTCATCTGTAAAATGAACTGGAGAAGGAAATGGCAAACCATTCCAGTGTCTTTGCCAAGAAAACCCCAAATAGGGTTATGAAGAGTCAGACACAACCGAACAAATGAACAATGAGGAAGCCCCTAAGTAACTAACTCACTGAGGTACTGAGCATATGCCAATCTGCATAGGTAAAGACAATTTCTACACTAGGGAATCCCCTGTGCAAATGAAATTACCGGTCTGCATCCAAACAAAACAAAAATCGAAATTATAAAGTTCAGAGTCTGGTTGGCAGGGTGGGTTCAATGCTTGATCTGGAGTTGGGAGCCGTACTTCATCTCTGCAATTCTCAGCTTCCTCGCTTGTAACTTGGTAGGCACTGAATGCCTCATGGGGTGTTTCAAAATGGAAAAGCCCTTTGCAAACCTTAAAACCTTTTATAAATAATAAGTTTCAAAAAAAGGCTTAAAGGTGCACTAAGGCTTTTGGGACACCTTGTCTAAAGGTCTTTCGCGTTAGCAGAGGAGTACAGACGCACCTGATGCCTGATGGATGGAAGGGGTATTAACAGTACTCATGGTTCAAAAAGTGATGTGTCGCCTCTGGTTTGATTTCAGTTAGATTTTGAGCCCTTGAAGGAAGACGCTTATGTCTCCTCTCACCTGCCCCATATTGTGGCCCATCTGAAATCAGACTCTTTGGGCAATGTCAACTGACAAAAAGGTTGTGGAATAATAAATTCAGAGTAATTTCTTACATAGCTTTCCATAAGAATTGATTCTGAGCCCCCTAATTGCGTAGTTCTTGAAATAAAAGTTTAGAGAGCTAAAATGTCAGAGTTAAATTTGGTAGCTAAACAAGTAGAGGCTTACCCAAGAGGACCTTACTATGGCCCTGACCCCATGATTGGCATCCATGCCCACAAATGGAAATTGCATCATTGGGACACAATACGTGTGGGAAATGGGATTTGGTAACTGGTTGGTTGGCATCTTTTCATGTAGGAATTAATGGAAAAAGTGCCAAGTGTGGTGGGTGGGAAGGAATGACCTGCATTTGACTTGGCATGTAATTGCCTTGAATTATTTTCATACCTGCTTCCCTGGAAACCTTAGGTTCAGAAAGATAAAAACAAAGCATCATAACATTTATTTACTTTTTTTTCTGGATCCATGATTCCATGAGGGTGGGGAACTTGTTATATAGAGATACTCCTATGCAAAAGGACAATTTTGCTATAACTTAAACTCTTAGAATATTGTCTGGGGCACTGAGGGTTAAATGACTTGTCCACAGTCATACAAGCATTACATATTAGATGCAAGGCCATCTCCAGGCATTCTGATCTATGTCTTGTCACGGGACCCAGATGGCAAGTGAGGTTGGTGACTTTGCACAGCCCTCCTTCACTTAAATTCGATTTCTTTGCAAGTCATGGTATCATCTTCCTAATGTCATGGTCCTCTTCAAAAACGAAGGATAAGGTGACACAGTGAGTAGAACACTGGTCCTGGAGTCAGGACCTGAGTTCAAATGTGACCGCAGACACTTGACAACTTACTAGCTATGTGACCTTGGGCAAATCATTTAACCTCAATTGCCCTGCTTTCCCCCCTCCAAAAAAAAACAAAGGATAAACAACAACAACATATTAGATACAAGACTTTCAACCACGTCTTCTTTACTCAACTCCTACATAGCCTCTTTATTACTTCCAATCAAAGAAAAAGTATAACTTCAGTTTATTACTTCCAATCTAAGAAAAAGTATAACTTCAGTTGAAGTTGAACATTAGATCTTATCCAAAATTTATGTCTAAATTTATGTTCTATACAATGCCAGTCACATTTTTTGGGTACTAAGCATAGAAAATTATTACAATTATCAGTGGTGAAAACAACCCAATAACGATAAAGTAGGAGAATTAAGAGGAAAATAAGTCACCATTAAGGAAATTCCTATCTCTAAATTTCCTGTGAAACAAAACAGCATTATTAGTCATAATGTTTTAACGTTCCCAGTTCCTGACAGCGGAACAGAGGCCAAGAACTTAGACTTGGGTTCCCCGTTATAAAAATATGGTCAATCTTTGTCTGAACTGAGGCAACCATTAAATGTAAACAGACAACCTTGGTTTTTGACATGCTGTCCTCCTAATGAAATTTCAGTATGTTTATATGACAGACTCTGAGCAGTTGGAAATTTAATGGTTTAAATAACGGTTTGGCCTAACACCCACACTTCCTCATTCATAGTTTCTTATATTCAGTGGCAGGCTTTGTAAAATGCCGGTCAAGGGTATTTCTGTGGCCTCAGAACAGTTTTTCTTTATCTGTAACCAGAATTGGGCCAGAGCCAACTCTCAGTCTCTGGAGAGCTGATTGTTAAATTTGGAGTGTGAGCATTTACACCTCAGAAATTGACAGATAGAACAAATCAATGCTTGATTTGTTTTGTTTATTGCACATGCTTAAGGAAGCATGGAGAAAATGTTAATAATGCCGATTAAATTTAAAAGTGTGTTGTGGGCACATTTTTTTTCCCTGTAGAGTCAGTTGTTAAACATTTGCTAGCATTCTGCTGTATGTAACTAAGGAGCCTGTACAAGAAACTGAACATATAAGTATCTAATGAAGTATAATGGAAATGGCATTGGATTTGGCGTAGAAAGACCTGGGTTTGAATCTTGGCTTTGCTACTTTTTGGCTATGTGAGATTAAGCAAAACATTTCATTTCTCTTGGCTTGAATTTCTCCATCTGTAAAGTGGGAGAGAGGGGGAAGTAGATGATTTCTTAGGTCCTTGCTAAGTCTCTTATCCTGTCTATGCGTGACTCCAACCTCATGAACATCAGATAACACACAAGCACATTACAGACCAGGGATTCTTCACTTTTTGTGCCAAGGACTCCTTTATTAACTTGGTGAAGTATATGGACCCCTTCTCAGAATAATGGTTTTCAGTGAAGAAAATGAAATACATAGTATTACAAAGAAACTAAGGTTTTTAACCTTTTTTGTTTAAAAAAAAGGCACAGACCCCTTTTAGCCATTTGGTGAAACCTAGGGCCCTCTTCTGAGAATAATGTCTTTAAATGCATAAAATAAACTACATAGGATTACAAAGGAAACCAAAAACTTAGTGAAAATAAAGATATAATATCTTTCTCATCCAAGTTCATGGAGTCCCTGAAATCTATCCATGAACATCTTGGGAGCCCATAGATGCCAAGTTAAGGTCTGCTCTAGACCTAAACCCGCTGGAAACATGAGACTCACCAGACATATAGGTCATAACAACAAGCCCAATAGGGAAAGTGCTGTATTTTTCAGTGTGGCAAAAGCAACCAGTCTAGGAGATTGGTGAGAGAAAGACAAGAGAAATAACCTTTAAGATATGGCTTCAGGTGGGCATCTCAGAAGTATGGTGTCTGAAAGGCAGGCAGTAGGAAGAATTTATGGGAGAGTTTCAATAGCAAGTGACCCACTAATGTAGCACGTGGGAGGGGCATTCCTGGGCAGTCCAAAGAGCTTGCTGGTGGTTTTCAGTAATCCTAATGTTTAATACCGTGCGTATCAGGGACAGAGTATATAGAGAGAAGCTCCTACATCAGCCAGTCCCACAGGTGCACTGAGGCTGTCTCTGGAGATGCTTTTACTAACTTTCTTAAGTCACTTCTTCTGCAGTGGGAGAAAGATGCTTTAAGGTCAGTCATGGAAACTACCAGCTAACGAACAATTCTTTTTTCATTAGGGTTGTCAAGCCCAGGTTTCAAGAATGGAATCCAAGTGGAGGGGGAAGGGAGAGGAGAAAATTTAAAACTCATGGAAGTGAATGTTGAAAACCAAAAGCAAATAAATTAACTAATTAAAAAAAGAATGGAATCCAAGAATGAGGCAGAAAAGAGAGGACTTTATTATTATTAATTACCATCATCATTATCCTATCTCAATGGTATTATGAATAGTGTTAATAATAATAATTATTATAATGACCCCCATAGAGCACATTAAAGCTTCTGGTTTGGGACTAGATCTGTGATTTTATTGGTATAAGGAGCTCCCAGTGAAAAAATTCCCTCTGTCCTTGACGCCACTGCTTTCCTTTTAAGATCATCTCCAATTTATCCTGTATACATCTTGTTTTTACAATTCATTAGCATGTCATCATCCCAATTAGGCTGTGAACTCTTTAAGGACAGACACTAACTTTGCCTTTCTTTTTTTCTGGAGCACCTAACACCCAGGGTAGTAGTAGATACTTAATATATGCTAGTTGATCTGACAATTACCAATTCAGTCCAATACTGTTCTGCATTTTATGTGTTATCAAGTTGCCTGTGGGCTGTGAGGTTCAGTGACTTGTCTGGGGTCACATAGCTAATACTTGTCCTACCTAGCTCTTGAACCCAAGACTTCTTCACTCAGAAGTCAGCTCTCTCCCCACTGTGTCAAGCTGCCTTTTGCTTTATAGTTTGGAAAACACTTTCTATAGATTATTTAGGGTAGGAAGTACAGGTATTATTATCTGTCACTTACAGATATGGAAACTGAGGCTCAGGGAGTTAGATGTCTTACTTGTGGTCAATCAAAAAGTGTCAGAAGTGAGATTTGAACCCAGGACTTCAAAATTCCCAGTCCCATACTATAACCCAGTGCTCCAAGTTATCTCTTCCCACTCTCTACCCACTGGGGCAAGTTACTTAAGCTCTCCTAAATGCAGAATTGGGCTAATTGTGACTGTCCGGACCTGCATTTGTAATGAGCTGCTCAAAAGTGTCTAGAGATCAATTTTAAGCTGATGGTTGTTGGTTGAATATGTGACCTAAAGAGGGATTTCCTTTTCTTGCTTTCAGGTTTACTATCTAGGAGCCTTCAGGAACGGGAGATTTCAGAGGACCATCTTTGGCACTGCCTTGATCGCTGGTAAGTTTTAGCATAACCCTGGACATTTGGAGCTAAGCATGAAGTCAAATAAGAGAATTCAGAAAAATGGGATGGAGCTATTGCAAGAAGAGATGATTCAGGCAAAGATTCTTAGCGGGGTGGCAGAGGCAGAAGCAGAGACAGACTTAGGGTCGGGGTTATTTTTGTGGTACGGCATTCAGGAATTGCTCCGCCATGTTGGAACTTAAGTTACTGAACCTTGTGTCCGGTGTTGTGCTGCAGAGGTGAGAATGAGGAAGCAGCCTAGGCCTGGGGTAAACACAATGATGGCCTGAAGGTCCGGGGCTGCCTGGAAGGAAGGCTCATAAACAGGAAAAGGAGCTGTTTCCAGGCCTGATTACATTCATTGTTCACCTCCTCCAGAGGGAGCTGGCCTCTTCTGTCCCTGGGATAGCTTCCACTAATTTGTACAACATTTTGGACATTTCGAAGTACCGTCATCAGTATTTACCTCCTCTGATCCCTCTCCTTCAAACCTTCTAAGGATCAGGAAGCATTAGTTTAATTTCTTTCTTACAGACGAGGAAATAGATTCAGAAAAGTTAAAAGACTTCCCCAAGAAAGGCAGCATAGTCTTGGGAAAAGAGCACTGGACTCAGAACAGAGAGATGAGTTCTAGTGCTGACCAGATACTTAGAAACCGTGTATCTTTAGGTAAGCCATTTAATCTCACAAATGGGATGGGCAACAGAGGTAAGAATTAAATGATCTCCAAGGCCCAAAGTTCTAAGATTGTTTTAAAACGTGCAAGAAATTCACTAAAATGACATTACTTAGCTTACTTCTGCTTTGAAATACAAACTTTTCCATCTATGTTCCATTTCATGTATTAGTCCCATTGAATAAAGTGTAAAAAATCTGGATACCATACTTGGGGATTATAAATTAAGGGATTAGAAACCCCTTGAGCCACTCCTGTATCTTTGCCAGGAAAACCCCAAAAGGGGTCATGAAGAGTCAGAGAGGATTGAAGTGACAGGTTCAATGTCTTATGCCTTTTTATATCCCCCAGAGCACCTAGCACAGTACCTTGTGCAGAGAATATGTTCAACAAATATTTATTGAATATTTAGTGTAGTGAAGCACTTTAGTATCTTTGTTAAAGAAAACCCCAAGTAGGACCATGAAGAGTAGGACAAAACTGAAGAACAACAAAAGAAGAGGGAGAGACTTAGGGAGAAAGTAATCACTTTTATCTGGGGTTCATTTCTATCTATAATTAGCTGAGAAGTAGATTGAACAGTAAGTGGATAGAGTGCTGGATTTGGAGTCAGAAAGATCTCAGCATCAGACACTTATTGGCTCTGTGGCCCTAGGAAAGTCACTTAATCTCTTGTGAGGATTAAGTGAAATAACATATTTCAAATGCTTTGCAAACCTCAAAGGCTCTAGAGATGGTAGCTACTATTATTATGAAACTTATCTGCTAAGAGAAGAAATTGTGATAAGATATGCTGATTTCCTTTTTGATTACTAAATTTCTTGGGTGAGCTTTAAGAATTTGAATCTTTTTCTCCACCAACTTCCCTGATTTCCTTTAAGTCCCAACTAAAATCCCATCTGGGGGCAGCTAGGTGGTACAATGGATAGAGTACCAGGCCTGGAGTCAGGAAGACTCATCTTCCTGAGTTCGAATAAAGCCGGACACTTATTAGCTGTGTGGCCTTGGGCAAGTCACTTAACGCTGTTTGCCTCAGTTTCCTCATCTGTCAAATGAGCTGGAGAAGGAAATGGCAAACCATTCCAGTGTCTTTGCCAAGAAAACCCTGAATGGGGTCAACAAAGAGTTGGACACTGGTAGAACCGGTAGGATTAAACAACAACAAAATTCCATCTTCTACAGAAAGCCTGTCCCCAACACCTTTTAATTTTAGTGCCTTCCTTCTCTTAATTATTTCCTATTTATGTCGTATATAGTTTGTTTTTATAGATTTGTTTGCTTGTTGCCTCCCCCACTCAACTGTGAGCTCCTTGAGGGCAGGCATCATCTTTTGTCTCTTTTTCTTCTCCCCAGTGCTTAGCACACAGTGGTAATTAATAAATGTTTATTGACTGACTGCAAACATAACCAAGTTACATGCTTGTGTTCACTTAACTGAGAAGGGATAGGAAAGACTAGGATGTCATAGATTCAGCGAACTCCTGGGTAAAGGAACTCCCTCAATAAATGCAGGTCGGCACTACCACTGTAGCTTATGGGCACAGAGAATTTCCTTGGGGTTAAGTGATTTACCCAGGGTCACACAGCCAATATGTCTCAGAGCAGATCTTAAACTCTAATCTTTCTGGGTTTGAGTGTAGCCTTCTTCCCACTATGTCATGTTGCCTCCCAAAGTAACTGTATTTTGGCTGCTTTAAAAAAAAGTATGATGATTTTCCTTCAAATCGTCTATCGGGTGCGTGTGTTAGGAGAAGAGTTATGATGTTTTGATTATTAATCTTCTGGACACAAATTCTATTGACTGTCTACAATGTTCTATATATGTGTCTGTATTTGCATTTATGGTTTTACTCCCCCTTTTAATATATTAATCTATTTCTCCATTTTCTTCACATCAGCTCTGATTACTCAGATACAAGTGGGAGCCTGGACATATCATTACAGCAATCAGAAGTCATATTCATGGAATGCTTCTCGGAGATTTTGTCAGGCATATTATACAGACTTAGTAGCCATTCAGAATAAAAATGAGATTGCATACCTCAATGAATTTTTGCCCTACTACCCTGAATATTACTGGATTGGGATCCGGAAAATCAATAATGTTTGGACCTGGGTGGGGACCAACAAGACTCTCACAAAGGAGGCTGAGAACTGGGCAGAAAATGAGCCCAATAACAAGAGGAATGACCAGGACTGTGTGGAGATCTATATCAAGAGAACTTCTTCCACTGGGAAGTGGAATGATGAACCATGTGTGAAAAGAAAAAGGGCATTGTGCTATCAGGGTAATAATTGTCTGTTTCCTCAAATTTGGTCTGTTGGGTTAAGAAAAAAAACCAACTGGTTCCTCTAAAGTAGTATTAAACACTGTTCCTGCCCAATAGTTGGGGAGGTAAGCCACAGGCCTGTGAAATGATAATCATTTGAGATATACAAGGCATTAATCATGCTATAAAAACTTTTTGAACAGATATAAAGGATTAATATTTGGTGGTTAGTGTTCAGCTTTTGTCCATCAGCAATGGAAATAGAATTAGGAAAAATGGGTGGATATTGCAGCAGAAGGGAACCATGGAAGAAAATTCCTTAGATATTAAGGCTTTGAAATAGGCTACAAAAGAGAAATTCAGAAAGCCCTTCTTCCTCCTTAGAAATACTTGATAGTTGCATAAGTAACTCTCAGTTTTAAGGAGACAAAGGACAGTTCTACCTGGAGAGAAGGACATAGGCTGAGAACCTCCATCATTTTGTGATCACGAAAACCCAGGATCATTAAGATAATTTCCTGCTTCCTTACCTCTTCTCACACTATTCCCTATGCCCAGAATGCCTTTTCTATACATCCCCCTCTCCCCACATGCCCCACCAGCTCTACCTATGGACACCCTACTCATCCTTCCTTTAAGCCCCAGGCCAATTGTCATCTTCTACATGAAGACTACCTTGAGCCCTGCAGCTGGAAGAGATTTCTTTTTGACTTCATAGACTTCCTGTTGAGACCTTCATTCCCTGCTTCCTTAGAGTAAACAAACATCTGGCCAGGATGAAGTATGCAAGTGGCTGGACCCAGGAGCACAATATTGTCCTACACCCTGTTGTTATTCTGCTGAAGCAATCCCAACATTTTCTGTTCCTTCTCATAAACTATCCCAGTTCATATCCTATTTTATTCATCAAACTGACTTACCTATTAAAATCAGTCATAGTCTCAACCACTTAAGCACGGCTGGCTCAGAACCCTGGGCCACCTTTTCAATATGCACTTCTCAAAACTGCATATTTGTTGAATATCTTGACTCCTTTATTGCCCGCACACAACATATTTGGCATGGGTTTGAAATAAGAATAATGCTTTGTCTCGAAATGTATTAGTTACTTGTGTTGTTGTTGGCTTGAGGAAGCCTCCTTTACTTGTCTACACCTGAGGTTGCCAACAGATGACCATAGAGACCTGGTAACTTTTATGTATTGATTTGGGTATTAAGCTATGATTGATTTCTGGGAGAATGAACAGTGTCTGCATCTGGGTGATTCATTCAAACAGAATACATGCCTAATGTTGTCTGAAGCGAGAGGAGAAACCACAATACAGGAATGGCAGGAGCATTTCAGATTCAGCAGCATCAACAGTTCATGTTTATACAGAACTCAGAAATTTACAAAGAACCTTTTCCACAATAACCTTGAGAGATTGTGTGAGTCTTCTCACACCATTTTATCAATAAGGAAACTGAAATTCAGAAAAGCTGTAGAGAATATTCAAAGAATAGAGACCAATTTAGAATTGGCAGGGAACTTTAAGGTCAGTTAGCCTAGTCCGTTCTTTTTATGGTAGCACAGCTAGTGTCAGAAATTCAATTTGAACCCAGGTCCTGTCTACCTAACATTATACTACATTAAAGTCAGATCACTTCCAATCTGGTTTCCCACTTACCACAGCTTCTACAACTTGAAGCAGGGAAAGGGCTCACAGAAATCCAAAATCCCAACTTGTAAACTTTACTGGATTCAAAAAAAAATAGGCTCACGGGATATACTGGAACTTGTACCCTCTCTTGCTGGCCACAGAATAGGACACTCAGTTCAAATACACTGTCAAATGGAAATGCAGATTTTTCTTTGAAAGATCAGCTTTAGATGATCAGAGGAGTCGGGAAGAAAGGAAATAAGGCTTTGAGCGTGAAATTATTTGTTTAGGCTGTCAGGTCATATGTTCTTTTTCCAACATCCTCCTGGAGTAGGCCAAGACTGAAAACAGTTTTGTTTTAAAAACCCTGTCATCCATTTCTTTCAGTATAGTCTTTTTTCTCTGGCAGACTTTTGGTATTACTCCATAAAGGGTCATTGGATCTTTGGATTTCACCCTATCCCTCAGTTATGACTATACAAAATGGGTCAATCTAGTCAATGCAATTCTTGTGTCGGAGGCTTCTATAATTAAGAATACACCCTTTTATATCTCTTTCACAAGTGCTAGTGACTCTAACCTACCTGTACCCACACAGCCTCCTGTGAACCTTTCTCCTGTAACCAGCATGGAGAGTGTATTGAAACCATCGGAAACTACACCTGCTCCTGCTACCCAGGATTTTACGGACCAGAATGTGAATATGGTAAGGAGAATCTTCCGTTTAATTTTATTTCATCCATTATCATCTCCTACATTAGCAGCAATAGGCAAAATACTGGGAAGGCATTGATAATGAAGAACCACTGATGACTAGGAAGACTGGGCTCAGGGCTACTTACCACACTGTCTGCAAAATGTTAATCGACACACAGACTTGACACAAAAGAACAAAATATTTTATAGTTACAAAAGACATTTCCTTCTAATATCTCTCTTTCATTTCAGAATGTAGATCAACTAAGACAAAAGGAAAAGGGGAAAAACAAAGGAAGCAAATGAAAGAGATCACTTTCAAGCTAATTTTGCTCATTTATGCTGAGGCAATGGCTCATAGCACACCTTGAAATGATGACTTTTTTAAGCGATAGAGCTAAGAGAATGTGTATGACAAGCTAGCAAGCTGTGGCTGAAAGTCAGTATGAATAAAATGGCGCCAATTATTTTTTATTTATTATTTTTATTATTTTATTTATGTTATTGGGCATGCAATTTTAGTATTGTAAGTTACCTCCCAGCAAAGCAATTCCCTTCCCATGCAGGTCAACAATTGTTCTTCATCTTATATTCTTAGACCATTGCTTAGAACACTGAGAGGTTAAGTTACTAGCTCAGGGTCACACAGCCAGCATGTGTCAAAGGTGACATTCGAACACAAGTCTCTGTGATTCTGAAGTCAGCTCTTTATCCACTATGCCATGCAGCCCCTCTTCTCTAATTTTGTATTATCTTTCAATCAGGAATGAGTAGTACTGATACTATGTTTTCCTATAGCTATAGAGTGTAAAGAACTTGACCTCCTCCCCGGCAATATGCACATGATTTGCAGCCATCCTCTGGGAAATTTCTCCTACAAATCCACATGCGATTTCTACTGCACGGAAGGACATAGACTGAATGGGGCAAGCATGCTGGAGTGCTTAGCTTCTGGGGAATGGTCAGCTGAGACCCCAGAGTGCTCAGGTGTGTAGCTTCTATTTGCTTCCCACTCCCTGAACAACTAGAACTTTAGAAATGACTGGGCTTTCTCCATAAAATCAACAGGGATAAGAGGAAACTAGCCATTGGATGGCAATTACTACATAAGATCAATATTCCAAATCAGTAAGAGAAATGCTCATCTGAAACCAGATAGTGTCCTGGACTTCTAGTAGTGGGATCTCATAAAGGTTAAGTTTGGATTCTCAAGTAAAAACTTCAGAAGGGGACTCCTTGATCAATGTTCATTTCAAAACAAATTGGTCTCTAACAGAGAGGAAACTCCTCTGGATAGAATTCCCATAGTCTGTACTCATACCTTACACATGGAAGGTGTTTTACTAAATGTTTGTAGGATGAATCAATGAATTATAACTACTGACATCAATCTACCCAGGGTCCCTAAAAGGCAAATTAAAAAGAGAAGGGAGTACACAGCCTTCTCTGCCTATACTTGCACTTACCTGTCCATTTCTTTTTAAAGTACCCCAAAGGTTAATAGAACAGAATGTAATTTCCAAGGGACCTGAGTCATATAATCTCTCACCATTGCTGTTTCTTTAGTCTTTGTGTGCCCAGTCTTGAAGAGTCCTGAAAGAGGGAACATGAACTGCCCAAAGGGAAACGTTCACGGGTCCAGCTGTAGCTTCAGTTGTGAAGAGGGGTTCAGACTAAAAGGGGAAAAAGTGGTCTGGTGTACACCATCTGGAGCCTGGACAGCGCCAGTCCCACTGTGTGAAGGTGAGTCTGAGGCAGCCATGGAGATGCGATAGCCCACCCCTCCTAGTAGGTCACGTTGACAAGGTCTGGATGACATCATTGAGTGTGAGCAGGATTTCCAGTAATGGAACCTGCTCCTATCTGCCACTCAGCCACATCCTTGGATCCCATGGCCCTATGAGACAGTGAGAGGGTGGCTGGCTTTAGAAAGACAAGAGCCTGGGATATCATGGGAAAACATAAGAAATGTAAGGGCTAGAGCATCCAGAGGTAGAACATGGGAAAGTGCAGGAGGAAAAATCACTGTGTATTCTAAAACCTTCAGGCTACCATGAAGAAGGATTTAGACTCCAGGCTCAAGCCTGTCCAGATGGTCTTCCCAATTAGTAATAAAATGCTTACATAGTGCTTTAAAGTATGCAAAGCACTTTATAGCTATTACCTCATTTGAGACTCACAACAACGATAGTTGTTGTTATCATTCCAATTTTGCAGATAAGGAAACTAAGATAAAGAGAGGTTAGATGACTTGCCCAGGGTCACACAGCTAGTAAGTATCTGAGGCTTGATTTGAACCCAGGTCTTACTGACTCCAGGTTTAGTGCTCTAACCACTGCACTATCCAGCTGCTTGGTTCTTACAGTCTCTATTCCCATAGACTTCCCCTTCACAGGAGATATTCCCCCTCTGTTCTCTGCTTAAACGTACAGTTTTACTTTTTCCTTAGCAATGATCTGTTTACTCTTGCTTGTTTCACATAGTCATGAGATATCCAGACCTGGAAGCCCCAAATGGAGGTGCCATGAACTGTGTACACCCATATGCTGTCTTTGCATACGATTCCACTTTCAAATTCTCTTGCCAACCTGATTATAGAGCACATGGCTTTGAGACGCTCCAGTGCTTGGCATCTGGGCAGTGGACATTACCAATGCCAACCTGCCAAGATACAGGTTTTCTATTGGAAGCTCCAAACAGGACCTGAGAAGAAGCTTTTCCCAGTAGCCCCACCACTCACCTTCCTATCTTGAGTTTGTCACTTTAATTATGAATGGGAGATTAGCTTGTCACAGCAGGCACTAGCAAGACTGCAGTGGCAGAAGGAAGCAGGGATTTGTGGTCATTGGCTATTGGGAGCAGGTCTATGAAACTCAATACTGAGATGAAGACAAACTGGTTAAAGCCAGAAGTCAGTTGTATAAGATACAGAAAGTTGAATATTGAGTTTTATTACCCTTCCCATAGTAGATGCTTTATAAATGTTGGTTGAATCGATTTATTGAACAGGGATAGTCAATGTGGGATATATCAAAAAAGGCTCAAAACCACATGTCAAAAGACAGGTGCAATCTACAAATATGCTTCTTATGAATGGCACCCTTACATGCCTGAGTTATTCCTATATGAACTGAACCTACTCCTAAATCCAGGATTTGTCTGCTAAGGTATTAGGAGGTTGCAATCTATGTGCTATGCACACCAAATGTGTCACAATGACACACAGAGATATCCAGCTAGTGTGCTGCATACATGAAGAATGTGCTTAAATTCCATTATGATGGGGAAAAACTCACCATTCTCAAGACAGGAAGAAGAACAAAAAACCCTTCATCCTATTCTTGGTAGCTCTGAATATTAGGGGAAAATGTAAAAAAGGCATGAATGAATGAAATCAGAGATCCTTAGGTCATTGATACATTGATTTCCCCCAATGCCTAGCCCAGTGCTCTATACATAGAAGATGCATAATAAATGTTGCTATTGGTGTTGAACTAAACACAGTACCTTAATTCAGTGAATGTTTTTTCATTAGCCATCACTTGTGATCCATTGGAGAGCCCTACCCACGGAAGCTTGAATTGCTCCTCGTCTCTGACAGGATTTCAGTACAATTCCAGATGTTCATTCCAGTGTGCTGAAGGGTTTGTACTAAAAGGAGCAGAGACCACTGAGTGTGACATGTCTGGAGCCTGGACGGCCCCAGCCCCAGTTTGTCACGGTACGGGGATATTTTCTTCTTTTGTCTGTTTTTCTTATTTTTAGTGGAAGCATCGTATCACTATGATAACAACAATAATGTAGTTGACGTATAACATTTTAAGATTTAAAAGTATAAAAGTATGGATTGTCTCACTTGATCCTCACAAATGTGGCACAAGTGCTATTATTATACCTATTTTATAGGTGGGAAAACTGAGATTCAGAAAATGTGAATGACCACCAACATCCCCTCCAACTCCAGACCTATGATCCTATACTTCTATGACCTTGTCTCAACCTCTCTTGAATTTCTGTAAAATGCAGATAATTACACCTGCCTTTCTCACCTCACAAGACAGTCATGAGTATTAAATTGTGAAATGCTTTTGAAACATAGCATGATTGCCATTATATATCTTTAGTCCCATTTTATAGAAATACAACTGAGGCAAGACAGGGTAGTGCGATTTCATGATCATACCACTGGTGCTCCATAGAGAAGTCGTTTGGTATCAGCGTAGTATTGCTATTCCTTTATTCTACCACTCACCATGATCCCTGGGGCCACTTAGTGACCTTTCTGTACTTGTTTACACAGCTATAAAAATGAAATTAAGTAGTCACCATCCAACATCAAGGAATGACATGAGGCTTAATGGGATATAATAAGCAATAGTTAGATAATACTTAGATCTTGGAGCTCCTCAAATGGAATTTCGAAAAGTTATTCAATCTATCCCCTCAGCTTCAATCAGGAGATTTTTCACTTACCACGGATAGCTCAAAATCCCCTTCTTACCCAGATTCTCAGCCTCGGTGTCAAACCTGACTCATCCTTTTCACTCATCTCACCTATTCGATCAGTTGTAAAATCTTGGGATTTCTTTTCCCGCATCTTTCCCGTGTGTCCTCTTGGTTGAAGCCCTCATCCCCTCTCACCTGGATAATTGCAAAAGCCTCCTCATTGGGTTCCATATCTCAAGTGTTTCGCTACTCCAAAGCATCCTCCACAGTTGTTAAAATGATTTTCTCTTTAGGTCTGACCATCTCATTCTCCTTTAATTAATAAACTTTGATAGCTCCCTTTTATTCTAGGATCAAATTTAACTTCCTTGGTTTGGAAATGAAAGGCTTTCCCTTCCTGTCATCCCAGGCCTCTCACATGTTATTCCACTCTACTCACTTTACAATTCAGCCCGTATCCGTTTATCTGCTGTTCCTCACGTAGGATTCCATCTCCCAACTCCTTGCCTTTCCATTGACTATCCCTCTTGGTTGGAATGGCCTCCTTCCACATTGCTTCTTGTGTGAAACCCTGACTTCCTTCAAGACTCAGCTCGAGCACTATTTGGCAGGAGGCCTTTCTCAGTCTCTTCCCACCCCCAGCTTCTAGTCCCTATCCCTCTAAGGCTATGTTCCATCTAAAGGTAAACTGCAGTTCAAATCCCACCTTGGCTACCATGTGATCTTGGGCAAGTCTCTCAACTTCCTTGGGTGTAAAATTAAGAGGCTGGATTAGAAGAGCTCTGAGGTGCCTCCTACCTCTAAATGTATGATCGTATAAGACTATAATAATCCCAAGGTCCTCACAATGATGGCCTCCCACACACAGACCTCTATCTCTCACTTCTTGGCCTTTATACCATCTGCCCATCACATTTGGGAATGTTTTCATAGACCTCTTCCTCCTCCTCCTCTGCTTACCCAGGGTCACACAGCTATTAAATGTCAAGTGTCTGAGGCCAGATTGGAACTCAGGTCCTCCTGACTCCAGGGCCGGTGCTCAATCCACTGTGCCACCTAGCTGCCTCCTAGCCTCATTTCTAAGTACCCAGTTCCCTCCATTCCACTAAAAGCATCAGAGGCAGCCTTTCTTGGAGTAACTACTTCCTAGCACCCTTCTCAAAAATACCTTTTATATGTTAGAAGATCTTTGATGGCATCGGTGTGGGCATTCCCTCCCCCGATGCAGACTGCAACCCCTTCTCATGCGTCTTAACACAAGAGCTCTGTAGTGGTTGAAACCATGCCCCACTCCCCAACAGAAACAAAATCTGGTTGCAAATTTGCTGCTGATTCAAATCTTCCATGAGCACTAATTAAGCATTTACCATGTGCGAAGGGAGAGGCATCTTGGCATAGTGGGTGCTGTCCACTCTGTCCATAGTGGATACAAGAGAGTAAATAATTTGCACATAGATTCAGGGTAAACAACCCAATTCTGGAGCTTGTGACCTTGACCTTTAAGAGAACAGAGAGCAAAGAAATCAATGAACACTTTTATTCACAATTAGGTGGCACAGTGTTGGACCTAGAGTCAGGAAGGCCTGAGTTCAAATCCAACCTTAGATGCTTACTACCTGTGTGACCTTGGGCAAGTCATGTAACCTTTGGCTGCCCCATTTTCTCATCAATAATATGGGAATAATAATAATAATAATAATAATAATATCTAGGGTTGTTGCGAAGATCAAATGAGATCACTTTTAGCACAGTGCCTTCCACATCATAGGCACTTATTAATCCTTCCTCCCTCCCTCCCTTCCTTTCTCCCTCCCTCCCTTCCTTCCTTTCTCAGCTAAGCAGTGCCAGGATCTGAGTGCTCCCAGCAAGGGACAAATAAGCTGCTCTCACCCTTTGGGGAACTTCATGTATCAGTCATCATGTAAGTTCACCTGTGAGGAAGGATTTGTCCCACGCGGGCCACAAGCGCTGCGTTGTTTGCATACTGGAAACTGGACCTCTCCACCACCAGTCTGTGAAGGTAAGGTTGCTCTTTTTTCTAACATCTAGGCTGACATTTGAGACACCGGAAAACGACCAGTGGCTTAGCATCTTAAAAGCATTGGACTTCCATAGCCACACTGGTCCTAGGGAGGACACGACACAGGAGATCAGCAAGAAATGTACTTCCACGGCTTGGAACTGTGGAATATAGTGGAATATAGGGAGAAGTCATAGGCTTGAGCTTGAGCAAACACCCTCCAAGATGTGTGCAACACTGGGGAGATAAGGACTCGGGAACATTATGAAGAAGCAGGAAACCAGTGAAAGCATAGCCCAGCTCGGGGGAAAGAGGCAGTCAAGTGATTAAACCTTCATTGCACCTCCAAGGAGCCCAGTGCACTTTGTACATACTATAACATCCTTTGTGAAATAGAACGTGTTTTTAATGATCCTTGTTTAATAAATAAGGAATCTGAGACAATGAAATACAGGAAACCACTTCCTCAACATCCTTCAGTGGTTCCAGAATAGAGCTGGCACCAGAATCCAAGTCTCTTGAATTCTGTCTCCTAGATTAATGTCTTCCAAAACCTTATGTATAGCTATGGGTTGACTGTCCTGACTTCTTTTACCCTCACCATTCTACTCTATGCACCCACCCCTCACAGGATCTTAGCTATAGAGCTAGAAAAGAATTTGAGGGCCATCTAGTACAACCCTCTCATTTTACAGTTGAAGAAACTGAGGCACAGAGAGATTATATGATTTTTCCCAAGATCATCCGGCTAATAAATACTAAAGGTGGGATTTGAACTCAGGTCCTCTGACTTCATTGCTTTTTCCATTAAACAGCACTGTTATCTCTGCTTACACTGGCAGTAAATACTTTAGTTGTTTATGGTAAATTGTTATGTTCTTAACACTCACCTTGGTTTGTCTGTGCTATAGTAGGTTTCTCAAGGGCAGAGATTACATATCCTTCCTTAATTTGTATATTATCTAGTAGAGTGTTTGTTGTGTCTGACTCTTTGTGACCCTATTTGGGGCTTTCTTAACAGATACTGGAGTGCTTTGCCATTTCCTTCTCCAGCTCATTTTACAGATGAGGAAAATGAGGCAAACAAGGTTAAGAGACTTACCTAGGGTCACACAGCCAGTATATGTCTAAGGCCAGATTTGAACTCAGGTCTTCCCAGCATGGCACTCTATCTATTGTGCCACCTCACTGCTCAGTAGAGTCCTAAACAAAAACGAAAAGAGAGTTAATTTTTTTGCTATGGATCAAACCACTGACCAAAGAGTTCTTAGTACAAAAGCCTGTGATAATGAATGACACACATATACACACAATTTTCAGTGCCATATATGGGTGAACATGGCATTAAGGACAGCCCAAATAACATGGGACTTTAGGCACCAATGGCTCTTTTCTCAAGTGCCAAAGGGTCTGGGATCTGGTATAGGTTGAAGGATGGGCTGGTAGTTAGTGGACCAGAATACAGGCTCTTACCACCAACTCTCGCCTTTTGGCCAGTTCCTACAGCCCATAGTATGTGGCATCAACATGAGAGAACCATAGGTATAGGGTGGAGGGGGGCAGTCAGGGAAAACAACCGTCATCACCAGAGTTTTTCTGAGAAACCCTTGGGTTTTGTGAAACTGAGATTAAAAGTCATTGCCACATATCATGGGTGTTCTCAGTGCAAGCCGTTTGCCACTTGTTGCTACTTCCCATGACCTTTCTGTTCCTTCTGTTTGTAATTTTGTGTTTCACTCTGGCTGATCTGTCCCTTCACCACTTTGTCTTCATTTCCCTTGCTGGCTCCATGTGTTATGTACACTCTAAGGAGGTGAACTAGACCAGACAATGGAAAGCAGTCTGGAGCCCACTAATTCACAAAAAAGCTAGACACTAGGGAAGGGAGAGGGAAGGCATAGCCCAGCTCTAACTGGCGATGCTGCTTACCCAGAGTTAGGGTTATTTTTCCTTCTTAATGCTAATTTCCTTCCCATTCCCCATCCCATTTCCACCCTGACTGTTGCTGTCAGTATGCAAAAGGACAATACTTTGGAAAACACACTTCTGGGAATTTTTTTCTTTCTCTTTTCAGTTTGCACGGATGTTGTCTAGTTGGTTGTTTTCCCCAGGAGAGCCAACTTACGATAAACATACTTTATGTTGAAACAAAAGTTCAAGAATTTGGGACAAAGTGATGGTTTGAAATGTATGTAGCTGAGAAAAGGCAATTATTGAGGAAGGGTGAGGAAAAATTCCTGAAAGTCTCAAATAGTTTAGAGATCCTTGTCCCTGAAGAAGAAGACGCCAATGGGAAATTCACCTCCAAATATCTCAGCTCTGAAGATTCATACTGCTCACAAAGTGGAAAAAGCAGCTTTGTACTTGGAGTCAGGAAGGCCTCTTTCACTCCAACACTTACTGGCAACTTGACCCTGGGCAAGTCACTTAACCTCTCTCAGTCTCAGTTTTCTTATCTCTAAAATGGAGGTGACTGGGCTATAGGAATTGGCCAGGAGAAGAGTGTAGGAGAAGACCCTATATTCTGGTCCTCCAACTCCATCCTATACCAGGCTTCAGACCCTTTGGCACCTGGCAAAAGAGCTATTGGTGCCTAAGGTCCTGTACTGATTGGGTTCCCCTAATACCATTGGTGTGAACATATATGTATATACACATATACACATATATGTACACATATTTTGTTATTGTTATTCAGTCATGTCTGACTCTTCGTGACCCAATTTGTGGTTTTCTTGGCAGAGATACTGGAGTAGTTTGCTATTTCCTTCTCCAGCTCATTTTACAGATGAGGAAACTGAGGTAAACAGGCTTAAGTGACTTGCCCAGGGTCATACAGCTAATAAGTTTCAGAGGCCAGATTTGAACTCACAAAGATG
Source organism: Phalanger gymnotis (assembly GCA_028646595.1). Taxonomy (NCBI): domain Eukaryota; kingdom Metazoa; phylum Chordata; class Mammalia; order Diprotodontia; family Phalangeridae; genus Phalanger; species Phalanger gymnotis. Next base: position 287,285,169 of record CM053626.1, read on the forward strand.
GGTTTTCTTGACTTCAGGCCTGGCACTCTGTGCACTGTGGTGCCACCTAGCTGCCATGAACACACATGTATGTGTGTGCACATATATATATATATATGTATATACATATATGTATATGTGCATGTGTGTTTTTAAAGTAGCTTAACCCTTATTTCCTAAAATAGCTAACTCGAGAGACAACAATTTCAACACAGAAAGGAGCCTTATAATTTCATTGAATTGTAGACTTCTAAAGAGAGAAAGACTTTTAAAGCCAGAGACCTTATCTAGCACCTGTTTTACAGACGAGAAAACTAAGGCTCAATGAAATGAAGGAGATAAAGTAACTTGGCCAAGGTCACCCAGCTAGGAAGTGAGGGAGCCCAGATTGAGCTCTGGTATTCCAACTGTACATTCAGAGTTCCACCACACCGAAAAGGGAGGGGTTCACTTTGAAAAAGAGTAAAAGAGCTATGGAATTACTCAATGTCATGGAGTCTACACCTTCAAGCTACTTTCTTTGTGTCTCTAGTATATTATCACATTGCCTGGCACACAGTAAGTGCTTAATAAATGCTAGTCGACTTGCCTTGCCTCAGTGAGGGTAGTGGCAGCTGTACCCAAGTTAGAAATGGGAGTGACCATAGAAAAGATCTGGATACAGATATAGACATATGTACATATATAATATATAATATGTATTACATATAAAATCTGTTACATATATATTAATTTATTAAAGCCTAAAACCACACAAGACTTTTGGGACACTGTACACACACACACACACACACACACACACACACACACACACACACCTTAGATTTTGGGTCTACTGACTTCCTTCTTTTGTTATCTTAGCTTAAGCTCTTGAATGATGAGTCTTCCAAGAGTCCATAGACCCAATAGCTGCATTTCCCTATTAGATGCTCATTGGAAAATGATTGATGTCAATTACATTCTAACTTTGGGAGGGGGCTGATAAAGAGAGCTCCTGAGTGCATGAATACAAAATTATCTGCAGGCTGTTGTGTTCTGAAAAAACTTTTCAACTTTTATCACTTCTCACTGCAGCTATTACATGCAAGCCTTTGCTGACACCTGAGGAAGGAACAATGTCCTGTGTCCATCCTTTCGGTGATTCCAGCTATAAATCAACTTGCCAATTTAGCTGTAATGAGGGATTTTCTTTAATTGGATCAAACAGACTCCACTGCACTATTTCTGGACGCTGGACAGCTGACCCACCAACATGTCAAGGTAGGATGAACTAGTCCTTATTTGTTCCTTTTTCATGTGTCATTATGAGACCCAAGAACAAAGATAACATCTCCATTTAATTACTCCATGCTTTCTACTGAACCTTATGTCATCTACTTTTGGACCAGTTGTTAACATTTCAGAGTCAGCTTCTCAAGATTCCTAATTTAGGAGACAAGAAGTAACCCAAAAATGTGTTTCCATAAGTGTATTAAGAGTCTAAGAATGGGGCAGCTAGGTGGCACAGTGAGTAGAGCACTGGCCCTGGAGTCAGGAGGACCTGAATTCAAATCCTGCCTCAGCCATTTGACACACTTACTTGCTGTATGACCTTGGGCAAATCACTTAACCCCAATTGCCCTGCCTTCCCCCCCCCCCTCAAAAAAAGAAAGACTCTAAGAACATCTGGAAAATTTCTCTAGACAGCTTTCAGAAAACAAGGAGGTATATTATGTGAAGTCATATCTAGAGGGACAAATACAGACTAGGCAAATTCTTAAAATTATTCTATTTTCATTATTTGAGTTTCCACATATGCACAGAATCCTGAATGAAGGAATGATTTTCTGCCATTTTTGGAAGATGAATATGACATCAAGTCCTTTTTTCCAGTGGTCTTTCCATGAACAACAAGCCAATATTCTTTCAAATTCCCTACTTTTCTTTTAGTAGACACTCTAGGCTTCACTAATTCCACCAACCATTCATTTGACAATAAGCTCCCACAGTTCTTAAGAAGATAAAAAAAGTTTTGAGATGGTCTTCCTGGAGTGACAATAAAGAGAAAGATAGGATTTCTCTTGCTCTTTATTGAACTGTTCTTCCCCTGTGCTGTCTGGGTGTCTAATACGTCTATTTTGCTGGTTGTCTATCTAGAGGACTATTAGACTCACAAATGGAAGATACCTCCGAAGTTATCTAGGACAATTTCCCCATTTACAGACAGAGAGATTGAACTCGTTATCATGAAGCATCACTCCATTTTGGACCAGACATGATTTCATCAGAAGAATAAGTTCTTGAAGAGGAAACTCCCTCTACTAATGCATATAACTCTGTAATTTATAGTCCTAAATGCATATAATTCTGCAATTTATAGTCTTAGTGGGACAGTAAAGTTTAAGAAACTCTCTTAAGGTCAGAGGGAAGTTGGGAGGCCAGGTCCTCCCGACGGAGGCCACCTCTCTGCCTTTACCTCTGGTTTAATAATTTCCTTCTATTAGTTTGCATTATCCAATTTACAAACTTATAGCAAATGTTACATTTGTCCTGGGCATTGGGGTGGACTAATGACATTTCAATAATAATAATAATTGTTTTATATAGCTTACAAATATCTCACTTTATCCTCACAACAATCCATCCTGCGAGGAAGGTGCTATTATCCCAATTTTATAGATGAGGAAACTGAGGTACAGAGGGGCTAAGTGACTTGCCCAGTGTCATACAGCTAGTTAGTTACTGAAACTGGATTTGAACTCGGGTCTTCCGGACTCCAAGTCTGACACTCAATCCCCGGCACCAGAGAGCTACACAATTCAAAAAAGTCTTTAAATGTTTCTATAGCAGTGAGAGAAGTGTATTCATCATAATGTCCCAAATACAGACTGTGACTGTTTAAAATCTCTTCATTGGAGTACTGTCACATGGTCAAAAAGTCTGGGTAGCTTTTCTCCATTTCCTAATCACAAGCAAGGAATAACAAGGGTGCCAGTGTTACTAGATTATAGGGTATGTGGAATGGATTAAAAACTAAGAAGGTGGTGGTAGCTCTCTCTCCAATATATGCCCATAGCGATCAAGTAAGATCACAACTAAATCATAGGATTATCAAAGAGTTAGGGCTAGAAGTCTGCTTAGAGGTCATTGAGTCCAATCCCTTCATTTTACAGGCAAGGAAACTAAGGCTCAAAGAGGTTAAGTAATTTGCCAAAAGTGGCAAAATCAGAATTTGAACCCGGGTCTTTTGACACCAGATCCAACAATCTTTTAATTGCTAAGATCCCTTCCAACTCTAAATTTATTCTTGGAAAGACTACTTAAAATGCACAACACAAATTTTAAGAAATGCACAACAGATCAGTTCCTCATCTTTGTATCTGAAAGTCAGAATTATCAGTAGTTGTTCAGATAATAAAGCCAAGGACATTCATTTCTGGTTTAAATTTTTTAAATTTCTGATCATTTCTAGTTTTATTTTCTCATCTGGCCACGTTTTGTACCTATTATTCCATACTAGCAACTTCACAAAATGTTGTCACCCATGCCAAGAATGCACTCTCCATCTTCTTTCTCCTCCCATTGAATCCTTAGCGTCTTTCAAGGCTCAGCTCAAATACTATCTCCTACCCAAAGTCCTTCCTGTTGTATTCATGTATCTGCACATCTGCCATAACCCATCAATAGAATATAAGCCTCTTCAGCTCAGGGACTGTTTTGTTTTTATCCCCAGAGACTCAAACATGGAAAGTGCTTAATAAATGTTAGGTAGATTGAGTTGAAAAGCAGTTGAAAAAACCTGAGCGTACTATAGAATCATAGATTTAGAGCTGACTTTAAAAGTAATAGTCCAACCTCCCCATATTATAAATGAAGAAACAGTTTAAGTGATTTGTCCAGGATCACAGAACTAGTTAGTGTTTGAAGCAGGATTCAAACTCAGGTCATCCTGACCCTATCCCACTTAGTTACCTAGAACGAAGCAATCATTCCATTTTTGAAAATAACTAAAGACTGCTCCCCAAGACTTTGGGTCATAACCTTCTCTTTATATGCACACTGTACATAATTAATCAATTCATGGAACCTACATATTGCATTACAATAGTGCCCTCTACTGTCTAGTAACCATAATACTACATAGTAATGTAAACAAAAAAAAATTTAATTATTCTGCCCTTCCCTCCCCACTTTAAATATAATGAATAATCTGCTCCGATGAAAAATTAAGCCAAGGCTTCATTATTGCTCTCAGATAATGGATCTCTTAACTAAATTAAACTAAACCAAGGAAGCAATCCTTTCCAAAAGGTGACCTGGCAAAATCTCTACTGATTCTCTCATAATTCTTCGTTATCCTTTATAAATTCTCTAACTCCTGGGCGTTTCCTCTTTTATTTTATCATTCTGATAAAAGACACCTACAGAAATTAATTATAATGAGATGAACAAAAAGAAAGAAGAAAAAATGGAAGAAATAAACATCTAGGGGAGAGGAATAATCAGTCTTGAGTTGAAAATTGAGTACCTGTAGACAGCACAGTTATTAATCTGGGGTCTTTGAACTTTCTTTTTAAAATATTGGGGTAACTGTATTTCTCTTTATTAAATTTTTATTTTATTTTATTATTTTATTATTATTTATTATTACTATTATTTAATTTTCATTTCAGGGAACAAAATGAGCATTTCAATAACAAAATACAATAAAAAGGTGATTGTACATGAAACTGCAATCTACCATATGCAACTTGCTATTCTTTCCAAATATACAACAAAGTTAACATGTAAATTTCTTTTTTTCCTTTGAATCCTATGTATTTTCATTGTATACGCTTAAAAACATTATTCTGAGAAGAGCTCCCCAGGCATCATTAGACTGAAAAAAGTGGTTCAAGACACACACAAAAGGGTGTGTGGGGAAAGAGGGGAAGAGAGGGAGGGGAGAGAGAGAGAGAGAGAGAGAGAGAGAGAGAGAGAGAGAGAGAGAGACAGAGAGAGAGACAGAGAGAGAGACAGAGAGAGACAGAGAGAGACAGAGAGAGTGTTAGAGGTCAACTGGTCACTCAAGAGCTTCATGGGAACAAGGAGTATTAAACTGAACATCACAGATGAAGAACAGCTTCTCTTTAGTATCAAATAACTTCCATATTTTTCATGGAAGTGAACCTAATGATTTCAGAGCCCTGAGCCTGGAATCAACAAGACCTGAGTTCAAATATGACCTCAGACACTCACTAGCTGCGTAACCCTGGTCAAGTCACTTAACTCTATTTGCTTCAGTTTCCTCAACAGCAAAATGTGGATAATAACAGCACCTCTCTTGCATGGCTTGTGTGAGGATTAAAGGAGATAATATTTGTAAAAAACATTTAGCACAGTGCCTGGAATAGGTGCTATTTAAATGTTTATCTCGTTCCGTCCCTTCCTGTTGACCATTCAATTCTCAAATCTGCCTCCAGACATAAAAAAAATTCTCAAATCTTTTGAGAAGATTAAACTATCATTCAATATATTATTGTGGCTGTTCAGGCATGTTCATGGTATGAGGATCCCAGAACTTTGCAGTGTATAGCTCCCAGAAATTGAACATCATGGGTGCTGTCCAGGATACAAAGGTTCTGAAAAGTACTTCCACTCTGAATCAGCAAGAGAGAAAACTAACCAAAATGAAGCCTGACCAGGCTAAAGCATTGTTCTTAGCCCACCCTGCCATTTAAGATAGAGAAGAGACACAATGCCTACAACAATGTAAATGGAAAAAGCAAACTCAAAACAATTGAAAATGAATATTGCAAAATTAAAAAGAACAAACTTGGTCCCAAAGAAGAGATATGAAAAGATAGCTCCCTCCTACTCCTTTGCAGAATGGGTGGGGGGAAGGAGGGGAAGTGGAACAGTGCATCTATTGTCATTTTAAAATATATTTATTGATTTATGCTGCTTTCCCCTACACCTTCTTGCTTTTCATTATAAAAAGCTCTTCGTTATAAGAGATGATCTCTGAGAGAGGACTAGAAGATGGATGTAGGGGAAATTAGGCAATGTAGAAAACACAACAAAGCAAAAATTAGTTTTTAAAAAGACAAAAAAGGGTCTATCAGCCTGCCAATTACCTAAATATGACAACAGAAAACAAATTTTGGCAGATCCCATCAACATGGAAAGACTCTGATCAGCAACCTGGCAATGAATTGTGTGTATTTTGACTGAAGATTTATCTATCTAGTCATGAAAAGACCTATAACCAACAAAAGGGTCGGCTTCTAGGTGATGATTTTTTGAAAACTATTTACTCTAACATGGAGAAGATAATGAAATATGGATTTTGAATTGCTCAAATTTTGATAATTACAATGATTATTATTAGCAGTCATTTGTTAATCTATGCCCAAGCCAGGATTTTGACCATTTTGGGGGGCTACATTTTCTAATGCTTTGCACTGTCTAAATTTAAATGAAGCAAAGAAGTATCTTCCATGACAGGTTTCTACATATATATATGTATATATATACACACATGTATATATACATACACATATACATATACACATACATACATTATATATATACATACATGTGTAATATATATATATATTTATATATCTGCCTCCAATATTTTCCATGATCTTTACCATGAAGGTAAAGAAGTATCTTCCACCTTGCCCAACTGATCATTACCTTAGCTAATAGATCTTACCAACTAGAAAAAGTCTTTAGCTCTATGCATGACATAATTCATTGTGATAATGAATAGAATAAAAAAGTTTCTTTTGTGAGCTAACCTCAAGAAATTTTGTTTCATGTTCCAGCAATCAAATGTCCGCCATTAATTGCTCCACCCCAGGGGATGCTACAATGCTCTGGGGCACACGGAAACTTGGGATATAACTCCACTTGTGACTTCTCCTGCAAGAGGGGACTTATGCTAATGGGAGCCCAGAGACTCAAGTGTACAGCTTCAGGATCCTGGACAGCTCCCCCTCCATATTGTAAAGGTAAATTATTATTGTTCACCTCTCTATAATAATCTATGGTTTATGAAATGCTATACTCACACTGAGGGTAGCTAGGTGGCAGGCCACCTCAATTCAAATCAGACACTTACTGGTTATGTGATACTGGGCAAATCATTTATCCCTGTTTGCCTCAGTTTCTTCATCTGTCAAAGGAACTAGAGAAAGAAATGGCAAACCACTCCAGTATCTTTGCCAAGAAAACTTTAAATAAAATCATGAAGAGTTGGACATGACTTAAAAACAACTAAACAATGAATGAAATACTATCGCCAAATCTATGTACAAGTATAGTGCCATCATATTATCCCCATTTTACAGATGATAAAACTGAGGTTCAGGGAGGTGAGATGAACTGTCCACAATAAGTGGAAGACCGGGACTCAGGTCTACTGTTTTCCAGCCCAGTACTCTTTGTACTGCCTCATTTCATGCAGTAGTGTTGCCACAGGGCTAAGTAGAATGGGAGTCATGGTTTGGCAGTGTCCACTTTGGGAAGTCAAAGGGTGCCATAGTCAGACTGAAGATAAAAGTGAGTTCTTTGGGTGCTAGTTAAGCAAAACAGCTTTCAGAATATAATGACTTGTGACTTATGAACCTTCTGTTTTGACATTCCAGCCATTAAGTGCCCAGTATTAAACGACCCAGAGTGGGGGAGCCAGGAGTGTTCCTACAACCAGGGAGCTTCCAGAGACAGCTCCATCTGCCATTTTACTTGTAACAAAGGCTTCGTACTGAAGGGATCCGACACTGTGCGATGCTTAACTTCTGGCGAGTGGACAGCACCTCCTCCAACTTGTGAAGGTAAAGTCTGGCTAAACCTGAATAAATGAGTGAAGGAGAGTAAAGAGTCTAGGATAATGATGAGGTTATGAATTTGGGAGACTGGAAATATGGTGATGCCTTTGCATTGAGATGACAGTTAAACCCATGGAAGCTGATGAGGTTAACAAGGGAGACTACAGAGGGAGAAGAGGGACTAGGACAGAACCTTGAGGAACACCTCAGGTTAGATGGCATATTGCAGAGGATGAACCAGCAAAAGAGACTGACACAGGTAAAGGAGGACTAGGAAAGAGTAGTGCCACCAAAATAAAACAAAATAAAGAAAAGAAAGCATCCAGGAAGAGGGGCAATTGTGTCAAGTGCAGCAAGTATGTCAAAAGAGATGAGGGCTGAGAAAAGGCCATCAGACTTGTGGTTAAGACATCATTGATAATTTTAAAGAGATTAGTCTCAATTGAGTGAGAATATCAGAAGTTAAATTGGTGAATAGGGTTCAAGTGTGTATGATAGTAGGACTGGTTAAAAGAACTAGGGATGTTTAGCTTAGAGAAGATCTGGGGTAAGAAGAAAGGCAATAAACTGTCATTAAGCGTATGAGAAATTGTCATATGGAAAGATTAGACCTGTTCTATGTGGCCCCAAGTTAGACCTTAGGATAAACAGTAGATGTTGCAAAGAGAAGAAAATAAACTTGATCCAAGGAAAGAACCTCTCAATAAGAGCTATCCCAAAGTATAATGAGTTTTCTCAAGAAACAATGGGTTCTTCCTCTTTGGAGATTTTCAGCTTAAGGTTGGATGGCCACATGTGTGAGAGTGGTGCCCTTTACATAAGTAAGTTGGGAAGAAGGTTGAGTTGGGTGAGAAAGGGGAAGATGAGTGTTATTTTGGATATGTTGAGTTTGAGATAACTATTGGAAATATCCATTAAATGATTAATAAAGAGGGACTGGAGCTCAGGAGAGAGATTAGGGCTTAATATATAGATCTATGAGTCCTCTGAATAGAGATGATAATTGAATTCATGAAAGCAAATATAGCCATCAAGAGAAAGAGTGTAGAGAAAGAAAAGAAGACAGACTAGAACAAAGCCCCACTGAGTGAACAGGATCAGGGTGATGATCCTGGCAAAGGAGACTGAAAAGGAATGAGCAGATAGGTAGAGACCAAGAAAGATCAGTGCCATAGATGCCATGAGAAGAGAAAGTATCCAGGAGAAGGGAACAAAGCAATGGGGAAGTCAAGTGAATTAAGGACCAATAAAGGACTTTTGGATTTAGCAGCTAAAAATATCACTATTAGCCTTGAAGAGGCTCATTTGGGTGAAAGGGGTAGATTCGAAGTAAGGTTACAAGGGACTGAAAAATGAGTGGGAAGTGAGGAAATGGAGAAAACAAATGTGAGTTTCTAGGAAAATGAAAGAAAAGAGAATTATGGAACGCTTGGGGAGACAGCAGAAGCAAGTAAAGGTGTTTTTACTTTTTATTTTTTGATGATGAGAAAATCTGGGCATTTTCATGGACAGTGAGGAAGTAAAAATAGACTGAAAATGAAAGAGAGAGAAAATGATTGATGGGGCAAACTCCCAGTGGAGATAGGAAGGAATGGGGCCAGGAGAACAAATAAAGTATTTGGCATTGACAAGGCAAAAAGCCACCTTTTCATTAGAAATGGGAGCAAAATAGGGGAGAATAAGAGATTGTAAAGTGGGGTCTTGAGGTGTGGAGTGGGAGAACAAGGAGTTCACAAGAAATGGCTTGTATTTCCTCAGTAAAATAGGAAGCAAAGTGCTCTGCTAAGAAGATGGGAGTGGAAGCAGTATCTTCTGGGAAGAAGGGAAAGTTTAGAATTACTGATATGGAGAAAATGATAGAGTCAGTCATCAGAGAGGAATAAATGAATTGAAGTGTGGCAGTGAAGACCTAGTTGAGATTAAATAACACATAAAATGATCCCAGTTGAAAAAGTTGCATGAATGTCCCTGGCATGGTTCAAAAGAGTGTAAAGGCCTAGATTTTGGGATAAGAACTCACTACTTGACAATAACTGCTGAGAAAACTGGAAAACAGTAGGACACAAACTAGGTATAGACCAACGTCTCATACAGTGTACCAAGATAAGGTCAAAATGGATGCATGGTTTAGACATAAAAGGTGACAGCATAAGCAAATTAGGATAGCAAACCTGTCATATCTATGGGGAGGGGAAGAATTTATGACCAAATGAGAGTCAGAGACCATTACAAAATGTAAAATAGGTCATTTTGATTATATTAAATTAAAACGCCTTTGTACAAACAAAACCAATGCAACCAAGATTAGAAGGAAAGCAGAAAGCTGGGAAACCGTCTTTACAGCAAATATCTCTGACAAAGGCCTCCTTTCTCAAATATATAATGAACTGAGTCAAATTTATAAGAATACAAGCCATTCCTCAATTGATAAATGGTCAAAGGATATGACAGGCAGTTTTCAGATGAAGAAATCAAAGCTATCTATAGTATGAAGAAGCTATCTACGTCATTTTTGATTAGAGAAATGCAAATTAAAACAACTCTGAGATACCACCTCACACCTATCAGATTGGCTAATATGACAAAAAAGGAAAATGATAAATTTTGATGTGGGATGTGGGAGAGGATGTGGGAAAACTGGGACACTGATGCATTGTTGGTGGAGTTGTTAAGTGATCCAACCATTTTGGAGAGCAATTTGGAACTATGCCCAAAGGGCAACCAAGCTGTACATATTCTTTGATCCATCAATAATACCACTGCTAGGTCTGTATCCCAAAGAGATCATAAAAAAGAGAAAAGGACATACATGTGCAAAAAATATTTATAGCAATCCTTTGGGTGGTAGCAAAACATTGGAAATTGAGGAGATGCCCATTAATTTGGGAAATGGCTGAACAAGCTTTGGTATGTGAATGGAATGGAATACTATTGTACTGTAATAAATGACAAACAGGAAGATTTCAGAAAAACATGAAAAATGAAATAAGCTGAATCAGGAAAACATTGTATACATTATCCGCAACATTTTGTGATGATCAGCTATGAATGACTCAGCTCTTCCCAGCAACACAGTGATCCAAGACAAGTATAAAAGACTCATGAAGGGAAATGCTATCCATATCCAGATAAAGAACTCTGAATGTAGACCGAAGCATATTTTTTCACTTACTTTCCTTTTTTTGTGTTCTTTTCCCTTTTGATCTGTTTCTTCTTTCACAACTGTGGCTAATGTACAAATATTTCTACAAGATAGCACATATATAAACTATGTCGAACTGCCTGCCATTTTCAGAAGAGCGGAGGAGAGGAAGGGAGAAAAATTTGGAACTCAAAATTTTGTAAAAGTGAATACTAAAAATTTTCTTCACGTGTAACTGGGTGAAAAATGAATTACTATTAAACTTAAATAAAAGAATGTGATGAGGGACAGAGAAGACAGATGATGGAGGTAAGCCAGGGCTGGAGTTTGGCAAGGCAGTACCAGGGATAGACCAAGATGGCAAGGGATTAAAGGAGGGAGGATGACGTATAATAGAATGAAATTGAAAATTGATCAAATTCTGCGTCCAGGTACTATGATCATCACATTGTGCTTGAATACTTCTATATTCCCAGAACTGATTCTCTGAATACCACATCCATGGTATCTTTTGACATGTATAAAGTTAGAAGGTTTGGTGAGGTTTTGAGTGGAGGAAGTCTTATAGAAGTTGGTAACTTAGCCTGACTTTTCCTATGTGCTACTTTATGGGCTGTTGATGGTAGTCCAGACCCGTGATTCCATAAGTGTCAGGAACTCTGGATATGAAAACTTCCATCCACAGATGCAAACTGGCCATTTGTCTGTAATTCCATCTTAGAGAGTTGCACTGAGAGGTTAAGCAACTAACCCAGGGACACACAGTATTACTTAGTATAATATAAATTTATAGAGGCAGGGACTTGAACCAAAGTCTCCCTAATTCCAAGTCTGGCCCTCTATCTACATGCTACCTTCACAAATAAACTTCATGTTTATATCTGAATAAAAGAATGATTTCTCTAAGGGCAAGTATATTTTATTAACACTGGTTATTACCATCATATACATTTACCCAGGGTAGAAATTAAGTGATGCTGATTTTTTTCTTAGTTTCATTCCCCTCCCTCCACATTTTCTCTGCAGTTGTCAAATGTCCAGAACTGACTCTTCATAAACCGATGCTGATGAATTGCTCTCACCCCTGGGGGAACTTCAGTTATGAATCCACGTGCAACTTCTATTGCCCTGAGGGTCAAATGTTGAACAGCTCCCCAGAAATAAAGTGCCAAGCGGAGGGCACCTGGTCAAAAAAGATGCCAACCTGCCAAGGTATATTAATCTAATGAATCAAAATGCCACCTTAATATAGCATACTGTGAAATCAGTGCTGCTTCTCTGGCTCTTTCTAACCGGTCTCCCTCTGGACTTTTATGTTTGCATGAACCTTGGAGGGAGCAGTGTTTTTGCTTCAAACATGGAGAGATGGGGTTTAAATTTAGCAGCTGTGCCAACGAATCACTACTCATTTTTAAGCTTTCAGCTTCATTAAATTTACTCACTTGTAAACTGCTGCTTAATCTAGCTCAGGAAATTGTGGGCATTTAAAAGTTTGGATTCATCTCATTTAGGTATCTGATTTGCAATTCATGAGGCAATGTTACCCAATAGTTGGGATTTTCAACCCTGACCTGCACTCTCACAATTCCAATTGACTACTGAGCATCTTGAGCTATATTCCTGTAGACATCTCAAGCTCAACATGTGCAAAATTGAACTCATTAGCTTTCCCCCTAAATCTTTCCCTCTTCCTAAGTCTCCCCCCACTCCAGTCCATCTTCCATCAGCCATTAAGTTGATCTTCCCAAGGCACAAGTCTGACCACGCCACCTTCCTGGTCAATAAACTCCGGTGGTTCCCTAGTCCCTCCAGGATCAAATATAAAATCCTGTGTTTGGCTTTTAAAGCCCTTTATGGTCTGGTACCTTCTACCTTTATAGCTTCTTACACCTTAATCCATTCCACATACCCTACAATCTAGAGGGTGTTCCTAAAGTCTGGACACAGGCAAAAATGCATATTTTCAAGAAATGAAATGAATGGAATTTTCAACAACATTGTATTTAAGTGGAATATTAACAAATAACATAACATCTTCAATATGATTTCCCATCATTTGTGATGCAAAGGTTGGTGTATTTTGCAAAATTCAAGTGAACTTGATGCAATAACTCCATATTGCTATCAATTTTAGCACATTCACTCTTTATGCGTTCAATCAAGTGTGTCACATCAATGATTTTCATTGAGTACACCTTCCCCTTCAGCATACTCCAGAAAAAGAAGTCAAGGGGGCTAAGGTCTGTTAATATTTCAAATATTTCAAAACAGGCATTTTTGCCTATGTGTCCAGACTTTAGGGACACCCTGTAGTGATCCTTATTCCTTGCACAGGATGCGCCATTTTCTGATTGTATGTTTTTATTGGGTAACCTCTATGCCTTGTTTCTCTCCCTCCTCCTCTCTCTCCCCTGTCTTCCCCGGTTTCCTTCAAGCCATCTTTGTCGTGAAGCTTTTCTCATTCCCCTGTAATGCTAATGCCCGTGTTCTGTGATTATTTCCTATTTACTCTGCTTATTTCTTGTTTGTACATAATTGCTTTATATTGTGTCTTCCACTAGATTGTGAGCTCCTTGAGTACAGAGACTTTTTTTCTTTCTTTGTATCTCCCATACTTTGCACACTACCTAGTATACAGGAGGTGCTTAATAAATGTTTGTCAACTTGGTTTGTCTGCGTGGTGACTCCCCTCATGCAGATCAAGACCAATCTATACTTTAGTAGATGATCTCGAAGAGTTTCTTGACACTATTGCTCACCATCACAGACAGTAAGGAAGGTCCTCCTGAGTCCAAATCCAACATTCCTTCCGGTATAATGCCAGGCACTTAATAAAGGCTTCTTTGTTGATTGATTACACCATAGTGTTTCTCATCATCCAATGTATCACTTCTCCAAATAGATATGGATATCCATTGTTTATCTGTTTCCATTATTTCAGTTTACTCTTAGATATTTTCATTCCTCACATGTAATCCATTCAAAAGGTATTGGAAGACAGTAAGGAGGGCCTCCACCTTTCTTGTTGGGGAGATTCCTTGTAAGAAACTTTGGGGAAGACACAGTTAAAAATTACGCAGGATAGGAAGACATTGGATGGGTGTTGCCTTCACCATTGGAAGAAACTCCATAATTGATGAGATTGCAAGTCTATTTTCATATTTGAGTATTCATGTTTAGTGTCCACTGTGTCATTCCTTTCATCAGGTCCTTACCTGACTCCCTTGAGAATTCTCTTTATGATTTAATCACTACTGATAAAGTTATTCTCTATGCCCATTCATTCCATATTTTTGTGACATCTATCTCCTGCTTTACATTCTTCCATCTGCTTCACTATCAGCAACATCAAGACCTTTGGTTTCTACAAGTTGGCATGACTTCATAGTACCTTGTAAAATGTTTAGGATCCTTTCGGATGGAGGTTGAAGATTCTGGTGCTAACATGTGTGGGTGGGATTTATTGCAGAAAAACCCTTGTCCATCCAGAAAGCTCTGGCTTACTTTGGAGGAGCAGTTGCATCTGTATCAAGTCTTGTAATAGGTGGTTCGATCTTGGCTCTTCTAAGGAAACGTTTCAGACAAAAAGGTAAGGGAGAAAAGATAAGCTCTTTATTCTATCTGTTGTAAGGTATTTGGGGAAACCCCTGACTACTGTAGTTCACAATAACGCTGTCTACAAGGAAACAAAGTTGAAGTCAGCTTGAGCGGCAGCATCTCCAGCCCGTGGGCCAAATTGAGCAGGAATATGGTATATGGTTCTTCTGGCCAAAGAGGATTAGAAAGCTTTATTTCTGTTGACCCTGAGGGTAGGCATAACCCAAGTAAAAGAGACATATTTAATAGACCAATTATCAGCCAGTCAGTCAACATTTGACAAACATTGAGTAAGCACTTATTATGTGCTGAGGCAGCTAGGTGGCACAGAGGATAGAGTGCCAAGCCCTGGAGCAAGAGTACCTGAGTTCAAATCCAGCCTCAGACACTTCAGTCACTTAAGCCTGTTTATCTCAGTTTCTCTGTAAAATGAAATGAGGAAGGAAATGGCAAACTGCTCTAGTATCTTTGCCAAGAAAACTCCAAATGGGGTCACAAAGAGTCAGAAACAACTGAAAACAACGGAACAAATGTGCTGGGTATCGTGAGGAGTACTAAGAATGCAAAGAAAAGCAAAAACAATCTGTTCTCAAGGAATGCTCCTAAAGAATACCATAGGGTCATAGATTTACGGCTGGAAGAAACCTCAGAGACAAGACCTTAGAGATTATCTACTCCAACCCCTTTATTTTATAGAGAAGGACATTGAAGGACTCAAATGACTTATTCAAGGTCACACAGGTAGTAAGTAGAACAATCAGAATTTGAACACAAGCCCTTTCACTCCAAATCTAATGCTTTTCCCAAAAGGCCATGAGGCCTCCTTCAGGATGTCTGACTGTACCAGACAGGCCAGTTTCTGGTCTTAAATTATGTTAAAACCAGGCTAGATTTCCTAGTATACCCCTAGCTTAGGGCTCTTACCTAAGACTATTCAAATTTGGCCTAATACCTCATTTTACAGATAAAGAAACTGAGGTTCAGAAAGACTATGAATTTCTCAATATCTTACAACTTATAAGAGAGTAGAGATTGGAGGCTTTCTGACTACAAGTACCCAGCACGCCAGTCTCTTATCTCTTATCATTTTGGAAGTCACCTCACTGTTTTTCCCCTATCATACTCTTTACTGATGGTCTTTTTTCCCATTTTGTCCCCTCCTTTTCTTTTAAACCAACTCTTCATATCTCCTTGCCTCCTATTATCAGATGATGGAAAAAGGCCCCTGAGCCCTCGAAGGTAAGGTGGAAATATTTTTGTTAATTAACAGACTATGTCATATATGAATTACAAGTTCTGAAATACATGGTTCCTTTTATATGCCAGATATCAAAGCTGGAGTGTTTATAATGACTATTTACCCAACTGGGGTCAAAGGGGAAGGTTGCCAGAAACTCAGTAGGAGGCTGGATTAAAGATTCATGTGGTATAATTTATAACTAATGTAAAATCCTATGGAAAAACCCAACAGTGGCCTTTGATAGACATGCATCTTATTTTTTTCAAAAATAAAATTCAGTAAAGGAAGGGGCTCGGTCTTTTGTTGAGTCATGGGGCCCTGCTGGATGTGCGCTGTTTTAGTGTTTGCTGGATGTGTTTGAAAAATAAACACTATAAAAACTCACTGTGAAAAGACCTTCCATTCTTATTCCAATGCCATCATGTTTTCATTCTACAGCGTCATGGGAACTCCTGGAGTTTTTACCAACCTGGCTTTTGACTCAGCTTCTTAAGGTAAGTAGTCTATGGTGATAACTTTGGAGGAAAAAAAAGAGAGAGGAAGGGTTATGAATTATGACTTTAGAACTTTAATGCAATGGTCATAAATTAAATTTTGCCTTGAAACAGAAGCAATGATAGTGGCCCATCATCAATGAACAAGTTATAACTTTAGAGTCTCATCGTAAAACAAGGATAAGAGTACTTGGACAGTTTACCTGAAAATACTTTGTAAACCTTAAAGCACTATACAAACGAGTTGTTATTACTATTTGTGTGACCTTGGGAATGTCATTTAATATCTGTGGGCCTCAGTTTAACAAAGGAGTTTGCTCAGATGATCTCTACGGTCCCCTTCCAACCCTGGATCGGCTATGGCAGATCCAAAGCTGAGGATCCCACTAATTTCCACAACAGAAATAACTGAGATACATAAACAATCACTGGTAAAAATCCCTTCTCTGATACATAATGGCTGGGTAAGTCACAATCTGTGTGCCCTAAGCAATCATAACAGCCTATAAATTGCAGAAAACAGGTTGCTCTATAGCAGCATCTCTTTCTGCTGTTGAAACCAGAGATCTAGTTTTAAAGACAAGTGATTTCACTATAAATTGCATTCCTCCTACTGGGAGCTGTTCAGTTAAGCTGAGACATTCTGCTGAGTCAGTATCGAGCGGGTTGGGATGGCTAGTGGTGGGAGAGTGATAAAGCAATGAATTGGAACTTAATCAACTTAGCTCTAGCTTGGTAATTGAAAGTTCATGACTACTAGTTGTAAGTTTTCACTGACTCTTCTTACTGAGCCACTCTGGCTAATAGGAACCTAGGGTCAAGCAAGAGAAGCTGGATGAGTCATTAAGGTTTGGAGGATTGAAGACACTTCGCTCTCATTTTCACAGATCTGCTCCTCCACAGCAGCACCATCAACTTTCACAGGATCCTATTTCTGAATATGCCGGTTCCTGCCAGACTTGACTTTTGCAGCAGCTTAACCATCTGCAGTGTTCTGTAAATATCTGTAAATAAGAGACACTGGTTTCCTCTAGGTTTCCTCTGCTGCTGGTTCAGTAGGGTTGCCACTTCTGTCCTACCTAGCCACCATCGTTCTCCATAGAAAAGCAGCTGCAGCCAGGACCAGAAGTTTCCAAAGGAGCTGTGAAAGATTTTACCTTTTTCCACCCCAGGCATCACCATCTGAAATGGCAGTGCTGTCCAACAGGATTGGGAACTGGGAGCAGCTAGAAAAATCAGACCACAGTGGGCACCACACAATGGAGTAGGAAGAATGAGAGTTAAGGAAGCAACTTCAGAAACAAAGAGCAAACTCTGTACCTAGAGGCTTCTTTGACACTTGACGTTGAGGCCTCTAGGTGGCGCCAGATGGTGGAAGAAGTTACGGGGTCAACAGAAAAGCTATCACATAGGCCCAACCTTTCACTGATGATATTCCTCTCCTGTCTTCCCCACACCAGCTCATCCAAGGATTAAAATTCAAATCATATAACCTCCCATTGGCTGGTTTGTTTAATGATGCACAGTCTACACACATCCCTCCTTTTGTCATTAAAGTTACTACTTGAGTGCAGCAGTCCCAATTTGTAACAACTCTTTAATTAATCTATTATTTATTACATACCTATCTATCTATATAACTAATACATTAAGCATTTATTATATACCTATCTAATAAATATTTGTTATATACCTATCAATTTATTTCATACCTATCTACATAGCTAATCTGGCTAATAAGTATTTATAACATACCTGTCTATCTACATAACTAATATATTAAGTATTTATTAAATACCTATTCATCTACATATTTAATCTATCTAATAAGTGTTTATAACATGCCTGCCTGTCTACATAACTAATCTATTAAGGATTTATTACATATCTATCTATATATCTAATCTACTAAGTATTTATTATGTACCTATTTAATATTATATACCTATCTACATATCTAATCTAATAAATATTTATTACATGCTTATCTATCTATATATCTCATCCAATAAATATTTATTATATGCCTATTTATTACATACTATCTAGTATTTATTAAATGCCTATCTACATATCTAATCTATCAAGTATTTATTTCACACCTATCTATTACATACTTATCTATCTACATATCTAACCTATCTAATAAGTATTTATTGCATACCTAGCTACCGACATATCTAACTTATTAAGTCTTGATTAGATACCTACTTGGGGTTCAATACTGTATTCAAAGAACAAAAAGCCCAGAGAAGTAGCTTCCTTAGACTATTAGTTCCATGCATGGGCCCAATTCAGATTTCTTCCAAAGTTAGTTAGTTATTACCAGGCACTGGTGAGAAGAGTAAAGGGAGACTGCCCAGATGGGAGCAATCTTGTCACTTAAAAGAAGTCATTCGATTCAATAGCAAAGATTGAGTAGCTGCCATACACTCAAGGAGCTGAGCCAGGCCGTGGGGCGGGTGGGGGGTGGGAATACAAACTTGAACAAGTTCTAGGCCTTGGTGGTCTCGTAGTCTAGCCAGGGAGATGAAACATATAGACCAATAAAGAGGATGCAGGGCAGAATTGTGAGTGCTGAAGGAGCAATATAAGCGGAGTGCTACAGGGCCAGGGCAGGCTCAAGTGAGGAACAAAGATTTATGGTCGAAAAGGACCTGAGAGGTCATCTAGTTGAATGATGTCAAATTCAAATAGAAACAGGGACTACTAAACCATACATTGGAATCCCTGTAGGCCACATGTTGACTTAGAAAGCTACATGTTGATATTACCTATGTTTTTATTGTATTTTTATTTATTTTGTTAAATATTTCCCAATTACATTTTAATCTGGTTTGGGCCATGCTCAGGAGTGATGTGAGGTACAGGCAGCCTGGGAATTTTTGACACCTCTGCCCCAGTCCAATTCCCACACCTAACAGGTGAGGATAGCCAGAACCAGAGAGGTGACATGTCCAAGGTCACACAGCAAGTGGCAGAGTGAGGAGTTAAACCTAGATTCTCTGACTGCAGGTTTAAAATGCTTTTTACTGCACTATGTTGCCTCCTAATCTCCCAGAAGATTGTGAGTCTAAGAAAGACTTGTTAAAAAATATGGAAGAGAACTGCATGTGTTTGCAGGGGGAAGGAATCAGAGAGGGAAAGATTAAAGATGTATGAGAAGGAGAAGGTAATTGATGGAGAAAATTCCAAGAAGAGATCAGAGGGGACAGAACAAGGATGGGGAACCTGCAGCCTCGAGGCCACATTTGGCCCTCTAGGTCCTCAAGTGTGGCCCTTTGATTGATTCAGTTGAGGCCGCAGGTTCCCCACCGTGGGACAGAATCAAGAGTGTAGGCAGAAGAAACCTTGAAGAAACCAGGAAAGCCAAGTGTTACTTCAAGACAGGAAGGGAGAAAAGAAAGAAGAGGCATAGATAAAAAAAAAAACACTTTAATGTGGAAAAGAGTAAATCTGAAGGAGATAACAGCACATCTTAGCAATCTCATGTATTAGTTATTTCTATCAGTAAGGCTTGTAAATGTTATCGAGCAAGAAGCAAAGAAGGGAAGGAAGGAGGGAGGGGGGAGAAAGGGAAAGAAGGAAGGAAGGAATGAAGGGAGGAAGGGAGGGAGGGAGGAACAAATGGAGGAAGGGAGGGAGGGAAAGAGGGAGGAAAGGAGGGAGAAAGAAAGGAAAGAAGGAAGGAAGAAAGGAAGAAACGAACAAACAAAGGAAGGAAGGAAGGAAGGATGGAAATAACCATTTATTCATCACCTTCTATGGGCCAGGCACTGGGCTAAGTGCTTTACAAATATCTTATTTAATCCTTGCAACAACCCTGGGAGGTAGGAGCTATTATTGTCCCCACTTTACAGTTGATGAAACTGAGGGAGACATAAGTTAAATAGCTTGCCCAGGGTCACAATGCTAGTAAGTGTGGGAGGCTGGATTTTAACCGAGCTCTTTCTGACTCCAGGTCCAGGGCTCCATCTACAGCACCAACTACATTAAGGAGTCTGTCAACTTCTCAACCATCCAGGCCAGGTTCAGTCCTAGGGTATCTTGGCCCTTAATGAGAAGGTTTAGCCTTCCTTTTCTTATACTCTCCACTCCCTGGAGTGGAGCTTTATTTTTACTTACAGCTTAGGTCTCTCTACTCCCTGCTGCTGTACGGAGGTGGGGGAGGTCCAAAGAACTACTCAGGGTTTTCTCTATGGCATACTAAAGCAACATGGCTAGAAGCAAAGATCCTACTTGGTCAACCAGAACCATGAAGGACAACTCTGAGTACGCCCCCTGGCACTGTCCACATTACATATGGTGAATGAGGCATGGGGTTAAGTGCTATAGGGGAAACAAGGCTCTTTAGGACACAATTCCTACCTTAAGACGCTTCTTCTCTAATACCTTTATACTATACCTATCATAAAAAGGTCTGAATTCGGAATGGAAAGAGAAGATTCAAAGAGCTATTATCTCACTGGATGAACTACTAAAATCTCTCCCTTCTTCCTCAGGACTAGCAGAGAGAACAGCATGGTCTAGGGGAAAGGACTGCGTGATATAGCTGAAAGGACACTGGTTCTGGAGCCAGGAAACCTAGATTCAATTCTGGACACTGATACTTTCTAGCCATATGTTCATAGGCAATTCAGTTAGTATCTCAAAGTCTCAGTTTTCTTGTCTATGAAATAGCAATAATTCTCTAAGGGTACCCGTCTCAGAGCGTTGCTGTGGAGGAAGTACTCTGTCAATCTTAAATCCCCATTAAATGAGTTATTCTTCCTTCCATTTGTCTCAGGTCTTCCAGTGGAGAAAAAAAGGCAATAGATGCTTACCGCCAGCCTTTTAGTGACAACTGGTTGTGAGAGTTGCTATAATATGTAAAAGGTGCTTTGAGAAATTGGTGGTTCAACCAGTATTTATTAAAACCTCAGTGTCTATAATGGACTCTGCTAGGTAGAGGCAGCTAGGTGGCGTAGTGGTTACAACACTGCGTTCAAATATAGCCTCAGACGCTGGCTAGCTGTGTGACCCTGGTGGGCAAGCCCTTTAATCTCTGTTTGCCTTTGTCTACTGGAGGAGGAAATGGCAAACCCCTCTAGTACCTTTGCCAAGAAAACCTCATGAACAGTATTGGCATGCATGGTCCATGGGGTCATAAAGAGTCAGGCATGACTGAATGACAACAATCATGGCATGGTTAATTTCCTCCTGCTTTTTCATTCATTCATTTCTTAGGGCCCACAATGCCTTGAACATAAGTGCTTAATAAATGTTTGTTTAATTGTTGAATGAGGCAGCTGAGTGAGGAGCAGTCGTGGCTAATACCTTGGCACCATAAAAGGACTAGCTCAGAAACAGACTTTGCATGAGACACTATAATCGGTCAGCGGCTTGGGCTGTGCACACCATATACATTCCTGGTCTACAATGGACTGACCTCCATGTTGATTCTTGCCTAACCTTTTTGACTTATTAATTCCAGCGCTCCTGGAATGGAATTCTATCCCTTCCGTATGGTTTTGGGCCATGCCCCGCCACCTCTTCCCCACATACTTTGTTTTCTTCTGGGCCTATTTATTGCCCCTGTTCACAAAAATGAATTTAAGCCCCACTCCCTTAAATACCCTAATACGCAATATTCCAGCGTGCAGGTACTAGAATATGTGCTATTGTTCATGTAATCCTATTAATGACATTTGAGAATGTCAAGTTAAAAAAGTAGCTGTTGAAAACAGCACTACCCTAAGGGGAGGACACCTCATTCTTGATATCACCCCAGTGGAAGGTAACCAAGTATGAGGTTTCTTGCATCACTGGAAGTCTCCCTATAGTTTCAGAGAGATGTGGAGGAAGGGAACTGTTACTCTCCCACTAAAATACAATACTTTAAGGCTTATGAGCAATCCTATAATGCTAAAATATACATTGTCCACATTTTATGAATAAAAAAAATTGAGGCTGAGAGAGTAGATGGTTAGTACATGGTCACACAGGTAAAAAGTGGCAGTGCCAAGGTCCAAACCAGTTTTCCTGACACTGCTATGACTCTGAATGCCCACTATCTTTCACCTCAAATTTTCCTAGAGCCCTTTGAATATGTCCTTTAACTTTGTCACACTTGTATCCCCAGCACTTAACACACTGCCTGACACATAGTAGGTGCTTAAGTAATGCTGGTTAGATTGGATTAGTGGGAATAAGGTGCTTTGAATATCAGAACCTTCCTTCTCCATACTGGTCTTCTGTGGTCAGAGAGCAGTGCTATTAGGAGGAATCTAAAGAGAACGTGATGGCTGGTGGTACTGAGTACTCCTGGGACAATGAGAACAATGTTTCCCCCACAATTCAAGCAAATTATTCCCAGTCTACGCACATGGCTTGTCATGACTCTACACAGTCTTTATTTCTGCTCTCCTTTCTTCCAATTCTTTTTTTTTCTTTTCTCAGTGATTTCCTTTGTTTCCTTGATCCTCAAACCTTACCGGACCACCTTTTTCGTCTGTCATATGGCTACCATACCCTTAAGACATTCCTCACAACAGGTGACCCTGGAATGATTGTGAGAAGCCAAAAACTCAGACCCCCAAGAGTCAATGGTCTTTTCTGGTGTTCTGTGCCCAACCATATCAATCAATCGACAAGCACATATCTGTCAGACACTATGCTAGGTAGTGGACATAAAAAGGCAAAAATAAAATGGTCTCCGCCTTCATGTAGCTTATATTCTACAGGAGCAGACAGCATATAACTACATACAAAATAAATACCAGACACCTACTTGGGGCAGGCAGAGGAAGTAGCAAGTGAGGGGATCAGAAAAGGCCTCCTGTAAGCCATGGCTCACATAATCTGAACTTCAAAGGAAATGATTGATTCTTAAGAGACTGAGATGAAGAGGGACTGAATTCTAGCCATAGGGCACAGCCTGTGCAAAGACATGGGGATGGAAGATAGAATGTCATGTGTAAAGCAAAAGCAAGTAGATTTGGTATAACTCAATTCGAGTGTACATGAAGGTAAAGAGAAACCAGAGAAGTGGGGACTTGGAACCTGACTCCAGCCTTGACTATCCAGACTTTTATACCTTGCCGCCTTTCATGTTTTGCCTTCCTTACTCAATTGTAAACTGCAGGAAAGTAAGAACTGTCTTTTTGCTTGTGTTTATACTCCCAGCCTTTTGCATGATTACTAACTAGTTAATAGTAAACAAATAATAAGCACTCTATTGATCTATCATCATCTATATAGCTTTCATCTTTGTAACTTATAATACATAGATTTGCTTTAGATAGAAACACCTCTCTCTTCCTTTCTAGCTACTTTTATTTCCTGTGCTATCCAGCCTCTTTTCTTCAAAGATTCTTGAAAAGGAAAAGAGATTTTTTTCTCTCCTTGACTCCTAAATTATGTCACTAGCCCATTTTTATGATTTCTCTTTGCCTTCTAAATCAATGCACATTAGCTTTAATAAGTTTGGAAAGGTAGCTTAGAGCTAAATTTAAAAGTTTTAAATGATAAGTAGGACATTCCATTTTGGCCTGCCAAATACAGAAGTGATGGGGAGGTACTGAAGTTTTTTTTTTGGAGGGGAGAAGGCAGGGCAATTGGGGTTAAGTGACTTGCCCAAGGTCACACAGCTAGTAAGTGTGTCAAGCGTCTGAGGCCAGATTTGAACTCAAGCCCTCCTGACTCCAGGGCCAGTGCTCTACTCACTGGGTACCGAAGTCTTTTGTGCAAGCAGGTGAAAAGGTTACAGTTATGTTGTTCAATCATTCAGTCACATCTGACTCTTTGTGACTCCATAGACCCTTTTGTCCATGGGGTTTTGTAATGGTAACTGTGGGCAAGTTTTACTTAATCCCAATTGCCTTACCCCCTCCCAAAAAAAGGTATAGAAAGACATGAACTGATGCAGAGTGAAGAACAATTTATATTATGTTGATAAAATAAAAATCAACAATTTAGAAGACTTTTATAAACTACTGAAGAATGAAATTAGCAGAACCAGGAGAACAATTTCTATACTGACAACAACACTGTACAAAACAAACTTTGAAAGCTATAAAAATAAGACTATATATCCAGTAATACCTTGGAAATCACCTACTATATAGCAGCTGACATAGCATGCCTTATACTTGTATATATGTATATTTATATACACATACATATTGTATGTGTGTGTTTGTGTGTGTGTACGTGCATACAGCTACTGAAGGAATTTGTTTTATTTGACTTTGCATATTTGTTTCAAATTTTTTTCTTTTCTTTCTGTTTCAGTGGGAAGAGGATGAAGAGAAAATCTATTTCTGCTAATTCTTAAAAATAGAGAGGTGGGGGGGTCTACAGATGTGAAATATTGCATGCACTTTCATATGGGGTCACTATATTATTAGTTTGACTTAATCATTTTACTTTGTCACACAAGACCTCTCATAAAGTGAAAGTAATCCATAAATGTATATAATCTAAAAACAAACATTAGTAAAACTGAAAATGACAAAAACAACATAAGAAAAACAGCAAGAAGACCGATCCAGCTGACTGCACAAATACAGGAAGGGAAGTAATGGGTAAGCCTGGAAACAGGTCGGTGCCAGGTTGTAAAGGGCTTTAAATGTCAAACAAAGGAGTTCATATTGGATCCTAGAGGCAACAGGAAACGATGGGAAATTACTGAAAAGTGGAATGATGTAGTCAGACCCAGGGGTGTGCTGGCGAATGTTTAACAACCTTGGAGGAAGAAGAAGATATAGAATATGATTTTAAGTTTAATCTGCATTATTAGCACTTTCTGTGTCATTAACCCTTCCTAACTGTGTGATGGGGCAGGTAGATGGCATAGAGGATAGAGCACTGAGCGTGGAATCAGGAAGACTCATGGTTGTCTTTGTACTTCCTGCACCTAACCCGGTGCCTGACACTCATAAATCATTGCTGCAGGTTGATTGATTACTAGGTATATTTGGGAGAACTCTACTGTGTCAAAATAAGAAGATACGCCACTATAGAGAGGGGATTGAAGGGAAAAAGACAGAATCTCAGTATTGGAAGAAATCTCAGAGGTCATTAAGTACAGGAAATACCCTATACCACACACACAGACACACACACACATGATCATCCAGCTTCCATTTGAAAACTGCCAGTGAAGAGGAACCTGCTCCCACTGGAAGAGATCCACTGTACTCTCTGTTATTGCTTTTTTTTCAGTTGTGTCTGACTCTTTGTAAGCCCATTTGGGGTTTTCTTGGCAAAGATACTGGAGTGATTTGCCATTTCCTTCTCCAGCTCATTTGACAGATGAAGAAACTGAGGCAAAAAAGTTTAAGTGACTTGTCCAGGGTCACACAGCTGGGAAGTGTCTGAGGATGCATTTGAACTCATGAAGATCTTCCTGACTTCTGGCCCATTGCTCTATCCACTGTGCTATATTGGGGGACTTCAAAGCCACCTGTGATGCCTTGGCCAGGACTATACCATGCCACCTGCTGTGGTTTTCTATAGTCACCTCTGACATATAACATGGATAGAGTTGAGACTCAGACCCCAGTCTTTTAATTAAAGCACTATGCAAATTCCAGTTATTACTACTGCTGCTGCTAATAGAATCTAACTCTGATTTCTGTTAGCCAAGGTACACTTTGAGGGGTTATCGTATCTAACTGGGTGAACATCACCATTTTGGAAGCTGGAGCCTAAGGGGTGGGGAAAATAAAGTCACTGTGTACCCATCAACCAAGGAGATATGTTAAGAGAGGAAGGGGATCAGAGGATCATGGAAGCATATTCATAAAGCCTAAAGAGACCCTAGAGGTCATCTAGTCTAACTCCCTCATTTTAAGGGTGAGAAAATTAAGGCTGAGAAGTAAAGTGATTTGCCAAAGGTCCCCCAGAGGCTTGCATACGTATTTCTTACGTGACTAAAATAAGCCCAGGGCATCCAGAACAGTCAGGTGAGAGACAGGATCAAGCAAGGCAGGATTTATGGATATCTTTTACTTGATGTGGATAGAAGGCTGGATGGGAACTGTGCTAATATCACTAGTGGAAAAGACAAATGAAGCAAAAGACTGAATTCTTGGTAAATGATCATAATTTCCAAAGTGAAAAAGGGTAGAAAGAATCTGCCTAATCTAACACAGAGTTAATCTATTTCAAAAGATATAAATAAAATGATGGGGTGTGTATACCATAGACTTGCCCTTCCTACTCCCTGATTTCCTAGAAGTAAGAGCCATATTGAAAGATGGTATAGTGTGGGGAAGTGCGGAGCCTGCCTTGGCATTAAGAAGATCTATGTTCAAATGTTACTTCCTGCATTTACTATCTGTATGAATCTGGACAAATTCTTTAATTTCCCAGTCACCACTGAAGATTTTCTTATTAGGAAAGTGACATGGTGTTTCAGAAATGGAAAGAAATGAACAAATGAATGAATGAATAAAATATTTATTAAGTCAATTCTAAGTGAAAGGAATTCAAATACAAAAGAGAGACAGACTGAGCCCCTGGAGAAGGTCACATTCTAATAGTAGAGACAATAGAAGCAGGGAATAGGCCAGGGAAGGGTGAAGTTACAGGAATGGTGAGTGGAGCCATGAGGGAATAGAATGACGTGCTCTTTCTGGAAGCAATGGTAATAGTGATCTGATAACTATTGCCAGAGCATGAGATAAGAGCTGAGGGAGAGTGGGAGGGAGAGACTGTGCTTGGGGGATGGGGGAAAAGGGAAGCAGCCTGAGGTCAGTCAGATATAGTGTGTTATTACCCCGAAGCATTGCCACAATGGGGCCGCTGGAGAATCTTGAAAGTATCTTGAAAGCTAAAAGATAAGAGTGTCTAGGAAGAGGAAAAGATAAACAATAACCAGATCTATAGGGAGGTCAAGAAGGTTCAGGAGTTAGACAAGGCCATGGATCTAGCTATTTTAAATATGTTGATAACCTTGGAGAAAGTAGTTTCAGTGAGAATGGTGTAGATTAAACTGGTCAACGATGGGGTCAAGACCTACGATGGAAGGGAAATGGGTCCAAAGAAGGGGGAAATGGATAGGAAGGAAAGGCAGGGGTGGAGGAATTGGAGAGCTAGGTGAGAATCAAGGATTAGATTTAGGAGGAGTGAAGCAGAGGGAGAGATGGAAGGATAGGAGACCATGATGGTAGGAAACAATTTCAGAGTTTGGTATCATGCAGGTAGTATAATTATGGATGACGGTGACATTTAAGGTATTATCATCCTCATGAGTGACAAAGTTGGAATGAAGATATAGGTTTTGAGGAGGATTAATAAACTGAGAAGCTACGTATGCTGGCATATAAAGTGACATCAGTCTGCGTACTGGAGTCCTTAGGCATGATGGCAGAGGCTAGGATGCAGAAGTCCGTGAGCCAGACTCTAAATGGCTTAAGAGAGGAAAATAACGTAAAGGCCTATAGATTACATCTACAGCCAGTATCTGTACAGGGTGATCTCGATGGATAGAGGGAACCTCAAAAGAGAAAAAATTCCTGAGTGCGGGTTAGCGTAGTGAGAAGAGCAAGGATCATGCCTATTAACGTCTCTGGGCTCTGTGTGCCAAAGGAGATGAGAAGGAGCCTTGAGTGCTGGAGAGAAAGGTCAGTGGCACATATCTTCTGGAGGCTTCTGTGAGTGCCAAAAGATGGAAAGGATCCCCAGGCTAACACGTGTATTAGGCAACAGCCAGGATTCACACATGGGACGCTGACTCCACATGCAGAGCTCTTTTCTCTGTGACAAGCACTGCTTCTACCCTGTACCAACGATGAATTTCATGGGATAAATGGCCTGGAAGATCTTAAGGACATGTATGATCGGAAATAAAGATGAGCTGGTCAGGTTGTGGGAGATCACAGAAGGACAATCTAAGTCTGGAGCTGATTTCTGTAAAATATTAAGGAGAAAGAAAGGAAGGCTTCCAGCACATTGGATAAATACTCAAGAGAAAACAGTGTGGGATTACAGAAAGGCACTGGCCCTGGTAAAGTGACCTAGGTTCATGTCCCAGTTACTTATTACCTGCATGATCAAAGGCACACAAATCAGTTAACCTCCTGGGGCCCTAGGGTCCTGATCCGTAAAATGGGGTTACTGATATTTACATTTCTTCCCTCACAGGGATCCTGTGAGGAAAATACTTTTTGATTCAAAGGGCTACATAAATGTGAGCTACCATCTATGTAAGAAATACAGAAAGTCATGGACAAAGAATTGCATGAGATGAGAAGGCACAAATGGGTTCCAGTCTGCACCCAGAAAAAGGAGCACCACTTTGATGAAATAACAGATCCCTGAAGTAGTTTACACACTGAGAAACTGAGGCACAGAGAGGTTGAACTGCCCAAGATCAATAAATAAATGAAACTGGGACTGAAACCTTGGACTCTCCACCTCTAACCTCGAACTCTTTACAAGACATGATGCGGCCTCCCAGCCTGAAATGATAGTAAACATAGCACACGGTTTGAAGCATGTGAGAAATTGTCCTTCAGTTCAGGATGATCCCAGAAAGAGCAGGACCAGGGAAAGAGTTGGGTCTTTGTATGAGCTCCAGCTAGAGAGCCTTGAAAAGAGTGAACTTTGACACTGGCAAGTTTGGGGCATGAGGAAAGGGGGGAAAAGGGGCAGGTTTTATTAGCTTAAGTGGTGCTCTGGGATTGGGAGGCTAAGGAATACAGTCCTCTCACTGGCTCAAGAATTGCTGGCTATTTCCCTGCCTGGAGGCTGGGCTCTCTGGCCCTTTTTCTCACTGTTTCCTGCAATAAGAAGAGACAGGGAGACTAGCAGCTACCTTTCACACCTGACTGTCCCACTAGACAGTGAGCCAGCCAACCACCTGTCCAGTGGAGGCAGCCTCCCTCAATGCCTGTAAGCCCCAAAGAAGGGGGAGGGAATTTCAGTGGCTGCTGTGACTTCTGGCAGAATCTTCAAAGGGAAGACACTACTCTCCACAGCCTCCCAGAGCTCACTGCAGCCCAGAGTGTACTCTCTCTAGAGGTCAGCAGCACCAAGGGGCTCCTGGGGCTGCTGTTGGCAGGAGTGGAAACCATGTCTCCAGGCCACCTGAGCCTCTGGGTCCTTGTGGTCCTAGGGATTGGGTGGCTGGGCTTGGGGCAGCATGTAGCTGAAGCAGTTGTCCGGCATCGCTACATAGCTGCTCAGATCATCAACTGGACTTACCGTCCTCAGACCAACGACCCAAGGTAATTCAAGACTGGGGGGAATGGGGGATTGGGGTCAGAACAGCAGGTAACAGGAAGTGTGCCTCACTGTCTCTCTGGAAAATAGACTCTTTCCTAGGACAGGACACTAGACCTGGCTATTCTCTCTTTTTAGCTGCAATTGACAGAATATGATGCAACATCCTGGTTATAATGCTATGTCACTCCTCTATTTGTGCATTTTATTACTTGGGGAGAACTTAATTATTAAGTTTGATGAACTGGGATCTTTGTGTTTTCGGCAAACATCTTTTTATTAGTGATTTTAATTTCTGGGAATATGAGGATGGTACATGCAATGGAAATATGAGAAAATACAAAACATTGAGCACAACTCTTACAATTAACCATATTGTCAACATTTTTCTTTGAATTGTCAAAATAAAATTTATTCCTGCCTACTCAACTGTTTCTAAAAGTTATTTATATTTTATATGCATTATTATCTATAGATCTCAGGAGATAATGTGATATAGTGGAAAAAACACTGCCTTGAGAATTGGAGAATTTGGGTTCAAATCCTGTCTTTGACAATTACTACCTGTGTAACCTTGGGCAGTCACACCTTCTCTGAGCCGCATTCATCTCATCTTTAAAATGACAAAGTTAAATTAGATGACCTTTAAGGACCATCCCTCCCAGCCTGAATGCTCTGACTGTATTATCTTCATGTTCTAAAAAGCCCAAAGGCAGACTTTCGGATGTAAATTCAAATTGCTTGTGATCATCATTTGATTTCTGGTTTATATATGGTACCCCCCAAAAAAAATCACTGTGAGAAAAAACAATAAATCTATTATTTTATGTTTCTTTAAATTTGCCTCATCAAAGCTACCTGGTATGTTTCTTCCTCCTTTGTGACTATCTTTAGCCTCTACATGCCTATGAGAGAGAACTGTCCCATTTAGACTGGCCATTTTATTACTCAAACCTTGATTAAAATGCATGTGTAAGTTAAAGGGCTTTGAATTAAATCTGAGGATTATGTTTGCTTTTCAAACTGTTCTTACAACTTAAAGACTTTCTAAGGTGAAACAGAACTTCTCTGGAAGAGCTAGGATCAAAAAGCAAACCTATAATAGCTGAGGATTCCAATGAACTGTGCTTGTCTTTATTTTAAAATTGGTTCAATAGGGATATTATACTTATTCCAACCTGAAGCCACATCTTAAGTGATTGGGAAAGACATGTTCCTCTTTCCGAGTTGCAAAATCGAGAGTTATCTGCCAAGATATGTCAAAATTTTCTGAGAGCCCTTTAGATTACAAAATTATTTGTTTGGTGTTTGAATGACTCAAATTCTCCACTTAAAAATTTTAGTTGTATTAAATGAATGTTAATGGGATTGAAATGAAGTATAAGGTGATAATCTACTTTTATATTAACACATTGAGGGCCCTGCTATTAATAGAAGATTCAAAGAAAACAATCATGCTTTCTGGCTTATCTAGAAGAAACTAATTTGGTTGTTGGTTTGTCTTGTTTATACTGGATTCAAGCCTAGTTAATAACCAAACTGCCATGAAAATTCTCTGTAGAGACCAATTCCATTTCTGATATAACATGGTTAGTGTGGGGGGGGGGTTGTGAGTTCTGCCCTCCAACCCCTGTTTCCTAAATGGCTTCCACCATAGTCCAAGTAAGAGGTATCACCCATGCATCAGTTACTGTGGCCCTGAAAAACTTATGGCAAGAATGAGGAAAGCCCCTGAATGGTCTGGCCACTCAGGTTCCTTTGCTGGAAAGAACTTAGCGGAAAACTTGGTTCATTAAATTGGGAAAACAGCCTAAATAATCTCCCATTATAGCCAAAAGTCAGTTGGAGACACTATGTGTGACTTTTAAAGTAGCTGGATAATTTTGGAGAAGGAAATGGCAAAACACTCCGGTATCTTTGCCAAGAAAATCCTAAATGGGGTCACAGAGTCAGACATGACTGAAACCAATGAATAAGATACTTTTTAGAGAGAGATCATAATAGTGTCAACTCTTTCCCCAAAATTTAGTTCAAGAGAATGAACATATTAGAGACTTTTCTTTCATTTAACATTAACAGGACCCAAATGACCTTTGGGAACAAAATATCATATGTTTATCTTTTGTCCTGAGGTGATTTTTTAAAATGAAAATGAAACTTATTCAACTACTTCAGCAACTACATAATTTAAGAGTTGGAAGGGACCTTAGTTCAAATAGTGCAAATCACACCTAAAAATTAACGCCTCCCCCGACTCCCAACACGTTTAACAATTAGTCATCCACTTTTGCTTGAAGACCTCCTGCTTTGGAATAAGCTTTCCTGACATGCAAGCCTATTTCCACCTACTTCTAGACACCCCTCCTGGGACCAAACTGAACCAGTATAATCACTCTTCCCTAGGAGGGCCTTTCAAGTACTATACTTGAAAACAGCCATCAGATCTCTCCATAAATCTTCTCTTCTGGCTAAATATACTGGGTCCTTTTAAAAGAACCTCCTATGTATGATCTGAAGGCCCTTTACCATTCTGGTTATATTTTATGATATCACGTTACCCTTTGGGATCTCCCCTAGTTCCCTTCTCTCACTCCTTATCTTGTCCAATGCTCATCCACCTCTATCTTTTATGTAGCACCCCCATCTCTCTGCTTCCACCCCACTCATTCCTTGGGGGCAAAAACTGTGTTATTTTTATCTTTGCATCTCCAGAACTTGGAACACTTCCTGGAACATAATAGGAACAAATGTTTGCTGAACTGAAAAGAAATGTGAAATGAAAAAAATTAAGAAAAAAATCCTTCCTACAAGTTAATGCAAAAGAATTCTTGAATGATAAAGGTCTATCCATAGACCAGCTTTTAAAGAGGACTTTTGTGTTTCATGCCTAGTTCAAAGCCCTCAGAGCCTACCTTTAAGAAAATGGTCTACAGAGAGTATGAAGCAGGTTTCATACAAGAAAAACCAAGATCAAACATTTCAGGTAAGTCTCAAATAAAAACCAGGTTATAAAGCTAACCACCTATGAGAAGGTTAAACTGAGAGACAGTCCTTGTGCTCTATTATCAATATAAGCGCTATAGGAAGGCCCCTGGACACCCTGAATAGACCAGCCTGCCACGACAGATTTACAGGAGGACATGGACATGATTTGCAATGGTTGGATGGGTTGCAATCAGCATGAGTGCAGGGAGTACTTTCATTGATGAGATGACAGATCCATCAAAGCCCCAAGCAATCCGTGAATAATTTGGGCTTCCGACTCTCCAAATTTGTCAAGAATAGAATCTATTTGTATTAATAGAGACCCAGCTGGAGCTAGCTTGTACAGTAATTTAAGTACATTATACTTGTACAGCATAATTATATACAGTATTATACTTAGTTGTTTATTTATATACAGTAATATAATTATTACTTATTATATATTATATATATATAGTATTATACTTAGTAATTTAAGGTTTAGCAAGCATTTGATCCTCTCAACAACCCCGTGAGGTAGGTGCTTTTATTATCCCCATTTTGTAGATGAAGAGACTGTGCCACCTGGCTGGCTGACCACTCAGTTTCTATCAAGCTGGTAGGTACTTGTGTTCCTTTACCTCAAGTGAAGGGCAACTAGGTGGCTCAGTGGATAGAGTGCTGGGCCTGAAGTCAGGAAGACTCATCTTCCTGAGTTCAAATCCAGCCTCAGACATTGTACTAGCTGTGTGGCCTTGGGCAAGTCGCTTAATCCTTAAAATGAACTGGAGAAGGAAATGGAAAACCATTCCAGTGTCTCTGCCAAGAAAACCCCAAATGGGGTCACAAAGAGTCAGACACGACTTAAAAATGACCAAACAATATCCCTTCTAAAGCTGACATTCTCTGATTCTAAACAGGAGCATATTAATACTGATATAACTAGGGCTAAGTGAGTTGAATTGGTAACCTAGGGAACTGTTACCCCCTTAATGGATAACAGTTTTATTTATTCCTGTTTGATTTCCTTTTCTAATTTTCTCTTTTCTTCCTTTTATATGTCTTCCATACTCCACTATAGCCTGTTGGAGCCAGCTCTGAATCACTTGGAAAAGTTGACTCTTAAATTTTCATTGTGAGCATTTACACTTCAGAAACTGGCAAATACAACAAATCAGGGATTAATTTATTGTTTTATTGATTAGGTAGACTTAAGAAGGTCAGTCAATAAACCTTTAAGTGCCAAGCACTGTTCTAAGTACCAGAGACAAAGAAAGGCAAAAGGAATTCACAGTCTAATGAGGGAGACAGCATGCAAACAACTATGTACGAACAAACTATAAACAGGACAAACTGGCAGTAATCAACAGAAGGAAAGCATAAGAATTAAGGGGGATTGGGAAAAGCTTCCTGCAGAAGGTGGGATTTTATCTGGGGCTCATAGGAAGCCAGGGAAGGGAGGAGATGAATTTGAGGAGGAAGAGCATTCTAGGCATGAGGGACAGTCAGCGAAAATGCCTGGAGTCAATAAACGGAGTATCTTGTTTAAGGAATAGCAAGGAGACCAATGTCACTGGATTGAAGAGTACTTGATGGGGTGTAAGGCGTAAGAAGACTAGAAAATTGGCAATGGGCTAGGTTATAAAGGGCAAGAATGCCAGAGAATTTTATATTCAATCCTGCAGGTGATAGGGAGCCATTGAAGTTTATTGAATTGGGGGAGGGGGTGACATGGTGTCACCTGAACTTCAGGAAAATCAATTTAGTGACTGAGTAGAGGATAGAGGATAGACTAGAGTGGGGAGAGACGTGCTAGGCAGACCAACCAGACTATTTCGATAGTCCAGAAGTAAGGATGTGTGTGTGTGTGTGTGTGTGGTGGGGTAGGGGATTGTATTAGAGAAGAAAAAGGGGCATATATGAGAATGCTGACAAAGGTAAAATCAACAGATGTTGAAAACAGATTGGATATAGGGGGAGTAAGAGCAAGGAGTTGAGGATGACATCAAGGTTGTGAGCCTGGGAGATTAGGAGGACAGTAATGGAAAAAATGCTAATAATTCCAATTAAACTTAAAAGTTTTAGATTTTGTTTTTCTTCAGAGGGCTGATTGTTAAACATTTACCAGCACACCTCTGCCTGATCTCCACAAAATTTTGGCTTGGTCTAGGGGAGTGTAATTTGAGTGGCAGGGTTCATTCATAGGGTCATAGAATTGCTATGGCACTTTAGTCCAATCCTCTCATTCTACAGATATGGAAACTCAGGCCCAAAGGGTAGTCACATAGCCAGACAACAGCAGTCAGGACTAGATCCTGGGTCCTCAGATCCTTAGTATAAGGCTTTTTCCACTGTCTCACACCATGGAGAATATGTATAAATTTGGAGATGCCTGCCTTGAAAGGGGTCATTGGGGGTAGAGATGTGAACAGGGTCCAGAGAACTTAGTTTGGGCTGAAAAATGTCTAGTTTTGCTTCTACATGGTATTAAATATTTGTGGATGGAGAATGTTTTGAGGTAGTACAAAAAGTGGCTTGCCTTGTATTATTTAAGGCCTTCATTCTCTTGAAACAAGAATAGACTACCTTATTGATCCACCTTCTAACCCCCTGAGTCTGAAATTAAATGTTTAGAGTAGGAGTTCGTTAGGCTATAAGCTTCCTGAGGGCAAGAATTATATCTCCTTTTTGTCTTTGTACAACCTGCCTTACCATAAATACTTATTGAACTGAAATTTTGTAATCAGTCTCCCTTCCTCCTGGAGGCCTTTTTAGTCGCCTCTCTGCTTAGCCTCCAACTTTAGTGCCTTCCCCTCCAAGGTCTCCCCTTTTAATCCCTCAGTGTCTTTGTTGTGTGTTTCTATTTATGTACAAGTTGTCTTCTCCATGAATGAAACTCTTTGAGAGTAGGGAATGCTTTTGCTTTGTTTTCCCAACGCTTAGCACTCTGCCTGAGCATGTTAATCACTTTATAAATGTTCATTTGTTGATTGATGAAATGGAGGAAGAAAAGGGTAGGATGGAAGGAAAAGGCAGTGAAGAAAGGTCTTAAAAATCAGAAAACTAATTAAGTGGTTTATCCATAGCACAAACATCTCCCAGGAATCTGATTGCGGGGACACACACTATGAGAACAGAAGCTCACTTGTTTTGTTTTAATTAAGAGGCTGAGGGAGATAGTCAAACCTAACATTTGAGTGAGGGATTGTCATGAAGCAGGTGGTTGAGAGATTTGCTGGAAATGACCTGATTTTCCAGCTTTATGATCCCACGCAGACACCAGCCAACAATGCCATGGTGATTAAGCACCCCTCACTACAGGGGATGGAACTCTAAGAGTACAACAAATACTTTAGCTGGCAAGAAACTTGCTTCAAGGTAAACTCCAAGGCATGGGAAGCAAAGGTTGCAGACAGCAGGGGATGGAGCAGTAGACCAAGAGAGATTTCAAGCCAACCCAACAAGCATTAATTAAGCTCCTATGATGTGCAACGCACCAGTGTTATAAAGATGAAGAATGTCCCAATGCTGAAACAATCCAATATGCATTTATTACGCTCCTACTATCTATAAAGGCCATAACCAAAACCAAAAATAGTCCCTGACCTCATTTGTTGTCGAGTCATTTCAATTATGTCAGACTCTTCGCGATGCCATTTTGGGGTTTTCTTGGCCAAGATACTGGAGTGGTTTGCCATTTTCTTTTCCAGCTCATTTTTACAGATGAGGAACTGAGGCAAACAGGGTTAAGTGATTTATTTGCCCAGGGTCTAGTAAGTGTCCGAGGCCAGATCTGAACTCATGGAGAAGAGCCATTTTGGTTCTAAGCCTAGTGCTCTATTCACTTCACAATCTAGCAGCCTCTCCCTGACCTCAAGGAGTTTACAATCCACAGGCTACACAGTCTCTTAGAACAATGAGAGGCCAGGAATTAGCAACAATTTAGGGGGGATAAAAGTTCAAATACAATACCAGGAGTTGGAGGAGGCCAGAGTGAAATCAGCTTTACCATAGACAGGAAGCAGGAGATCAGAAAGATGCTTCAAGAACAGGGTAGCTCAAGAGGGTGGAAAGCCAATCAGAGACACAAGCAGCAAGCCAAATAGATGCCAGCGTCTATGGGGCAGCATAGTGAACACAGGGCTTGGAGGCAAGAGACCTTTGACAGCTCTTAGCTGTGTGACCTCGGATGAAATCACTTCAATTCTCTGAGGCTGTTTTCTATCTGCAAGATGGGTACTATCTATGTTACAGAGTGATCGTGCAGAAAGTGTTTGGTAAAATGCTAATGCTTTTCTCCCAAAGCCCCAATATAATCACTGAAATCAGCTGCCTCTTTGGGTTTTTCTATAGTTTCTGTGGAATATAAGCCAATCCTACAGAGCTGGTCTAAGTCTAATAGGCACAAAATAGGCATTTGGTAACAACTAGATGAGATGGGGAATGTGTCTCTGATCAGCTGTAATGCTTGGTAACTAAAAGTTTGGCACCCCACCACCTCCAGAAAGCACTATAACAGTGGAGGTGCCATCAACTTTATAAGGAATATAAAATAATCATAGAGATGAAGATTAGACCTGTGATTTTATTGGTATGGGGGACTCTAGGTGAGAAAACTCATTCTACTAATGTAGGCTGATGCCTTTTATGCAATTAATAGTACAAAAGAGTTTTCTGGTTCACTGATTTCAGTAACTTGCCCAGAAACCCGTAGCCAGTGCATGTCAGAGATAGGATGCAGATCCTGGTTTTCATGACTTCAAGGCCAGCCTTCTACCTACTAGGCCATGCTTTTTTTCTTTTTTCTTTTGAAATAAGGCCATTCCTTTAAATTTTTGGAAGTTGCTGGCTTCACTTTTAAAAATATGTAGTAAAATTGGTAGGTATTCCAGAGTCATTTCCAATTTCCCTTAATGCTAGTGCCTTGTTGCCTTGTCTCTGAGATTGTTTCCAAGCTTTCCTGTGTGTGTGTGTGTATGTGTGTGTGTGTATGTGTGTGTAGTTTGTACATGGTGGTTTGCGTGTTGTCTGCCCCTTTAGATCATGAGCTCCCGGGGGAAAATACTGTTTTTACCTTTCCCCTTTCTTTTTATCTCCAGTGCATACTTAACATAGTGCCTGACACATAGTAAGCACTTAATAAAAGCTTGCTGCTTGTTGACTTATGAATGGAGCATGAATGGGATGGATAATTGTGAAGACTTCACAGGGTATGTCTAATGGAGAGGTTTTGGGATTTGGCCTTGTAATTTTGGAAGGCATGCCCTTCCCCCTCTCTCTCAGATGTTAGAAGATAATGAATTTCCTGTGAGCTATTTGTTCTTTGCTCTAGGAAGGTCTCTCCTTTCCCTGGACTTTCAGACACCACCCAAGCAGTTGAGTTCTGATAGGGAAAATCCTGAATGGACC
This sequence comes from Phalanger gymnotis, assembly GCA_028646595.1. Classification (NCBI taxonomy): domain Eukaryota; kingdom Metazoa; phylum Chordata; class Mammalia; order Diprotodontia; family Phalangeridae; genus Phalanger; species Phalanger gymnotis. The sequence goes on from CM053626.1 coordinate 287,322,996, forward strand.
AGATCAACCTTGGTCCTCTATGTAGTTTTCATGCCTAGACTGTAAGCCCACCTCCCAGGCAATGGTGAGAAGGCATAGAGGTGGGTGGGGATCTTCTTCATTATGAGTATAAATTAGGACAGGTTCCCTTTTACCTCGCCTCCTCCATTATGGAGGTGTGCCCAAATCTTGCAAGGTTTGTGAAATAAATTTACTTCGTTCCTCCTAAGGAAGTCTCTCCTATTATTTAAAAAATTCTGTCCCATACAGGCATATGTAAAGAACATTGGACCAAGAGTCAGAAGAACTAGGTCTGAGTTCCTGATGGAGTAATGGAAGTGTTACATTTGTAATCAGGGGTCATGGGTTCAAATCCTGACTTCCATTTACTACTTCTGTGACCCTATTAGGCAAATCACTCAGCCATTCCAATACCTCAGTTTCTTCATCTGCAAAATGGGTGGAAATGTTGGGCTAGATGATCACCAAGGCCTCTTAGGATCCTATGATGCGCCATTAATTAGCTGTCATCCGTTTCCTCATCTGGAAAAAAAGAAAGATCTCTAAAGTCTCCTTATCCTATGGATCGCAGTCTGAAAAATTTTGCTCAACAGTCAGCAAAAGGTAGATTTTTCACTCCTTGCCTTCATACAATAAGCAATGAGTTGCTACTTAAAAACAGGGAGTAATTTCCCAACTGCCTTTTTTTTGAACCTTGAAAATATTTTCTATGGAAAACACTTCTGGAATTCATTTTATAGTTTAAAAAAATACCAAATAGAAAATTTTTCTGAGTCAAAAAGGGCAGTATTAGGGGATGAAGTTGGGATGGGGTTGGGGGGGAATACAGATAATGCATGAGTAAGGACTCCTGAATACTATTTTCACCAAATTCTCTTCTTTCCTATTAATAATACCAATAGCATTTATAGAAAGGCATCTAGGTGATGCAGTAGATAGAGTGCCCAGCCTGAAGTCAGGAAGACTCATCTTCCTGAGTTCAAATCCAGTCTCAGACACTTACTAGCTGTGTGACCCTGGGCAAGTCACTTCACCCTGTTTGTAAAATCTGTAAAATGAGCTGGAGAAGGAAATGGTAAACCACTCCAGAGTCTTTGTCAAGAAAACCCCATTTGGGGTCACAAAAAGTTAGACATGACTGAAAACCAGCTGAACAACAACCAAGTGTTTTAAGGTTTGCAAAGCACCTTACGTGGGTTATCTCATTTGAGCCTCACAACAACCCTGTGAGGTGGGGGCTGTTATTTTTATTATCCCCATTTTGCAGAAGAGAAAATGGAGGCAAAAGAGGGTGACTTGTCCAAGGTCACATGGCTAGTGGATGAGGCGGCATTTGAACTCAGGTCTCCCTGACTCCAAGCCCCACACTCTATTCCCCTTACCACTTGGCCAGTTCTGTTCTTTTCTAACTCGGGGCAGGTAATGCTGGTGAAGCATTCTGAAGCGAAGGTAAAGCCAGGACAGCAGTTACTATTAGAGCTTTTGCGCCCACATCTTCTGTCTGGCAGTCCTGAACACATTTACATTTTACCTTCTCATTTGTCACAGGGCTTCTTGGACCTACTCTTTTTGCTGAAGTTGGAGACACTTTGAATGTTCACTTTAAGAATATGGCGAAGAAGCCTTTAACCATCCATCCCCAAGGAATTGAATATAATAAACTGTCTGAAGGTAAGGAGAATTCAATATTTCCTAGCATGAAAAACAGCGCATTACAGTTTCCTATCCATATTAAACACTTTAGAGTGCAATCATCAGTCTGTTACAGACACTTTTCCCCCAACTGGGTCGATGTTAAAAGTGAACAATTCTGCTGTGAAAAGAATAGGAAACACATTTTGTCAGCAAAGGTATTTTACTCAATAATCTAATGAGAACTTTCTAGAATTACGAACATTCTGCAGCGATACCTCTAGAACTTTTGGGACCATCAGGAGTTCTGTTTTCTTCTCCTCTGGCTGTCCACACTCGTAATTTCCTGACATGGTGACCTCTTACTCTCTCTACACTGAGGTTTGCTCTTCATCAAAGCTTGGCTTCCATTAAGCCTCCGCTAAAGTCCCAGTTTCTGCAAAGAAGTCTGCCAGCCCTCCTTAATCTTAGTGACTCCCTCCAAGTTATCCCATTTCTTTTGTTCGTGCGTAATTGTTTGAGTGCTGTCTTCCCCATTAAACTATGGGCTTTCTGAGAGCAGGAACTGCTATTTTTTACAGAGAAAAAGGGGCTTTTTTATTCCCAGCACTTAGTTACATGCCACGTGGTTGTTGTTCAGTCACATTTAACTCTCCTTGATGCCATATTTGGGGTATTTCTTGGTAAAGATATTGGAGTAGTTTGCCAATTTCTTCTCCAACTTATTTTACAAACAAGGAAACAGAGGCAAACAGTTAAGTGACTTGCCCAGGGTCAGGCACTTAATAAGGGTCATAGCCCCATTATGCTTCCCTTGATGGAGGCAAAGAAACAAAACTCCAGCTGTGAATTTTCCTGTATCCTTGAGAGCCAGTGGTGGTACCTATTCCACCAACTCAACTGTATAAGAGGGGCCAACATCTAGATGATAAGAGAGAATATGTTTAAAAAAAAGTATCTCAGGCAAGAAAAGGTAAATACACACAGCCATGGCCCAGACTCATCCTTATGATCCCTACCTAAAATTTTCCCTCACTTTTTCTAAAAAACCTCAATTCCACAGTTCTTAAAGTACTAGCCCCTCTTTCTCTTTTTCTGTAGTGATGATGGGCTTCATCTATCCAGATATTTACTAGAATTTTCACTCTTCCAAAAGAAGAGCTGGCAGAAATTTTTAGATTGCCTGAATCCTTGTCCTGACCACTTAACTGGTGTCCTCATAAGGGCCAGATAGCCCCAGGTCTTCTTCTCTAATAATGACATCTTCTCTCTTAATGATTTCATCAGCTTCTGTTGGTTCAAGTACCACCTCTAATAGCTGACCCTCAAATCTATCCAGCTCTAATCTCTCTCCTGAGTTCTAGAATCCTAACCAATTGCTTGATATTGCTACCTAGTAGGCCTGCAGGAATATAAAACTCAATTTGTCCAAAGCAGAAATCATTTCATTCTCTCACTGAACCTACCAAGGCCCCTCCAAGCTTTCTCCTTCCTGTTGGGATGACCGCTATCCATCCAACAGCAAGGTTTGCAAACTTGTAATCATCCTCATGTTTTCATCCTTCCTCAATTGTCATATTTTAATTGGGGGCCCAGTCTGGTCAATTATATTTTCATAACATCTCTCACACACATTCCTTTCTTTCTACTTACTTGGTTATCCCCTCTCATCTGGACTATTTCAATAGCCTTCTAATTGGCCTTCCTGGCTCCTCTTTCTCCTCCACAATCCATCCTGCACCACAGCTTCCAAAATAATATTTCTAAAGCCACAAGTATGGTCGTGGCATCTCTCAGTTTAAGAATCTACAGTGGTTGCACAAAAATATTTGTAGTACCTTTTTGGTGGGGGCTAAAAATTGGAAATCAAGAGGATGCCCATCAATTGGGGAATGGCTAAGCAAGTCGTATATAATTGTGATGGAATATTATTGTGCTATGAGAAATGACAAGCAGGATGATTTCAGAAAATCCTGGAAAGATTTACATGAACTGATGCAAAGTGAAGTGAGCAGAATCAGGAGAAAGTTATACACAGTAACAACAATATTGTACAATGAAGAACTGTGAATGACATCCATTCTCAGCAATACAATGATCCAAGACAATCCCAAAGGACTTATGATGGAGTATGCTATCTGCTTCCAGAGAAAGAACTGATACCATCTGAATACATTCTGAAACATGCTATTTTTTACTTTCATTCTTTTTTTATTTGAATCTTCTTGTATAAAATGACTAATATGGAAATGTTTTCTGTGATTGCACATGTATAAACTATATTGGATTGTTTACCACCTCAAGAAAGGAGAGAGGGAGGGAGGGAGGGTGAGAGAGAATTCAGAACTCAAAACATGAAAAAAGTTTAAAAATTGTTTTAATATGTAATAAGGAAAATTTTTTTAAAAGAATCTATAGTGGGATCCTACTGCTCCTAGGATAAAATAGAAATAACTCAGCATGCCATTTAAAGTCCTTCACAATTTGGCTCCAAACTACCTATCTTTCTAGGCTTATTTTATATTATTCCCTTTCTGGCTCTCTCCATTCTAGCCAAATTGGTCTACTTTGTTTTTTTTCTTAACTCATATTCCATTTCCAGCCTTCCTGTCTTCACTAGGCTGAATTGCATTCTTCCTTGAAGGGGCTCTCTTCTTGCCTCTAGCTATTGGAACGCTTAACTTCCATAAAGGCTCAGGTCAAGGTATGTTCTACAGGAAGCCCTAAACATCCCCCGACCCCAGGTTTTAGTGTTCTTTCTTTCCTCAAATTATTTTGTATTTACTTATCTGTTTATATGTTGATTCCCTCAGAAGTCATAAAGTCAATAAGCATTTATTAAGCACCTACCTTATTGAGGACAGGGACTGAATGGAAAGATGGAGGAACCAACAAAGAGAATTCTATTCTGGATGGAACCAATTCTCATCAATAAGTAAGAACTGGCTAATAGGAAATGGAAAACCAAAATATGAAGGAAGAGAGTATGCTGCCTTTAGTGAATTCAAGCCACCAAGAATAGTAAAAAAAAAAAACCTGGCAGGTGTAACTGATAAGCCACTGTCTATGATCTATGAAATACGGAGCATGAGAAAAGTGCTGCAGAGCTGGAGAACGGAAAAAGTTGTTCTGGTTTTTTCTTTCATAAAACGTCTGCAAACTATTGTCTAGTGAGCTTGACTTTGATTCCTTGGCAAAATCTAGAATGTATAACTAAAGGAAGGGAACAGCTATTAAGAAAACACCATATAGACCAGTCTGACTAGAATAGAAAGAGTCAGAAGAGGAACAATGTAAAGTACTTCTGGAAAGGTAGGTCAGTCAAGAAACATTTATTAAGCTCATACTATGTGCCAGAATGATTAGGTTTAATTGAACAAGCATTTATTATCTGGAAAGAGTCAGCAGGGTTTCATGCTAGGCTGACCATTTTTTAAGCTTTTTTTTTTGAGAAGGGCTTGATAGGAGGCAAAATCTTCTTAAAAAATTGAGTTGTACAAAAGCCAAATAGGCTGCAGAGGTAGTAGGTTTCCCTTCATTGGAGATTTTGAGGGGAGGCTGAGAGGATTCTTGCTATCCACTGAGATCGTGTCCAAATCTGAAAGTCTGTGAGATCCAATCTGTAAAATGTTACAAATTCTCAATTATTCCTGGTAAGTTGCCATCAGATTTCTTTGTCCATTCAGAGCCATTCTATTTTCTTTCTGTATGATCAAAATGTTTTCTCTGTTCTTCTCGTTCTACTTCCTTTTCTTTGAATTATTTCATTATTATTGCTATTTAATATTAATCATTGTAAATAACAATATTGATCATTGGCATTAATTATTAATAATTGAGTTGGTTTATTATTAATATTAATTATAAATAAGTTTGTTATTAATACTTAAGATTAATAATAATGTTAATAGATGCTAGCATTTATATGTCACTTTGAGGTTTGCAAAGAATTTTAGAAATATTCTCTCATATGACCCTCATAACAACCTACCTGGGAGGTAGGTGCTACGATTATCCCTATTTTAGAGATTAAGGTCTTTATAGATTTCTTTCTATTCCTCATGGTTTTTAGACTTAATTCAATTATGGCATGCTATCACTCAACTATTCTGCAATATCACACATCCATCATATTCTCAGCAGTAACAATATACAATATTTACCAACAACTAAGGGAAGGGGTATTTCACTACAAGAGCGCTCTGTGTTTTAAATACAGGAAAATATGTGCGTGTTGAATTTTGAATCCTCGTCATGCTCTTTGTTCAGTGAATGAACGGGGGAGGGGTCACTGTCCTTTTTTTTTTTACTGTTCATTCCTAATAGAATATAGACCAATCTGGTGATTATTAACTGACAATAGTTCAGAATTCTCTACTTCCACGTAGCATGAACTGTCCATGCGAACAATGCTACCTTTTCTTCAGCCCTCTGTATCTCAACCCAGAATATTCAGGGTGCACATCAAAGACAGCAGGTAACTTTGAGATGTTATGGTTCAGTGTTATAAATTTTGTTCTTCACTATAATATGGAAGTCACATTGTTTATTTTGCCTATATAGAATATTAACACAAAACATATAAGAATTCTACTTGCCCACTAGTGGTCAGTAGGATGTTTTTCTTTAGAGTTGTTTTTTCCTGTCATGGGAATGTTTCAGTTGAAAACTGTTGGAAGGATAGCTATCCAAATCAGGACATGGCATCCAATCCCTTAAAAAGGGTCACCAAATAACAGAACCAGAACTGGAGTTTCAGAGGTTATTTATGTTAACTAGATAATCAGGTTCTGAATCTACATGAATACTGGAAGGTATAGTCCTATACATGTAGAATTTTTTCTCATCTTGGAAAAGACTGAAACTATTATGAGTTCTGAGCCAAGGGTCAAAATTCTACCAAGCCGTGATAATCAGAAGAAGTCCTTGGCTAGCTAGTGCAGTGGCAGCAGCATCTCCCTGACCTGACCATGAGGGATTCCTATGGTTCTGATTTTATAGTAGAGTACACCTAGGAGATGGAATCATTGGTAAGCCAGAGCCAGTGAAGCTTCTGGAGTGGGTGGAGCAGTGTGATGGATCAATGGAAGCGTCCCCATCCCCTGCATGGCCATACCATAAAGCAAAGTAAAACTCCAAAGGGTGGGGATTGCTAACTCCCTCACCTCCCCAGCTAAACTCATCTCACAGTTTCCACTGGAAAACCTAAGGTATACTCTCAGGCAAGTCATTTAAGTTTTCTAGGCTTTAGTTTCCTCATTAAAAAATTCAAACTTTAGATTAGATGATCTTAAAAGACTTTTAGTTCTTAGTCTGATTATCCTAGGAATTTACTACCTCCTGAGGTACCCATTCTGTTTTGAAAAATTCCAATTGTCGTACAGTTTCATCTAATTATGTGAAGATGAAATCTTATTTCTGTAACAATAGCTAGCATTTCTATAATGCTTTAGGTTTATCTCATTTTGTAACTTCCACCCATAGTTTCTAGTTCTGCTTTCTGGGGCCCTGCAAAACATTCTTCTAGATGACAACCCTTTGAATCCTCAACTTAAAGACAGCTATTGGGCTACCATATTGTCCCTGAGTCTGTTCTCTAGGTTGAACATCCTTATTTCTTTCAGCTGATACTCACAGGACATGATCCTAGTGGATCTCCTTTGACCATGCTCTAGTTGGCCAAGTGTTCATCTGAAAATGTGGTGCCCACAATCAAACAGGACACTTTGTGTGTGGCCTGACCAAGGCAGAGAACAATGAAACTATCATCTCCCCCCTTTTGGATGCTACGTCTTTCTTAATGCAGCCTAAGATTTCATGGGCTTTTTTATTGAGTTGGTTGGTTGATTGGCAAGATTTTGAGCTGGAAGCAATCTTAAAGCTCGTCTTAGTTTGAGCCCTTTACTTTACAATTTCTTCATCTATAATCCTTGTTGCCGTACTCTGGACGCTCTCTAACTTATCAGGAAAGGGGAAGCGAAAGGAGATAAACATTTATGTAGCACCTAATATGTGCCAGGCATTGTGCTAAGCACTATATAAATATTATCCCACTTGATCCTCACAACAACCCTGGGAGAGAGATACTATGGGCACAGTGCAAAGCTATAAACCAATAGGAGTCTCACAGGGAGATGGGGAGAAGGGGGTAAATATGGATTTTTTTCTAGGGGAAGTAAAAGTTCCTTTCGGAACCATACAAATTATAATGAGACAGATGCCTTGTAAAGTAGTGGGATTCCCCTCATTAGACCTCTTCAATTGGGGACTTCTTGATAAGTTTTTATTATAATATTCTAGAAGTACTTATTCTTTCAGGTAGGGATTGAACTACATATGACCCTTTAAACTCTATGAATCCATTATTCAATAAAGGTGAAAGAGAACTAAGCTGGCATCCTCACCCTCATCCTTCCTCTCTCTCAATGGACTTATCTTTTTTTTCTATGCTTCCTTCTTTTAATTTTTGGCATATAGATTTGTAACGTGAAGAGCAAGTCAATTTTTCAGGGCAAATCAACGGCCACAATATTGTCCAATGCATCTTCCTATCTGATGCCTAAATGTCTGAATCAATATGAATATATATTATATATAATATATGTATACATATGCACATATACATACATATATGTATGTGCATGTATATATGTGTATATACATATATGTGTATGTGTGTATATGTGTATATACATATATGTGTATGTATATGTGTATATATGTGTATATACATATATATGTTATATATGTATGTGTGTGTGTATATATATATATATATATATATATATATATATATATATATATAATCTTAAATCACTATAGCATCCAGGCCACTTAAGTTTTTACTTGTTATTCGGGAGCTTTTGGCATCACTCAGATACTGCCCAAGTATATGGAAAGAGGAGGAAGTTAAATTTTATGGAATAAACATGAATTTAGACTTCAAGAGATAGTGGAGGACAGAAGAACCTGGGATGCTCTAGTCCATGGGGTCACAAAGAATGGGACATGACTCAACAACGACAAAAAGCCATAAATCTAAGAAATGTAAACTCTTCATCTGAAAGTCATTTGGACTGACCCTGTGCTGGTTGAGGCTATGGAGCCTTTGGACTTAAGTTTTGAATCCTCCCTCAGTCGCTAGCTGGGTGACCCTGGGCAAGTCATTTAACCTTTATGAAAACTCAATTTCTCGATCTGTAGATAAGCATAACAATAGCCCTTACCACAAACAGCTGTGAAGATCAAATGAAATAATGTTTAAACAGCACACTTTGCAAACCTCAGAGCACTATATAAAGTGTAAGCTATAATGATTCATGCTACATCATGAAGCCTAATCAAGCGGGTGTTGGGTAATGTTGTTCAGTCATTTCAGTTGTGTCCAATTCTTTGTGACCCCCTTTGGGGTTTTCTTGGCAAAGATACTGGAATGGTTTGCCATTCCCTTCTGCAGCTCATTTTATAGATGAGGAAACTGCGGCAAACAGGGTTAAGTGACTCGCCCAGTGTTACACAGGTAGTCAGTGTCTGAGGCTGGATTTGAACTCAGGTCTTCCTTAATGTGGGCTGAATCCAGGACAGGTTGATCCACTGCATCACCTACCTGCCCTCTGCTTTTTAAAAAATATTCAGTGCCATAACTGACACAATTTCTGAGACTATGAGTGGACTTTGGGTCAATGACTAGATTTTTGAAGGGGAAAAGGGTTTAGGGAGAGGTGGTATAGTTTACACAGCTAAACTTTCAAGGAAGAAAATATTTTTATGCGCGTCCTCACATAAAATCTGTTCATGCCATTTCTCTCACAAATATGAATCTTAAATATACTTTGGCAACTTTGGAAGCACAGCATGACAAGAGTAAAGGGATTATGAAGAGGAGCATGGAGTTATGTAGCAAGTCAAAGAATTGAATAAATACAAAATCAAAGGTTATCTTTCCAGCAAGCTTCCATTGAGTAAGGATTAGCACACAGGACTTTTGTGCTTTAAACACAATGAGACTCTGTTATCTTTAAGGTCGTTGCTTTTTTGTTTTTAGTTTGGAGAATTCATTTTCTATTGCTTTTGTTTGGTAGCTTCGGTTGAATCTGACTTCTTCGTGACCCTATTCGGGTTTTCTTGGCAAAGACACTGGATTGGTTTGCCATTTCCTTCTCCAGTTCATTTTACAGAGGAGGAAACTGAGGCAAACAACAGGGTTAAGCGACTTGCCCAGAGTCACACAGCTAGCAAGTGCCTGAGGCCAGATTTGAACTCATGAAGATGAGTCTTCCTGACTCCAGGCCCAGGACTCTATCCACTGCGCCTCCTAGAGATTATAAAACCAAAGTTAAATCAAAGTGTCACAAATCTAAAAGTTCCTTTCATATATCAATTCCCCTTAATCAAGCACTCTTTACTAATACCTACCTAACAGTGCCCACCTACATGCCACCCAAACCTGCCCATACTTAGAGAGTAAAATCCAAGATTCTGCTACTTTAGAAATTGGATTATTCTTCATAGAGATCTAGCTGCAAAGTCAAATGAATAAAACACTGAAAAAAATAAGGAGACCAGCAATTACCAAAAATTGTCAATCGTTCCAACCAGAAGTTGTGTGAATGATAGACCTCACTCAGGGCGAGTAAACATTTGTTCATTTGAGAACTATCACTCTCTGCTATTATTTCAGGATGGCAAACGAACACACAAATCATTTTTTAGTAGTGTAACAAATTTGGTTAGGACAAGTCCCGTTCCTTTCAGAGTTTTGGCGAAGACATATAAAATGCAGTCAAGTTAAAACAGATAGATAATGCTCAGAAATTACCATGTTGTCAGAGAGGTTAAGTTTTAAGAGGTTAGGGTTGCCAGATTTGTCCAGAGTCATACATCTAGTGGGTGCCCTTAGGCAGGATTTCAATCTTTTTGAATACAATATACACATGTACGTATACATGTACACACTCATGCATGCACAATGCATACACATATCTATATGCACATGCATTGTGTATTCATGACATTATAATTCATATGCATAGCTGTGCTTCACTGTGAACAGATATGGCAATGTTAGATGCTTCATCATTCTTGTTTTTCATATAGCAACTAATGAATTGTCCCTGCTCATTTATATTAGTTTGCTGCTCATCCTCCAAAAAAATTGCAAAGTGAAAGCAGCAGCCCAAGAAAAAAAATCTAGTAGTGATCTAATAAAAGCCTTAAAAGGGAATAAAAGGCTACATTCCTAAACGAAGTTGTTGGGTTTTTTTTTTAATCCAATAGTCACTGATTTGTTTGCTGAACTTGGGTAAAATTGACTCATCAGACCATGAAATGAAGATAAAGCCCCCCTTCCGATATTCCCCTAAGATAATAACCACAGCTGCCATTACTACGTTGTGCCTTTCGACCACAAAGCGCTTTACATATATTCTCTCATTGGGTGGTACAAGTATTATTACCCATGAGGAAAATGGAGATTCAAGATGAAACATCTGCCTAAGCTCACACTCCTATCTAGCTGCGGAGCCAAGATTACAATCTAGAACTTCTGATTTCTAAACCGATGCTTTTTTTCCATTGGTTGGTGCTTCCTCAGAGAATTCATTAATCCTTTTTGGCTGGTTAAACACAAAGGCGAAAAGATGAGGATTAACTGTGAAAAAGGCAAGGAGGAAAAAATTTAGCCCAAGTATGCATTTGCATTATCACAAGATGCAATGCTATGCAACTGAATCTTCAACCTGGAACTTTCAGGTTTTATAAATCTAAACCTGCTTTTGGCATCAATCCACTCCCAACAAGTATTGTTAAACATCTACTGTATGCAAAGGAATTTCCTCATCGAGCATTCCTTATATCAATGGAATACCAGATCCCGACCTGTGATTTCATCCTGGCAAGAAGAAACCTCCCAGTGAAAAAACAATGGGTGTAATTAGTCTGCAAATTATGGTCTTAGAAAGCTACTTTGGAGCACTGAGATGGCAATCACTTTGACCAGGGTTATATAGTCAATATGTTTTGGAGGTAGAATTGGAACCCTGGTCATTCTGACTTAGAGGCTTGTTGATTTTCATGTTGATTTTCAGACACCGGAAGTATAAAAATCATACTTCACCCCCCCAAAAAAAATCTCTGCCTTCGGAGTAATAGAGTGTTGAAACTAGAAGTCAAGAATAGATTAATTCATAATCCTGCTATTAGCTGTATGACCTCAGTTTCCCCATAGATATAAAGGTGGAATAATAAGAGAATCTACCTCAGGTGGTAGTTAGGATCAAATGCAAAAAACTCTTTGCAAATGTTAAAGTGCTAACTTAATGGCACTACTGTTATTTCTGTTATTGTTATTGATTTGAATTCTACTGAGGGTCAACGACAGGTAAGCTGAATGTGTACAGACTAGTTTGGGGAGAAGGGAGGGAGCCTCAACAGTCCAAGGGATCAGGAAAGCACCCTTCCAAGCAAAGGGAGACCTCCCTACTTTTCTCTTCTAGAGTCTTCAGTAAATCTTTAACAGTGGGTATGGGGGAGCAGTGGAAAGTCCACTATGATCATTTCACATTGAGTGGCCTCCAAGCAAAGAGTCTGGGGCAGGCAGCTCAGGAATTTTAGGACAACTAAGCTTTGTTCAAGATAAGCGCAGTGCAGCAGTGGCCTCTCAAGTACTAAAGAAGGAACAGGGCCCGGCCCAAGGAAGGTGACATTTCTTATCAGGCCCTGTTTCCTCCTTCCCAGATGAGCTGTGCAAGTTTTCAGAGGGAGCACTTCCTGTTTATCAGAGGACACTCCAACAATCTCCCTCCCTTAATTCTTCTTTTCAGATAGCGACAGCTTTGTGAACTCATAGGAAGTCATTAAAGCATTTCATATTTTCTAAGCCAGTGACAGTCTTAAAAATGTATTTCACAGACCTTCCATTAGAGGGAATGTGATCTCGTGGAAAGACCCCTGGACTATTTATCAGAGCTAGAGAATAAATCTTAACTCTTGATACATTCTTTAAAATAATATTTATAATATTGTTACTGATATGTTTTATTGATACATTCGACTAATCATAGGATTATAGATGAAGAGAGGGAAGAGAGCTCAGGGGATATCTAGTTCAACCTCCCCCCTCCCCAATTTTACAGGTGAGGAAACTGAGGCTCAGAGAGGTTAAAGTCATGGAAACAGCAAAGTAGCAACGATGAGATTTGAACCTAGATCTCTGATTGCCAAGCTCATTCACTTTCCTCTGTACAACACTTCTCACATTTACAGATATAGCTCTCTCCTACCTCGACCTCACAGAAAATTGAAACTTCCTTTGTAACAAAGAGAAAACAGCTAAGCAAAAACAACTGATATAGTGACTAAGTCAGGCAATGTATACAACATTCTGTCCCAGTAGTCTCCCACCTTGCTATTGAGATGAAAAACTTATGTTTTTATTATACATTTTCTGGACCATGATTGATTATTTCAGTTGCTCAGAATTCCTTTTTGTGTTCTTTTCATTTTCATCATTGTCATCATTGTAGATATTGTTCTTCTAGTTCTAGCTAGAATGCATTCCCTCTTCTTTGTCACCTTTTGAAATTCTTCTCTCCTTTCAAGGACAAGCTCAGATGCTAACCCCCTTCATGGATCCAGCTCAACTGACGTTTTTATAGAACATTCTTTCTGGAATTGCTCTTATCACATTCTATGCTATGTGTTTATTTGTACATACATCTGATAACGCATATTTTTTCTTTTTGATATCTTTTACCTATTTTATTAAAAATTTACCAATTACATGTAAAATATTTTTAACATTTAATTTTTTAAATTTTGAATTCCAAATTCTCTCCATCCATCCTTGAGAAGATAAGCAATTTAATATCAATTATACATGTGAGGTTGTACAAAGCATACTTCTATCTTAGCCATGTTGCAAAAGAAAACACAGACAAATAAAAACAAGAAAAATAAAGTTTTTAAAAGTATGTTTCAATTTTCATTCAGATTTTATCAGTTTGCTCTCTGCAGGTGCATAATATTTTTCACCATAGATCCTTCAGAATTGTCTTGGATCATTATCTTGATCAGAGTAGCTAAGTCTTTCCTAATTGATCATTCTTACAATATTGTTGTTACTGTATACAACATCCTCCTGGGTCTGCTCACTTCACTTTGCTTCAGTTCATATAAGTCTTCCCAAGTTTTTCTTAAACCATCCTCCTGTCAATAGTACTCCATCACAATCATATACCGTAACTTGTTCAGCCATTCCACAGTTAATGTGCATCCCTTCAATTTCCAAATCTTTGCCATCACAGAAAAGCTGCTATAAATATTTTTGTACAATAGGTCTTTTCCCCTTTTCTCTGATCTCTTTGGGATATAGACCTAATAGTGGTATTGCTGGGTCAAAGGGTATGCACAGTTGTAGAGTCTTTTGGATATAGTTCCAAATTCTTCTCCAGAGTGTCTGGACTAGTTTAGCTCTTCCAAAAGCACAGTGCCTCAATTTTTAGCATCCCAATTTTCCCACATCCCCCCCCCAGCATTTGTTATTTTCCTTGGTATCTCAGAGTTGTTTTAAGTTGTATTTCTCTAATCAATAGTGATTTAGAGCATTTTTTGTAACTACTGATAGTTTTGATTTCTTCTTCTGAAAATTGCCTTCATATCTTTTGACCATTTATCAAGTGGGGAATGGCTCATTTTTTTTATATAAATTTGACTCAGTTCCCTATACATTTGAGAAATCGGGCCTTTATCAGAGAAACTTGCTGTAAATGGTTTTTTTCCTCAGTTTTCTCTTTTCCTCCTAATTTTGGCTGCATTCATTTTATTCATGCAAAAGTTTTTTTTTTAATTTCATGTAATGAAAATTATCTTTTACTTCCTGTGATCCTCTCTATCTCTTGTTTGGTCATAAACTCTTTTCTTATCCATAGTGTACACAGCATTTATTAAGCACATACCATGATATTAAGCCCATGCCAGGTATTGGGCTCAGTGATAACAATGCAAAAACAGTAATACAAGATGGCTCCTACTCTCAAGGAATTTGTATTCTAATAGTGGAAGATGAAATATAAAAGGGAGTTGGAAAGGGGGGTGGTAAACAGGAGGAGGAGGGTACCCTCATGAGATGGAGATCTCCACCAGGAACTAACCAAAGAGAAGGGCAAGTCCTAGAGTTCAGAGGTATCTCCAGGAGGGTAAGGTTGCTGGTGAGGAGATAGAACAATCTGGTGGTTAAGTTGAACTGGGAGGGAGGTGAGCATGGCTCATGAGCCTACAATCCCAGTCATGGTCTCATCAATCCAAAGACCAGGCTTCATATTAGACTGGAATTTCCTTTAGGTCAGGGAATGTGTGGCATTTCCAGCCCCTAGCATAGTGCCGTACTCAGAGTATGCATATATTAGGTGTTCACTTAATTGAATTATGAGGAAGTCTTTGTAAGTGCTATAAAGGTGATCTCTAAGGGTTCTTCAGGTTTCACATTCTATTTTTATCTCAACTTCATAAATGAGGACACTGAGGCTCAGACACACAAAGAGGTTAGACTTGCCTATGGTCACTAGTAAGGGACAGAGCTGAAAGTTGACACAGAGTCTTCTGATTGCAAGACAAGTCTCTTTCCACTTCACCACACCTTCCTTCCAAGTCATTAAGCCCATCTAAGAAAAACATAATCAGTTTGTCTGTATCTCCAGGTGCCTGTTACACAGACCAAACAACCCCCGTGGAGAAGATGGACGATGCTGTACTTCCGGGTCAGGAATATACCTACACGTGGCTGATCACCGAAGACAATGGACCCACAGATGATGACCCTCCTTGCCTCACACACATCTATTACTCCTATGATAACTTAGTACTGGATTTCAACTCTGGCCTTATTGGGCCTTTGCTCATCTGCAAGAAAGGTAAGGGAAGGATAAACGAGAGCAGAAGGAACATAAAATTGAGTGGCAGCAGCTTTCCTATCAATTTGGTATTCATGTGGTGACCATGAAGAGTTGAGAACTGTACCATTGCTAGGAATGAGGAAGGAATATCTGAGACTTTAGTATTTGGAGTTCCCCTCTGGATCCCCTATTCTTTCTCCTTTTACTTCTCCTGAATCCCTAAAAACAAGGACCCCCCCCAGAAAAAGCCACCCAAAGGATAAGGGTGTATTGAGACATCTAGGTGGTATAGTGGATAGAATGCTGCTTGAAAGAAGTCTGTTCCATTAGAAGGGCTTGTGGTAATTTTGTTTGTAAGCAAAAGAAAACTTATGAATCCTTTCTTCAAGAGAAGCTAAATCTGTTGACATGCTGACGTGCAGTTTCTATATCTGACTGAGGCACTATCTGAATTTCACTTTGCAGAAAATAATATCGGTGACTTATCATTTACATAAGCTTCTCACAGGTCAAAATGAGACCTATTAAAGACCTTAGTTTAAAAAGGCCAAGGTCTCCCACTGCATCTGGGGCCATCTCCAGTTGTCCTGATCTATATCTGGCCACTGGACCCAGATGGCTCTGGAGGAAAAAGTGAGGCTGGCAACTTTGCACGGCCCTGCCTCACTTAAATCCAATTCACTTGCCTGTCATGGCATCACCTCCCTGATGTCATGGTCTTCTTTGAGAATGAAGGACAAACAACAACAAGCTTGTCACCTACAGCCCTTGCCAGGACACTTCTCACAGCACGGAGGTGAGGCTGAAGTCTTGACTCCTATGCCAGCAGAGCCCAAGGGCCAGAAGGTCCTACCGACTTGGGAACCATTCACACTTTACATACATTCCTAAGGTTTTTCTATGAATGACATTTATAATACTCCAATGGTATTATATGTTGACGTGTGACATAATATACTGGCTCTCAGCTCAACATTCATTCATTTAACAAGCATTTATTCAGTTCTGTGCTAGGGTCTGAGGATACAAACACAGGACCAGAAACTGTTCCTGCCTTTAAGAAGTTTACATTCTACCGGGGGGCATATAACAATCCTAGATAAGTGACTACAAGATAATTGGAGAGTAGAAAAAACACTAACAAAAAGGAAGCCCCAGAAATGCTTTCAGCAGAATGTGGCTCCTGACTTGAGCCTTTGAAGGACATGATTCTAAGAGGTGAACATGAGGAGGGTGTTCATTCTAGGGGCACATGCATCTACACATATGTATATATATATATACATAAATACATGTACATACAGGTACATGTGTGCATAATATACATATGTTACACATGCCCACCTTGCAGCTTCTGTCCTTGATCTTGGCTCATATCACGCCTCCGGGGTTTACTATGTGCATGACTTTGGGCAAGTCTCTTAACCTCCCTATCTCAGTCTCCTCATCTGTATATCGATACTAGCCTTCTAAGGTTTCTTCCAGTCCCAGTTCTATGATCCTATCTGTGATAGGTGACATCTGTTGCTGCCTGCTCATGCCCGCCATGTCCCTTTCCACGGTCATCTATGGGTTACCAGATTTCCTCAGAAACTGTTGGGTTCCTCATCTCCTAACCCCAAAGCACCACCAGTTAACTGATGAAGAGGATGTTTTTGAAATAAGTCATCTACCATGTTAACATTTTGGAAATAAGACTGAATGGAAGCCTAGCTTTTCTGGTATCTTTCCTGTCTAGGAACAGATAACAGGAGCTGTCTTAGAATAATTAACATTTATTTTATTTTTCCTCTTGATGAAGTTATTAAGAAGCATTTGTTTTCTTCTCCTAGGCAGCCTGACTGAGGATGGGATTCAAAAGATGTTTGACCGGCAACATGTGCTGATGTTCGCAGTGTTCGATGAAAGCAAAAGTTGGCAGCGATCACCTTCTCTGATGTATACAGTCAATGGCTATGTGAATGGAACACTCCCAGGTAACGGGTGAGCTGAGTCTCTTACAGGGTGTCTTATTTGTACTTAAAGTCACTTTAACCTATGTGAGATTCTTAAGCCAATCACTAGGAAAGACAGTATCAGTCATTGTTTTATATCATAACCAAGTGGCCAAGTGCTGACCTCAGAGTCAGAAAAGATTTCTTTGTTCAGTCATTTCAGTCATGTTCAACTCTCCATGACCTCATTTGGAGTTTTCTTGGCAAAGATACTGGGGTGGTTTGCTGTTTTGTTCTCTGGTTCATTTTACAGATGAGGAAACTGAGGTAAACAGGATTGACTTCCTATTAAGTGTCTGAGGACAGATTTGAACTCAGGAAGAGGAGTCTTCCTTTCTATAGGCCCAGAACTCTATCCATTGTAACACCTAGCTGCCTAGAGTCAAATTCTGAGTTCAAATCCTGCCTCAGAATTTCACTAGCTGTGGGATTTAACTTAACTTCTCTTGGCCTCAGTTTCTTCATCTGTATAATGAGCATAATAATTATAATACCTGTCCCAAAGAGTTGTTATCAGGACCAAATTAGACAACATATATAAAGCCCTCTGCAAACCTGAAGGTGCTATATATAATTGCTATTATTATAATATAGTGAAAAGTAAGGTGGTCCAGTGTAATGTTTCCCAGCCCACATTAACCTGTGGCTTAAAGACCAATCTATCTTCTGTAGCCTCAGGCCTAAGCTCCTGCCATCTTGAGGGATAATACCAAAATTCAAAGAGAACACTAGAGCAAAACTCGAAGATTAGTAGTTAATTTTATAAATTTATAGGTTTTAAGAAGGAGTTTTAGTAGTAAAACTTTTGTGGACTAATAAATTTGCCTCAGACCAACAAATAAAAAAACATTGGTCTGGCAGACGGTTCCAGAAATCAGAAAACACAGGCCAGAGGCCCAAGTTCCTCTGGCAAACCAGATGTTCCTTGGAGTGTCTTCACTTAGCTTTGTGAGCATGAAACCTTCACTGTCTATGCATAGATTATTCCATGCTTGTTAGGATTTTGGGGAGGAAGGGGGGCATTTTTAAAGTACTTCTTCCTTTCTCATTAATATTACTCAGTCTTCCGTGACTCCAATTTTACTCCCTGACTCCAACAGAGAAGTTTCCAGTTTGCTTTGCCAGTAGGAATTTGCTTATCAGGAAATCCTTAAACCAATGAAATCATGCATTTGGACAAATATATGATGAATTATTTGTACTTAGCTGTGTATATGGTATTTCTCTCAGCATCATGTAAGTTCCCTGAGATCAGGGACTGTTTCATTTTGATCTGTGTTTCCATAACACACAGTAGCCACTCAATAAATATTTGTTGAATTTAATTTAACACTGAGGATTACCACCACATGAAAAGTTTGAACTCTAATCTTGACTCACTCTTGTGGCTTACTATAGGCTTAGGCAAGTCAAGTTTGTTCATTTACAAGAAAGGACTAATAATGCCAGTTTACTGGGTAGTCAGTAAACATTTACTGAGCGCTTCCTATGTGCTAGGCAGTGTGCTAAGTGCTAGGGATACAAGAAGGCAAAAGGCAGTCTATAGCCTCAAGGAGCCCAGTCCAATGTGGAAAACAATATGTAAACAAGTGTGAAAAGGCCCAGAGCTGGGAGATGGGGTGTCATATTTGAGGAAGAGCAAGGAGACCAATGTCACTGGATCCCAAAGTATGTGGTGGGGGAGGGGAGGCATAAGATATAATAAGATTAAATGCCAGTGAGGGGAATTTCTCTTTGATCCTGGGAGTCACAGGAAGCACTGGGTAGAGAGATAGTGTGCCATAATGAATAGATTCAGTCCCCCATCATCATTGTCAATATTACCTGTTATAACCTAAGAACCTCTAGGCCTTGCCATTTTCCTAACTACTGTGCCCTTCAGACTTACAGGCCTTGCTATATACTCTACAGTTGAATATTCTTTTGTGTTGCCTTCCACAAGGATTTTCTCAGTTTTTCTATGTATCTCTAACACTTAACGTAGTGCTTAGCACATAGTAAGTCCTCAATAAACGTTTATTTTTTCACTGAGAAATAAGTATACAGCCTACAGACTAATTCTTAGTAACACTTGATTATAAAAATAACCAAAAACTAAGAGCTCTAGTGGTTTGAAACAAAAAATCCCGAATTAACTGATAACTAGTGTTGAACTCAATATTCCAAAGGTCATTGAGATACTTTCCCAGAAGTCTGGGGGATAAAAACCTGCATTTTTCAACAGGACAGAAACAGTTCCATTTCCCTAACTTCCCTATTAATCTCAAGGGTATCATCCTGCTCCAAGTGCCCCAGACTCCCAAACTAACCATCATCCTCACCTCTGTCTGTCTGTCTGTCTGTCTCTCTCTCTCTCTCTCTCAACTCCCCATAACCAATCTGTTGACAAGCCCTGTTGTTCCTATCTTGACAACATCTCTCTTTTCAACCTCATCTTTCCTCTTTCACGTCTGCCATCCTGATACAGGCCCTCATCATTTCACACTGCCACTATGGCAGTACCCTTCTCATTGGTGTCCCTGCCTTAAGTCTCTCTCCTCTCCAGTGTGCCCCCACCCCACCGCCTCCAGCTACGAAATCAATCTTCCCAAAACTCAGGTCTGACCCTGTCCCTCCCCTACTCAATAAACTCCAGTGGCTCACTATCACATCCAGGCTCAATATAAAATAACTCTCTTTAGCTCTTAAAGCCTTTCACCTTCTCATTCCTTCCTACCTTTTCAAGTTATCACATTTTACTTCTCCTCTGTGTACTTTACTCCAAGGACATTGATTTTTCTGTTTGTTTGTTTCTCAAACACAACCCTTCATCTCTCAGCTCCACGTCTCTGGGCTGGCTGTCCCTCATGCCTGGAATGTTCTCCCTCTTCACTTCTGCCCCTTTGTTTCCCTGGCTTCCTTTAAGACTCAGTTCAAATCCCACCCTATGTAGTGGGCTTGGCTCCAACCCCCCCCCCCCACTACTAGTGCCTTTTCTCTGAGAATGTCTTCTACTTACCCTTGTTTGTATATATGTAGCTGGATGTTGCTAACAGACAATGAGCAATTTGAGAGCAGAGAATATTATTGCCCTTCTTTATGTCCCCAGTGTCTGGCACACAGAAAGTGCTTAATAAATGCTTGTTTACTAACTGTTGATTGACACACACCAATGCAGTCCCACACAAATTTATCTACTTTGCTCCTGCCCATTTCTCCTGCTCCTAGGCACTCAGATGAGCATCATGGGAATTTGGCCATGCTCCTTGATGGAGTGAGTCAGCAATTGCTTCTGTCATTAAAACAATTAAGGAGTAAATCCCAAAGCAGTAAAGGTCTTTGCAAAGTTTGGACAGGGTTTAACCTCAGCACAGTGGCAGGGGAGCATAAACCCCTGGGATCTCCTGCCCTTAAAGGTTCCATGAATATAACAGCTTGTCCTGGAGCTGAGCTGAGCCCAGGCCCTCCTCCTGGTCTGGCTCTTTAGAAACCTCTGGCTTTGGGGGCATGGGACATTGAACTCACTGACTGTTCTGACCTTGGCTATTCCTTCTCTTTCAGATGTAACAGTCTGTGCCTATGACCAGATTAGTTGGCATCTAATTGCAATGAGCTCTGGCCCCGAACTATTCTCTATTCATTACAAAGGGCAAGTCCTGGAACATGACTCTCGCAAAGTCTCGGCCATCCCCCTCATCGCAGCCACATCAACCACTGCAAATATGACTGTGAGCCATGAGGGAAGGTGGAAGATATCTTCTCTCATCCCAAAGCATTTTCAAGGCAAGGAGACCATTCTCACAACATTGAGTTTCTCTGTGACCTGAAGGGGGATACTGTGACTTAAGTTTAAATTAAAAATACAAAGGAATGAGAGAAGAACCCCCAGAAATGACAATACAAGTCAGTCATTTCTGGAGGTTCTTCTCTCTTCCCTGCCCCCACCTGCCAGAGCCTGGGAGAGAAGAATATTATTGTCGGGTTCTCAGAGCTCTAACTCACTTCTAGTTAGCAGGATGGTGGGGGAAAGGAAGTGGTCTACTGAAAACCTTGACAAAACAGAGAAGGACTTCTCTCTTTGGGGAAGGAGTAGAAAAGAGGAAGTGAAAGAGGGTAATGAATACACTCAGCTAAAGATGTAGTGTTATCCTGGAGTGTTTAAGGTGTGGCCAAAAGTATGGAGCTCCTGCAAAAACAATCTCCATTATAACATACCTAATAATTGGCCACCCAAGCCTTGATTGAAGACTTCCAGTAGGGGGAACCCAGAGATATCTACTATATTTTGGTTAACTCTATATTTTGGTTAACTCTAAGCCCAAATTTGGTTCTCTGCCCCATTCAAGCATTTCCCCCAGTTTTGCCCTCTGGAAACAAGAGGAACAAATTTAATCCCTCTTCCAAAGCAGCATTTCAAGTAAAGAGAGATGTTACATCCTTCTTCCCTCAAGTCATTAGTTCACAAGAGTAAATATCCCTAGGTCCTTCAACCTATCAAATGGAATAAATTTGAACTTAATCCATTCTGGATGCCCTCTAGAGGTGTTTATTATCAATGTTCTTCCCAAACCCATACCATGGGATGTTAATGGAACAGAAATTATGTCAAATCCACCTATCTAGGACAGGCAAATGGATCTTTGCTAAGTATTTTCTGCCCATTTCTCTTCCTTTTTTCTTCCTATTCCCTGCTCCCCTACTCCATATCATTCCAGGCTAACACTCTTAACAATTTCAGACTATTCCATTAGGACCCCTGATTGTATAATTGATACAATTTCCTATATACTTTTAAGAGCTTAGTGTTTGGGTGCAGCTAACTGTCTTCTCTCTAATTTCCTCATTACCCTCTGCATATCCTGAATCAGCTGGGATGAAGGCATATCTTAAAATTGAAAAATGTCCAAAAGGGACCAGAAAGATAACAAAATTAACCCGAGATCAGAGGCGTTACATTAAGAAGTGGGAGTATTTCATTGCTGCAGAGGAAGTCATTTGGGACTATGCCCCAGTAAACCAGGAGAACATGGACAAGTAAGTGGGCATACTACTACTGCTATTACTACTACTACTACTACTATCTATGCACTATATACTATAGTACTACTACTAGGATGCTTGTTTCGATTACAAGAGCCCATCAGTGCAAAATGACACAGGTGTGCCTCCCAGGACATAGAGTAGTGGCTTTAGCTCTCCGGATCTAATCTTCCCTTTCCTCACCACTTCCCTAAACTTGTTGCCATCAGCATTGCCTTGGGAAGATTCTTAGGATGGAATCCAATGTCACTACAAAGGTCTTCTTTTTAACAAGTTAGGGGAATAAGCAGGTATGGAGTGGAATGAAGGTCATCTGTGTCTGCCTCTGTCATCCCTGCTCCTCAGCAGCCATCCACGATTTGCCTAGTAGACAGCTAGGGGGGCAGAGTAGATAGAGCACTGGACCTGTAGTTAGAAGGACTTGAGTTCAAATCTAGACTTAGATACTTTCTAGCTGTGTGACTCTGGACAAGTCACTTGACCTCTGCCTCAGTTTCCTCAACTGCAAAGTGGGGATAATGATAGCACCTACCTCACAGAGTTGTTGTGAGGATCAATGAGATAACATTTGTAAAAAGCACAATATAGCTTTTAGCACATGCTTGGTGTCGTATATATGCTTATTCTCTTCCCTTCCCTGAGAATGAGAGAGAATCTGGTGAGATTAAGTACAGAATATAACTGGGATGCATAGTGAGTTGAGATGCATATGGTGTTTGGTGTTGGTTCTTTATCCCCTCCTGCCATCATTGTGGTAAAGTGAGGTCTTCACAGGAATCTATGCATGTGTATTCAGGTCTTCCTGATTCCAGGTCTGGGGCTCTCTATCCGCTGCACTACCAGCCACATTATGTTTTACTTAGTCCAGTTTAATCCAAGATATACTAACCCATTGTTCCATTAAACATCTTGGAGAAAATAATGCTGAAATAGGCTACCACTCACTTCTACTATTTCTGGCAACCCCACTCGAGGGCCAGAACACCCCACCTCCCTCGAAAATCCCCATCAAACAGCATAAGATTATTGCTGTGCCTCTTTTCCCTAGAACCCCTTCCACCATCACAACTAATAAGGAACTAGGGTTTCAATGGAAGGAAAGAACTAGCCTTCATTGTGTTTATGATTCTCTTTTTCTTTCAGAAAATATAAATTTTGGTACAACAATTTGGCAAACCAAATTGGGACACGATATAAGAAGGTGGTGTACAAACAGTACCAAGATGAATCTTTCACTAAACACCTAGAAAGTACTGATCCCCAAGAAACTGGTATCTTGGGGCCCATCATCAGAGCCCAAGTCAGAGATACCCTCAAAGTAAGTAAGCAATGGTGGGATATAGACAGAGAGCAGTTGAGTAGTATAGGGAAGGCCTCAGAGTATCTGGCATTGTTGTTTGGTTTGTTTTTTAATTGTATATCAGATTGACTTCAGACACACTATTTGTTTTATAAACAGTGAAAAGCAAAGAAAAGGCATGCATTGCTTCCCTCTTTCTCTTCTCTAATCTGTTAAATGTGCAAACATAGCTATTATGGAGAATCTAGTGACTCTTTGTCTATGTCCTATATATGAAGGGGCTTCCAATATATAGGAGAGAATATATTTCCCAAAGAGCCGAGGAGACTCTAGAGCAGTGGTCCTTCACCATTTTGTGTCACTGACTCCTTGGGTAGCCTGGTGAAGCCTTCTCTGATTTGTGTTTTTTAGAAGTGTAAAACAAAATACATAGGATGACAAAGAAAACCAGTTATATTGAAATAGGTATCAAAACATTAAAAAAAAAGTTCAGGGACCCTAGGTTAAGAACCTCTGTTCTATACGCAAGAAAGGAGCCAGGGATTATAGGAAAGGGGAGGGTGAGAGGATTATAAAGGGGAGATGGGCCTAAGGTCATATCTCCTCCTTCAGCCTCTGGTCTCAGACTTTTTTCTCCTTTTCTTTAATGCTGAGTGGTAGTGCAATAGTGGAGGGCTGAGGGGATAGGAGAAGGTCTTAGGGCTTAGAGGGAAGTAAAAAGAAGTTGAACCAGAGGCATGCTGGAGTCAGCTTATATGTTCATGGGAACCAACTGTCAAATTTTCAGGATGACCATTTACACCTTGTAAATCAGCAAATGTTGGAAATCAGGGGGTTGATTTATTGTTTTTTGATTATTCAAACTTAAGAAAGTAATGGGAAAAAATCTTAATAATGCACATTAAATTTAAAGTGTGTCAGGTGTACATTTTTCCCCAAGAGAGCCAAAAATACCAAATGTCAAATGTCAAAAATACCAGCACCACCCCCCAAGATGAACCCACCATTAGTTAACAACAATCAAAGCAGTTTAGAAGTTTTCCTTTTTGTTGAAAAGGAAAAGTTATAGCTTCTCAGACACCCTTGCTAGGGACAAGCCAAGGAACAGTGAGAAACTATCACTTAGTCACTAGATATTACCTCCTCCCCATCCATCCAAAGATGACTGTAAAATTCAGCAAACCATTTTAACTGAATGGTCTATAGACCAAGTGGACTTAATTATTGAAATCGTGATTTTTGTGTTTTTCCCCCCACCTTGGTAGATTGTATTCAAAAATATGGCCAGCCGTCCCTATAGCATTTATCCTCATGGAATAACACTTTCTACAGATGAAGAAAACGCTATGAATCTTTCTACTTCAGGTTTGTATCTCTGTTCACATGTGTTAGGCAAAGCCCTTTGCTCTCTTTCAATGTCAACAAAGTAGATTTTTCTACTGACTTTCCTTCCTGTGTAAATGGTACAGTCTACTCACATAGTACTGGAGATAAGAGCCACACACCAGTGTGGTATAGTGAGGAAAGCTCTGGGTTTGTCATTAAAAGACCTGGGGTCTCAATCTTAGCTCAGTCACTTACTATCTGTATGACCCTGGGCAAGTCAGCCTCGCCAGGCTTCATTTTCCTCATCTTCACAATGGCAGAGATAGGACTAGCTGACCCCCAAGGTCCCTTCTAGAGCTAAATCCATTGGTCCTATGATTTCCCAACACCTAGAAGGGTTGGGTAAATCATCATACAGGAGCATGTCCCTATTCTATTTCTTGCTGCCATAGCAACCCCTAGTGGACAAGAACATTAAATAGCTGCATATCGATGCCACTCAAACAGGATTCAAAATCCTTTTGTCCCAGACAACATGGGAATGACTCATCTCCCTGCTTTCCCAGGGCTCAGATAACAATGGAGTGTTGTAGATAAGTGTGGCGGAGACCACTGGAGAGCACAATAGGAGCAATTAGTCTGAGTCCCAACTTGTCCATTTATTACCTATGTGTCATGGCAAGTTATTTAATCTCCATGACACCAAAATGTCTTCCATAAAATACTTTGGCAGTCCTGAAGTGGTATCAGTAAGGGCGAGCCTTCCATGTTGCATAATGCAAACTCCGCATACCTTGTTGTATTATTTTTAGTTGGAATTCCTTTGGAGAATAGTGAAGCATAGTGGAGAGATGATTATTGGGGCTTGGAGTTAGAAAGATTTGGTTTCAAATCCTTCCTCTGAAATAGCTGTGAGCAAGTCAATTAACCTTTTTATGCCTCAGGATAGGATTTACATGCTAGCTAGATGTGATGAGTTAGAAGAGTAGTGAGAATTCCCTCACTAAGAATATCCAACATTGAGGAAAACTTAGGTTCTATTGGTATATAATAATAATGGCTAGCACATATATAACGCTTGAAGGCTTCCAAAACCCTTTACAAATATTGCCTCATTTTAACCTCACAACAACCCTGGAATTGAGAAGAATGAGGCATATAGCTTAAATGACTGGCTTAGGGTCACACAGCTAGTAAAGTGTCTGAGAACAGATCTGACTTTAGATCTTCCTGACTCCAGATGCAGCAGTCTATCTTCTCTATCTAGTTGTCTGTATTTGCCCATTTCCCAGATGGCAATCCCTCTTCCAAATGAGATTAATGATACTTGTAGCACTTGTCTGAATATATCTTTATTAGGATAAACTAAAATAATGCATATAATTAACTTAGGTCTATAAGTTATACACACACACACACACACATATATATATGTATATCTATATCTCAGATTTTATTGAGGTCACAAATTGTACCCTGGACATGCAATAGATAGATAGATAGATAGACAGATTTTTCTGGTAAATAAGTTTTTCTCCTTGACAGGATGGGACTTCTGGGCCTGAAAATTCCTATCGCTTATCTTTGATTGGCTGACAATTAGGGAAATTGAGGTCTCAGGGATATTGCATCCTAAGTACCAAATTCTAAACATTTAACACAGATTTTGTCTTCCTATTTGGAAAAGAGGTGGTATTAGTCAAGGTCTCATGGTATCAGAACATTTTCCCTTCCTTTCCTCTTGTCGCCTGACTCTGACCAGAATTATGTCTCTGAAATCACTTTCCAAATGAAAATTCATTATAAATAAACTTTCCTTTAGGCAACAACACCTTGGTCAAAGCTGTCCAACCAGGAGAAACTTACACTTACAAGTGGCACATCCTGGAGTCTGATGAACCAACAGGAAATGATGCTCAATGTTTAACAAGACCATATTATAGTATTGTGGATGTCCCAAGGGATATTGCCTCAGGCCTCATTGGGCTACTCTTGATTTGTAAAAGCAGAACTTTGGACAACCGGGGCGTACAGGTATCGTATCTCATCACTAATTACCCTTACCCTTACTCACAAGGTTTGCAGTCTGCACTGGAGAAGGTTTGGTCTTGGATGTTCCTTCTTGCTATATAAACTTTCTGTTTGGCTATTCTTTCTCTGACCTCTTTTTCCAAATCCAGGTTCTGGGGCGTGCTACTGGGTTTTATTCTGGACAATGGGGTAAGGGAGCTAGAACAATAGCAGTATTAACAGAAATATTTTGCAGAAAAGTTGAACAGATCCTTTTGTTTAGGTTATTCAAAACAGTCATTTCTGCTGGAACTGAATTTCACAGAAGTACCTGCTCTGTTTTTCAATGTGATTGTTTTCCTAAATGTACCTTATTTTGCTAACTAATTCACAGGCTTGGTGCACAGAATGAACAGAGAGGAGCTAGGAAGGCCTGCGAAGAGGCTATTACAATAGTCCAGAAGTGAAAAGGGATGAGGGCCTGAACCAGGGTGATTGCAATGGGAGAGGCTGGATTTGAAAAGGTATTGAGGAGGTAGGAAATGGTAGCTGTTTGTGTGGTAAGGGTCAGGTAAGAGTCACAGATTATTACAAGGTAATGAGCCCAGGGAAACTGGGAGGATGGGAGTCCCATCTACGTACATAAAATCAGATGAACAGATTTGGGAGAAAAAGGATTACTTTGGTGTTAATTGTGTTGAATTTTAGTTGCTGTTGAAATATACAGGCAGAAACGTCTAGCAGTCAGTTGGAAATACATGATTAAAGCCAGGGGTTTGCTGGTTAACATTTAACAATGAGATCTCTGAAAAGTTTAATTCATTTTAACATCTTCTCCATCATTTTCTTGAGTCAAGACTAATAACAAAACACTAAATCAAACTGTGATTTGTAGCTTTTGACAATTTCCCAGGTGTGAATGTTCACATTGAAAATTTACGGGTTGATTTGAGCTGGTTTCAAGACACCCCTGAAGAGAACCTCTGGGGAAAGACATCTGCATAACAGTGATCACTGAAGCCAAGGGAAGGGATGAGGTCTCCAAAGGAGAGAGTAGAGAGAGAAGAGAAAGCATGCCCAGGACAAAATAAGGAGGCACAAATAAGAGAGAACAAGATGAAAAAGCCAGCAAAAGGGTCAGAGACATAGGGAGGGGAAGATATGGAAGGAACCACACCTGCAATGTAAGTTGCTGCGAAAAGGACAAGAAGAATGAAAACAAGGGGAAAACAGCACTAAAAGTTCTGGTGATGAGGAGGGTATGAGTGGCTTTGGAGAGAGGTGTTTCTATAGAGTGTGGGGGGGGAACCAGAAGCCCGATTTCAGGAAGGGTGAGAGTCAATGTGGTAGACTGGAAAGAGTCTACAATTGGAATATAGTTTTATATGAATATAGTTTTATGACCATGGACAAGTGACTT
Organism: Phalanger gymnotis; assembly: GCA_028646595.1. Classification (NCBI taxonomy): domain Eukaryota; kingdom Metazoa; phylum Chordata; class Mammalia; order Diprotodontia; family Phalangeridae; genus Phalanger; species Phalanger gymnotis. The sequence goes on from CM053626.1 coordinate 287,351,586, forward strand.
AATCTCTCATCAACAGAAGGAAGTTATCAATAGCTATTGTACTTACTGCGAGTGTTGTTGTCAAGAGGGAATAAGAGAACCTAAATAAAGTTGTTTTTTTTTTGCTTTTCAAACTTTAAAAGGAGGTAGGAAACAAGCATTTATTAAGTACCTACTAAATGCCAGGTAGTGTGCTAAGTACTTTACAAAAATCACTTCATTTGATTCTCACAACAACCCTGTGAGTTAGGTCCTCTTATGATCCTCTTTTTGGAGTTGAAGAAACTGAGGCAGATAGAGATTAAATGACTTGCTGGGGTCATATAGCTAGTAAGTGTCTGAGGCTGGAGTTGAACTCATGTCTTCCTGACTCCAGGCCCAGCATTCTATCCACTGAATCTCTTAGCTGCCTCATTAAAGGGCTATATAAATATTAACCATCACCGCTGCCACATCCCCCTGTTTCAGAGTTTGGATAGGCGAGGGAGGAATTCTGCAACATGAAGGGTAGTAAGATCAATTCTTTTAAAAAATTTAAGATAGGAAATATTTAAGCTCCATTATAGGCTAAGGGGAATGCCGCCAGCGGCTGTGGTGCCAAAATGGCCAGAGATAGCCAAATGCTACAGACAGTGAAAAGAAAAACAGGGGCCAGGCAGAAGAGTAAAGAACAGTTCCATTTATTAAACTGGGGGACAGGGCTCATATACCCTTTTAGGCAAGCAGAATCAACAAATCCATGTGCAAGGCATTTGTATAATGCTTGACTCCCACTTGCCTTTGCTCCCCTTTTGCCGTAAACAATATTGCATTAATAGCCCACAGGTGGTATTTAGTACTGTGTGCTGTGGGGGTATTGGAGAGAGCAAGTGTATACCGAGGAGGCTTGAAGAGCCTTCAACATGAGCAGCACGTGTATCCCGAGTGGGGGCTGGAGAGCCCCCTTGCTGAGTTATCAGCCCAAGGGGAAGAATAGGCCTCTGGCCTGTATCTTGTCCCAGAATGGACTCTCTCAGAGCTGGCCCTCTACAGCGGAAAAACTAAGAAAGGAAGAGATTAAGGCTGAATGAGAGAATAATTGAGTCATAGAATGTCAGGCTTGGAAGAGCCCTCGGAAGACAATCTAGTCCAACCTAAATGTTCTTTATAACCTACCCAGGAGTTGGTCATCCATCCTTTGCTTGAAGGCTTTCAGGGTAGAAGAAACCTGTTTCCTCCCACGGAAGCACATTTTGCCTTTGGCTAGTTCAAATTGCTAGCATTTTCTCCCTTGTTACAGGTATAGTATGCTACCTACTTTTCTTGGGGATCATTACCCTATTCGCCATTTTGGTTCTTACCTTTCTCAGCCGAAGATCCTTCTCCTTCACTGAGAAAAGTGAAACAAAATAATTGTGGAGTGGTTCTGCCTTGTCTCAGCCACTGCCTATCCTTTTCACATTCACACTGAGGTGGGTGAATATCCAAACCTGTAATTACCAATTTGGGAGCTTGGGATTAGCATCACAACATGAACCTGTGGGCAAGCAGCACAAAACTCATCCTCGAACCAACTTTTTTAAATGTTTATTGATGCCTTTTGTTGTTTACATCACCATAGTTTTCTTCAGCTTCTTTCTCCCTCCCACTGCCAGAGATCCATCCCATATAACAAACAGTATTTTTAGACAAAAAGAAAAAGGGAAAAAAACAGCAACAAAGACCAATACACTGAAAAAGTCCCCAAACACGCACAATATGTAATACCTGTGGATCTTCCACAGGTGAGAGGTAGAGTATCCTCTCCTATTTCTTCAAAACAACTTTCTATGACTAGTTCACTTGAGTTGGGGTGGAGGGGGGGGCGGGGAGTAGGAGAAAATGAATGAATACTGTGAGAGAACCAGAGGATTGGAAGAAGCATCCTGAAGGAAATCAGTCACCTAGACTCAGTTTTTGAAGTGGAGTTGTAGGTAAGATCAATCTTCTTAGATAACAGGGAGGGGGAATGACGGAACTGGGGAGGAGGATATAGAAGAGAAGGTTTAAAACAGTGGCTATGGAGACTGAAAGCCAGTAAGAGATAACTGAATGGATGTCTATGTGGTCAAGCTAGGTGGATGCCTGTGCCTTCACTAGATGGTGGGGATAAAAATACAAAAATGAAACAGTTTCTGCCTTCAGGGAGCTTATATTCTATCAGGAGAAATAGTATGTGCACGTATATTTTTATGCATATATTTTGTGCATATTTTTATGCACAAAATTTTAAAAAGATTATGGGGATGGCACTGGCAGCTGAGGGGGTCAGTAAAGGTCTCATGTAGAAGGTGGTTCTTGAGCTGACCTTTGAAGGAAGATAGAAGGAATTCCAAGAGACAGGAGTGAGGGAAGAGTATATTCCAGGCTTAGGAGAGACAGTCTGTGCAAAGGCACAGAACTGGAATGTCATGTGTGGGGGATCTCTAGTAGGCCGATTTGTGGCATGAGTGAATAAAGAGCAAGGTGTAAATAAGTCCAGAGAGGTAGGCTGGAGCCAGATTGTGAAGGGTTCTGAATACCAAACCGAGGCATTTTATTTTATCCTAGAGGCAAATAGAGAGCCATTGGAGCTTTAAAATGATATGATCAGACGGGCACTTTAGGAATATCACTGTGGCACCCATGTGGAAGACTAACTGGAGGAGAGAGAGGAACTGAGATGGGAACATCAATAGGGAAGTTGTAGAAATAGTCATAGTCAGAGGTGATAAAAATATCTAACGGCTATATGAGTAAAGAGAAAAGGAAACGGGCAAAAGTTCCTGGAGAGGAAGAACTGATGAGATATGGCCCCTAATTGGATATGGAGGGCGAGGGAGTGTAAGCAGTCAGTGATGACTCCACTGGATATGGAAGGTGGGGAGCATGAGGAGCCAATGATGACCCCAAGGTTTTGAACCAAGATGACTAGAAGGACGGTGGTAACTTCAATATAGATAGGAAGAAGGGCTGGTTTGGGGAAAATATAACGAGTTCTCTTTTGGATATGTGCTTGAGGAACTTATGAGAAATGGAAATGTGATATGAAAGGCAGGGTCAGAAGGGAGCTAAGGGATCATCTAAGTCAACACCCAAATTTTTAGATGATGGAATTGCGGCTAATGAGGTTAAGTGTTTTGCCCAAGGTCACACAGGAAGATCTAAAAGCCAGTAACAGAGTTAGAATCCAAACACAAGTACTTTTGCCTTTGCTTCTCTTTCCACTACGCCACCCTTTGGTTTTCTCTAAAGTGGACCCAGTTCGCAGGATTTCATGATTTGTTCTCAGGTGGCGTTTGGCAGCTCAGAATTTGGAGTGAAGGATGAATCCTCCGGGAGGCACACGTAGTCAGCCTTCAGTTATCCACCCAAATAGAACAGTCCCGTGACTTAGATGTTTCAAGAAGTGGCAGTAGTGAAATGAGACTTGTCTTAGCAGTCATCGTTCAGTCGTTTCAGTCACATCCTAATCTCCGTGACCACGTTTGGGGTTTTCATGTCAAAGATACTAAAATGGTTTGCCATCTCCTTCTCTGGCAAATTTTACAGATAAAGAAACTGAGGAAAACAGGGTGAAATGACACACAGCTAGTAAGTGTCCGAGGACGGATTTGAACTTAGGTTTTCCTGACTCCAGGCCTGTGCTCGATCCGCTGCGCCATCTAGTGGCCAGTCTTCGTAGAATGTACTTCCATTTCAATTTTTTCAAAATGAAGGCTGTATATAGTAAATGTTTACCAAGAATGTGCTGGTAAATGTCTAAAAATCAGCTCTCGTTGAAAACAACATATACTTTTAAGTTTAATCTGCACCATTAATATTTTCTCTATCACTTTCGTAAGTCTAGACAATCAATACAGCAATAAATCAAGCCTCTAACAAGTAGCTCTCCTGAGCTGAGCCAAAGGGGATATTTAAGTCATAGTAAACTGAGGTTGATTTTAATTGTTTTTTAAAGCCCTGAAATCCTAAGTTTCTAATAAATAATTGTTAATTGATTAAAAAATACTTAAGAATGGATTTGAGAGTTCTACTTCCCAAAAGAGTTGTGCTGTGTTTACTCTTTTCTGAAAACTCAGATGTGCATCAGGGAACTATTTGGAAGGTAAAGAATGGAAAAAATGAATATTTTGTGAACAATGCAATTTTTTCTTATAGAGGACAGCAGATTCTGAACAACAAGCTGTGTTTGCTGTATTTGATGAGAACAAAAGCTGGTACTTGGAGGACAATATTAACAAATTTTGTGAAAACCCGTCTTCTGTGAAACGAGACGATCCAAAATTTTATGCGTCCAACATCAAGAGCAGTAAGTAGAAACTCTTCCCCCCACTCTCACATCATTCTATCTGTCACTCCTAGGATGGATCTGTGTGTAATCTTGTCTACAGACATGCATGAGATGAACTTTTCAATCTGCTTCCAGGACTAGGATTCTATGATCAAAAACCAAGGGTGTCATTATAGCAATCTGATTGTGACAAAGGAGAAAGTGTCCACTGTCCTTAGAGGATGCATTAACCAGGATCACCAGGGTTGTTCTATTGGTTACCAGGATACTCACCACGCACTCGTTAACCTCATTTGGATTGAAGTTTTTTTTCTATCACTTGTTCGTGCATTTTCAGATAATCAAAGAGATCAATCTGGAATCCTCAGAGCTTTTCCATATGGGATAGAAGATTGGGCATAGGGGGCAGATGTTGACCTTTTGGTCACTTTTATCATTGAATTTTATTTTGCTCATATAAATGTCCTGACCAGGAGCTGTTATCTCCCAAAGAGAAGCTCCATTAGCATATTTATTGATTCCTTTTTGTAAATGAAGATAATTATTATTAAATGTAGCTAGAATCTGCTGACTCTTAATGGGTAAAGATTGCAATGATCTATGAAAATTCAAACTTATCGTTTATTGACATGTACAAACGACATTAAGGAAGGCAAGGGATTTTGCTTTTTCTTTAGTGATTACAGTTGACAATTAAAGGGTAGGACTTTAATTAAGGATGTGTTCACTGGTCTTCTGTTTTATACATTTGTACATCGTACATCTTATAATCATTTAATCTCTCATATCCCTTGTATTATTATGCTTTTTTCCCTTCGGACTGGAATTAGTATTCTTCACATTGTCATTCAGAATATATTTGAAGGACTTTAAAGGCAGAACACCCATCAAAAAGGTCTTGAATAGAGTAGGTGCTCAGAAAACAAAGGGGGTTGGATAAAGTGATTTCTACATTGCTCTAGATCCTAAAATTGCATATGGTGATGATTTTAAATTTTTTTGTTGAGTGAATGTTTTCTTCAGCTCAGTTCAATGAGGAGAATACAATCTATTTGGGAAGTTTAAAACTAGGAATCTTAATCACATATCCTCCCTCTCTTCCCTCTCCCTCTGCCATATTCCCCACACCCCATCAGTGAGGCTGACGCTTAATAATCAATGCTTCTATATTAGTGATGTTGACTTGAGCAAGCTTATCAACTCTAGCACGTGATTCTTCCTGTGTAATTAAAGTTCCTTCAGTAGTGCAGGGTTGGTGGGGAGGCTAGTGTTTTACTGACTCAATTTCTTTTAGCAATAAATGGCTTTTTGCCTGAGAGTATATCAACCCGGGGATTTTGTTACGAGGACACTGTCCAGTGGCACTTTTGCAGTGTGGGCATCCAGGATGAGATCCTTACTCTTCACTTGACTGGCCACTCGTTTGTATATGGAAAAAGACATGAGGATGTCCTGACTCTCTTCCCTATGAGCGGAGAATCTGTAACTGTCACAATGGATAATGTTGGTGAGTAACTTGGGTATCACAAGGGAGCCCTTGTAGTTTGCATTTAATCTACTCTCTGCAAAGGCTTACTTTATTACTAGCATGATGCTGTTTAGTCTTTTGGTCCCCACAAATACTTTCATTGGATGCTATCATCTATAATTAATATTTTAGAGAACTGTTGTTTCCTTAAGGACCTTGTCATTATCCACAAGATCCTAGCACAGACCCACCTTCAGGGTATTGGACTGGTTCAGAGAGGCAGAGTTCTTAGAGATGAAGCCACATCTTTTCATCACAGCCCCTCTCCCTAGGGATAGAAGTAACCAGCCTTGGGCAAAGGGCAGCATAAGCCAGAAGCATATTCAGAGAAACCTCAGGGACTCAGCTAGCGCAACTCCACTGATGCCATTTCCAAAGGGAGGGCAACCAGGAGAGCACATAAACAATACAAAGAGTGGTCGTGACAATCAGAGCTCAACTGTACTCCATTCTTTAAGGTTTTACAAAAGGCTTTACAATAATAAGAGCTAACATTCAAATTGAAGTTTTAAGTTTGCAAAGTGCCTCACATAGGTTATTTCATTTTATTCTTGTGGTGACTGTGCAAATCCCTTAATCTCTGTCTGCCAAAGTTTCCTCATCTGCAGAATGGGGAGGATAAGAACACCTATCTCCCAGGGTCACCATGAGAATAAAATGGTCCAGTTCTCTACCCACTACACCACACTTCCTCGAGGTCCCCCCATCCTGTCCAGTCATTGTCATGATCTATACTAGTCATATCCACAAACCTCACCTGCTCTTCCCTCATTCTAGCTTTAAAGATACCTAAACTCTGAGCCATCTGCAGTAGTCATGCTGTCTACCTCCCTCTGGCAGCAGTGTCAAATTCAAACAGAAATGGGACCACCAGGCCCTACATAAAAGTCCCCAGGGGAGGAGGAGGGCATATTGATTTAGAAAACCACAAATGAACATTACCTATGTTATAGCATGTTTTTATTTATCTTATTAAACATTTCTAAATTATATTTTAATCTGGTGTCTGCAGCACACATGAGTTTTGCCAGCAGCCTGCTAGTTTGATACTTCTGCCCTAAGATATCATGGTTACAGGAACCCTGGACATAAGTGCCAGAATGTTAGATAATAATAATTATTGGATAATTGGATAAAATTAAAATAAGTAGCATTTATATGGTGTTTTAAGGTTTGAGAAGCACTTTACATATATTGTCTCATTTTATCCTCACAACATTTGGAGGTAGATGCTATCACTATCTCTATTTTACAGTAGAAGGAATTGAGGCAGACAGAGGTTACATGACTTGTCTAGGGTCACACAGCTAAGAAGCATCTGAAGCCAGATTTGAACTCAGATTTTCCTGGCTCCAGGTCCATTGCTTTATCCACTGTGCCCCCTAGCTGCTTGGCCACAGCCATTTTTTTTTTGTAGTCCAGGGATTGTGGGAATGATTTCTTGGACTGATCTTTCACACTTGATTTGTACCCTCGTGTGCTTTCTTTCACTTGCCACATTTCTCTTTCACCAATATTGATGAGCCCAGCCCTTTAGCTTCATTTATCTCTCCCAGGGCTAAGTGTTTAGAGGGGAAAACAACTTTCATATTTAAAAAATTCCCTTTTTTTTTTAACATGGACCCATTAGGGTCACATACAGCCTCATCACCATAAAGGTGCTCTGCTCTCAAGGGGTGAGCCTTGAATAGATGTAAGGCTTGCATAGTAGCTAAAATTACAGGAAATATGAAATCCTATTCTGATAATTCACTGTGTTGTGCAGGTGACCTTGATTTCTGGAAGGTTCTAACAGTGGGTCATAAGCTCTAGCAGGTCCTATCAAACTAGAAAGACTTTATGGACAGGCCCTACAACGTCTGTTGTCTTAGAACCGGCCTAGCTAAGAGCACTATCACCAGGATCTTGGCAATTAGGTCATAGTGGCTGTCTACTCTGGTAGAGAAGGCTTGCAATTTATGTTGGTGGAAGGTGTACCCACACTGGGGAAATCAAGTCCTTTATTGCATTAGATGGGATTGGCTACATAGGCTATCATGTTATTTCAGAGTAGTTAAAAAACCCTTGGGTTCACTAGAATCTTTGACTGCTTATTTGATTTCTACTCTTACCAATAATATTCCCATTCCTATACTCATTTACTATTCTCCAAGTTTTTAGCCTAAGAAACAAGAAAAGCATTATGTCATAGTAGATAGCCTTCGAGGCAGGATGATCTGGGTTCAAGTCTGAGCGAACAAATCAATGAAATAGGCATGTGCAATCAAAACAAAACCCTAGAATAGCAGTAAACCAAATAGCCCTAAAATGCAATATGGTGCTGAGGAAAGAACGCTGACTCAGGGAAATTCATTTAGTCCATGCTGCACAAACATTCTTAACTCAAATATGGGTGGAGTTATGCTTAGTTGCTGCTGGCAGAGTCCTGGAAATTGGGCTGATAACAGCATTCCGGAGAAAGCACAGACTAACTCAGTATAAAGAAACCCAAAAGCATACATACATACATACATATATGCACATACACAATGATTGTTTTATAGATATTTGTATATATTATATATGTTATTGTTTTATATATACTGAATGTATATTAAATGTATATTATATTAAAATATATTAAACACATTATATTGAAATATAATAAGCTATATATTAAAATCTATAATATATTTTTATTTATTTATATGTGTATTGCGTATACACATAAAATAATCATGCTTTGGGTTTATTACGTATATATACACAGGATATTGTGGTTGGTTTCCCTTCGTTCTCAAAGAGGACCAATGACATCATCAGGGTGATGTCTTGACATGTGAGTGAATTGCATTTAGGTGAGGCAGAGCTGAGCAAAGTTTTCACATATGTATATTATATATATACATATACATACGTAGTATTTTTGTTTTACGTTTCATATATTTATATAGTTAGTGTTTTACATATACTAATATCTGATTTATCTATTTTTATTCTATTTTTATGGAGTGGGGAACAGAGATGACATGTTTATGTTACTAAGGACCTCTTTAATTCCTGATGCATCATTTCTTATGTAAATTCAAAATGGATTAGGAATTACCTTCAAGAATAGTTTAGTTGCTGCTATTGCTTAACCAGAATTAAGATGTTTGTTGGGCCAACAGTTTTCTCTTTTGTTTTTGTAGGAACCTGGATGCTGAGTTCTATAAGTTCCAACCAGAGAAATCAAAACCTCAGGCTGCGATTCAGGGATGTTAAATGTATAAGGGATTATGAAGATGACTCCTATGACATTTTATTTGATGACAATGTAGAAAAGGTTGTCACAGAGAAGAATAAACCCACCAACAGAAACATGCGGGATTCAACGGAAGATGATAGTGATTACCAGGAGGAACTGGCTTTGCAATTTGGTATTAGATCATTTAGAAATTCTTCGGGACCTCAGGAGGGAGATGAACTTCTCAACCTGACTTCTTTGTTTATGGAGGAAATCTCTGAAATGATTCCCCTAAATGTGAATGCATCTTTGGGTACCTCTCAGCCTTCCCCAACAGACCCTGGTAGCATTCCCAGACTTCAAGCTACCCTTCCTTACTCAATCACCACAACTGGGCCTTCCCTGGAGAACAACACCACTACAGATACACACTCCATCACATTACACACTGTAATCTCCATTCTGAAGAATCCTAGGCCCCATTCTGAACAACCTGTCAAGAAAGGGGACTCGTCCATGGGGACAGCCTTATTTTCTCTTGGTGCAGAAGAACTCCAAAGCCAAGAAGATGCCAAGAAGCAAGCCAGCCAGGCCAATGAGGAGACTTCTAAATTTATCACTACCTTAGCTAACCAACCTGAGGCAGAAAGAAATACATCAGCACAATCCAGTCATACACAGGTACAACCACTAACAGGTAATATGAGGGTGAATTTAACTCTAGAACAGCCTGATCTTCAGAGCAATGACACTCTCAACTCCAGAGCAGGAACAGAAGATCTTCTAGATCATCTGGTAGTTGTTAACCAGAAAGACTCACCAAAGGTTTTGAATGGGAAATGGAATTTGGCTTCTGAGAAAGGGAGCTATGAAATCATCAAAGATACAAATAAAGATGAGGTTGGAGACAAGATGTTGAACAGCCCGCAGAATGCCGCAACATCTTGGAGAGAAGGACTTCTTTCTGCTAATTGGCACACCCCTTTAAAAATAGGAAAGAACAGAGCAAATGGTAGGTTCAGGAAATCTTCAGTTTTGATTAAGACCCGAAAAAGGAAAAGAGTCACCAAGTCCGCGTACAATGTGCTGATGTCCCCCAGAGGTTTCAAGCCTCTAAAAGGAAGGTACAATGCCACATTACCCCACAGGGGGTCCAATGATTCACTCTTACCCAATGAATCCAATGAGATGCCATCCCCTAAGGAACTAGAACAAGTATCTCCCACTTCAGACCTTGATCAGAATTTCCCCACTGTGGATGTGGATCAGACATTTCCCCCACCAGAGTTTAGTGAGATATCCTCTGACCTAAAGTTCAGTGAAACATTCTCTACTCTAGACTTTGTTTCCACAACCCATCCTCCGGATTTCTATCAGACATTTTCCCCTCCAGATCTTCAGCAAACTCCTTTGTCTCTAGACCTTTATGAGACATTCTCCCCTCTAGATCTTAATCAGACTCCTTTGCCTTTCTCCCTCTATGAGACAACTCCCTCTTCAGAC
>CM053626.1:287362591-287388087 GCA_028646595.1 Phalanger gymnotis
TATGAAACAACTCCCCCTTCAGACCCCTATGAAGCATCCTTTCTTCCAGATGTCTATGAGGCAACTCCCCCTTCAGACCCCTATGAAGCATTCTTTCTTCCAGATGCCTATGACACAACTCCCCGTTCAGACCCCTATGAAGCATCCTTCTCTCCAGATCTCTATGTGACAACTCCCCCTTCAGATTCCTATGAAGCATTCTTTTTTCCAGATGCCTATGACACAACTCCCCCTTCAGACCCCTATGAAGCATCCTTTCTTCCAGATGTCTATGAGACGACTCCCACTTCAGACCCCTATGAAGCATCCTTCTCTCCAGATCTCAATTGGACTTCTACTTTGGATCTGAATCAGTCCCATTTCCTACCAGAGACAGGTCAGATATTCCCTACTCCAGAGTTCAATGAGAGCTTCCCTCCAGACCTTAATCATATACCCTCCTCTCCAGTCCTTGAATCAATATCCCAATCACTTCCACCCAGAAACAATGTTACATTGAGACCAAGACAATTTAATCCAGAGATTGTAGTGGGTCTTACCAAAGCTGATGGGAATTATGTTGAGTATATTCCAGGGCAAGACATCAAAGACAATGAAGATGATGATGATTATGTTGAAGACACCTATGTACACTATGATGACCCTTACCAAACAGATAGAAGGACAGATACAAACTCAATCCGAAACCCTGACAACATTGCAGCATGGTATCTCAGAAGCCACAAAGGAAATAGAAAAAATTACTACATTGCTGCTGAGGAAGTACTTTGGGATTATTCAAAATTCTCAAAAAGGTTTGGAAAACTTCTTTTTATCTCCTAGACCTCTGCTATTCACTGATGATGAAAGGTTACTTTTGATCTCAGTTACAGGCCCTTTTTATTCTTTTCCAATGACCAACAAAGCAATTTTATTTGGTTTACTATACAGAGGACTCTTCATATGGTTAGAGTAAGGGATAATGACTGGGCAACCTGCATGTTCCACTGGTATTCAAGAGAATGTAAGGAAGGCCCTCAGCACAGTGGATAGACTTCCTATAGTGAACCCATAGAAGGACATGGACAAGAGTTGCACAGGAAGGGAAGGCATACATAGGTTACTATCAGCATTGTTGGAGGGAATACCCATGTCAATGAAATGATAGATCTATTGCAGTCCAGTTGTAGTCCTGTTCAGTGGCATCATGAATTTAGTTAAAAATCCTTAAGATACTAGCGACAAACAGCAGAAGCACCAGCTCAATTTTTAAAAGCCAGTGCATGATAAAAACTCATAGTTTCATAAGTTTACAAAGCACTTTCCTCACAAATATTCCAATATTGTAGCAATGAAACTAAAGCTTATTTGGTTAGGTAATAGCTGACATTTAAGCCTTTAGGTTTTACAAATCACTTTGCATAGATTATCTCACCTCAGGAAAAGAAAGTAGGGGAGGAAGTAAGAACCTTGATCAGACTTCAGATATGTAGGACTAAATACAGTGGTCTTATTTACAGTGGCCCAGCAAAGTCTACAGTGGGAATATGAATCTTTGGAATAACTAGTTGGACATCTCTGAAGAGGGTCAACCCAAAATCTTATAGGAGTAGACAGGAGCTCTCCATGGTCTGATCTCCTGTGGTGCCTGAAATTCCTGCATCAGTCATGTCTTTGGATAGAGGTTGAGTCCTGAATGTCACTGTTAGAATGGAGATGTCCTACCTTGGAACGAAGCATTTAATGATTTTATCAATAGAGACATTCCCTTCACCAATACAGATCATAACCCCATCCCATTTTCTTAGCTGTGCTATTCTTATCTGCCTCCTTTTATGTTGGCTTTTGAAATGTCAGTGATTATTATCAATAAATCAAACATTTTTCAAGGACCCACTATGTGCAAGGCACTGTGCTAAGTGCTAGGAACACAAAGTAAAAGCAAAAATAGTCCCTGTCCTCAGTGAGCTCACTTTCTAAGGGGGACAGGGGACACAATATGTAAATAAACAAGTACACATAAGATACGTACAGTGTAGATAGAATGTAACTTCAGAGAGCAAGGTGTTAGCATCTCAAAGGAAATATGAGATGCACACATTTAGAGACATCCCCACTCCAAATGTTCATATGGACTATTTGCTCCTGACTCGTGGTAAAGCCTTCTTAGCTCATGTTGGTCTGATCAGCCACAGATGGACACACTGTACCTTGACCCTAACACGGTGATGTCATTTTGATCCTCTTTGAGAGCGAAGGACAACAACCAATCAAATCAGCATCTGAGGGAGACTGTGAAAGACATCCTCCAGAAAGTGGCATTTGAGCTGAGTCTTTAAAGAAACAGAGATGGGGAGTGGAGGTGGAGTTTGGGGAAGGGTAAAAAGAGAGACTATTCCAGGCACGAAGGAAAGCCCAGCAAAGATACAAAGATGGAAGATGAAGAGTCATGTGTGACAAATAGCACACGAAGAAAACAGTCTAGTATTGCTGGATTGCACAGTGTATAGAAAGGCATAAAGAATAAAACCGAAACAAAAAACCCAGAAGATGGGAAGGTCTGTGAAGCCCTTTATATGCCAAACACAGGAGTTTATATTCAATCCTGGAGGTAATAGGGAGCCTCTGGAGTTTATTGATTAGGGGTCGGCAGTCTTGCACTTAAGGAGAATCACTTTGGCAGCTGTATGAAAGATGGATTGTCATGAAGAGAGACCAGAGAGGCTGGGAGACCAATTAGAAGGCTATTAAGGTAGACCAGGTGAGAAGTATGTAAAGAAACCAGGGATATAGGTGAGAACTGTGTTGAAGAAAGAAATTACAAAATAAGTCCTCCCAAAAGGGTTTACCCAACATGCCCTTCCCCTAGGTCTCCTTTCTCTCTACCACCAAGCTCTTGCTTGTTAGGAAATGTTGACTTAAATCAAGTTGAAACTGGCCTTTCCACAATTTCCATTCAATTTAGTTCTGCCCTTTTGGGGAAGGTTGAGATGGCACTTGAACATTTCAAGGACAAAAATAAAGAGGGAGATAAGTGGCTTCTTTTAGAGTGAGAACTTTTATTCTGTCAGGGACTTAAAATAAGAACACCACCGAAATCTACCTCAATGTCTGAACGGTGGCAATGAGCTTCTGTATATTTGCCTACTTTTCTCATGAAGAGCACCAACCTGCTAAAAATAGATTTTCCCTAAATACTGGGCACACTTCTAAAATGAGCTCTCTTTGAAAAGAAAAAAAGTTACGAAGACAGACATACACTGAAAAATATTATCATCTACAAGCTGTGCTTAGGTTTTATACAAGCTATGTTTGCTTTTTTTTAAAACAACACCTTATGCTGATTCAAATATGATATGATTCTATGTATTACCCTGGATTATCTGGGAAAATGCAGGGTTTTTACAGGGTTTTTTTTGGGGGGAGGAACTTCTATGAATCCAGTTTTACATTTTCTAATCTTTTCTTCCTTATTATCTTTTCTTTACCAACTTATCAGCATGAAGAAGGCTGATGATGATGGTGATATCATAGGGAACACAGTGTATAAGAAAGTGATTTTTCGGAGCTACGTGGACAGTACCTTTTCAGTGCCTGATCCTCGGGGAGAGAATGAAGAGCACCTTGGTATCCTTGGTCCTGTTATCAGGGCTGAGGTGGATGATGTGATCCAAGTAAGCCAAGTTTTAAGCATTGCTAAGAGAGGCGGGGGCAGGTAAGTGGAACAGTAGATAGACTCCTGGGCCTGGAATCACGAAGACCTGAGTTCAAATTCAGCCTCAGACACTTACTAGCTGTGTGACCCTGGACCAAGTCACTTTACCCTGTTGGCCTCAGTTTCCTGATGTGTAAAATGAGCTGCAGAAGGAAGTGGCAAACCACTACGGTATCTTTGCCAAGAAAAATAGGGTCACAAAGAATCAGACACAGCTGAAACACCTGAACCACAACCACAAGAGAGGCAGAAAGGTGGGGAGGAAAGAGGGCTGGAAGTACAGTCAGGAGACTATGAGTTTGAGTAGCAGCTCTGCCCCTAGCCATCTATGTGAACTCTGGGAGGTCGCTTAACTTCCCTGAGCCTCAGTTTTCTCATCTGTACAATGGGTATAGTTACACTTTCCCTTCTATTAGACCAGATTAATGTGAGGAAAACACAATACAAATGTGAGTCATTAGTATCAAAGTTGGAGGGCTTTCTGAACGCGTATGATAGTCACAAGGTCAAAAGTGTGAAAGGATGTTGCCCATGGTTTATCTAAGTCCACATGGCCTGGGGAGATGAACATCTGACTTGGAATTAGAAGGTTTAGCTAGCTATGAGTCCTGCCTCTATAGAATTAAGCATTCGGTGTTATTAACCAGTCACTTAATCTTTGCTGAGCTTCAGCTTCCTCATCTGTAAAATGAGCCAGGAAATAATAATAATGATAATAATAAGGATAGGAAGTGGACCTGTGATTTCATTAAAACAGGGCACTCCCATGGGTGTGGAGGGAAACTCCCTCCACCAATGCAGGTAGCCACTTTCTTTGCAACTTTCAGTCTTAGAGTTGCCTGAAGCACAGAGAGGTTAAACAGCTTACCGACAATCACACAGCTAGCATGTTTCAGAGGCAAAGACTTGAACCTTGGTCTTCCTGACTTTGAGGCCACCTCTCCATACACTATACCAAGCCATCTCTTAAATATAATGTTGTATAATACAATGTACATAATTTATTCAAAATCCTTCCCATTCTTCATCCCCTGCCTCCAATATCACTCCTCTTGGAAGCTTCTCCTAATCCCCTCCACCTGAGCAGAGCCCTCCCTCATTAAGTCAAGAAATCTCTACTTTGGAAGGAACCCCAAAGATCATCTAGTCCAACCTGTAACTTAAGGGAACCCACAGTTAACTCTAATTAATTCATAACTTAAATATCACCCCTGAGAAGGTGGCTACTGATCCTCATAGCCCTTCCTTTACATATTTATTATATTTGTGGAGACGAATTCTTCCTCTTACTGGATTATAAACTCCTTGAGGATGGGGAACCACGAGTCATTCTTCTTATCAGTCTCCTCAGTGGCTAGTATAGTACATCATTATACACACATAGTAAGCACACAGTAAACCAATAAACATTTGTTAATAACTTACTATGGACAAGGCAGTGCTAGGAAATAACATACATAATAGAAGTAACTTCTATGATACTTCAACGTTTCCCAAGTGCTTTACATAAATTATCTTGTTCTCTCCTCTGTACCATCAAGTACAGTAAGTACTATGGAGTTATTACAATCCCCACTTTAAAGAGGAGGAGACTGTGGCTCAGAGATGCTGAACAATGTGCCCAAGGTCACACTCCAAGTTCATGGTCTCTCCATTCTTCATTATTGCCTCATTCTTTATGGAACTGAACTGAAGTAATACAACGAATTGAATTTATGTGCTGGCTTTATGTGAATAGGGTGTGCCTATACCTAGCTGGCATAATTGATAGAGTGCTGAATTTGAAATCAGAAAGACTCATCTTCATAAGTTCAAATCCAGCCTCAGAAGCTATATGACCCTGGGCAAGTTACTTAACCCCTTTTGCCTCAGTTTCCTCATCTGTAGAATGAGCTGGAAAAGAAAATGGTAAACCGCTCCAGTATCTTTGCCAAGAAAACCCCAGATTGGGTCATGGAGAATTGGACATGACTGAAATAACTGCACATCAAATACCTAAAGTTAAGGATTTGGGTCTAGTGTTTTAAAGTATCTGCTCAATGCTCTTTAGATATCCACTAAACTTCCCCGCCTTCTGAGCCCTGCCACCCACCTATAAGCAAACCAGAAGTACTCTCCTCTCCTACCCCCAGTCTGCTTATCCCCGATTTAATAATACTACTTCTCACCACATACCCCCAAAAAGATAGGAAAAAAATTCCTTTTTCCAAGAAAAAAAATTGGGGGTCCATACTTATAATGTCACTAGTATAGGGAACTCCAAATAAAGAAACTCTTCCTAACCATGTAAATCAGCTGGTCTAAACTGATGATCTAAGCCTTTTTGTATCAGCTCTCAATGGAAAGAGGGACATTCTCTTACAGTCATGTATATTTACCTGGTTTCTTTTTTTTTATACTTCTAGGTTCGTTTTAAAAATCTGGCCTCCAGGCCATATTCTCTTCATGCCCATGGGCTTTCCTATGAAAAGTCATCAGAGGGAAAGACCTATGAAGATGATTCCCCAGAATGGTATCAGGATGACAATGCCATTCAGCCCAATGGCAGTTATACTTATGTGTGGCACGCAACAGAACGATCCGGCCCAGAAAATCCTGGGTCTGCCTGCCGAGCTTGGGCCTACTATTCAGCTGTAAATCCGGTAAGGGACTTCTCCAGCTTAGGTGACTAAAAGTTACTGCCTTGATAATTCCATCTATTCACTTCACCCTTGGGAATGGGAAAGACCATCATTCTGATAGAGTTCACAAGACTTGCTTTTCTCTATGAAGGAGGAGTGGGTACCATGTTCCTTCACACTCTAGGTGAGGATTGTGGCCTAGAGTCTATAAATGTGCCCAAGTACAAAAGCCACAAGTCCTCAATTGGAACAGCCCCAATATCAAATATTCTCTCCCATCTTCCCTTTAAACAAACAATCCTTTCTCAGGTCATATGATTGCTAGATAGCCCAGGGAAAGGGTTGGACTTGAAGTCAAGAAGGCCCAGGTTTGAATCCTGCCTCAGACATTAGGTATGTGACACTGGACACGTCACTTAACAGCCTTGATTTTCTCATGCATAAAATGGAAATAATATTAGCACGTATTTCATAGAGTTGAAGTAAGGAACAAGTGAAATAATGCATTTAAAATGCTTGGTCAGCCTTAAAGTGAGATACAAATGCTAGCAATCATTTTTGCATGTGTTCTGATTTGGGGTTAAGAAAATAGTCTCCCTATGGTGAGCACCATATTGTTCTCCAAATGGCAGAGGGAATCATGGGAGCTAGAGAAGGTGAGGAGTTCTTTGTTCACTTGTCTCTACTCCAGCATCACTGCCTGAAAAAGATATTTGAAGTCACCTCAAGTTGCAGTTAGACTTTCCAACTCTTTCTTTAAAAGAAGGCCTTCATATTGAAGAAACTTTTCAATGTAGAAAGGTAGGAAATAGCAGGAATGAACTGATAGGGCCCCTGTCTAGGGCTGCTATTCGGGGCCTTTCTGAATCTCTTTGTCTGTGAACCTCAGAAGAGTAGAGAAAGAAAACACAATTCTCCTGTCTTGATGAAGGGGAAAAATGAAATATGCTCTAATTGTCTTTCAGGAAAAAGATATCCATTCAGGCCTAATAGGCCCCCTTCTGATCTGCCGAAAAGGAACACTTCATAAAGAAAGCAACAGGCCCATAGACATGCGAGAGTTTGTCCTACTTTTTATGATCTTTGATGAAAAGAAGAGCTGGTATTTTGATAAAAAGCCCAAAAAGACGCGGACAGGCTTATCCTCAGAAGTGAAAAACACTCACAGGTTTCATGGTACTTTCTCTAATTTAGTCTAATCTTTGTATAAAAGCAGCTTGGGTCCCTCAATTCAATCCAACATCAATGTTTGTTCCTGGGTTTTACAAGAATGACTTGAAAGGACTTAGACATGTGACTTCTATTAAAGTCCCCAGGAGCCCAGATCACCAACTCACAAAAAATCTGAGGAGCTAGGGGTGGTGCATAGTAACTGAGCTGTCCATGATTAGAGATATTCAAGAAAGGGCCTTAAGAAAGACCCCCCACCCCACTCCCACCTTCATACACCTACTAAGGGTTCCTTTCCATGAACCCTACTAGGGGCATGAAGGAAGGGTTCATGGGTTAAAGGCTAAAGTAGTGAATTTTAAGCAAAAATGGCAGTATGCCCAAATTAAATCTGTCTGTAGCTAATATGAATCTAAAAGGAATTAGCAGGAGAGGCATCTGGAGCTCAGTGGAGAGCCAGCCAGCCAGTCAGTCAGGAAGGACTGAAAGTACTGCTCCTGACACACACTGGCTTTGTGAACCTGGGCAAGTCATTTTATCTTGCAGTAGCCATAGCAGCTCGCTACGACTCAAAGTAATAGAACGCATACTGATCTATGTTGGGAGAAGGAGACTGCATCATATGAACTAATAACTATAAAATGCTTAGCACAGTCCTGGCACACAGTAAGCACTATATAAATGTAAGTTAATGATAATTGTTAATGATAACAACAATAATTATTATTACTACCAGGATTGTGACCTTGGGCAATTAATTCACTTAGCCCTTCTGGGCTTCTGTTTCCTCCTCTGTAAAGTAAGGAAGTTGGAATAGATGGGCTCTGAGATCTTTTCCAGCTCAGATATATGAGCCTATGCTCTTATGCCAATGAAACCACAAGCCTGTCTCTCCAGTCCCCACAACCTTAGGGAAAAAAAGTGTTTTGTTTGTTTTTAATGACTAAACATTATCTTTCATACTAAAAGATTCATAAATACGTTTCCTGATCTCTAATGCTGCCAGTATCCCTGTCTGTGCACAGCTGTTTATAAAGAACTTACTAATTATATAATATTTTCTAAAAGGAAGTTGATTCTGTAGCACTTCTGACTCTCGTGATACTCATCAGGTATCCAAAGCACGTGGACCCCTACAGTAATGTGTTTGTGTTAGGAAAACGGATAGCCAAGTCATAGAGACTAGAAGGAACATTCAGTGAGGACTTCCTGAGAGGAACAGAATGTGTTTACAAAGACTGTGTGGGGGGTGGGAGAGGGAGGGGAGGAGAGGGAGGGGGGAGAGAGAGAGAGAGAGAGACAGAGAGACAGAGAGACAGAGACAGAGAGAGAGACAGAGAGACAGAGACAGACAGAGAGACAGAGTGAGATTTGGGAAAAATAACAGAATAACATATGCTAGCTCTTAAATGCATTTAGAAATTTGACCTTCATGCTGGCAAGATAATTGAACACATATGGGCATGTATACATGCAGGCATGAAGTTAGGAGGATGAGGCAATGAAGATGACTAAAGGGATGGAAAGATTAAGGTCTAGGAACACAGCTATTCGTTGAATCTGCCCAATCACCAGGGGGCCCCATAGTATGAGGGCCTTTTGTTGCTGGCAGCTAGACAGTGAATGACTAGGGATGTAGCTGGGTGGGGAAGAGTGATTGTTTCCATCAGTTGGTGGAAATATCTTCCCTGGCCCTTTAATTCAATTCAATTCAATAAGCTCTTATTGACAGTCTAGGCCAGGTAGCATACTAGGTGCTGGGAATATAGAGACAAAAATAAAAGAGCTGCTATGCTACTGGGGCTTCCATTCTCCGGGGCAGCAGGGATGACATGTTCACAGAGAAGTCAATAAAAATGTATGTGAAGTAAATACAAAATAATTGGAAGGGGGAGAGTACTCACAACTGGATGAAGAAAGTATGCACTTGGGATATAAAACTTTAGGTGTGCCATGATAAGAGCTAGAGATTCCAAGAAGTTGAAGTAAGGAAGGAATGCTGTGCATTCCAGACATGGAAGACCAAGGATTTATTAAGTACTTACTACGTGTCAGGCCCTGCACTGAGCAGTGGGTATACAAATACAAAGAGAAAGAAAAGCAGTTCTGCCTTCAAGGAGCTTACAGTCTAACGAAAGAAGACAACACATAACTCAACAGCCTATCTCAAATGTCAACTCTTCCAGGGAACCTTCCCTGATCCCTCCTGTTAATAATGATGATAACTAGCTTGTATATAGCACTTTAAGGATTGCAAAGCATATCATTTGACCATTTGATTTAGTAATAATCTGTCTACTTAGAATTCACAATTATTATTCTGTAACTTAACAGAATATAACATTTTGTACCATAATTATCTCTATTTTGCTATACTCATCCAGATAGAGGGTGATGGACCCAAGACTACAGTTTCATGCATGTTTATTTTTTGACATGGCTAAATATTAAATATTATTTTTATAATATATAAATTATATATAATATTAAAAATAATATACTTTTAACTTTTTGGATGTTGCTTTCCTCCTTTTTCAGTGGGTGGGAGAAGGGGCAAGGGAGGGAGAGAGTTCTAGTCCAAAAATAAAATAAAGTTGAATTTTTTTAAAAAGAAAAAAATAATTATCTATTTATGTCGTATCCTTTTATTGAAAATGAGGACCACAAGGGGAAGAGACTGTGTCTACAGATTTGTATCTATCTCAGCACCTAGCACAGTGCTTATGCACAAACTAGGCACTTGGATCATTTTGGACATTTTTTTAATTGATTGTGACCCTCTATCCTTTCAGCCATCAATGGTCATATCTACAATTTGCCAGGACTAAGGATGTATGAAAAGGAGAATGTGAGATGGCACTTGCTGAACATGGGCGGTTCCCAGGACATCCATGTGGTTCACTTTCATGGCCAGACATTACTGGAAAATAGAACCCAACTGCACCGTTTGGGGGCCTGCCCCCTGCTTCCTGGTAATGAAAATAACAGTTGTTGATGTAAGGTTTTCTTTTAGGCAAAATATTTTACACTCATCATTTCATTTGATCATCACAACAACCTTGAAAGTAGGTAGCACAGGTGTTATTAGTTTCACTTTAAACACACGCACACACACACACACACACACACACACACACACACACACACACACAGCCAAAGCATTATAGAGGTTAAATGACTCACTCGTAGTCACACAGATAGTAATATGAGAGACAGGATTAGAACCCAGGTCTCCTAAATACCAAGTCGCGCATACTTCCTACTACACCATGTTGTCTCTGGGCAATGGAAAGAAAATACTTGCAAAGCCATCAAAAATGTCTTTCTTGACACCTGTAACTCTCCTCAACCACCTAAATGTCAGTGCCTGTGCAAGTAGAGCCCAGGAACTATGAGGTCACTCTGAACCATTCAGTAGGACCTAACAATAAAAGAAGGCAGCCAGAAAAAAAAAAAGATAACATGTCCAATCACTGACATTTATATCAAGCTTGGAAGTTTGTAGAGTACCTTATATACTTCACCTTAATCATGACTGACAACTCTGGGACATTTGATGGAATGGATATTATTTTGCCTATTTTGCAGATGAGGAAATTGAAATAAAACTAGTAGGGTGAGATTAATGGATTTACACAGGGTCACACAGCCTGTAAGTAGACAAGGCAGGATTCAATCTAGGGACTTCTGACTCCAAGTTCAGAGTACTATCTATTATGTAATGTGGAGGATGTGAAGGTAGATGGAATATATGTGTATATATATATATATATGTACATGTATATATACACATACATACACACATATATATACATATATACACACACACATACATATATTTGGTTCTATATAGGAGGGGCTATAAAGACACAGTCTCTGCCTTATACAAGTTTACAATCTTAAATTGTTTTTATTTTTCCACCTTGTTAAAATACTGCTTGAGTGAAAAATAGATTTTTTTTATGGTGGTCAGAAGGTACACTGTGAGGAAGGCTATAGCAGTTAATGTCAGTGCTATGTGAGAGCAGTATAGTAAGTAAAGATTGGGACCATCTCGCCTTATTTTGGCTATCTTACCTTCCTCTTTTTCAAAGACTACTGCTCTGGACAATTACATATTGCACTATGCGTGTCAGAGAAGGCCAAATGATCCTATATTTTTGCATGTATATATACACACATATACATATATACCCAAATATATACACACACACAGACATATACATATACATGTGTGTGTGCATGAGTACATACATATATACTTTTTTCAGACATCATTTATATAACTGGGAAATAAAACCTATTCTGCAAAGAGAGGTGAAAGACAATATGGTATTCAGAACATAGAAGCTAATTTCCCTATGTTTTTACCTTGAACTAGTGTAAGCTACTTTCCCTTTTCTATGTGAGCAAGTTGGTTGCTAAAAGAGGAAGAAATAGAACTATTGGGTGAAGAGCTAAGCTGAGGAGCTTTGCAGTTCTCTGACTTAAGAGAATTGCCCATGATTACAATAGCACAACACTTTCTTAGCAGTCCTTTTAAGAGTAGTTATTACTAAAGAGATTTTGTTACTGCTTTATCAACTCAAGAGCAAATAAGAGTAGATTTTTGCAGCAGGAGAGTAATGAGACTAGAAAGGGGGCAGCTAGCAGAGAAGATTCATGGAATAGATTGTTCCTGAAGGGCAAAGATATCAAGAATTATGATCTAAACTTGTGAGTTGCTCCCAAGTATATGAGTTTCCTCATTCATGTTCCTCCCTGCTAGGTTTCCATGATTGTGATGCCAGTATTCTCTACAGCACGACACAAGAGCTTGACCTAGGTTTATTGGTGGACTGTGATATTTTGATTATTGCTGCATTTGCTTTATATTAAATAACTGTGGTGATATAATTATTGATACTTTTCATTAGTCTTCATTGTTAAGCGAATGTTTTATACTTAAGAGCTAATGGTGTCATAGTGACCTGATGGGGTCTCAGAATGACAGTCATGAGGAGTGTGTTTATTCCCTACTCCTAACAGAGTTACCCCTAGGATCTTGATAGAATATTGAATCACAACTAAATGGTTGTGGTCTTTTTCTTTGAATCCCAGCCATTGTAAAGGTAGATTAGAGTAACTGAACCATCCCAGAGAGGGAGAGTACATAGATTGGTGTCAGAAGGTCCCTCGCTACAAATGCTATACCAGCAAATCTGCAAATCTTTTTCTTAGACTTAAAATGAGAGAGTGGGGTTGGAGCTCCAACCTAATCATTTAGACAAGACATATTTCTCTTGGAAAAGAGATGGCTAAAGATAGTCTTGACTATTTTCGTAAGTAGTTATAAAGAATAGGGCAAACAGTGGAAAGCCATCAAGAACAAAATATAAGAAACTGAGCTTTGTCATAAGAGGAATTTAGAAAGCATTTCCTGATCATGAACTTTGAGAATTAACAGAATGGGTTAACGGGAAATTATAGAATACCCTTCTTTGAGATTTTAGACAGTGGGCCTGGTGAAATCTTGCCTGGAGATGCAAAATTTAGGAAATTTTAAAGCCGTGGAGGGGGTGGAAATCTTCCTTTTTTTCTTTTTTTGGTGGTGCCGGCAGGAAGGGGTGGGGCAAAAATGGAGTAGGAGGGCAGTGCTTATTTGGAACCTTTGTTGATCTAAAGTCATTTTGTTTAGGAACATAGACTGCATTACAGATTATGCTGTTTGCTCATAAAGTGATCATTTATGCTATATTTAGATAAGTGAATATCAGAACCAAAAAAACACCTGAAAACATTTGGTGTATATTCCATTTTTATTTGATGGATGAGGGTATATCCAAAAGAAGTTTTATGGGAAAACAGAGATTCCCCTCCCTAGTTTTCCCACTATTTTTCTAGGCCTTTGCCTCTCAGTTTCTGCCTACAGACAAGGACATGAATGACACTTAGGCTCCTCTGATGACTGTTTGCCAATATCATATTCAGTCAGTCAATATCCATTTATTAAGTATTTGTTATGTGTCATTTCTCGTGTTAATAACTGGAGAGACAAAAAAGGTAAATATATCTTTGAAGTTTTAACTTTGTGCTCCTCTCCATTATAGGTTCATTTAAGACTCTTGAAATGAAGGCATCAAGACCCGGCTTATGGCTCTTAGACACTGAGGTTGGAGAAAATCAGATAGCGGGAATGCAAACACCATTCCTTATAATAGATAAAGGTACTATGTGTGTATGTAGCACGATATATTCAGCATGAAAGTATCAATTATAGAACTCTTGAGAAAAAACAAATTCTGGAAATCCATAGTGTATTACTGTGAAGTGGTCTGCATACTCATGGACCAAAAGACTTTGAAATAGTCACTCAGTCTTTCCTGTAGGAGACTAACCATTATTTGATGGCTCAGTTGATTAGAACATGAGGCCACTGACACCAAGGTCTGGTCCATGCTTGGGTCATTTGGCTTTGCTCTGTTCCATAGGCATAGACCATACAACTGAGAGGTCACCTGTTTCACAATTTAGAAGCGCTGGTCACATAGGAACCAGGAAAAAGAGTGTAAACCCACGCCCACTATCCAAAGCCATATGCACTCTTAGTGACTGGTGACTAAACTATCTCCATATGCTCATTCAACAACATGATAAATACAATCCAAAACTACCCAAACACTTTCAGAAATTGCCAGGGTTTTTTCTGGTGAGGAAGCGCCAGGAATTCCAACAGTAATTGTGATGGTCCAGGCTATGAACTGACATTGTTAGTTTCAACACTGGCCATCAGGACATCCAACCTGGGCAGTAGTTGGTGTTTCTTTCCATGCTCAGAGTTTTGGTAGCCTCAACACCTTCAGAGTAGCTACAAGCCAGTGAACCTGTTCAAGTGAGAATCATTGTTCTAAGATCCAAGCAGTTTGAAACTAAGTAAAAAAATTTTCCCATACTGGTTTTTCAAGTGCCTTATGACCTACCCCTGATGCAGGACTATTCCTACTGACTAGACGAACTTCTCAAGAGTAATGAGTTCACTTTACCTGTCATGCTCTAATGTATTTAAGATAATGCTACAGTCTGTCAGTCAACAAATATTTATTAACTAAGTTCTTATTATGTGCTAGATACTGTTGCTAAGCACTAAGGATTCAGACAGACAAAAAATAGCTCTTGTCCTCAAGAAGCTTACTATCTAATGGGAGAAATAACAAGTAAATAACTAGGTACACATGAGATTTATATATATACATATATATATATGCATATATATGTGTGTGTATGTACATATATTACATACATGTGTATATATATTATATATATTATAATTTATAACATATTATATATATATACATAGAGAGAGACAGAGAGAAGGTGGAAGATGATTTTAAAAACAGAAAGCATAAGCAGCTAAGGGAATTGGGAAAGGCTTCCTTCAGATGGTGGGATTTAAGCTGAGTTTTGAAGGAAGCCAGGAAAACTAAATAGAGGTGAGTGGGCAAAGCTGTCTAGGCATGGAAGACAACCAGGACAAAGGCCAAGAGTTGGGAGATGGAGGATCATGTGAGAGGATCCCCAAGTAGGCCAGTGTAGCTGGATTGGAGATAGTGTGGGAAAGAGTAAAGGCTGGAAAGGTATGAAAGAATCGGGTTATAAAGAGCTTTAAATGACAGAAAACTTTATGTTTGGAAGCTGAGGCAGGTAGAAGCATTTAGTCATTAAGGACTTCAGTAATCACAACCTGCACATTTTTTTCCTCTTCTCCATAGAATGCAAGATGCCCATGGGCTTAAGTACTGGCATTATAGCTGATTCACAGTTAAGTGCATCTGACTTTCTGGGTAAGTGTGAACACCAACCTCAGCGATATTTCTTTTTCTTGGGAAGCTGAATCCAGGTTGTGATCTTATCTGTGTAAAATTTACCCCAGGTCACATAAGACTTTTTTTGAGGGGATGGGTGGGGGGGGGATAGAACTAGGGCTCTGAAGCTCTATTTATGTGAAGGAAAAGCTATATTTATTGAAGTAATGATAAGGCTCACATTTACATAGTACTTCACAGTTTACAGAGTTTTCCTTAACACAACCCTGAGAGATATCAATAATCACTGTATTCCAATAACTTTTTATGAATGACCAAGTACCTTCCTCACTGCACAGCTTTCCTCACTTTACAAATAAGGAAATAGAGGGTCAGAGGTTAAGTGATGGCTCCAAGGTCACTTAGCTAGTATCAGAGCTGAGAGCAGATTCAAACTCAAGTCTAAGGCTACCAACATTCTGCCACACTGCCTCTTAAAACAACCTCTGGTGATCTTAATTAATACAAATCATATGGAAGGAGCATTGCATCATGGGAAGCAGCAAGCCTTGGAGTCAGAGGATGAGGGCTAAAATCCTGGGTCTGAAACCTTGACCAGCTCCAGACAATAGCTGCCTGAGACACTGACTCTGTTTGTCAAAGGAATGTTAGAACCAGTGATATACAAGATTCCTTTGAATTCTAAATCCTATAGTCAAGAAGGAAGTATTTGTTCTATTCCAAACAATGACCCTGATTTTGTTTTAAACATGTCCGACTTCAAATGAAAGCGCATACCAAAGTCAGGGAAGCCACAATCAGTGATCTAGTGAGCTCATGTCCACACAGGTTCAGCCTGGAATAATTCTCTGGGTGAGGGGAAGAGTAGAATGTACTGAGAGAATATTAAACCAGAGATAAAATATCCTTAATATTTTAAGATAATGATAGTTTTTGCTACTCTACTCTCAGTCATTGAATTTCTTATATTCCAAGTGTGAAATTAAAAAACTTGACCTCATTATTTCATTATCAGGAATTACCAGTTAAAATAAGCAAATGGCCTGTTTCTTGGGGGTGAGGGTGAATTTTCTCCTGAGCAGAGCTTCATAAGTGCTTGTGGCTTCATCAACCTGGTTCTCTGCATACCACTGTGGGGGAGATTCTGCCTTGCCCCCTACTAAGAATGTCTTCTGTGTTCTGGGTGATATTTTTGGTGCTTGCCCCAGAAGCAAAAATCCCTACTCATGGCTCTGACAACAGGGATATTCAAGGGATTTCTTTTTTCTACTTTGTATGCCACCAGTAGGTGCAGGCAGAGTGACTGGACTAAATAGTCCAATGAGCATATTGCACACAAATAGCCAAGACAACTCGGTCTCATCCTTGTATCTCCTTCACTCTCTCCCCTCAGACACAGACCTCCTAAAAACCAAACCAAACCAAACCTGTTTCTTCAGAAGGGGATACACGGATATGTCATATATATGTGTGTATGTACACACACACACACATATACACACACAGATACATATGTATATATACATACATATATAAAATATATACATATACACCCTACACACACACACATACACCCAGATACATATATATATATATATACATCCTACACACACACACACACACACACACACACCCCACAACTACCACAGAAACTCTACCCCTTAAATTATCCAGATAGTGAAACCACGTTGACTTTCCACTTCACTACATTGAAGTGGTCCAAGTCTGTTCTTATTAGTTCTCAATCAACTTGGAAGAAAAAAACAGAAGGTGTGACAATTAAGAGAGAGTAAAGGTAGAAATTTTCCAGTGGCTGCTAAGGCTCCAGTGCTAAGGGGCCTGGAGAACTTGGGAAGTAGGGGGGCCAGAAGGAGTGGTCGAATCATTTGTGTGTCAGGGACTGCCTGTAGATTGATTTAAGATGATCATTCAAGTCATCCATCAACAAGCATTTATTAAGCATTTACTCCTATATACCAGGGACTGGGCTGAAGGTGTTAAGTACAAGTAATGAGGCAATCCCTGCTTGCAAAGGGCTTACAGTCTGATATAGGAGATTACAAGTACATATAAAAATATATAAAGCTGAAGTAGAAAGTGAATAAATACAAATATATGCAAAGTAGTTAAATATAAGGTAGTTTAGTCAGAGGAGAAGGGTATTAGCCTTTGGGCAGAAAACTCATGCAGAAGATAATGCTTGAGCAGCTTTTACCCTTCTTGGTAACCCAGAGCTTAGGACAGTGCCTGGCACTTAGTAAGTACTTAGCAAATGCTAGCCAAGGATGTTTGGTTACCACGTCAACCCCACACCCACACATACACATATAGTCTCTTTCTTATAAATCAAAGAGGGAAAAGGATTTTCCACTGAAAAAGTGATTTTCCACTAAAACTGAGAATCACTGGATTCCTGATCTTTTTTTCAAATTCAACTTCCTTGTTTTCTTCCTTCCTTGAAATCTAGGTTCCTGGCACCCTAAATTAGCGAGGTTAAACAATGGTGGATCTTACAATGCTTGGAGTACAGAACGACGAACACCTTCTCCTCCATCTGAACCTTGGATCCAGGTATGCTTTAGTGCCCTGACAATGTCTGTTGTGGGTAACTACCATGCACCCCCTTTGATTTGAACCGCAGCTCATCATTCTGTTAATATTTGTTAATATTTTGAGTGGAAATCAAATCTCTATTTCAAAGTAAGACTGGGCTAGTTTAATCAATCAAATATTTCTTGGGCACCTACTCTTTGTCTTAGCATGATAATAGGCTGTGTGATGTAGCAGATAGAGGGCTGGGATTGGAGTCAAATTCTGGGTTTGAATTCTGCCTTTAATATGTATTAGTTATAAGACACTGCGCAAACCACTCAAACTTTCTGAATCTCAAGTAACTCTGTAAGTATATAATAGCAATAGGTAACATTTAAATAGCTCTCTACGATCTATAAAATACTTTACCTACATTGCTTCATTTGATACTGCTTTTACGACCCACTGCCTATGTGTCTATAAATCTATGATTCTATGGTTCTTGTGAAGTAAGTTCTATCATTATCCCCATTTTATACATGAGGAAACTAAGGCTTAAAGGTTAAATGTCTTGCCCAGGGTTCAGAGCTAAGGAAATGTCCAAGGTGAGTTTACACTCAAGTCTTCCTAAATATAGTTATCTATCCAGTATGGCAACCTGTTTCTATCTATATATCTGAATCGGATGTTTCAGATGACATAAGGGGTCCACAGTGAAAGCATCTAACAATCTCTCTGCCTGCAAAGGGCTTACAGTCTAGTTCAATGAAAGACACCTCTGAAGAAAACCCAGGCTTGTGTGTGGTAGCTAGTGGAAGACATTTTTCAGAGCAAGCTATATAATAATAAACAAGCACTAACTACTTTGCAGACCAAGACGACCATTTAATGCATCTGCTTCTATTACAGGTGGACTTCAAAAGAGAAGTTGTACTTACTGGGATACAGACCCAGGGAGCCAAACAGTACCTGACATCCTACTACACCACCCAGTTCTCTGTCGCCTATAGCTCTGACAAAAGAATGTGGCGGTACTTCAAAGGGAACAGCACTTCAAAACAAAAGGTGGGTAGATAGATAAGATATATGGATGGATAGATAGATAGATAGAGAGAGAGAGAGAGAGAGAAATAGATAGATAGATAGATAGATAGATAGATAGATAGATAGATAGATAGATAGATAGATAGATAGATAGATAGATGATAGGTAGCCAGACAAGTAGAGATAGATATGTTTCTGGACAACTGAGGGTGACTTCTTCTAAGTGGCTCCTTCTGAGTGGCTTATTTAGTGGTGGATGCTATGAATAGTCTACTAAAAATATGACCCTAACTCCGGAGAGCTTCCGATACAGAAAACATGACCAAACGACATAGGAGCCAAACTTGTGATTTCAGTGATATCGTGGACTCTCAGGTGAGGAAATAGGCTGTACCAATGGGAATCAGCATGTTAAAATCTTTAGAAAGTTCCTAGAGCCCTGAGAGGTCAAAGTTCTACATCCTGGGTGTGTCAGAAGCAGGACATGAACCTCGGTCTCCAGAGACACAAGGTCAGTTCTCTGCCACTCTGCTGTGCTATGTTCCTGGTCATCAGCAGTAACTCAAGCATTCTCCCCATGGCAGACACTCTACAATAGAACAAGCTAAAACGAATCGAACCAGGTTCTTAGACCTCAAGGAGTCTGCATTCATTCTCCTTGCTAAGCTGATCTTCATGCTTTAAAATTTCATGTTATGACTTGAACGCCATGTAAGGAGGGCAAAGTGTTATAATTCTCTAGGGAATAGGTAACATTATTCTGTTTCTGTTAACAAGAGGAGGTAAGGCTGGAATAGGCATAAATTTTAAATATGAAGCTAGATGGCAGAGTCTACAAACATTCTTCAACATTTACATGTCCTTAACCTGTTTTTCTATAACATTTCATAAAAAGAAAGGGTAACCATGAAGTTTTCTGCAGTTGGCCTCCCCCACAAAATGAACCCTGAAACACAGGCTTAGACCTATTCCTTTTTCAAATGCGAAGAGGCTTATATTCATCCCAATAACAGTAAATCTGGAGGACTTCATTATTGATTTCAGTTCTAAGGTTAAGCAGCAAATAAGGAAGTGTCAACCATCCAGACCTTTTGACTACAGAGTCAATCAGTCATTCAGTAAGCATTTATTAAGTTCCTACTGTGTGCCAGATACCAGGATACAAAGCCAGAAAAAAAAACAACAATCCCTACAGTGGCACAGTGACTAGAGCATCAGGCCCAGAGTCAAGAAGACCAGAATTCAAATCCAGCCTCAGACACTTACCAGCTGTGTGACCCTGGGCAAGTCACTTAACCCTGTTTGCCTCAGTTCTTCATCTATAAAATGAGCTGGAGACGGAAATAAAAAACCACTCTAGTTTCTTTGACCAGAAAACCCTAAATGGAATCATGAAGAGTTGGGCATGACTGAAACAACTAAACAACTACAACGACAACAAAATTCTCAAGTAGCTTAAATTCTACTGGGAAAGACATTGTGTGTGTGTGTATACACACACACACACACATATATATATATACACATATATATATATACATGTATGTATAGAATGAATACAAAATAAATACAAATCGGTTAAATACCAAACAGTTAGGGAGAGAGGGCAGTAATCCATTGGGGGACATAGGCAAGGTATCCTTTGGTTAAGACACTTTCCAGAATTTTAAAGTAGCTTAAGTTGGTTTCACAGTTTCCACAAAGCCAGCTACCCGGAAGAATTCTTCCTTGCCTCCTACCTCATTCTTTTCTGTGGTACTAGGCCACAAATAAAGATTATTCAAGGGAATTGGCTGTCTTTGCACTAGAATAACAAAGTTGGGTGGTCAAGAGAGCAAAACTCTGGAAGATCTGTGCTGACAATCCCCTCTCTAGTGAAATATCACCTTGCAGGTTGGAAATGGAATCCACTTCAACAGGGTTTATGTGCATACCCTGTGCCTGGCACCGTGCTGCTTACTGGGGCTACAAAGACAGAAACAAAGATCTTCTTGCCCTCACAGGGGCTGCATTCTACTGGAGCATACAACTTGGACATAGATTGAGATCTACAAAGAATAGGCAAAATGATACAGTGATGTCAAGAGGAAAGGAGGGCTAACACCTAGGAGCTTGCGAAAGACCTCTAAAAGGAGATGATACTTGAGCCGTGCCTCATTGGTCATAACCTTTTTCTTCTTCCATAGACCTCTTGGGTAAATCTAGTGAAGCCTATGTATCCTTCCTCAGAATAACGTTTTTAAATACATAAAATAAAATAGACAGGATTATAAAGAAAAGGATTATTTTATGATTTGTCCCTGCTTTTTCTTTCTAGTACTTTGAGGGTAACTCAGATGCCTCCACCATCAAGGAAAATTCCTTTGACCCACCCATTGTGGCTAAATACATTCGGATCTCCCCAACCGCTTCCTACAATAGACCCACCCTCCGTCTGGAATTGCTGGGCTGTGAGGTCCAAGGTAAGGAATGAGGATTTACTGACTCTTCCTCCACTAGGCATAAAACAGATTTGGTAGAGCAGATTAGTTAGCAGATAGTTTTCAGGGACTTAGGATGATTGCTTCAGTTTTCCGTGTGTCCGACAGTTTGTGAGGCAAGAAGGAGGAGGAGGGAACGGGAAACAGGAAATAGGAATAAGAGGAAACTTTCTATGATGCTTTAGGCACTTATCTCACATTTTATTTGAGAAGGAAAATATTATAATTATTATATTAAACATAGAATATATATTATACCATTAAATATAGAGTAAAATGTACCACTATTTTAAATATATGATAAAACACATTAAATATCATTAAAATAATTAAATGTTTTGCTAAATATTGTGTTAAATATAAAAATAGTTATCTTAAATCTATAACCATATATACTATTATATTAAATATAATATAAATAATGCTAAACACAATAAAATATTCATTATACTAAGTGTATATTTGTTATTAAATGACAGATACATTAAATGGTATTTATAATATTAAATATATAAATATTACAATAAACACATAATAAAATAAACAAAGTATTTATTTTATTTTGAGAAATATGGGGCTCACGAGCCAACTCTATGATCTAGGTAGGTCCCTTAGGTATTATTAGCTTCATTTTGCATATGAGGAAACTAAGACTTAGACAAATTAAGGGACTCTTCTGTGGTTATACACTTAGTAAGATTCAGGGATGAAACATGAACCCTGTTCTTTAAATCTTCATTGACACTCTATCCACTACCCCAAATGGAAATCTTGAAGTATGGATTCAGCTTAGATAGTATTGGTCTTCCTCATGCCCTGGAACGGTAGGCTTCAGAGGAGAAGGAAGTG
The DNA here is from genome assembly GCA_028646595.1 of Phalanger gymnotis. Lineage (NCBI taxonomy): Eukaryota > Metazoa > Chordata > Mammalia > Diprotodontia > Phalangeridae > Phalanger > Phalanger gymnotis. Next base: position 287,384,784 of record CM053626.1, read on the forward strand.
TGCCATCTGCACTCGGATCTTGGTCTCTCCACTTGGTCTGCCAATCACAGTATCACCTGCCATCACTCTAAGTGTCAACACATACTTGTCCCAAAGGGAGCATGTCTGAAACTGTGCCCATTTCATATAAGAACAACATTTGATTATGATGACTTCTCTATAATAGATTAATTCAGGTTTAGTATGTTTTCATTTTTAAATATTATTATAATGATTGCTTTCCTAGTGTTTAACCAATCTTATATCTCATCTAAATCTAAATGTCATAATGAATGATTCCTTTGATAAATTGCTATAATTTGAAAGGATTTTTTAAAAATTATGAATTAATATTCATTAATAATATTAGTCAATCATTCTTTTCTTTATCTTTCCCTAGTTTAAGTATTAGAAATACATTTTTTTCTCATAAAAGGGGTTTAGCAGAGCTTTTATTTCTTAATTTTTGAGAATAATTTGATTAGCATTCATTGTTCTTAAAAGTTTGATGGAATTCCCTTGTAAATCTGTGAGAATCAGGAGTTTTTTCTTTGCTAATTTCTTTATAGCTAGTCATGTTTCCTTTTCAAAATTGTATTACTTAAGATCTCTGTTTGGTCTTCTGTTAACTTGAGTAGTTTATATTTTTGAAAGCATTCCTCTGTTTCTTTGGTGCTCTCTGTTTTGTTAGCATGTAACACCACATGGCAGGTAGGTTCTCATAATTCTTTTTATTTTTTTCTTGCTTTGTTGTGATTCCACCTTGTATTTTATCTATTTGAATTTCCTCCCTGTCCTTTTTAATCAGATTGGCTAAAATTTTGTCCACTCTTAGGGAGTCTTTTCAAGGAACAAGGTTTTATCATTTTTACAGTTTTTTTTTTGTCTAACCAGGTTCTGAAACCAACTACAAATACCAAGTATTTGGATTCACCCTGAAACCCTAACTGCAACATTTTACAGTAGATAAAATACATGCTATTTATTAGCTTTGTGATCAGGGGCAAATCACTTAAACTCTGGAGATTTTTTCCCATAAAGCAAGAACAGTAATACTTAACCTCCCACAATTATTATAAACCTCCAATGAGATAATGTTTGCACTGCCTAGTTGTCCTGAAAGCCTTCTTACAAAAGACAGGATTTTAGATCAAATTTAAAGGAAACCACAGAAGTTAGGTGGAGAAGATGAGGAGGAAGAAAGTTCCAGGCATGGAGACAGCATGTAAACCTGCTCAGAGTTGGTAGAAGGGGAGTGTAGTTCAAGGAACAACCTGAAGGCCAGCATCACTGGATTGCAGAGTGGGTGGGGAAGGGAAGAAGGTAGGAGGCAGTGTAAGGAATAAAACCATTGGAAAGATTGGAAGGGTCCAGATTATGGAGGGTTTTAAAAAAGCAAAAGAGACAATTTTATATGTGACCCTGGTGGCAATAGGGAGCCTAAGTAGACTAGACAGGGAGATGGAGAGAGAAAGGAGTGACACAGGCAGACCTTAGGAAAATCAATGTGATAGCTGAATACACTGGAATAAGGAGAGACCTGGCCTGGGGAAGCCAACTAGCAGACTCTTGCAATAATCTAGGTGAGAGGTGAGGAGGGGCTGCCCCAGGGCAAGGGATGTCATAGCAGAGGGGAGAGATGTTATAAAAGTAGAAACAACAGAACTTGGGAACTGACTGGGATGAGGGATAGTAAAGAAAGAGCTCAGGGTGGCATCTAGGCTGCAAGTCCAGGTATGTCCAAATCCACATGAAATATGTTAAAGAGGAAAAAGTACTATTCTATGTAACAAGGGTGAATGAATTTTCTCATCCACTAATTCCTCCACTTCAATTCTCATGTGCCTTGGTATCACAGAGGGAATAAGAAGTCATGTATTCTAGTAGAAAAGGTAAAGCTGAACATGGTATCTCTCTCAAGGGAAACTACAGTTTATTTTTCTCTATAATTTTAGTTTAAAACACGATAAAGTCCCAAATGTTAGAAATAGACACCTTTCCTGAAAACTAGGGTCTATTCTAGACTCCATGACTTTTTAAGTTTCTCATGATTCTCTTAACCATACAATCTCTGAATGCAAGGGCCATGCCAGGCATTTCTTATATGCCCCACAGCACTTAACACATAGTACAACTCATCGAACGTTTGTTAAATCATGGTGATTTCCCCTTGACAGGTTGCTCCACACCTCTGGGTATGGAAAGCCAAAAGATAGGAAATAATCAGATTACAGCTTCATCCACGAAAAAATCTTGGTTGGGAGGTCACTGGTCACCCTCCTACGCCCGTCTCAATGCTCAAGGCCGTGTGAATGCGTGGCAAGCCAAGGTAAAATTTCCACGGTGAATCGTCTTCTTCAAGTTCTCATGGATTAAAACAAATAAAGTTTAGTAGACATAACAAAGAGACTCTGTTAACACAAACCATATCTCCTGTTTACATTTATTAAAATTCTAGATCATTTTTGGAATATGGTTGCTATAACATTTATATTTGGACTAGAGAAAAATCATTTCTGATCTGCACAGGTCTGGGGGGGTTAACTTTTATTTATCATTGGTGATTTCTGAACTTTTTGGAGTTGCAATATGCTTAGTGAATTAATTTATTACTGTTGTTAACTATATAATTATATGTAAATATATATTATATAAATATTATTAACTTATTATTAACTTATATGAATTAACTAAGTGAATCTAACAATATCACTCTTTTTTTTAAAAGGACCATGTATTCTTAGTTTTAAAAATTAAAATGTAGGTAGGATAGAGAAGTGGAAAGAACACCAAACTTAGAGTCATAGGACCTGAACTTGATTCCCAGCTCTACTTGCTATTTGATCTTGGGCAAATCACTGAACTTCTCTGAGACTCAGTTTCCTCATTTGTAAAATGAAAAGGGTTGGACGAGGTTACTTCTCAGGTCTCTTCCAGCTCAAGATCTCTGAATCTCTGAATTGATTTTGTATTGTTTCTTTTTTTAAAATTTTTTAAAAAAAATTTGAGGGCAGAGATTTTTTTAATTTAATATTTTTAGTTTTCAACATTGATTTCCACAAGATTTTGAGTTATAAATTTTCTCCCCATTTCTACCCTTTCCCCCATGCTGAGATGGCATATATTCTGATTACCCCTTTCCCCAGTCTGCCCTTCCTTCTGTCACACCCCTCCCTCCCATTCCTTTTCCCCTTACTTTCTCGTAGGGCAAAATAGATTTCTATACCCCATTGCCTGTATATCTTATTTCCCAGTTCTGTGTAAAAACAACTTTTTTTTTAAACATAGTTTTTAGATCTCCGAGTTCCAAATTCTCTCCCCTCTT
>CM053626.1:287388587-287440380 GCA_028646595.1 Phalanger gymnotis
ATTTAGGGTTTTTTGGGAGGGAAGAGTGAAACTGTGGTCCAGAGGGCAGTTTTCCTTGCTGAGCCTTTATTTCCTCACCTCAGAAACAGGTTATTGGAGGAGATGATCTATAGGATTCCTCCCTGCTCTAAAATGACATGATTCTATGAAATTAGCAGCCTTTTTTTTCTAGTCATCCAGTGTGAATTAGTATATGCAGTGAGCAAGTGAATGATCATCATCTAGACTGACAGAAAATATTAAAATGAAAAACAGCTCCTGTTACGGAGAATATTCAAGAGTGCCATGCTACTCATTGCCATCTCTATCCATCACGCTTAGAAAAATGAAATCTATTCCTTGATAGCCAGCTGGCTGAGATTCTTACAGTTTTCTTATTTATTTTTGCTGTAATTCTTTCGAGCAGAGAATACAAGTTTCCGGTGTGTTTGTTTGTTAATTACAAAAAAAAAAAAAAAAAAGGCATTCATGGTTGCCAACAATGACTTATCCAAGAAGTTGCAGAAAAAAAAAGATCATTTAGGAAATATATGATTAGATAAGAAGGTTGACGGGTTATGTAGTGAGAATAAGAGGACACATCATGAATGGCCTTATACCTATGTCAGTACCCACAAAGGATAGTTTCTAGCATTTGAGGTAGATCCTCTATGGAGAACTTACAAGAAGACTGGCACAGGACGAGAAGGCATGAATGGATTGCCACTAATGCCTTCAGAGCAAATCCCACAATGATATCATTGATGTATATCATCTTGATGTATCTTGATGTATCTTGATGTATAATTACCTTCTATTATCCGATGGGGTGTCACGTGGAGGAGAGTTTTGAACACTAGACCTAGAATCAGTACACACATGAAAGGTGTAGGGAAACAGATTTTAGTTCAATATAATGAGTTTTCTAATGATCAGAACTGTCCAATGACAAATTGGTATCGACTTGCTACAAGACAAGAAAGAATTTCCTGCCTTCCCTATAATATATATTAGTTTATTATATTTATTAATAATTTTATTATATTTATTATTATCTTTTATTAATTTGATATAATTACTATATGTTATAACATTATATAATTGTACTACATAGTATTATCTTATTAATTTCATATATTATGACTATATGTTATATATTATTATATTACACAATTTTATTGTATATTACTATCTTATTAATGTTATATATTATTACTCTATGTTTTATATAGTACATAATTGTATTATATTATAGCTTATTAATGTTATATATTATTACTCTATGTTTTATATAGTACATAATTGTATTATAGCTTATTAATGCTATATATTGTTATTATATGTTATTACTATACATCACTAAAGTTACATGTTGGACAATCTGCTACATGTTTTTATTATTGCTGTTAATGTTCTTCTTCGATGATGTCTACATAAATTTTACTGGCTGCCAGAGCTTGGAAATCGGACTACATGGATAACCTGACTACCATGTATTTTTGCAAACCTGACGTTCCTAAATGTTGTGCTTCTCTCTGGCTGTGTGAAGATGCAAATACAAGGCTGGCACATCACGTAACAGCCAATCCTGCAGCACATATCTGCCTGAGATACTACTGTTCAGCAGGTTCATCTTGGCACCATTTCAGCCAGAGGCCTCAGTCATGCTTCTGGGATTCTCAGCTTTCTCTTGCCTCATTTCTTGCTACTCCCTTCTGTGTGGACTACAGCTGAACTAAATTAGTCATTCCCCTCTCCTCCAGACCCTTTTTCCAGTGATTTCCTGTCTCCTTGTCTTTACTCATATCGTTCTCTTTGCCGGAAATGCCCTCTCTATATTTTAGCCCTTTGAAATCTATCTGTAATTTATGGCCCTGTTTAAAGGAAAATTTAAGTGATTTCGCTACCCCTACACACACACACACACACAGGTCCTAGTCACTAATAATATCAGAGTTCATAGCATTTAGAGCTGGAGGGGATCTTAGACATTATTTAGTACAACCCCCTCTTATACTGATGAGGAAACTGAGTCCCAAGGTCATACAGTGGCAGAGCAGAAACTTGAACCCTCATTTCCTTCCTCCCAGTCTCACCTGTTACAGTTCCTATGACCCTCTTCTCAGGAACCCTGTGTGATTTATCTTTATAATCTCCAGAGCACCCAGTCCAGTGCTCTGAACACTCAATAAAGGCTCATTAAAGTTTCTTTGATGGCTAGTTGGTGGAAAGGTAGATGAGGCCTTCCCCAAAGTGAAGACTTAGTCATTCTGTCATTCACAAAGGTCACACTGAACTCAAGAGTGACTGAGGCCCAAGCTGCTCTGGCACAGCCTGCTCCTTCCCATAAAGGTGACTGTGGCATAATGGAAGCAGCCCTACTCTGAAGGCAGAACTGCTGAATCCTGGCTCTGCCATTCCCCAGCTGCCTAATAGGGATGGCCCTGGACACAGATTTATTGAACACCTATTCTGCACCAGGCACTGTGCCAAGCATGACTACTTCTACTAGAGGTATCTGAGAGGTTAACTGCCTTCTCCAGGGGGCCCCAAAAAGGTGGAAGGGCAGGGGTGTTGGGTGGAAATCCACCACTCCAGGCTGCTTCTGCTCTGCCGGAAGACCTTCAGCAAACGTTGGACCTTTCTAAGCCTCCATTTCTTCATGTATACAATGAGCTTAATCACAGCTGGACTATCTCACAAGACAGGTGGACTGCTAAAGAGACGATGGAGTCTGAAGTACTTCCTAACCCCTACAGTGACATCTGTACACATGTGGGGATATATGCAAATGTGTACACAAAGTGCTATGTGTATGCATGTGCATAAAGTGACATGTACACATTATACATGCACACATGCCTGTAACACATGTATACATATATAAAGTTATGTGTATACACCTAAATATACATATATAAAGTAATGTGTACATAGTGATATATATGTACAATACATATGTATGTGCAGTGAACACACATTGTATATAATCTGCATATAAAGTGCCACATGTTGCAATACCTATGTATACACACATATATGAAGTGATATGTGTGCACATGCACACATATATTCACACAAAGGTGTATATACAAATGTATATACAAAGTGCTATCACAATACATATGTGCACACATATGTATGTATACATGAAGTGATATATGCATATAGTATATACATAAAGCAATGTGTATACACATACATGTGTGTATATACATTGTGTATGTGCACATATAAAGTGAGGTGGCTACACATTTGTATACATATAATGAAGTGATATGTATATACATACATGTGTATCCATATGTGTATATACACACATATGGTATAAGCATATACATACCTATAAAGTGATATATGTATACATCCATATAATGTACACGTCTACCTGTATTAAGTAATATGTGTTTACAGGTCGCTAGGTGGCACAGTGGATAGAGTGCCCAGCCTGGGGCCAGAAATACTTATCTTCCTGATTTTAAATCTTGCCTCAGACACTAACCAGTTGTATGACCCTGGGCAAGTCACTTAATCCTGTTTGCCTTAGTTTCCTCAACTGTAAAATGAGTGGGAAGAGGAAATGGCAAACCACACCAGTATCTCTGCAAGAAAATCCCATATGGGGTCATGAAGTGTCAGACAGGACAGAAACGATTAAACCACCAAAATGTGTTTATATATCTGTATATATGCATACATACATTTCTGTATTATACACACCAGGTGACATACGTGTGTCCACATACAAATGTGTGACCACAACATACACAGTGTACATATACATTTGTATGTGCACACACAATATGTGTATACATACATTTGCACGCGCACGACATACGTCGTCCATGTATACCTGTATATGTTGCCTATTCCGCAGCAATGTCCTCCAGGGAGTAGTAGCAAGAAGCAGTCCAGGACGCTAAGCCCAGTTAACGGGTGACCTTATGCACTAGCCCGGGCCGGGTGCTGGTGAGCGGGTGCCCTGGCTCGGCTTCCTCTCTCACTCCCCCATCCCCCTGCCCCAGTACACAAACTTGCAATAGATCTTCCCTCTGGAGGGAAGACGTTATCTAGCCGCGCGGCATTCTCCCGCCTCTGATTGGCTGCTCGAAAAGTGGGCGTGCAGGTACAGACCAATAGGAAGACGAGTCGGAAGCCTTCGCCCGCACGTGATTGGCTCGGATTCGGCGGGGGGGATGACTCCCTCCGCTCCGGTTGCCTGTGACACGTGGGGGCCTCGGCAAAGCGAGCCGTGCAGATCCAGCTGCTCTGGCCAGCTGGCTGAGGACGAAGCTGTGGTGACCCCCGGGCGGCGGGGCCTGGGAGGAGGCGCGACCTTGGGTCTATGAGCCGCGGCTGAGCCTCCGTGGGGCCGAAGGAAGAGCGGGAGCAGAAGCGGGAGGAGCAGGAAGGGGTCGGGCCCGAGTCCCCGCCCCACCGCTCTGCGGATGGATGTGCCGGGGCCGGGGGCCCCCAGAGCAGCGGCGGCCACGGCCAAGGCCACGGCGGCCACTATGTTGCTGCGCACAGCCCGCGTGCCGCGCGAGTGCTGGTTCCTGCCCACCGCCCTGCTCTGCGCCTACGGCTTCTTCGCCAGCCTGCGGCCGTCCGAGCCCTTCCTGACCCCCTACCTGCTGGGAAGCGACAAGAATCTTACCGAGAAAGAGGTAGCGGCCGCGGGCGGGGCGGGGGTCGGGGGGGGGGGGGGGGGGGGGGGGGGGGGGGGGGGGGGGGGGGGGGGGGACGCTGCGTGGGCGCCCCCCGCCGGGCTCAGGGAGCTGGAGTCGGCCGCCTGGTCTGGGGCCGGGGTCCGTGTGCTCGGCCGCAGGGGCTTGCGGGACACAAGGAAAGGCAAAAGTGGGGTCCCTGCCCTCGGGGACTCAGTCCAGCTGGGCCGGGGGCGCGGGGACATGCGGACAGGATGGATGCAGCCTTGACCCGTTGGGTACGGAAGCATATTTTGATAAAAAGGTCCAAACAACGGACTTTATTTCAAAACTTGTAGGGCTCACCGCAGTACCTCTGGAAGTAGTTTCCAACCGCCCCTACCATTTCTCTCCTTCCCAAAGGGAAAAAAAATGCTGACGCCCCTTTAGGCTTGTCCTGCCAGCAGCGATGGAGAAAGCCTAGATGTGCCCCGTGAAATGAGGACAAGCCTCAACTTGATTGAACTGCCTTATTAAGTGGGTTCCCAGGGACATCCAGATTTTTCCCTTTGAGGCCCAACCTCAAATCAAATATTTTCAATTTTACAATTAACTTGTCATTTAATTACATTTAATCTTTCTGTCCTTTAAGTTGTTTCAAGTGAATTAGTTTGGTCTCCCCAGTTAGCTTATTTATAAGCCCACATGAAGAGTGTCGTGTTTTCTGCTCATGTGCCTCACCCCCAGCCCCTCTCTGAACACGTGGTAGGCTTTGAAATAAGTGCCTTTCCATAAAGTTCTTTGATAGCTGTAGTCTATGACCCAAAGTGCATTATCCTGAGACTGTTGCTTTTGTGTGGAGGAAGGATATTATAAATCAGGGCTGGGGAACCTGTGCTAGGTCTAGGTCCTCAAGTGCAACCCTTTGAACCCAAACTTCACAGAACAAGTTCCCTTAATAAAAGGATTTGACCTGTAAAATTTGGACTCAGTCAAAAGGCCTAGCTCAAGGACCCAGGAGGCCACATGTGGCCCTTGAGATCCCCGATTTCTTACCTCTGCTCTAAATTAACCCAACAATTAAAGCCAAAGTGCTGTGGGAAGTCTAAAAGGTTAGAAGCAATGTAGTACAGTGGAAGGAACACAAAACTTGTAGTCAAAGGCTGTGGATTCAAATTTTACCCAAGTGACCTTGAACTAGTTGACAACTCTCTGCCTCAGCTTCCTGCTTTGTAAAACGAAGGAGCTGGAATAGAATAGAAAGCCTCTGAAATCCGCTATAGTTCTAAGTCTATGATCAATTTAAAATTATTTATTATGGTACTGTTTTACTGGGGCACAGTTAATGGTGATGATGGTCTTGGAGGCTCCTTTCCTTCCCATCACCACCGGGTGAATGAATAGTAGGGATTTATCCCCCTCTCCCCTTTGCCTCATTCTGCTCTTCTCCCCCCACCCCAATCCTGGGATGCTATGTGATAATCCTTCCATTTAATCCTGGCTTTTCACCCATGGCTGGTCACCTCCTAACTAGATATTCAGTCACCCAGCACAACAGGTCAGGTTAGGAGTGGCACAACTAGGGTAATTTATAAATCGACTGGGTGTAATTACTCCCATTTGTCAGTGGCTGTAATTTTTTATCCATCACTGGAGTGGGTGTTTTGCTGTTTGGTTTTTGCTTTTTTCTTTCAGGTATGTTTGAGGAGAGGAACTTGAGAAGTTGAGTTCCCTTGTAATTGCAGCACAAAAGGAAAATACAACATTTTAGATAAGACTCAGTCGCTGCCTCCGTGGAGCATACATCTCACAGACTATTATTCCTCTGAAAAGAAGCTGTAAAAGTCATTGCTTGTCTTAATGTTTAGAACAAAAATTACTGAGATGAAAGGTGCCCATAATGAGCTCGATAATGTATGTAAAACATTTTCAAACTTTAAGGCACTATATAAATGTATTATTATTATTGAGATAATGTGATTATGTAAGACAGTTGTAAATTTAAGGCACTATATAAATTTTGTTATATTGATGGAAGATTCAGAATTTTTTGCCCAGTATACTCATCACAACAGGAGGCCCCAGGCATAAGAAGCCTGTTTTGAGTCTTGTCCCAGTTGATGTAGAGGACATGGGATCTTAGATCTCCCTGGGACTCATTTCCTAGAGCCAGATAAAGTTTTAGGGTAGAAGGATCTTGGAGATCATTTAACCCAGTCTTCTAATTTTACAGGTGAGGAAACTGAGACCTTTGGAGGCAAAGTGAGCCTCTGAGGGAGCATGTGAACTGGTTCCGTTGACTGTTTTGCAGGTTTTCTTTTCACTTTCCCTCATGTTACTGGTCATTTCATAGAGCCACATGCCATTTTAGGGTGGGAGGGGCCATGGAAATCACCTGCCCTCCCTTCATGTTTCTTTCAGGCGAAATGACTTACGACTCAGAGAACAGTATTATTAGAGAGCAGTCATGGAATCAGCACCAGTCCAGTGCACCTTCCATGACAGAGATATGCAGTAGGTTTAGGGAGGGGAGGTGTACAGCCCTTCAGTGTTGATATTTGACAGCTGATCTGTCGGGTCACGTGTCCTGGACACGGGCTGTTCTTTGGTATACCATCATGTGCCCAATGTTGTCTCAGAGCTTCCTGGAGTGAGCAAGGCATGTTGGAGTTGAGACTTCAAAATAGACCTGGAGTGGTGAGCACAGTCAGTGTTTGCTTAATGTGTAATGAGAGCACACCACTCCTAGTGCAGAACGGATAAGGAAAGGAGGTGCTGGGTTTTAGGGCCAGATGTAGCTGGGGGAGGGGCAAAGTGCCTGCCTAGTGAGGAAGGTTTCTTGGATCATTGCATTGAGTCCTTTCTGTAATGACTGACACTGTGCTGCTCTGTGAGACTTTTCCCACCTGGGATTTTTGAATAGCTGTTAAATGAATACAGCAGTGCATCCTTCTTCCCTCCTTCTCTCTTCCCTAACATAATCATCAGATATGGGCAACTACACAAAAAAAGTTACAGAATTCCTAAGTAAAAGCATTTGTTATCATTTGTAAAATCTTGGCAGTATCACCTTAAGAATTGAATCTTTTCTTTCTCCCAATTGATCACTTGCCAAGGTGGATATTTTAAAATGGAACTATTGTTGCTTTTGTCCCAAGGGGATAAAAAGATAGGATTTACCTGTCATTTCATTAACCTCCAAAAAGTGACCTTTGGATGGTCAGACACCACCTGATCAGAACTGTTTCAAATCCAACATTCCACATGAAATGGTGCCTATCAGCTGAAGGGGAGAGAGGACCAAGGTTCCGAAGTAGATTCGTAGCTTACTACCCACGTGATCACTTAATCCCTTTGTGCCTCTAGTTTCTGATGTGAAGAACAAGGGGGTTAACTAGATGGCCACGGGTCTCTTTCAGTTCTAAATCTGTGAACCTCTAGAGCAGGGTGAGGAACTTCGAGGCCACATGTGGTTGCCCATCTCTGCTCTAGAATATAAATGATTAGTCACCTTTTAGAAAATGTTAAGTTTCAGGTACCGTTTTTAAAAAAATAGACCTATAATTTCACTGGTGTAGGTGAGGAACTTTACCAAGGCAAACCAACAGTCTTAGCCAGCTGTCCAGGCCCAGAGAGTATAAGTTGTTTGCCCAGGATCACACAGCTAGAACATGTTTTCTTTCCAGGCCAACTCTATTCTCTAGGCCAGAATAACCTCTACTATCACACTTTTCTCATTTGGGCATTGGTTCCTAGTTTTGAGAGTTGGTTTTATTTTTCCTTTCAAAAAAGACAGAACAGTATCCAAAAATGGACCCTAAAACTAATCATCAAGTTTGCCTTGTTGTGTCTAGCACAGGAGGGAGAAGGCAAACTCAGATCCACAGGCTTGGTGCAGAGAAAGATAATTTCACTCGGCCTGGTAGATTTTACCAGAGATACTCTGGTGGGGGAAATGGCCCAGTAAAGGAGCTAAGACAACTTGTGCATTTTGCTTTGGGGGAAATTTCCCTCCCACACTTTCCTGAGATTTTGGGTCATCTTCTAAAAGCAGTTCCTGGTCTGAAGGAATTTCTTCCTGGACCCTGAAGGGGAGGAACTTCTTTCGGCACTGAGCTGTAGCAAAGCAGTCATCATGGGCTCCAGAAGAAGCCTTTTCCCCTTCATTCTATGAATGTTCCCAGAATATTGCCTTACTTTTGAATTACAGAAAGAACTAAGTCAGGGAAATCCCTCTTGCCAAGAATGCCCTGGCAATTAATTAGCTTACTGGTGGTGGTCAGGGTAAATTAAGAGATGCCAGTCTGATCATCCTTCGAGTGAGTTCTATTAAGCTTAGTGGTTGGTTACACGGATGGTTGATCTATTGGTTTTAATCTGCCTTTGCTTTATCTACCAATCTGTGGTTATGTATATGAGGATTAGGATAAGAAGCTGGTAAGTACAGATTTCAAAATGATGATGAGGACTCATTTATTCAGTCCAAAATTGACCAGCTAAATTAAATCTTTGGGGACAGGTATTACTATACATGATATCTAGGTCCTGAAGATAGAGTTCGGAGGGGAGGACATGAGAGGTTTGAGGTGAAACAGAAGATCTCGAAAGGGAACAAACAAATACTAAAGGATATTTTCTAAAAGAACCAAACAGTGATCTGTGATGAAGAGAAAATCAAGTCCTTGAAGGTAAAGAAACAGTCAGATGAGAGGGGTTATAAACATGATACAATATGAATTAAGTTCCAAGTCCAAAAACCTTCTTAACAGGAAAGGCTGGTGAAGCCACAAATCTAAACACCCACAAAAAATACTTGAGGGGCAGCTTTCATTTTCATTTTCATTTCACCTTCTTGGAGTGGTATTGAGGTGACCCCTCCCTCTTTTATTTGATTCTTTGCACTTTCTGGGGTGAGCAGCTTCCCAGTGTGGCATGATGAGATATTTGGTTCCCATCTGCTAACATTTCCCTGCTTTGGCCAGAAAATTGCAGAGGACTTGATAATTTTCTAGTTTATTCTTCAGCAAGTTGTAAATCTGTGATTGACAAAACAGAGACAGGTTCAGTAAACTAAGGGTGGTTAACCTGCCCAACCTTTGCTGTTAAGCTCAGTTGCAAATGAAGTTTGGAATACAATATTTTTACAACTATATAGGATAATTATGCTTTTATTTTTATACAGGCCATTTTTACAATCATTGGTTTTATTATGCCTTGATCTGAGATATGGTTTAGTTCTGTTTTATAAGGGAACTGAGGCCCAAGATGGTTTAAATAAGAGAGATGATTAGACTGTTCAAAATTTCACTTCTCAGAAAGAGCCAAGGTTCTTCTCATTGTCAGCACTATGTAGTAGTGGAAGGGCTGCTGGATCTGGTCCAAGAACCTGCGCTCCCATCTTGGCTTTGCCACCTCCTACTGCCACCTGTGTAATCTTGGGTGGGGCACCACTTCCTCTTCTGTAAAATGAGGAGGTTGGACACAATGGCCTCTAATGACCTTTTCATTTTTTCATAGCTTTGACTAGGGGATTAATTCTTAACCAAGTAAGAGAGAGAGGTGATTACAAAGGATAAAATAAATAATTTGAGTTATTTTAAATTGGAAATTGAAAAGCTTGGCATGGACAAAATCAATGCACCTAGAAGGGAAGTGGTTGACTGGGAAAAAATTTTTGAATCAGATACCATTGGATTTCATTGATGAGGGTCTGATATCCAAGTTACATATAGATAACTGACATATATAAGACCAAAAGCCATTCCCCATTAGGTAACTAGTAAAAGGATATGAATAGGAAAATGCTCAAAAGGAGAATTGTAAATTATTCACAAAAGCATGCTCTAGATCACTCATTGTAAGAAAAATTAAAATTAAAACATATCTAAGGTTTCGCCTCCTACCCAGCAAGTTGGCCAAGTGATAAAAGAGGAAAATAGTCACTGTCGGAAGAGTTGGGAAAAGATGGGCACCCCAATGTGCTATTGGAACTACGTATCAGTCCACCCATTCTGGAAAGCAATTTGAAGTTAGGAGAACAACTAAAATTTCCATACCCTTTGACCCAGAGACTCCACTGCTAAGTAAAAGCCATAGAGCACTGATTTAAAAAAGAAATTATCCATGTATACAAAAATATTTATAGGAGCCCTTTTTCTGGTAGCAAAGAACTAGATGTAAAGTTGATGCCCATCAATTGGGGAATGTCTTAATAAATTGATACATGAATGTAACGGACTATTACTGTGTTGTAAGAAATAATGAACATGATGAATGCAGAAAAGTATGGAAAGATTTACTTATGAAAAATGAAGTATGCAAAACCAGGAAAACATTATGCACAGTGATTATGACAATGGGAATGGAAGGAACAGTGACAGGAAAACCAAACTGCATGGAATGAAGTGGTCATGACAGAGGTGGTTGGCCCCAGGAAGAGGTGAAAAGTCACATGCCGTCCTTCTTTGCAGAGGTGGCCTGAGAGGCTTGGAGCATTATGATAATAGACTTTTTCCTAGTGTAATATGTTGGTTAATTTTGCTGGGGGGTTATTCTCTTTTGTATTCCTTGTTGTAAGGGATATCTTTTTTTTTTTAAAATAAATATCAATATCATTATGTTCCAAAAAAAGAAAAACAGGTAACATCTATTTACCTACTCCCTGCTGGCTCCTTTGTAGCCTAGAAGTTGGTATGAGTACAAAGAAGCAAAAATAATACGGCGAAAACGTAATTGCTGGTTTGCATTTTGGGAGGTTGGGGACTATCCATTTGTAGTTAACTGAGAGCTAATTCATGTTTCACAGGTGGTCTACCTCTTACTTTTTCTCCCCCATTTTTAATCACTTGTAAGTAAAAGAAGTAGCCTGTCAGCAATGTAGGGCTGCCTAAGTGTACCAAGCCTTAACCCCTTTCTGCTTCTAAACCTCTTCTAGTCCTCCCCCACTACTTCCCTCCAGCAGTGCTAGGGCCAGATCAAAAAATTGCATTTAGGGCTTAATGGGTGTGAGATTTTAGATCTTTTTAATTGATGAGAGTTAACACAGCTTGTATTATATTTACAGTGTCCTGATAGGTTGCTGTAGGAATGAACGGATGGATGATAACAGAATTATATTTAGTGTTAAAAGACTTTGAAACTCATCTAGTCCTACTGCCTTGTTTTACAGATGAGAAGCCTAGAGAAGTTAAGTCACTTGGCTAAGATCTTATAGTAGTTAGTACCAGGGGCATAATTTGAACCCGAGTCCTGTGACTCCAAAGCTCTTTTTATCATATCACACTGACAGCGTAGTCTTCCTCTGATGCCTTATCCTTTCCTGAAGGTGACCCCGGGGTTCTCAAAGACTGTACCAGTGGAACACAAGCTCTGCCAGGTTCTCCCAAGCTAGAAAGTCTTGGTTGTGGGCAGTTATGTCTGCCCTTCATGAACCAGCCCATCACCAGTTTGAAGAAGCTCATCACTTTAGGGGGAGATCTTTTTTAAAGCATTTATGAAGCACCTACTATGTGCCAGGCACAGTGCCAAGCGTTTACAAATGTTTGATTCTCATGACAACCCTGTGAGGCAGGCGTTATTATTAAAGCCAAAGAAACTGAGGGCAAAGAGAGTTTAAGTGACTCTCCCAGGGTCACACAGCTAGTGAGAATCTGAGGCCAGATTTGCACTTGATTTTTCCTGACTCCAGGCCCAGCACTCTGTCTACTGCCCCATCTAGCTGCCTCTGAATTCTTTTGTTATGGCAGCCCTCAAAAGTCACCTCTGCCATATTGTAGGAGACTGTGATGTGTGTTGGGGAGGAGAGAGTACCTACACTACAAATCATGGACCCCCAAGCTTAACCCCAAAGAAGAGAGTCCTCCAAAAAAAATGCTGTTCGTTTTTTGCAGAGATGGGGGACTGTGGTTATGGAATATTGCATATTCTAGCAGACCCAGTTAATATGTTGGTTAGTTTTACAAGCTACCTTTTGGGGGTCTTTTTCTCTTCTAATTTTTTTTTCAGGGTGGAAGAAGGGTAGAAGGATACATCTGGAAATTAAGGTGATGTAAAAACATAAGAGATTAAGGATTAAAAATAAGAGAACATCATGGATTCCTGGGTGTATTGAAGTAATGATGAATAACCAAGGTCCTAGGATGATAACTGTGATTTCTTACTGTTCTCCTATCAGGTCTTCAATGAAATTTACCCAGTCTGGACCTATTCCTATTTGGTGCTGCTGTTTCCTGTATTCCTTGCCACAGACTACCTCCGATACAAGCCTGTTATCCTGCTGCAGGGATTCAGCCTTATTGTCACATGGTTCATGCTCCTTTATGCCCAGGGACTGTTAGCCATTCAGTTTCTGGAATTCTTCTATGGCATTGCCACCGCCACGGAAATTGCCTATTACTCCTACATCTATAGTGTGGTAGACCTGAGAATGTACCAGAAAGTCACTAGCTACTGCAGAAGTGCCACCCTGGTGGGTTTCACTGTGGGCTCTGTCTTGGGCCAGATCCTCGTCTCTGTGGCAGGCTGGTCTTTATTCAGCTTAAATGTTATCTCCTTGACCTGTGTGTCAGTGGCTTTTGCACTAGCCTGGTTTCTGCCCATGCCACAGAAAAGCCTCTTCTTCCATCATGTTGATTCAACCTGCCAAGGAGTGAATGGCATCAGAATCCCGAATGGTAGCATCAGGAATACCCCAGCTTCCAGTCATCTTCCTGGGTGGGAGGACATGGAATCAAAGATCCCTTTAAATATGGAAGAGCCTTCTTCAGAAGAGCCGGTAGGTGGAGCCTGTATTTTCAGGGTAAATATGTGGGAGATACATCTGAAAAAAGCAAAGCTGGAAGTATTGTTTTGAGCATTTTTTCTTCTAGTTTTGTAAATAATCACACACACCCTTGCCCATCTTCCCCTCTTTACTTCCTCTTACTTCAAACACTTTGAGTAAGGTTGATGTTTCTATGTCTGGGACAGGAGGTTGGGAGAAGATTTAGGAAGCCCCTTTGACCAGGCCTAATAAAATTCCTTCTTGTGTAGCTCTTAAATACTTTATCCCATTAGCCCTCTAGGTATTCTAAATCTCTCCCCTCCTTCATTGCTAAACTTTCGGAAAAGTAGTAGGTGCTTCCTTCCTCCATCTGTTAATTACCCACTCTATTTAATCTCTTGCTGCCAGGTTCCCACCATTCTGTCAATAACTGCCTTCTCCAAGGTCACCCGTGACCTCTTAATGGCTAAATCCCGATTTCAAATCATCTTTTAAGACTTCTTATGAGGCAATATTTGTCAAGCGTTTAGCACAGTGCCTGGCATATAGTAGGTGCTTACTAAATGCTTGGCTCTCCATCTCCTTTCCCATCTCTCTGTGTCCCTCTCTCCCTCTTCCTTCCCCTCTCTGCCACCTGCATATTCATCCATTTGCCAGATGCTTTCAAGTCTGCTTCCATCATCTGTCATATTCTTCCTCTGTTCTTCCCCCATAGCTGCCAAAGGAATCATTCTACTTTGAAAGTCTACGTCCATATACTTTGAAAGGTATATGACCTGTAGGGAGGCCTGCTGTTGATGTCAGAATTGACATAAATGATCTAATTATAAGGGGCAGATTGAGTGAACAAAGAAAATAGTGTGGGTTTGTTTACTGCACGTGAGGCCTGGAGGAAAAGGGAAATGTTTCTCCCTTCTCCTGTGGTATTCCATGACTGTCTTTGCAGTTGTGGAGTATTTAATAAAATGACAGAGCTGCATAACCAGTGTTGTGACCAGGAAGGGTACCAGCATCTCCCAGCTCTTCACTTGGTATCAAAGTTCTTTATCTGTTAGCCGCCTTCAGCTTGGACCTAACCGAATCAGCCCTAGCTTTCTTTGTACAGAGCTGGGAAATGAGCCCATTTACATTGCGTTTATTTAATTGGACTGTATTTACCTGCCAGAAAACACCTCCTGTCATGTCTCTGGGCTGCAGAGGAGCGGGGCTCCTGCTCTGGGTGCTCATCACAACAAGGTAGCCCAGGGCTGTGAGCTGGAATTTGATGCGTTGCTTTATCCAGACCCTCCCCTTGTCTTGATCCTGCCGCTGTTGTCCCTTGCCCACTGCTGCCAGTTCAGACTCAAACTGCAGTTGCCTGCCCAACAGCCTGGGCCACATGAGATAGGTGAGCCTTAGTGACTCACACCTTGTGAGAATATTAGCACTAGGGAGGGCACTTAGGGCTGAGGCCAGGAGAAGTGATTTGTCCCTGTCATTATCTCATGATGCTCATGGTGAAACGCTACTGGTGACTGGGCTGTAAACAGCTGCAGTCAGATTGACAGGAGTTTGAGTGACCAATGAAACTGAGACCTTCCTTATGTTTGGTGTAGAATTAAAGGTTGAGGCCAAAGGTGGAGAAGATAGTGGCTGGAAATAAATCCCACATTGTACTGGGGACAAAGACTTCCAACTTGAGCTCTGTTTGGAATGTAGATGATAATTTGTAGGTACAAGGACTTAAGCAAGATGTGAGTCTCATAGAAAGGGTACATTTTACATAGTGGGGCATTACTTGAGTATGTTGGGAAGGAAATCTTTAAGTCTGAGTTGTACTGATCATGTCTGAGATCCCTTCCAACATCCTCAGATTCTATGATTTGAAATGTTGAGGGGAGCTAACAAGTAATTAGCAAAGGATGATTATAAATTTCTATTGTTTGAATAAACATTACCTTATTTACCTATTAGGTGTGCTTTAAAAAAAAACCATACAAATGAATAAATAAATAGTGGGGCATTGGGCCCTGTCACAGGGGTTTGGAATGTGTGGTTATAAAGGCACAGAATTACAATATAGTACTTGGTTAAGGATCATAGAATTAGGGTAGGAAAGACTTTAAAGGACCAAGAAAGGAAAAAACACTTGGGCTAAAGGCCAGAAACCTGAGTTCTGGTTTGGGTCTGCTGTTAAGTAGCTTATGACCTTGGGAAGGTCAGCTGATCTCTAGACTTCCAAGTTCCTCATCTGTAAAACATCAGGGGAAAGGAGAACAGAGTCTTGCAGAGGAAATTGACCATGGGGGATGAATGAATGAAGTTCTCATTAAGCACCTACTATGTGCAAAGCTCTATGCTAAATGCTGGGGTTGTAGTTAGATAAATAAGATAGCCCCTGCTCTCAAGGAACTCCCCTTCTGATGGGGGACGGACAGACCATATTGCAATGTTTCAGCATCAGAGAATTGGCAAGTGACTTACCCAAAGTCTCACGGCTCATAGGCTTTAAAGTGAAAGGGACTTAAGAGTTCATCCAGTCCAGTCCTCTCATTTTATAGAAGAAGAAACAGAAATTTAGAGAAATGAAGGGATTTGCCCAAAGTAGGATTTGAACCCGTCTTGTGACCCCCGAATTGTGCATTATTTCCACTTCTAGATAGGAGTCTTCCTCCTAAATAGACTACCTTGATTACATATGTACGCATATACATATGTGTTATATCATGTGTGCATACATACTTATGTGTGCATATACACATGTAGCAGGTGTGTATACATACATATACATACACACACTTTAATAGCTTAAAACTGCTACAGCTTTTCCAAAATCCTTTCTATAGTTTTCCAAAGCTGATGGCCAAAGAGTCATTTGAAGAAACATACATGACATATGTGCTTTCCTCCTTAAATCTGCTCCTTGACCTTTAGTTGTGGGGAGAAATGCTCAGCTGGCCCCTTCTGGCGTCAGGAGTGTGCTGAACACAATGCGATCTGCCCTTCAGCTCTGTTGTCTGGCCCAAGGCTTCAGACCAGGGCTGCAGTGAGTGGGAGGGACAGATGAGTCCTCAGGTATTGCTGGTTTTCTCTCAGGGCGTAAAGGGGATGATGCCATTTCAAGAAGACAAAGCCTGGGAACTGACATGGTTTCTTTTCATAACTCAAGTAGTGAATTTATCTCTGCTGAATAATTCGCAGTTGTCGTTCATTCGTTTCAGTCATGTCTGACTTTCCTTGACCCGTATTTTAGGGTTTTCTTAGCAGAGTGGTTTGTCATTTCCTTCTCCAGCTCATTTTACAGATGGGGAAACTGAGGCAAACAAAATTAAGTGACTTGCCCAGGGGTCACACAGCGAGTAAGTGTCTGAGTCTGGTTTTGAACTCAGCTCCTCTTGAAAGTGAAGAGAAAAAGGAGATGGGTGGGTGGGGCAGGTATTATGATCAAGGGGCAAAGTATTCCCCTCCTTTCCCCTCTCTCCTCATTGTGGGTGGAATAAATTAAGACTCTAACTAGAGACTTAGTACTTGCGGGTTCTTTTCAGAAGGCGTCAATTGCTTAGGGTCCATAAGTTTATATTGAGGAGGTGGTTGTATGGAGGAGGGTCCCTCGGTTCACAGAGTATCCAACTTAGGCACTTTGTAGAACTGTGTCTGCTTCTTTTCAGTCGAGGGTTGGAAGGTACTTTGGCAGATCTTGTAGAAATAACCTACAGTATTCCTATTTAGTAGTTTCTGCCTTAACACTCTTTAAAATGGAGAGCTCATTACCTTTCAAGGCAGCCCATCCCTTTTTTAGAAAGCTTTTGACAGTTGATAATTGTCTATATTGAGCTGAAATCTGTCCATGTAACTTCTTCCCCTGGCCCTAGTTCCTCCCTCTGGAGCTACTCAGAATTAGGTTGGTTTTTCTTTGGAGCAGGGATTTCTAATATTTGACGGTGGTGGTGGCAACTAATTTTTTTTCTCCCCTCATCCCTCATCTGTCCCTGTAAAGTCTTTTTTTGAGTCTAAATATCCTCAGTCCTGATCATTCCTCTTGTGAACAGATTTCAAGACCCCCTCCCCATCCTGGTTGCTCTCCTTCCATTTTGTCAGTGTGCTCATGACCGATGTAGAGTATGTAGAACGCTGGCCGCTGCTTTCAGCTGCTTTCATTCTATTGATGCAGTCCAAGAATATATTACCTTTTTTCTTTTGATAGTGCTATCTCATTGTTGGATCACATTAGGCTTATAGGCAGCTTCAACACTGAAGTACTTTTCGTTTGAATTAATGTTAAATCATTAATTCCGTGTTTGTGTGGCTGACTTTTTTCTTAACTTTACTGTGGAGCTCGATTCCCAACTTTTACTTGTGTTTTGTCATCTGTAAAATGAGGTGGTTTGGACTAGATGGCCTGTAAGATGCCTTCCAGCTCTAGATTTTAGATCATTATAAGGCAGTGATATTAGATCCCCCCCCCCAATTCTATTTTATTAGAGTTGGTCCATTGCCTCAGGCTTATAAGACCTTTTTAGATCCCAAATGTATTATCCACTGTGTTAGCCATCCCTCTGTCATGCACAGATATGAAAAGCACACCATTAAAGTCCTCATTCAAGTGATTAATAAAAATGGTAAACAGGGCCAAGGGCAGAGCCCTATAGCAATGTCACTTAGAGATCTCCCTCCAGATTAACCTCAAGCTATTAAACAACATTTTAACATTTCATTTATTACTCCTGTTCTAAATTTACCTTGGGTGAAATATTCCTGCTCAATTATGGTAGGACAGGGCATGTTTGTGAATGTGTTCACTGTTATTATACATAATGATAGCAATAAAATGTAGTTTGGAGGATTTCCCCCTGGGGAGAGGGGCCTAAGCAGGACTAGGCACTTATGACTTTGAGGTAAGGAAATGATCGGATCACTGGCTAAAAACTAGTTTTAAAAAATAGTGTCCAGTCTCTGTTGGCTCACGAATATGCTGTTGGCTTAGCACGGCCATTTGAGTACTAGGGGCTGACCCACCTGGGAATGTGGGGCTGAGAAAGCAGGTTTGCCTTTGAAGGTAATTAAGGCACAAATAAGAAACACCACATAAGGTCCTGAAGCCTCTGAAGGGCAGTTCTGGCCAGCCAGCTCCAGAGCCATGTGATTAGTACTGAGTTAATACCAAGGCTTAGGCCAAGAATACATTTAGGCAGGAAAGACTCCAGAAAGGGGAAGGCAGTAAGCATTTGTTCAGCACCTGCCATGCTTAGAGTACTTTAGAAATATTATCTTGCTTGACCCCTGCAAGGACTGTAGGAGTTAGGCGCTATTATTGTCCCATTTTACATTTGAAGAGCCTGAGGCAAACAGAGGTTAAGTGACTTGTCCAGGGTCACATAGCTAGTAAGTGTCCGAGTCCAATTTGAATTCAGGTCTTCCTGGTTGTAGACTCAGCTTTCTCTCCATTATACCATCTAGCTACCTTGGTGGCAAACATGACTGGAAGAGCAGAATTTTAAAATATCAAAACCTGATAGCATCTGAGAGTTGGAAGGGACCATGGCGAATATTCCTTACTATTGTATGTTCTCCTATGGTACTTCCTTTAAAACCCCTGAGAGGTAGATGTGCTGTGTGTCGCATAGGCAGGGGAAGGAAGCTCAATGGCAAATGATAAATGAATAATTCTTAAAGAACCTGAACATCAGCACTCACACAGTGTTCCACCTGGAGAGATGCAGTAATGCAGTGGAGAAAGCTGTTGCCTTGGAACCTTCAAGGCCTTGGGCCCAGGTTTCTCCTCTGTTCTGTATTGGCTGGTGGCCCTGCTTAAGACCCTTGCCCTCCAGGTGCCTTGGACCCCTCTCTTAGGACTAAGTTGCAAAGAAGGTGTTCCTCTGTATTGGTAGGAGTTTTCTCACCTAGCAGTCCCCTGCCTGTACTAATGAAATCACAGGTCCATCCACTATCCCTACCAATATCTGTTATGAATAAAGTTAGAAAGGCAAGAAAAACGAAAGTGTTACTAAGTAAAAGTCAATGAAGTCAACCCTACTTAATCTAGTCAGAGCACCAGATCCCGAATATAGAAGAAGGCAGGGATGGCATTCATCTTTCCATTTTGGGTTTATTTCTAGTCGTGTTGTGTTATCAAAATTTTGAAAAATAGTTGTGCCCAAAGGCATTTATAAACCAAATAGTGATTTAAAAAAAAAGGTCTCAAATTTAAAAATTGAAAATACAGTGAACCTAAACAATTCTCCAGAGTGCCAATAAAATGCATCAAGTAAAGGAAAAAGTGAAAGTCATTGTTAAGCATTTTCAGTGATGAACTCCCCTATCCAACACTTTTCCTGGGTCTAGAACATGGAATTGATGCCAGGTAGTCATTTCCTTTCCACTGTCATTTCACAATGTTGATAGGCTTGGTTTTTCCTCCTGTTGGCTTCACCTGCTTTGCTACCATTGGCAGTATCTTTTTTTTTTTTTTACATCCCTTTAAGAACTCTAGCTTCAGATGCTTAAGGTGAAGGGTTCACCATTGCTAAGGGTGTAAGGGCTGACTCTGTAAGGGTGAGCCACATGGCTACTTTGGACATGAAGAAAGAGCTTCCGTCTTATTATTGATGCCTGGAGTCCCTTCTCCTGGGATTCAGCTTTGCCTCCCTCTGGTTCTTATTTTAGTGATACTGTTACTGAGTATGTTCTCTTGAAAACAGATTTAGAACACATTTTTATGTGCCTCTCTGTATCCCACAGAGGAAGTTAAAAGATTCAAAAAAGTAGCACAGTCCAGACTCAAATAATTAAGTTAAAATAGGGCATATTTAGGAAATGAAATGAGACTTTAGGGAGCTTGAGCCAGTCTTCTAAATGTGCCCAGTTTTGATCAGCATTTAAATAGATATTATTTTGGCACCTTCCCCCCCCCCATGAGTCATTAGAATGCTCCTGCTTTGGCCTTCCTTTTCGAGGCTGTTAGGGAGATGGGATTAGGGAGAATAAAGGTGTACAGTATGATGAGAGTTCAGGAAACCATGTCATCGGTGTATCATTTGGAGGGGGTGGAGGTTGGGAATGGGGGATTTTGCCTAACGGAGACTTAAGGTGGATACAACTGCTCTTTTCAAGTACATCGAAGGACTTCTATGGAAAAGGCAAGCAAGGTCTGCTTGGTCCCAGAGGACATAACTTGGAGCAGTGAGTTTGCAGTAGCAGGTTTCCAGAAAGATTTTCCTCATAATTAGAGCTCTCCCAAAGGGGCCTGGCCTTCTGTGCATTAGGGAGTCTATTAGAGTAGAAGCTGCTTGGGAGCAGGGCTTGTTTCATTGTCTTTGTGTGTGTGCCTGGCATGTAGAAGAGACTTCAAAAATGCTCGTTGATAATGTGTTTTCCCTCGTTGGAGGCCCAGGTTAGAGGGAGGAAAGGCTTAGGTCTGGACAGCTTCACATGGTCACAGAATGAAAATATTCTGGAGACCTTGGAGATCATCTAATCTGAGCCCCCATTTTACAGATGAAGAAACTTGAGCCCCCAACCAATAAATAAAGTGACTTGTTCCAGGTTATGTCATTATACTAATCTACTAATCTAATACTGCCGTATCTCTTCACCATCCCATGCCTGTCTTCCTTTACTTACTGTTCTCTGTTCCCCTCCCACTAGGAAGCCTTTCATCTCCCACCCAGTAATCATGCTGATTACTCCTGGTCCTGAGCATTCTCATTACAAATGAACCCACCTAGTTATTTAAGGCACTGAAGTCCAGCCACACAAGGCTTTCTCTACCCACATCTCTCCCCACCCCCACCATCATGATCAAGAAAGCTCATAAGATGGCTCTGGCCTCCTGTCTTCCATCTACATGTGGGGGAAAGGCGATTAGAATGGAGTTGCTACATCCCTGAACTGTGTGATCTCTGACTCTGAAATCTGTCTTCTGAGAGAGTTCAGGAGGCCAGATGACATGTTATTTAAAGCAGTCTGTAGTTTTGCACGAATTTAAAATATCTGCCCAAAAAGAGAAGAATCAGAT
This sequence comes from Phalanger gymnotis, assembly GCA_028646595.1. NCBI lineage: Eukaryota > Metazoa > Chordata > Mammalia > Diprotodontia > Phalangeridae > Phalanger > Phalanger gymnotis. The sequence goes on from CM053626.1 coordinate 287,409,967, forward strand.
TAATCTGAGCACTGAGAATTCTAATTTTACAGTAATTAAAATGCCTTATTACAGGGCCTTTGCACAGGAATTCCTCCTTCAGGTGCTTCTGAAATTCAGTGGACTTTGACTGTTGGGTTAAGGACTGTCATTTAAAGTTGGAATTACTTGCTTTCCTGGTGGAAAGTCTTATTTCCCAATTCAGTCTCCCTATTGGGTACCCCTTGCTTCTTTCCTTCTCCTGCCATCTCCATTCTTACTGCACCTCCTCCGGGGATAAGGTGCTCAGACACCCTGAAAAAGTTCTTTATACCATTTAAAAATTTTCTGTACATAGCCTTGAGCTCTCAGAAAATGGAGGGAATGAACATTGTACAAATATGCAGCAGACACCTTCTGAATTTTTTTTTTGAAGAAAGGGGAAAGGCCACGCATAGCTAAGACCCCTAGAACTGAGACTAGCACCAATTAATTTGTTGTTGATTAATTAGCACCTTCTGTGGCAGACACTGGCACTTTAAAATCAGACCATGTTTCCTCAGTGACACAGTTTTTGTCTGTGATAAGCTTTCGTTTTTTAGTTTTAAAAAGCTATTTAATGGAAAATCCTTCCATTCTGTATTTCAGCACGTGGTTTTAACGTAAAAGACTGCTGCATTTTTATCAAAGTTCTTTTTTCCCTCTGTTTTTATAATCTTCCTATGATATGATTTGTTATACTCATTATTTTACTAATATTGAACCAGACTTGTATTCAGTTCAGTAAGAATGGATTCAACAAGCATTTGTTAAGAACCTCCTCTGTGCCAGGCACTGGGAAATATACAAAGATAAAAACAAAACATCTACAGAGATAAATATGAAGTGAATGCCAAGTGATTTGTGGGTAGAACACTAACTAGCGAGAGTAGTAATAAGGAGAGGTCCATCAAAGGAGGCGGCAACTGTAAGATGAAGAGCTAGTGAGGGAAGGCATGCCAGACATGGGCTGTAACCTGTGTGAAAGCTCTCAGGTGGGAGATGGAATTTTGTGCACTCAAGTAGGTCATTAAGACAAAAACGTGGGATCCACAAGGAGAAGTAATGGGAAATCAGTCTTGAAAGATAGGAGCCAGGTTGCTGAACAGGAGTTTGGGTTTTATCCTCCAGACAGTTGGGAGCCACCAGAGCTTCTTGTGGAGGAGATTGACATTGCCAGACCTGTGCCAAGAAAGGTCACTATTGGTTATCTTATAAGAGGCTCTTCATTCTGTTGTTTATCTTAAGAGGCGCTTCATTCCATTGTTCAACAAACTAAATTCAACTTAGCAAATGTATTATTAAGCACTTACCTTGGTCCTCTATCTTCTTTTGCCGACATTTTATTCAATACTTTTACAGTGTTATTCACTAATAATACTTACCTATATTTCTCTTTCTTTTTTTTCCATTCTTGCCAGGTTTGGGGATCAGAACGACGTTTGACTTCTAGAAAGAATGAGGTAGAATATTATCCCTCACCCTTTTTGAAATCATTTTGTGTGGAATGGGGCTAAGTCTTAGAATGTTAGAAGGAATTCATTTGTGCCACACTCTGGCCTTAGTTCCTTTGTACAGGGCTGTTCATTAATGAGCCATCTCATTTCTTTTTCTGAAAAGGACGTATTTAGATTGTCTAAATCTTCTTTCAAAGCCTACGTTGACGTATTCTAGTTTTGTAAATATTTGTTGATGTCTTTTAGATCCTCAGTTTTGTTTTCCTATAAGTAGGACAACAGCCCATAGGCTAACTAGGACTTAGAACACAATCGTGTGGTACATAGGTTGGCGTGGTGGAAAGAGCACTGAGCAGGAGTCGCAGGACCCAAGATTGAATTCCAGCTTCTCATTGACTGTCTCAGTCCCTTCATCTCTGAGCCTCAGTTTCCTTATCTGTGAAGTTGGGGGTTATGTTACATGGATGTTTAATGTTCCTGCCAGCTCCAGGTCTATGATCCTGTGGCCCCTTGACAGTTTTTACTTCTTTTGAATTTGTTGTGAACATCCACTCGTTCATTTCTGTTTTGGGTAATTTGATTTGCTCCCATCTTCTTTTGATGAAGTAACTTTTAAAGTTTTCTGTTTTATTGACTTTTCAACTTACTTTTTAACCATTTCCTGCTTTGTGCTTGCTTTTGGTGTATTCAATTTGCTGATTTTTCTACTTTCTTTGAACTCAACTGACTGATTTTCACTAATGTGTTCAAGGGTATGAATTTGCCTCATAAACATTGTTTTGACTGTATCCCATCCATTTTGGCAGGGAGATTTGAGAAAAGGAAACCACTGAGGAGAGAAAAGAGAGGGTACAAGTAGCATTCATTAAGCATGTAAATGCTGTGTGCCAGGCACTGGCTAAGCACTTTACAAATGCTATCTCATTTGATTCTCACAACACCCAGGGAGGTAGATGTAATTATTGCCTTCATTTTACAGATGAGAAAACTGACAGACAGAGATCAAATGACTTGCCCAGAGTCACGCAGCAAGTGTCTGAAGCTGAAAGGGCTCCCCCCGCCTTTGTTACATACATGGTTCTCTCCATGATTGAGTGGAAGCTCCCCAAGGACAGATACTGCTTCTTAATCTCCAGTGCCTGGTATGGAGTCTGGAAGGAACTCAGTCAGGCTTTAATAAATATGGTTATTGATTGATTTATCTAGTCCAACCCATACGTGAAGAAGAATCCCCATCACACTGCCCTCAGCTAGCTGCCACCAACCAAGCCTCTGCTTGGAGATGTCCAGGGAAGAGGAATCCGCCCCTCCAAGGTTGCCCATGCCACTTTTGTGCAGCCCTAGTTGTTAAAAAGCTTTCCTTGCATCAAGCCCAAATCATGGAAAATTACACTTTTTCTTTCTTAACCTCTAGCTGAAATTTAGCATTTCTTTCAGTTTTTCAATTAGGAACATAGACAATAAGCCACAGTAGTATTCTTCTCCAGAGTGTCACAGGGGTCCAAAGGAGATTAAGACATTTCAGTCTAAGTGATCCCTGAGCTTCCTTTTGCTTCTGACATTCTGTGACTTTAGGGAAAGATGCTCTCACCAGTCACTGGCTTATCTGAGCTTACTAGGAAACAGTTCAATGAACCTTTTCTCCATTACTTTTGCCTTTAGACATGCCCTGATCCACAGCTGAGTCCCAATTAATATAAGTGACAAATTCCCCAGAAGCATCGCATGTATTTGAATTTGCACTATTTGAAGTCATAATTGTATAAAATATGGTAACTGATGGCAGTGCAGTGGAAATATGCAGTGAGAATTTGATTAGTGTAACCATTTCAAGAGATTCATTTCCATTAATTGGGACCTAGCTGCATAAAAATCTGAATCTACAAAATAGATAATTAATGGTGAAGGTGGCATTCACATTACAAAAGGATTCACCATAGGGTTTCTTCAAATACTGTTTTCCTAACAATTTTTTTAAAAATGAGTCTAATCTCATAACATTGTAGAAATCTGTGTATATGCTCCTCTCTTTCATGGGAGACAGTCTTCAGACTGAATGTGCCTTAAGGACCAGAACAATTTTGTCTTTACTTGGGATTGGTTTAACTCTGATGCAGTAGGGGTGTTTTCAAGATTCATCTGTCTAGCTAGGAACTGTTAAGGAAGGCCAAACAAATTCTTCGTGCTTGTCTGAGCTTGTCTCTTGGAAAGGGGGCAGTAGATGGGTGGACATGATTGGTCACTTGTCATTTTGAATCAGTTAGTGTTAAATTCACCACCAGGAAATCTCTACTGTTTTTGTGACCCTTTGCTTCTTCTTACTTCCTAGATTGCTTTTGCTTGGAATACCACTTAGTACATAAGTTTCATAGACTTTTTAGGTTTTTTTTTTTTCACTTCTTAAAATTTCCCTTAAGTCCAGTGTTTTCAGGAAGTGTTTATATTGTCTGCTCCCCAGATTGCACGCAGGCCTGGAGTCATAACTTCTAAAAAATTAATGAAGCCAGCTTTGCAGTCCCCAAGAATGACACTGAAATAAACATCAGGAAGTCCACAAATTTGCTTTTTATGATGGTCTGTTTTTTTTTTCCATATGACTGTGGTTTGCACACACGCTAAATTGGAAGCTGTGACCATGTATGTGGCTAGTTTGCCTATTGCTCTTATCAGAATTTTTAGAATAAACATTTTATTGATACTCTTTTTAAAACAGTGCCATTACTCCCCAGTGACCACAGAACCCTCTTTTGTAACAAAGAAGTACGGTTAAGTGAAACAAATCAGCATGGCTTCCTGGCATTATAGATCTCGCTCCACATTGATGGTCCCCTCCCTCTTTTACAGTAGGGGGAAGCTTGCTCTGTTGTCTGTCTGTCCTATGAAGTCTTCACTGGATGGATCAGAACTCTTGTATCATTCAGTACTTCCTGGACATTATTATGCTCATTATGTAAATTATTCTGGTTTTGTAACTTTGTTTTACATCAGCGCATACAAGGTTTCCCAAGTTCCCTCGAGTTCTTCATGTTTATTATTTCTTATAGTGCAGCAATAGGGTACATTCATGTACCAGTACGTTCAGCCAGTTCATCATTTGATGGGCTTCTGCTTTGTTTCTACATAGACAAACAATGCTGCTATAATATTTTTGTACATATGGGCCCTTTCTACTCATTTGTCCTTCTGGTGTATGCTCAGTAGTGATCCCTGGGTCAAGGAAGTAGATAACAGTTTTGTGACTTTCCTAGTTATAATGCCAAATTGTTTTTACAGACTTGTTGGCCAAGGTCATAGTTCACCACCATTGGATTAATAGACCTTCTTCCTATAGCCTCTTTTAACACTTTTTTTTTCCATCATGGCCAATCTGATCCATGTGAGGTGAAACCTTTAAGACTCTGTTTGATTTTCATACATCGTATCATTTGGAAGATTCTTTCAGATGGTTGTTATGATTTGCATTTCTTCCTTTTGGAAACGGTCTATTCATATCTTTGACATTCTGTGATTTTAGTAATGGATACAATGGATACAAATCTTATACTTGTAGAGTTCAAAAAGTCAACTACAAAGTACTCCGAATGAGATGTACTCAGAAAGCAGTTTATACCAAAAGTGCCTCGGATTTTAGTGGACTACACTATATTACAGGACAGAATGTGACATTGGAGCTGACTGACCTTAGCTAAGGCAGTGAAGTAGCATGACTGTTACAATAAATGCAAGATTGGATATCTTCCAATCCTAGCATCACTTTGCTTTCTGATTTAGCAACAGAAGGATCTTTTTGCCTGGTCTGCTTAGTTCCTGAGCTTTGAACAGGATGTAGGAAAATTTTGGTTTGTGAATAAGTGGAACAGCAAGATGAGTAAGTAGATGGCTTTTGTTCTTCTGTATTTGCATCAATTTCCTATACATCTTGGATATTAGACATTTATTAAATAAGTTTGCAAGATTTTTTTTTCTTAATTGATGGTTTCCTTTCTTATGCCACTTACATTCATTTTCGTGTAATTTAAAAAAATGTTTGTCTAATTAAAATGGTTTTATTTTGTTTTTGTAATAATCTCTGTCCTTGATTAAGAATTTTCCCATGCCATAGTTATACAAGATAAGTTTTTCCCGTCTCTTTTAATTGTTTTTTTTAGGATTTGACTTTTTATGCTTGGGTCACATACCATTTTCAATTTATTAGAATATTTGGTAAAAGATACTGACCTAAACCTTACGTTTTCTGCCAAACTGCTTTCCTTTTCCTCCCTTAGTTTTGGGTAATAGAGAATTTTTACCCTAGTAGTTTGTATTCTTGAGTCCTGTGACCATTGTTTTTTTTTTTCTACACCTATACTCACACTTAATATGTTTCGTAATTATACAGCCATTCTTTGGGGGCCCACCTTATAGTATGTTCTGTAGGTAAAGAGAAGGAGCTGAGATAAAGTCAAGTTTGTATTTCTATCCAGTTCTACAGTAAAATGTCTTTTTAAAAAACTAAATACTTATAAAAATAATGTAGGATTTAGAGCTGGAAAGGATGTTAGGTAGCTCAGACATCTAAGGATATCTTATGGACCGGATGTCATTTAGTCCAAAGGTGTCAAACATGTGGCTCTTTCATGGAGCTGGAGCCAGATTAAAATGTAATTGGCAAATATTTCATGAAATAAGTAAAAGTACGGTAAAACATAGTTAACATTACGTTTTAAAACTAAGCCAGTATGTACCTGCAGTGAACATGATGTGGTGATCCCTATTCCCAAAGCCCTTAAGAGCTGTTGCAAAATCCACTGGAAATTTCCTTAATAGTCCATTAGTTTTATTTGTTGATACTATGGCGGATGGTAGTTAACCATTTTAAGAGAACAAATATTTATTGGGTGCTAGTTATATGCAAAGCATTGTGTTAGACATTGTGGCTACTACAAAGGCCAGACAAAAATCATAAACTATCTTGTCCTAGGGGAGCTTACATTCTGCTTGTAGGGATACATTTACACAGATAATTTGAGGAGGCAGAGACCACTAGCAAGTAGAAGGATTTGAAAAGACTTATGGGGGAGGACACCTGACTTTGGGGAAGCCAGGGGTTCCAACAGATAGAGGGATTGTGTAGGAAGAGCCTGTGCAGAACGCAATCCAGAGTTTGTGCCAAGCATAGAATGTGGGAAAGTGAGTTATGTTCAGTGAGAGTGCAAAGATGGTCTGGAGCCAGGCTGCGAGCAGCGATGTGGTGCCCTTGTGCCTAGGGCACTGGAGTCAGGAAAGACCGGAGTTCAAATTCAACCTCTGACACTAGCTGCATGACCCTGGGAAAGTAACTGAGCATTTGTCTGCCTCAGTTTCCTCATCTGTGAAATGGAGACAATAATAACACCTACCTCCCAGAGAGGCTGTGAGAATAAAATGAGATAATATTTGTAAAGCACTTTGCAAGCCTATTATTAAATAGCCATACACACAAGCAGGGTTTATCTGAAGCAGCCAGGACTGGTAATATGAAAGAAGCATTAAATCTGCTATATACAAGGTACCAGGCTAGGTGCTGAAGGGCATAAATGCAAAAAAAACAAAACAAAATATAGCTCCTGCCCTCAAGGAACTTATCAGTTACTAGAACAGTTTCTGCTACATACAGTAATAAGTATAGTACAAGACATAGTGTGATCAGGACCTGGAACATAGCGCTTTCAGTGGGGAGGAGGGGAGTAAAAAAGGCTTCAGGAAGGAGGTGGTGCCTGAGCAGGATTTCATCAGATAGAAATGAGGAGGAAGTTCATTCCAATAATGTAGGGCAGCCTGCACAAATGCCCAAATACCTGGAGATGAGAAATGCAGGACCAGATGAGGGAACAGCTGCAGTCCAGCTTGCCCTGAATGTAGCATGTGAATTGGGAGTAGAGTGAAATGAGTCAGAAAGTGGTGCCTTCACTTGCCAAATGTGGGCTGCTGCCTTTAAGCCCTTTTCTTTCTTAAGCTGATATCACCCACTCCCTCGGGTTCCTTTAAAGTCTGGTTCCACATCTCTACATAGATTATTCTGTGATTTAGAACTTTCAAGTTAGAAGGAACCTTCTAAATCTTCTTGTCTTACAGATTAAGAAATGGACTCAGGAAGGTTAAATAATTTGTCCAAGGTCACACAAGTTGTAAGTAGGAGAGCCGAGTTCCAAACTCGGATTCTCTAACTTCAAATGCCTTATTCTTGATACACACACCATTGGGGCTGCTGGGATCCACTCACCCTGCTGTTCCACTTAGCCACAAACCAGCACTTTCCTACATCCTGTTCAAAGCTCAGGAACTAAGCAGACCAGGCAGGCCAAAGGGTCCTTCTGTCATTGAATCAGAAAGCAAAGTGATGCTGGGAATGGAAGACAGTCAATCCTGCAAATATTACAATGTTGGCTCTGCCTCTCTGCCTTGGCTCAGGTCGGTTTGCTCCATTGGATCCATTAATAAAGTCACAGAATGCAAGAAGTGGAAAGGACCTTATTAGAGACCGTCTGATATTGAGGTTTTTAACCTTTTGTGTGTGTGTGTCATGGATCCCTTTGACTGTCTAGTGAAGACTAATACTACTGTGGTTGTTGCCTACATTCACATCTAAAGGAAATACGGAATTTTAGCCAGAGGCTGACAGAAATAGCAGAGCGATTATTGTCTCATGTGTGTTCACGATTTCGCTAAATAATATGCCCCAGAGGTCCACAGACCCCAAGTTAAGGACTCCTGATCTAGCAGATGAGAAAATAGAGACAGATTGGTTAAGTGTCTGGATTACAACAGCTTGATGCCGTGGACCTGATACTAGGACCCTCCTTGTGACTGCCAGCGCAATGCTTTCCCCACTGTGCTGCATTGCATCCCTGCTTTTTCTGCACCTGCTGTTTCCTCACTTCTAAACAAACAGTTGTTCCCCTCCCCCCAGTAGATGATATATGACAGGAAGAGCCTATTCTTGGAACTCTTTTTAACAATGAACCGATGATACTTTCCTAGTTAACTAGTGTGCTTCTCATAAAGGACGGTGGGGACCATTACAGTCTCATTTAGGAGACAGGAACCACATGTTAAACAACTGCTATTTTAATGTTGTGGTTTTATGAATCATAATGTCAAGATGTGCAGCCTTTGTTGATTGACATTGATGATGGTTAAATTGTAGGGAGTAGTACTTAAGTTCTGACAAGATGATAGGGAGAGCTTGTGTGTGTATGTGTATGTGTATGCATAGTATTTTATATATGTGCATTATATATGCATACACACATATGGCATGCTATATTTATTATCATAATTGAACTAATTGAATTAATCATATTATGGTGCTTCCAAGCACAGACTATTAGAAGGACAAGAGACTGCAAAATTATAATTGTTAGCAAGTGCTTGTTTCAAAGAAATGGACACTTGGATTTTTCAAACCAACAAAAAGTTCAAGGGTATTAGAAAACTGGAAACTTTCACTGTCTGCTGCTGTGCCAGGCTCATCATGTTTGTCTTGTTTCCTGTTCTCTAGAAATTGAAGCCAGACCGCCTTCTTGTGCTCAAGGTCTTGTGGAAAGATTTCCTGGTGTGCTATTCCTCCCGTCCTCTGCTCTGTTGGTCGGTGTGGTGGGCCCTCTCTACCTGTGGCTATTTCCAAGTGGTGAACTACACACAGGGTCTGTGGGAGAAAGTGATGCCTTCTCGCAATGCTGCCATCTATAATGGTGGAGTGGAGGCAGTTTCAACACTGCTGGGTAAGTAAGTTCATCCAAATTCCCACCTGGATTCTGCTACACCCTTATTTCCTGTTTGGTTCCTACTGGTCTCTACTCTTTCTTTACAGATGCCATCTTAATTCCCATTTTGAGGCTTTTGTTCATTTTCCCTCTTCCTTCCCAACCAAACCTTGCCTGTCCTTCCGGCTAAACCCACCTCCTTCCTCCTTGAAGCTCTCCCTCCTTGGCTGTTGTAGCCTGGGCTATTATTCCTTGGCCCCATCACAAAATTTCATGCTGAAGATAGCCTTGTGTTATTCATTAATGATTCATGTATGGATAATTTGTCTTTTCAATTAAAAACTTGAGGTCAAGAACTATCTTATAGAGACAGCAAGATGCTACAGTAGATAGAGCTAAACCTGGAGTCAGGAAAGTTTGAGTTCAAATCCTACCTTAGATACTTATTAGCTCTGTGACCATGGCCAAGTCACTTAACTCCTATCTGCCTCAGTTTATTTATCTGTAAAATGGGGATAATAATAATATCTCTAGGGTTGTTATGAGGATCAAACGAGATATTTGTTAAGCACTTTGCAGATCTTAAAGCACTGTAGAAATGCTGGCTATCGTCATACTTGCTTGTACTCCCCACACCATAGTACCACATAGTTGGTGCTCATCGATGCATCTCTACAGTCTCTTCCACCTCTAACATGTCATGGCGATAATGATGATAATCGTAATTTGCACTTACATGGCGCTTCCAGGTTTGTGGAGTTCTTTATAAGGATTCTTTCTGTCCCCACATTGATCCAGAGAGATAAATGCCATCAGAGTCATTGTGCCATTTGTGTAGATGAGTAAAGAAAGTGAACTCCCTGAGGTTGTTAACTTGCCCATGATTACACAGCTGGTTAAGTGTCAGAGATTTGAACCCAGGTCCCTCCTGACTCCAGTCCAGCACTGTTTCCCCTATCTACTGCTGTACTTTGATAGGAGACAAATAGAATTTCTACATTTCGTGAGTGACTATGATGTGCTGAGATTTGCTGTAGTTCAAAAGGTTTCTTCCTGAGCAAAGTTTTGCATTAAATTCCTCTCCATGCTACTAGTCTAGTATATCTTCTACTAGAACCCATTTCCTTTGGTTAAATATTTTTCAAATATAAATTTATTTTTAAAAAATAATTATTGCATCTGACTAGGTGTGAATTGAAGTTTATGAAATGGTTTATATATTTAGTGGGTTGCTGAAGGAGTTGGAATTTTCTGTTTTTGTTTTGTTTTGTTTTTACCAAACCTGTGGTTTGTTAGTCTGCAGATAAGGGTGTAGATGTGCCTAGAAAGAGGTACTGACACTGGTCTCCACTTTATCCTCTGAGGAAGTCAGACCAGAGCTGGTACCATAGTGTGTGTCTACACCCCTTCCTAGATATACCCATGGATGTAAGTAATGCATTTTTTTCTATTGATCACTAAGGCCCAAGATTATCCCAATTCATCCAAAACTATCATATGCCCTCACTCATTTGTGTTTTTGGATGAATTTCTAGGAATTGTAATTTTGCTTACTTAGGAAGGTGATCCGACTTGCTTTCCTGCCTTTGTTTTTAGGGGCTGTTGCAGTGTTTGCAGTTGGTTACATAAAAATATCCTGGTCTACATGGGGCGAGATGACGCTGTCCCTCTTCTCCCTTCTGATCGCAGCGGCTGTGTATGTAATGGACAAAGTGAATAACATCTGGGTGTGCTACTCGTCCTATGTCATATTCAGAATCATCTACATGCTGCTTATCACCATAGCAACGTATGTATTCAGGTTCCCGGAAACCTGAAAAAAGGCAGTGAGGCTTTGTGGGAGACAGGTTATAGAGAAAAAGCGCTTTTTGTTTTCTCTCAGTTTCTACCTGTCAGTTTCTTCAAAAACTGGAAGGTAAATTTAATGGTCTACTTTCAAGACAAAAGGACAGTAACTTTTACATTATATGCAATATACATAGGCATCTTTATGTAAATATGCACAAAACACACAAAATGTATGTTTGTGTGTATATATCCTCTCTAGATAGAACACACATTCTCTAGTGGAAGGAGCCCTGGACTTTGAGCCAGAATGCCTGGATCTGAGTCCTTGCCCTGCCTCTTTCAGACTACATGTGACCTTGGGCAAATAATTTAACATTTTTTGAATCTGGTTCCTTGTCCACAAAATTTTCTCCCCTCCCAGGTTGTGAGAATAAAAAGACAAAATTTTAAAATAATTTTTAAAAGCTTAAAGTGATTTAGGGTAGGGTAAACTTCTCACACGCACCCTGTGATTTCGTCTGTGTGGGATATACCTTTCTTTTCCTGATACAAATTGTTGACTCTTTTATAAGCTAGAGTCTTGAGAGTAGGGAAGGGCACTGAGGTTAGGGCTTGTGGCCCTGACACAGAGCTATTATGGGGCAAAGGTAGGACTTAAGCCCAGTCTTCCTGAGGCCTTCCAAGGCTGACACTCTAGCCACTGTGCCAGCACCACAGAATGTCATGAGGCATGATTATATTATTACTATTATGGACACAAATGGAAAAGCATTGATGATGTGCTCACTCAAGAATCCTTTATGAAGCTTTCATATGTACTTTGTATGTAAACCCACTTGTTTTTAGGTCTGTTTCTTTATGGCCACAAATGTTTTTAATTTGTTTAAGAGTAAGATTAAAGTGAGAGTTAAAGTAAAAATTGTAACCAGCCAAGGAAATAGTTTTTGTGCCCTGTTTCCTAAGGTTCCAGATTGCTACTAACCTCAGCATGGAGCGCTATGCCCTGGTGTTTGGTGTGAACACTTTCATTGCCTTGGCACTACAGACTCTGCTCACTCTGATCGTGGTGGACGCCAGTGGTCTTGGCTTGGAAATCACCACTCAGGTAAGACCTGTAGCTTCATTCGCAGCGATGATGCTCCCATCTGGACAAAATAGGGCTGCCAAAATGGCACGTGGCACGTGGTTCTATCTGAAGCCCATTTTCTCTCAGATACTTATTTGATGTTAAGGTTCCACGATTCTATGTTGAGGTCCCAAGTCAGTGTTGTCTACGATGGGCCTTGGTGAAGAGGTTAGATGGCAGGGGCTGCCCTTCTTCTCCCCTAGGTTGCCCTTCATTGATTGTTTCCAATCCCAGTTTTGGTTTCTCCACATACTGCACCTCACACCCAGGAGGCTTTCTTACTTTGTCTGCTATTCCTAATCTCTCAGCCACTTCCTTTTAAAGTCCACTTGAAATCCTGTCTTCTTCAGGATGCCCTTTCTGACTTCTAGAAGATAAATGTGTAAACTATTCACTCCTCCATTTTGACTATATGAATCTCTTGAAAGGAGGAAAAAAGATCTGTGCAAATGCCTCTGGATAATAGAAACACTTTAATCCATTTGATGGTTGTCCTGCATACATAGCCCTCTGACTCCAAATCTATGGGTCTAATTACTACTCCACCAGCCTCCTCTGATTCATTCAGGTCTGGAAGGGACCTCAGAGGACTGTTAGTCCAGTCCCCTTACTTTACAGATGAGGAAACTGAGGTCACACAGGTAGTCAGTTTCAGAACCACAATTTGGACCTCACACTCCTCACTCCTTGTTTCCAGTGGAGCACATGGGGTGGATAAACATTCCAGGGTCTGTGAGGGTTGTATGAACACTGTAGTCCACAGAGTCCTTCCCCCAGCCCCTTTGTGAGTATGCAGGTACTCCGTTAATCTGACCAGATCCTGGTAATAATGTCCTTTTAGCATAGAGGTTGGCTTACACTTTACTGCCCTCCGTTGGAGAGACCTAGCCGGCTCTGATTCCATCTCTCATGTCACCTTCCTTGCTTTGAAATGAAGTCTGTTCACATGCCGTGTTTTCTTTTGTCACCGGGCTCTTTTGTTTCCCTCCTAGTTCCTGATCTATGCTGGTTACTTTGCACTCATAGCGCTGATTTTCCTAATCAATGGTGCAGTCAGTGTTATAAAGAAGTACAGAAGGAGGCAAGATCCAGAAGCAAGCTCTCCAGTGACCACTGCATGATCCACAACTAAGGGGAGACTGACGCCTTAGAACCTGAGCACTGCTTCCCACAACAACAGTGCCTGGACGTAAAAGTTCATTGTGTTTTCCCTAAGTTATAAACATATATTTATGACAGTGTTTGAATGTGCATTTCTCTGCTTCCGAGCAACCAGGTGTAATCTGTGTTCTTGGTGTTCCATAATTGATCCAAGAAGAAATGTTGATTTTTATAGATTATTTATGTGAGATAATTTAAGGATGACTTTTTTAGCCCTGCTTTAAATATCCACTTGCTAAAGTGAAAGCATGGGATCCAGGGAAAGGGACCAGAAGGGGAAGTTCTGCATTTAATTTGAAAACAAAGTTAAGGTTTTTACAGGTCATTCCCATCCTGATGCCCTAAGATAGCATCATGGGCCCCATGGGCCATCGCTCTTCAGACAGGGTGGAAGTGCCCGGCCGCAGTACTCACCTCTGTACTGCTCATTACCACAGTTTTATGTGTCTTTGTCTACACATTCACTTATTTGTGTTTGTGTAAATAATTGTTTCTATCACAAGTGAGCAATATTTGCTGTGGTTCTGTTCCCTAAAGAATATATGTTGTGTGTTTATTTTAAATTATTGTTTTCATCTCAGTGTAAGTGTTCTCTCAGATGTGTGTGTACTTTGACCAGTACATTGTACGTTACTCATTATGCTTCCCAGAGAAGCTCATATAGGTACAAAGAATGGCGAACTTGAGGCCTGCTAATCCGCTAAACTGTTCATTGCTAAATGAATGGACCTTATCAGAAAATTTAAGGGATGCTTAATTCTTTAGTATGAAGTACTCTGACTTTACGATGAAACCTAGAATGAATTATGGGCTGTGGCTACAACCAACCCATCTAGTGTTGGTGGTCTCTTTAAGCCCTAAATAAGAGGAAGATTTAAAAACACTTTCACTTCCTGTTTTTTTGTCGTCTTTCTCTTATTCAAGATAAGATGGGCACCCAAGACCATTCCAAGGTGGGGTTTTTGTTTTGTTTTGCACAAATGTGACCATGTAATTTGTAAGACAGGACTGGGATTGACTGTTGGGTTCTTTACCAGAAATCTGCCTTTAAGTGCAGAAGTGGATCATCTTAAAGATTTGATTAAAATTAGAAGTTGATGGTGTTTTCTGTTTCCAAATTACATGAAGGAAAACAAAATAGTTTCCACTTGATTTTGAAATGTCTCCGATGTGGCTGCCAGTGTGTATGTGAAACGTATCTGTATTTATGTCACATTTTGAGAATGAAATGAATCTCAGCAATGAAGCTGAGATGGTGTTGCCTTATTCTTGCTATCTCTGAGTAGCCGCTCTTACCTGAGTTACGGTTTATTTTTGTTTTTTTCTAATTTTATAAGGACGTAACTAAGCCACATTAGCGATATGTAGGGGTGGGGGTGGAAGGGATAAGTGGCAGCTTTCCATCTGCTTTATTTGATGAGGATCATAGGTCATTCCTTATACCTTCCTTTAAGATGAAGAGGATGGGCAGGAACAAGCTAGGAGAGAAGGGGGAAATGATTCCTTTGAAGTCAGAGCTTCTGGCTACTGGATTGGGAATTTTTTACATTATTTTCTCTTGGGATTGTTCATTCTAAAACAAGCCACAGTTTGTTGTCACAAAGTGTTTTAGGTGATTTTTTTAATGATTAAATAGGCTGACATAATCAAAATGTCTGGCTACCAAAGCATCAATTTCCCTGTTCTCTGAATGTCAGGTAGACCGCATAAACCTTTAGTTATGTAAGAAAAGGAGGTCTTACCTGTGCAGTGAGTTTTTAGAAGAATCCAATTTGCACAGATGAACTTACTGTACATGGTTTTGCAAACAAGTGGAAATAAATTGTCTGTTGTATGTTTTATTCAATTCTGTATAGATTATAAAATTATTTTTATCAAATAAATATTTTATACTATGTTTTTCAGTTTTTGATTTAAAAATATTTTAAAATCTAGTATATGGAAAATAACTTTGTAATCACTTCCTTAAATCTGTTGTCTCCAGTTTCGATTCAATACTACCCCTATTCTCTCCCAATTTTACTTTTAATTTTTTCTACCAGTTTCTAACTTAGGATCTTTACCTTTCACTGTGTCTCTTTAACTTAAATGTTTTTTTCTCATTTTATCTAGCATTCTGTTACACTATTTAGTATTATCCAGCTGTGTGTCGTCTACTACTATTGTTTCTTTCTCCTATACATTTTTTAAAATAACTAGTATTATTAATCTCATTATTAAGAATTCTTGAAGCCATAATCCTAGACCTGGACTAGTCTTCTCTTCCCTGTGCTCATTAATACTTTTCCCTTTCTAAAACCTAATTGATTAAATGCTTTTGTTGATTTATCATCACCAAAAATTTGGTTAAAATTTGATCTGAACGATTGTTCTTTGTTTTCTAGTCCTGTAGTTTTTGTGTCTTTGTTCCCCTGCCCCATACACCCCCATTCTCCTTGTTTAGATTGTAAGCTCTCCAGGAGAGACCATTTATTCCTTTGTCTTTAATTACACAGCTCATAATAATGCCAATTATGAGTGCTAAAATTTAGATAAATGGTTTGTGTGTAGGATGAGTTCCATCTACTCCCCTTCCAGGATTACAACAAAAATGCCCATCATTTTTAGGAAGGCTCTTTGAGATACAAATTAAAATAATATACTAACAAACTCTATTCCAATGGATGATTTATTCCAATAGAACTCCAAAACTGTGTGGTTTGTTGACTGAACTTTGGTGACAGCTCTTTATTACCTATTTTGGGGGACATAGTTTCAATGATGCAGCTTCATATTATTAACTCCCTAAGGCAGAATTATCTGTGAGATTTTTTTCTTCAGACAAATACCCCAAATTTCTATTATATAAGCATTAAATGCCATTGTAAGGGTTTATGATGGGGTGATGAAGGGAATTGAAACATTTTCTTTTATTGGTTCGATAAAATCAGATGAAGACCAACAGGTTAAATTTTGTTCCTGACTGCATGCACAATGGGAAATCAACAGGGTTGGAGAAAAAAAAAATCCCTTTGTCTTAAGGTTGAGATGTTTCCTGTCTCATAACCTCTGAAGCTTGGTATATATGTAAAGAATCTGGATGTCCCAAGAGAAATATGATCCAAAGTCACTGAAAATAGCCGGTGAAAATCTGAACAAACACCCATAGGAGCCACTAACACTGTTATTCCAATAAGTCATTTTTTAAAGTTCAGAGGATTCAGGTCTTCATCTTAATGGTCACACCTTCCACCATGGCAGATCTTCACCCTTCTACACTGCAGTGGACAGCCTTAATTAAGCTCCCAAAAAATCAAGTTGTGGCCAACCTGCTTGCCTGTCACTGACTGGACAGCTGATGTGCTGGCTCCCTATAACTGACTTGACACTTTACAGCTTGGTAAGACCACTTTGCTGCCATAGTGAGAAACCAGGGTCACCTCCATGTCACCATGAGATACTGGCTTAAGACTAGAGTGACAGAAGACAACAGCTACAGAATAATTCTTTAAACTGTTATAATTGTGGACACCTCTCTCTGTTGATACTGCATATAATTTCTTCTTATACACATAAGAGGAGCAGTATAGATGATTAGCGGATATGGCACTAGGGTTTGACTTGTCTATGTCAGGTTACCTGTGTGACCCCGGGCAAGACATCTAACCTTCCTGTATGTGTAAGTTTCCTCATCTGTAATATGAAGGGGTTGGACTCACTGGCCTTTGAGGACTTTTGTAGATCTCAGTCTATTACCCTACAGCCTAATTGTTTTCTCGAGTCTACATATTTGGAGGAGGTGTTTGTCTTTTTACTTGAATGTATTTCATTTCCAGGCTAAACAAATTTAGACTGAAAGGTGTAGTAGAACCTTTCCAATTGAGTGCTATTTTAATTAAAATAGGTAGAAATTATGAGTCATTTTCCTTATGATAACATTATTAGACCTATACTCCAAAAATTTCAGAGGAGAAAAAGGACCCATATCTACAAAGATATAGCAGCTCTTTTTGTAGTAGCAAAGAACCAGAAACTGGGGGGTGTGCCCATCAGTTGGAAGTTGGCTGAACAAATTGTGATATATGAATATAAAGGAAAGAAACAAGTATTTATTAAGTACTTACTCTATGTCAGGGGCTTTGCTAAATCCTTTACAAATATATCATTTGATGCTCATAGCAATCCTGTGAGGTAGGTGCTATTATTATCTCCATTTTACACTTGGAAACTGTGCCTAGGACCACATAGCTGGGACACATCTGAGGTTTGTTTTGAACTTGTCTTCGAGACTGAGGCCCGGTGATCCACTATGCCACCTAGCAGAAGAAATGATTTAGTGAAATCAGAATACTTGCATGAACTGATAAAGAGTGGAGTGAACAGAACCAAGATAACATTTGATATAATAACAACACTGGAATAAAACAACTTTGAAAGACTAGAATGCTGATTAATGCAATTACCAAGCATGCTTCCTATCCACCTCTTGACTGAGAGGTGATGGGCTCGATGAAGGACGAGGCTTATATTTTTTTTGGATACCAACAATGTAGGAATTTGTTTTGCTTAATTATGTATATATGTTAGAAGGATTTCCACACCACCCGCCCTGACCCCGAGTGATTAGGGGTTGGGGTATGAGAGAAAATTGATTTTTGTTTGTTGAAAAAAAATTACTTTAAATCAGGGATTTAAGAAACCAAAAAAAGAGGTGGATAGAAGTTGCAAAGAGGCAAGCTTAGAGTTGATGTATGGAAAATCTTGGCAAAGATTAGAAATTTCCAAAGTGGGCTGTGTGGATAGGTAGCGGATTCCCTCTCACTGAAGGATTTCAAGCCAGGGCTGGTTGAATTGTTAGCCACGTTATAGAAGTGATTTCTTGGTCAAGTATAGGTTGAATTCAGATTCTGTGACTGGAGTTGTGGGTGACATTCTCTGGAGGTGAATGAGAGGCGAATAGTGTTTTGAAGGTCACCAGTCATTTTGTTCACATTGCACAGAACTATATAACCTAAGCACAGACGGATAGTATCTACTATTTCCGAAGTTCAATGAAAAAAAGGCATTTCTTTGTGTATTCTTTACTAAAAAGGATATATACTTATCAAGGAAGAGACTTTCAAATTGAATTTCTTAAGAAGGTGTCAGACCTAACAGGAATGAAGAGTTACATGGCTACTCCTTAACTTCCCAGGCTGGGGGAATCTGAACCTGAACACTTTAGCCAGGATATACTAGTTAGAATGGGCAACTAGGTGGTGCAGTGGATAGAGTGCCAGGCCTGGAATTAGGATGACATCTTCTTGAGTTCAAATCTGGCCTCAGATACTAGCTCTGTGACCCTGGTGTTTGCCTCAGTTTCCTCATCTGTAAAGTGAGCTAGAGAAGGAAATGCCAGGCCACTCCAGTATCTTGGCCAAGAAAATCCCAAATAGGGTAACAAGGAGTTGGACATAACTAAAAAAACAAGAATACTAAAGTAGATGTAGGTTCTCTCATGAACCAAAGCAAGAGGTACACTGGAGTGCAGTCTTTTAATCCCTTCAGGAGTGATGTCACTGGACTTAGACTATACTTTCTTAGGTTAGCATGAGAACTGTCGCTGATTGACACACTTTTAGGAATGAGAAGTTGAAGATAATGACACCACCTATAGTATGTGAATAGACTGAGAAGTATGACTAGTATCTGGAAAGTCAGTGGTAGAAACTAGTATCTCAAATGAGACTGGACCACCTCAGTTCATAACATCTAAAGCACTCATAAAAATTAGGACCTAGATAAAATGTGGGATAATGAAATTTAAAATCTTATTTTAATTTAGATAGAAGTATAACATTTTCATGAAACCAATATGGAAATATATCAACAGACAGACCTGGTTAGATCACACAAAGGTACACTATGATGAATTGAATTATACATGGGCTGGAGAAATCATACCAAAGATAACTTCTTTGATTCCAGTGCTTAGCATAGCGCCTGGTAGGTAGTGGGTGCTTGATTAATGCTTGCTGAGTTCCCAACAGAAGAACTGCAAACTATTAACAGCTATCATGAGATATGGATTTAAATCACTAATTATAAGAGAAATGCAAATCAAAATAATTCTGAAGTTTCACTTCACACCTAGCAAATTTTCAAAGAAGTCAAAGTTGAGAATAGTCAGTGTTGGAGAGATTGTGGAAAGAGGCAAATTAATAACACATTGTTGGTGAAGAAATGAATTGGTCCAACCATTCTGAAAAGCAATTTGCAATGATGCTAAGAAAATGACAAAGATGCCCATACTCTTTCAACAGAAAGATCTCACTGGTAGGCAAACACCCTGAGGAGGTCAAAGACAAAAAAAAAAGTTCCCATATACATGTAGGCTCATAGATTTAGAACTGGAAGGAACGTCAGTCATCATCAAACCCAATCCCTTCAGCTAAAAGATGAGGAAAGTCAGGCCCACAGAGATAAAGGGGTTTGCCCAAGCCCAAATGGCATTTCTTGACAGATGTGAGATTCAAACCTAGGTCCTCTTCTCTAAAGCCTATGTCCTTACCATGGAACCTTTCATATATATATGGCAACACTTTTTGTAGCAACAAAGTAATAAATAATCAACACCCATCAGTTGGTGCCCCCTGATTAGAGAATGGCTAAACAAATTATAGTGCACGAATGTAATGAAATATAGTAATATTGCATTGAAACAATGGATATGAAGCCTATAGAGAAGAACGGGAAGATATATGTACCGATGCAAAGTAAAGTACGCAGAACCAGGAAAACAATATACACAATGACAACAATTATGTGAATGGAAAGAATAATCAAAAAAATGAAACTGAATGCTATGAAATTATAATGACCAAACTTGACCCTAAAGAAGAGATGAGAATGCAACTCTCTCCATTAATTGCAAAATTTTGTGGAGGAGAAGCAAGAGAGGGACTAAGGATGTAGAAGCTGCATATATGAGATTGGTTAGCTATGCTAAT
Organism: Phalanger gymnotis; assembly: GCA_028646595.1. NCBI lineage: Eukaryota > Metazoa > Chordata > Mammalia > Diprotodontia > Phalangeridae > Phalanger > Phalanger gymnotis. The sequence goes on from CM053626.1 coordinate 287,430,188, forward strand.
TTTTTCTCTTTTTTATCATTCCCATGGGTTAAAAAAAAGGTCCTGGAATAAGCCCTCACCCAAAGTGATTAAAGAGGAAAAAGAGTCATATATGCAAAAATATTTATAATAGCTCTTTTCATAGGAGTTAAAACTAGAAAATAAGAGGGTCCTCACCTATTGTGGAATAGCTAAACAAACTATGGCATATGAACATAATGAAATGTTATTGTGCCATAAAAAGAAGGAAATCTACAGGTTTCAGAGGAAACTAGAAAGACATCTATGAAATGATGCAGAGTGAAGTGAGTAGAATTAGGGCAATTAATACAATGAAAACAATATTATAAAGAAAAAAGACTGAAATACTTTAGAATTCTCATCAATGCAATGATAAACTGTGAGCCCAGAAGACAAAAGATGTGACACCCACCTCCTACCAGAAAGGTTAAGGAAATTAGAGACACACGTTTTTGGAGATTGGCAACATAGAATTTATTTTGCTGGACTAAATGTATTTTTTATAATAGTTTTATTTTTTATTGTTCAATCGAGCAGCAGTGAAATGGAAAGATAAATACTCATAAAAATTAATGAATTAAAGGAATCTATCACTCTAGATAAAGTGTTGGAATTCCAAAGGTTTCCATGCTGGAGTTGAATCCGAAGGCCATGGAACTATCTGATGTCATAGGGGTACTGGGGTTGCCCGGTTCTTCAGGATGTTACATCAGTTAACTTAGGTTGGCGAGTAATGGAAGATATGGCAGATCTTGTCTGGAGAAGCCTCCTTGGATTAGATTTGATTGCTGTGAAATGGATTCATTATTATTATTTAAGTTACTTGAAAAACTCAGCAAGACCTCAGCCAAACTTCACCTTCTATGATCCTTGGAGTAATTATTTTTGGAATAATGGAGATTTTGAAGCACTACAGAGTTTCCAGCATTTCAAGAGATTGAGATTATGACCCAGTATGCTGCTCAGGACACATCAGTGAGTATTAATGATACGCTCAAATACAACAGGGAAGTGTTGCCCCAAACGTAGTGAGGGACCAGTAGGCTGATTCTTCAGTGTTTATGGAGACAAGGTAACTTGAGATTCATGCACCTTGGGAGATAAATCGGTCAGCACTTGGGATCGAAAGGTTAAGAGTACAATTTTCTGAAGAGAAAATATCTAAGCCTGTTAGTTATTTGTGGGGAAAGAATGTAGACCTGGAGGTTGAGTGAAGTAAAGGGAAATCTAAATTGAGGCAAATGGGAAAAGAGGATCCATAGAATGTTGTTATACTAAATAGAGTGCTTCCTTTGTATTACACAAATCAATCAATTGATAGATATTAATTAAGCGCCTACTATTATGCTAAGCAGTGGGGATACAAAAAGATGCCAAAGACAGTTTCTGCCTTCAAGGAGCTTACTATCTAATGGAATTACCAAGACCAGTAATTCCTTATGGGGTAATTAAATTTTTGTGATAATTTTATCAAAAATGTTATAGAATTCAGAGAGGATGTAGCCAAACTTACCATCTTATGGCTAAAAAAAATTAAAGAGACTCTAACCTATCAAATTCTATAATTTGCCTAACATATGATAGTATCTACACTGAATCTCGAGTCCTACTTTAAATTACCTTTTATTTTAAATTAAATCCCTATTAAAAGACATTTTTAACTTCCTTGAATTCTGTTGTCCAAAGCTGTTGGGGGCCAGAAATAGAGAATGAGAAGTGGTTTTAATCATTGCTAGCAGTAGAAGAATCTTTGGAAACTTGCTAAGTGTATTCAAGAAGAATCTTGAGTTTGAGTTAAATCTTTTCTAATCAGTTTGCCAACTAAAGAGAATAATGGAATCTGATTATTTTTTCCTTAAAAGCCAAGGAATATTTGGTTTAGCGGAAAGGAACTGTGGATTAGGCTCCTCTCTTGGCATTTGAAAAAAAATGTTTTTTTTTTTGTTTGTTTAATGTTGACTATTCCCATCCTAGCTATTTTAAGAAGCATGAATGAATGTTTCAAAATAATTCAAGTAAGATGAAAGGAACGCTGACCATCTAATCTGTTTTTGCTACAGTATCTGAAGAACTGTCCAAATATTTGTAATTTTTCTTGCTCATTGTAGTCATGCTATATTTCTTAGGGACTGAGGGCTACACCTGCAATTTCAATAAAACTCCCAAATAAGGAAGCTTCCCGTACCAATGCAGGTTGGTATTTTCTCTTTAACTAATAGTGAGAGAGTGGCCTATATCAGAGCAATTTAGTGACTTGGCCAGCGTCACATAGCCAATATGTTTCACAGGTCTACCTGACTTTCCACCTCTATCCACTCTGCCACAGTTTCTCTTAACAGTTTTAATATATCACAGGAGTTAGAGAACAGCCTTTAAGATGTGTGAATAAATAGGACTCATTCCCATAAAATGTTGTAATGGTCAGACGTTACACAACGGAAATCACATTTGCTTGAATTATCTGGCCCTAAAAACAGTTGCAGGAAGAATTTTTTAAAAGATCAGGGTAACAAACTCTCTTCAGGAAATCCCAACTCCTAGTTCCATTGGGTGTGGAGATTTCAACAAATCTCATTTCCTGTTGAGCCGGAGAACCACAGAACTACCTGGTGTTACAGATTGATGAGGTCACCTCCGCCCCCACAAGCTCTAGAACATTTCCTATAATGGCAAGAAATCCGGACTGTTCCATATTCTCAACAAGTTGCTCTCTTAAGGGGAGCTGGGTTTTATCATGATCCTTCATTCAGCTTTCCTGGTTATGAAAATTCAGAGGCCATTATGTAACTTATTTGTTCTATCATGCCGCTATTGAACTGTTAAGTAAGTGGTTGGTATTTATGTCAAAGGGATGTATAGTGTTCGTTAAAGTTATATAAGGGTATAGTAGAAACATTTAAAAAGATGGGACAGATGACCAGAAATTGTGTAACATGCCAAGAACATGAAAAATGAAGATGGGTTAAGGACTTTTTTGGCAGCATTATAAACAACCAGTGACCAAAAGTATAACTTATGAAGCTGAAAAGATCATCAGCAAAAGACTAGGAAGAGTTCCTCCTCCATCCCCCCAGCCCTCTACCTCAAGAGAACATACACCACTTGCACTCACCAGTCACCAGGTCAAGATGGTAACAACTTTCTCCTTTGTCACAGTGACTCCACTGTCAATGCTAATTCTCCTGAAATTGTCACTAATAGGAGGTCGGCCTTTCAAAGGTAAATCAATGAAGCTGGTATCGAGTATGCCAAATGATAACATAAGCCAATATAGTATAGGGGAAAGAAGACTCATTGGCTCTGGAGTCAAAGGACTTGGATTCAAATCTTACTTCTGATGTTTACAACTAGTGTGACTTTAGACAAGTCACTTAACCCTCAGTTTTCTCATCTGGAACACGAGGGGTTAGATGAGATGGCTTCTGAGGTCTCTTCCAGCCCTAAATTTATGGCTCTATGATCCTTTGATAAGAAACATTTCAATGATTCCTGGCCCAGTTGAAATCTATGATAGAAAATGGCCCTAGGCATTTCAGACACAGTTCACCAGGAGTGATGTCATTAAGTAATTAAATCTTCTCAACATTTTCCCAAGGTTTTGGGTGAGTGACAAACAACTGGGGAGAAGATATAGAAGACCAAAAGGAAGGAGAAAGCCCAGGGACCTGTGAAATAAGAGATATGTTAGACTGGTTCCTCATCATTAAATAAGGCGACTGAGGCAGTTAGATCATGAAGTGGATAGAGAGCTGGGCCTGGAGTCGGGGAAGACCTAGGTTCAAACCTGACCTCAGACATTGATGTGTCTGTGACTTTGGGCAAGTCACTTAGCCTTCGTTTTTATGATTTCCTCAACTCAAAAGTGAAGGTAACAACAGCACTTCACAGGGTTGTTGTGAGGATCACAAAGTGGGTGCCATATAAATGCTAACTATGTTTATCATTACTACTATTAGTCAAAAGGATTAATCTGTGGAAAGGTACACTCTACCTTTGGCCCAGTTAGGGGTTGACTCAACCAACAGCTGGAGGAAAGAAAAAAGCTTTCATTAAGTGCTTACCATGTGCAAGAGATTGTATTGAGTACTTTACAAAGATTACCACAACAACCTTGGGCAGCAGGTATTATTATCATCTCCGATTCAGCGTTCAGGGAACTCAGGAAGCTAATTCTGGGTCTCACTTTCTCATCTGTAGAATACATAGGTTTTACTAAATGATATCTAAGGTCCCTTCCAGTCCTAAAAAAACATTTTTTTCTAGGTGTTTCTGCACTTTGCTAGAATTTAGAGCCTGGTTGGGCTGTGGCTTCATGAATTATGTTACGTAAAGAAAATACATTTAAAAATCAGCTGACAGCATGACATTAAATTAGGAGAATGAATTGGATGTAGCAGATGTGGTAGCTTCCAAGACAGGAATTAACAAAATAGCCGCAGTGTAGCTCAATAAAAGCTTGCTGATTAACTTACTGCTTTTGAGAATTTGTAATTTTCTGGAAGTGTTTATTCCCTTCACCAATGCATATCACAGGCTTCCAATGACTTAGGAGGTGGTCTTTGAGGCAATTTTTTGGGATGAAAGAAGTGACTTACTTCAAATCCCAGCTTTGCCACTTATCACTTATATAACCTTGAACCAGTCCGACAACAGCCATGGGACTCGGGTTCCTCATCTGCAAAATGAAAAGGTTGGCTTTGATAATCTCTTCGGTCCCTTCCATATCTACAGCTATAATGCGATATCACCTTCGGTGAGTACCCTGGGTGCTGAAAAACACTCATTATCCTGTAGCCAAGCTGGTGATGAGACTCTGAACTCAGCTTGATCCTCAGATAACATACTTTTACCTCAATACCCTGGACCTCCAAGCCTTTCCAGCTTGGAAAGACATAGCAGGGCTTGTGCTCCATTAAGTAAAGCCAGGATAACTTCCATATCCTCATGCTACATTGAAGACATAGCTTTCGTTAGCCTTTTTTTTTTCTCCTTTGCCACTGGGCTATAGGATCCTCTCCTCTGCAGCAAACAGAAGCAGTGTTACTGATTCTTCAGACTCCTAACAATGGTCCTGTTTACAACAGAAGAGAGGATCCTTTAGCCTGGTGTCAAAGAAGAGGGAGCTAAAGAAACTGGTGTCTCTGACAAAGACTTTGAGAGACCAGAAGTGTGTCCCAAAGATGGGGAAGGAAAAGAGCAAAGGGAATCCAACATTCCAAGGAGAACAAGTTATTCCACAGTTAAGAAGATGGGAGCCAGTGACTGTACAACTTTTTAGTATTCTTGATGATTTCATGAGAATATAATAATGTTGTTTTTAAGTCATTTCAGTCCTGCCTGACTCTTTGTGACCCCATTTGGGGTTTTCTTGGCAAAGACACTGGAGTGGTTTGCCATTTCCTTCTCCAGCTCATTTTACAGTTGAGGAAACTAAGGCAAACAGGGTTAAGTGACTTGCCCAGGGTAACACAGCTAGTAGGTGTCTGAGGCCCTATTTGAACTCAGGAAGATGAATCTTTCTGACTCCAGGTCTGGTACTCTATGCATGGTGCCATCTAGCAACTCTTCAATATTATTAGTGGGTGATAGTGTTCTTGGTTAATGCTCATTTTATAGGATGAACCATTATCTTCATAGTATAATAGAGATAAGGAAAGGTCTTGTGATTTCATGAGTGTAGGGAGCTCCTGGTGAAGCCAATTCCTCTACCAATGCCAGTTGGCACCTTCTTTGCCACTGAGAGTCATAGAATGTTGCATAGAGCACTAAAAGGTTAAATAATGTGTCCGCATCACCTAGTATGTGTCAGAGACAGATGTATAACTCACCCAGGTCTATCCTGGCTTTCAGGCCAGTACACTCTCTCACTCTGTCTCTGTCTGTCTCTGTCTGTCTGTCTGTCTGTCTGTCTCTCTCTCTCTCTCTCTCTCTCTCTCTCTCTCTCTCTCTCTCTCTCTCTCTCTCTCTCCCCCACAGACCACTGTGGAAATGTTAATATTTATATTCTTTAAGAACACTGCATAACATCGGCCTACGGATAATAGCTAGAGAGAAAGAAGAGAGCAAAAGAGGTGGAGAAACTAACAGTAAAATAGAGAGTAAACTTATTTGCAAATTTAGAAGTTAGTCTAGTAGAAGCTAAGCAGTTATCTTGATCACTTGAGACCTTTGCAGAAAATAGGAAAAGAGCAGTATATATACAAGATACAATAAAAACCTATAAACCTGTAAAAATGATTCTGTCCCCCTTTGACATAAAAATGGGTTTCATGGACATTATTTCACATTGACAAATATGGTCAAACTGTAGCTCTTTTCCCAAAGTCGCAGCTCATAGAAAAATACTGACACTTGAGGGCTCAAACAAATATAACCAAATGGTGTGCAACAATGGTGCCATTAAAGTCTGAAGTCATAATTCTTTGGGGAACAACACGTATTTGTTTAATGTTTCTTTAATAATCTCTTTATAAAAGAAATTGAGTTTTTAAATAAAGTGGGAACCCCAAAAGAAAAAAAACTCCTCAAAGTTGTTTTGCCTTGATTATATCATTTTATCACTTTATTTCGGTGGCCCCTCACCTTTCACTTATTCCCTTTGTCCAGCCTATTAATACTCTGTAACTACTATATTGGGTCAGGTAGGTGGTAAATTGGATAAAGTGCCAGGTCTAGAGTCAGAAAGACTCAATCTGGCCTCAGACACTTACTAGTTGTGTGACCCTGGGCAAGTCACTTAATCCTGTTTGCCTTAGTTTCCTCATCTGTAAAATGAGCTGGAAAAGGAAATGGCAAACCACTCCAGTATCTTTGCCCCACGAAAAACCCAAATGGGGTTCCAGAGAGTCAGAGACTTCTGAAAAGACAGAGCAACTATATTGCTTCAAAACATGAATATTGAAAACATTAGAATTTATGACCAAGAAATAACTTGGAATACAGGAATAGAATACAGTAGAATACAGGAAACTTGAATAAAACTTTTGATTATTATTATGATCATTCCCTTCTTGCATTCTTTTAGTGCATATAAATTGCTCCATTTCATCTATTTCATCCTTTCCAACACCCTCTTAACAGTTATGGAAACTGAGGCACAGAAAGATTAAGTGATTTGTCAAAGGTCATACTGGGAGTAAATGGCAGAGCCTAGATTTTAACCTATGATTGACTTCTGACTGCAAACTCAGCACGCTTTCCATTATGTTTCCATGTTGCCAGCCAGACCTTCCCTGTCTCCAAACTTCCCTCTTTCTATTGAAGACACCATCATATCTTGGAATCTCCCTTGACTTGACTCTTCCCTCTACCTCCTCACCCTTCCCCAACCATATCACCCCTCATCCCCATATCCAATTGGTTGGCAAAAGCAGGGCAGAGTGGAAGGAGCACTAAATTTGTAGTCAGAGGACTTGAATTCAAATCTCATCCTGGCCATTGGCTTGTACATCTTTAGATAAATCACAACTTCTCTTGACCTCAATTTCATCATCTTTAAAAGGAAGGTATTGTACTAGATGACCTCTAAGGTTTCTTCTAGTGCTAAAATTGTCATCGTATGATCCTATTATTACGAATATGTCCCTCTTCCATGTTTCTTAAAATATAATGATTTTACCTCCATAGCAGAAAGTTTCCACCTGTCTCCTTCTCTTTATCTACCTGGCCTTTACTGTTATACCCTCTCTAATTCACCCTCCACATGGCTGCCAATGGAATATTACCCTAAGCGTTAATCTAACCCTGCCACTCCTTTACTTAATAAACTCCAACAGCTTCTGCCTCTGGGATAAAATATAAATTCCTCTATTTGACATTTATAATTCTTCCAGCCTTTCCTGAGCGCTACTGTCCAGCCAAACTAGTTTGTTCTTCCTTACACATAATACTCCCTTCTCCCTTCCCCATGTCTTTATCCTGACTGTTGCCCCATGCTGGAGCTCACTCCCTCCTCTTTGCTTTTCAAAACCTCTCATTTCCTTGAAGACTACTCAGGTACCAACTTCTACTTGAAGGCTTTCCTGATGGTCCAGGTCCTAGTGTTCTCCATTCAAAAACTGCCCTATATTCATTTTTTGACTCAGGACTCACATGGAATGACTTCAGCTCTGAGAAATTCTGGTTCTCAAGAAATGGGATCAAGCTTGTTCTCATAATCTCTGATTTATTCCCACTGAGTGGGCTTTTCTCTTCAGTTATCAACCATCTTTGACATGGCCCCAAGTGACAAGGACCATGGGGACCAACCAGGATGCTCTGTTTGCAGGTATCTTTTATAGCGAGGGGCCCATTGGAAGAGACCAGTGGGTAGGACCAACCCCAATGCATGTTTCATAGCATGACCCTCACAGATGGCTGACCACCAAATGACAAGATTTTTTTCACTCATGGCCAATGATTAAAGTCTACCAAGATATGGAGGAGTTGTTATCTGCACTGGTGGGACACAGATCCACATAATTGAAATCTTAGAATCTTTATTGAAATAGAGCTAGTTCTAATTCATGGCCTTAGTACAGTATTTGTATCCATTTATTCTGTACAGATTATACATTCTTTGACCATAAAAAACAAGCATGCATGGTCATGTTTTTTTTTTCTATTTTTCCATTCCTGGCACTTAACTGTTTATCTCATCTCTACGCTTAAGTGGTTTAAGTATTTACTTAACTTGAAATACCAATTAGCTTTATATTTCATACTCTTGAAATTAAAGTATTCTTTTCTAATGCCTTTATACAACAGAAAAGACCTTATTTAATTTTGTGCAAATATTTTTTATTGTTCATATGTTTGCTTTTTCCTCTATACTTCAGTTACTGGACAATGGTGGTAATTGGAAGGAAATGTCTAATATCACACCTCTGAGGTGTCATTTGAGACCATATCAATTATTCAACAGTAATAGGGCTTATGTGTGTGTGTGTATATATATGCAAAAACATGTACAAAGAAAGATACAAACAAAAAAGAAGGTAGACTAGCTATGTGGTATCAAGAGATTACCAAGATACAAGAGATGTGGTATCAAGTGGTAATCAAGAGATTACCAATAAACAATCCACATATTTTGTTGGTATTCTTGCAATGCTGAATGGGAGAAAGGTCCCTGGCACACTGAGTGGACCTCCTTATGATCAACTTATGGGAGTTTATGGACACCCAGGATCTACCTTGCTATAGCTGAAACCTTCATAGATAACATCATAGATTATAATAACATAGATTTGAGTTGGAAGGGACCTTGTAGTCCATCTAATTTAATTCAGTCATTTTATAGATGAGGAAACTAAGGTTTTAGTGGATTGAGAGACCCACCCAAAGTCATACAGGTAATAAGTATCAAAGGGAGGATCTAGTCTCAGACCCTCTGCTTCCAGAGCCAGTGATCATCCTTCGCATTGATCCAAAGTCTGTTTGAGTAGGTGGATTTTCAAATCTAACTGAAATTAAGCCTGGGAGTAACAGGGGGAAACTATTCCCAGAAGAAACTAGTGATAACTACTAAGCCATTTTCAGCATAAAACAATCACAAACTTAGCTTCTAGCTAGGTGGCACAGTGGATGGAGTGCTGGGCCTGGAGTCCTGAGTTCAGATGTGACCTCAGATACTTAATAGTTGGGCAAGTCAATTAATTCTATTTGCCTCAGTTCCTCATTTGTAAAATGAGAAGGAAATAGCAAACCATTCCAGTATCTTTGTCAAAAAAAAACAACAAAACACCTAAACAGGTTCATGAAGAGTTGGACATGACTGAAATAACTCAACTACAACAATTATTAGTAATTTGGAGCATTTTTTTCATATGGCTAAGATTTCTTCTTCTGAAAAAGGCCTATTCATATCCTTTGACTATATATCTTGAAAATGAGACCTTTATCAGAGAAACTTGGAACAAAGAATTAATATTTGTCCCTTCTAATTTGCTTACATATGGTATGTAAGTACATATATGTGTCAGTAAGCAAAATGGGCTCCTTAGCACTTAGTTCAACAAGTGCCCTTGAAGAGTTTGGCTTTTGTTTGCTTTGAGTAATTCAGCTATTTCATTGAATCTTACTAAGTGCTAAGCCCCAGGCCCAAACCCCTATTAGGTGTAAAACCTATGTGGCTGTGTATTGGCAACTAAGGTGGGGCCCAAGGTGGGGCTAACTCCAGGGAGGGCCTAGTTTACATGTCTGGGACAGCAGAG
>CM053626.1:287440880-287476497 GCA_028646595.1 Phalanger gymnotis
CTTCCTTCCTTCCTTCCTTCCTTTCTCTTTCTTTCTTTCTCTTTCTTTCTTTCTTTCTTTCTTTCTTTCTTTCTTTCTTTCTTTCTTTCTTTCTTTCTTTCTTTCTTTCTCTCTGTCTCTCTCTCTCTGTCTGTCTCTCTCTCTTTGTCTCTCTCTCTCTCTGTCTCTTGTTTTTTCCCTCTCTGCTGATGAAATTTTGGTATTTTACTTTTAATTAGCAGTTAGCTAATATGGGGGGAAAAACAAATGAAGAATGAGAATGAATTTGCTTGATTAATAGGCCTGGTTTAAAAAAAAAGATTTAGTGGGAAAGGAGTTTGAAACCAATAGCTAAAATTGTTTTTGTGTAACCAAACACCATCAATTTCTTCTAGTGGTTTTGTAATTGTTAAATTCCACTCCTCTGAAAGTGTGCTTTTGTTTTTATATTTCTGGTATGGGTGAGAATATACTGGGTGTAAGAATATGGATAAATGATTCTGAGTAAATGATGTAATAATCCCGCTAAAACACTGATAGCTCTGCTAGCCTGAAAGTCTACTGTTCTGATTTCTGTGACCATTTTTGGAATTAGGGTTTCAGGTTTGACAAACAGTGATCTATATTCCTTTGAGTAATCAAGAGGTAGAGATATTTTGAAGCTGAATAATAACAAAATATAACTGAAGAATTTTTATGAACTGGAAATACTCAAAATAGGAAATAACATTTTCAAAACTCATAAAATGAGCTGCAGTGCTGAACTAATTTTGTGTAGGAGGCACCAAATAAAGAACACAAATATTTGAAAAATACTACATAGAATTTATTGCTATATTTTCTAGCCCAGTGTTCTTGACCTTTAAGCCTACATGAAAAGCCCTATTAACCCCAGATTCTCGATTAATTATTGCATTAATTCAGTTCCATTATATTATCATTTCATTATTTCAGCCAGCAAATATTTTTGGGTGCCCACAGTGTGCAAAGTACTAGGGTAGGCACTTGGAGATACAAAAAGAAGAAGAAGATGTGGCCCTTCAAGGAACTTAGAATCTAATTTGAGAGCAAGGTGGAGAAAACATTAACCTAAAAAGTACAAAGCAGTCTATTTTAAAATTATACCCTACCACCAGTAAAAATTGTGTATATTCCCAGTATGTGTGTATGTGTGTATATTATATATATGTATATTACATATATATTATATATGAGTACACATATACACACATTTTATGTATGTACATATACATAATATGAATGATATGAATGTATACACATATACACACATTTTATATACAAATACACACACATTCTATCAATCTATCTATCTATCTACCTCATGCCCCACCACCAATAAAAAATTAGAGTGGTAATTATGTGTAGAGAGAAGGGAACAGATGGGAGAGATATGGGAGTAGAATTAAGATTAGCGACTGATTAGACCTGTGGGGTGAGGGATAGTTAAGAGTCTAGGATGACATTATGTGAATCTGTGTGACTGAAGAATGGTGGTGGTGGTGCCCTCGATAGTAATAGGGAAGTTTGAAAAGAGGGGTGGGTTTGGAGGAGAAAGATAAAAGTAATGAGATTGGCAATCTCTGACAGCCTATTCATTGTTGCTCGTCCCATGAAACTTTTTACCACCTAAAACAAAAAGAGAGAAGGTAGCATTCTTATTTCCTCTTCACTACATTATATAGGGTCAGTATAAGGAAAAACTTCCTGGCAATTAGAATTGTGTCAAAGTGGAATGAATTGCTTTGAGATTTTCCTTCACTCAAAAGATCTGCTGACTATTTTGTGGAAATGATGAATAGTGAAGGTGTCACATTCATGGCCAAGGAGTCATGCAACCCCAAAAAACTCTTTAAGTGCAATCTAAGTCAGATTAAAATTAATTGCGAAATGTTTAACAAAAATAAAAAAATACAACAAAACATAGTGTTAATTTGTGCTTTTCTAAGTCAATATGCAGCCCACAAGAATCTGTTTCTAATTGAATTTGATACAACTTACATAGAGGGAATTCCTATAAAGGTTAGTCTGAGGTCCCTTCTAACTTTGAGAGATTTTTTGATAAAATCTGACTCAACAGTTATAGACAGCTATGTGGTTATAAAATTAGGAGGGACTTCCTGGTAGTTTAGCTGTGTATCTCCTTTTTAGTTCTGTTACTGAGATGAGAAGCTTTTACGCTGGTCTTGTGAATGTTGGCCAGATAAGACACAGCTGGTTGAACGGCTGTAACAAAGGGATAGTCATCAGTGATTCAGTTTCAACTTGGGAGGCTGTCTCCCTGTCTTTTCGGATTAGTGACTTGGATAAAGACATAGGCAACATGTTTGTTCAGTGTGCAGATGACACAAAAGCTGATAGATGATAGATTACAGATTAGAGGAGAGTCAAGATACAAAAAATATTAATTGAAATAACTATAGGAAGAAAAAGAATTCTGTTTATATAATCAGATATTCAGGCGTATTTGAACTGATGTCCTGTGGCTAAGGAGAAGGGTTCAAATCCTAACTGGGAATCCTGGGAATTGTAGTTTTGTATAGACAGAAACTTTTTCCAATCTTCCTGCTAGGTTATTGCTCTTTGGGAGAAAGTAGCTTTTGACTTTCTGTTTTGAAGGAGAGATAGCAGCAGCAGTGGTTGTGGTGGCATCCCCCAGAGCAAGAGATTGCTGCCCAGGGGGAAGTGAGCTAAACAGCATTGGTGATTGCAAAGAAACTGGACTTATCACAGCAGGCATGGTGTCTGTGACTTAGCCTCAGATCTTTAAGAAACAGCTCTGACAGCTGTGTGGATAAATTATTTCTCTCCAGGAGATTGCAGGTCCCTGTACAATGTTTCAGCTTCCCCCTTTCTCTCGGGGGGGGGGGGGGGAGGAGTTTCTCTGTCCTTTGTCTTTTTAAAAATTTTGATTTTGATTAGCATCATTGAAAACATTTTTCCTTGACATACAAACTTCTTGACATAACTTTTTGGTGATGTATCAGTATGTTAATTCTATGTCAGAGAAGGCAAAACTGAGCGTGCCAGTGAAAAATTTGGGGCAAATAGAATTTTTAAAAGGTCAGAGTAATGATTAGACTTTTGTTCTGGTGATCAAAATTTTCTCACTTGATCTGTAGGGATTCCGTGAGTTGTATATATGAAAAGATCTTATGGTTATGATTTTATTAATAATTAACAATCGTTATATACTCCTAAAATAGAGAAAGGAAAGATGACTATGTCATCTGGGACATAGAAATCTTTGCTATAACAATATGCAGGAGTAGATGCAGCAACTGTGAAATGCCTAAGGCAAACTTCCCATTTCTGAGTAAAGAGATAGGGTGTGTGGACTAAGGGGAGACTTTGCCCTGGAACTATCCAGTGGGATGAGAAAGAGTGGTTTGGTAAGAATCTCTCCTTTCCCTTTTCTGTTAGGAGGAGAGAGTAAAAAAAAGTGTCCAATTAAACCTTGCTCCACAGCAACACCTGCTGGTTATATTTATATAGCGCTTGACAGTTTACACAGAGGACTTTCCATAACACAGAGGACTTCAGAAAAGTCTTGCATGGGTAATTATCCCCATTTTACAGATCAGGAAAATGAGGCTCAGATTGCTCAGAATCATATAGTTCTTAAGTGTCTGGGGTAATTTTTAAAAATCCAGGCCAAATTCAGGGTTCTTTCCATTACCCCATGCTGCTTCTCCAAAAAGATTTCTGATGTAATAGAACATTGGGTCAAATCTAACAAGATGAAATTTAATATAAATAAATGCAAAGTCTTAATGCTTGGATTTTTTTAAGAAGTCAGGTATTTGACTTGAGAGTCATAGTTAGCCATTTGTCTAAAAAAGATTTTGGGATTTTAATGGACTGCAAGCTTAACAAGTCAACAGTATGGTTGATATGGTAATCGAAAAAGAGAATGAGATCCTTAGCTTTTTGTGAGAGGAATAGGGTACAGAACTATATATACTCTGTAATGATTCGATCACATCTTGAGTATTGTGTTCTGATCGGGGTACTATGTTTTAGGAAAGTCGCTGAAAAACAATAGAGCTGCTAGAGAGAACAACAATTCTGTTCAAGGACCTTGAGGTCATGCCATATGAAAATTTGTTGATGAAACTTGGAGTGCTTAGCCTAGAAAACAGAAGATTTTAGGGGGACATGTTAACTGACCTCAAGAATTTGAAAGGTTACTATGTGGAAGAGGATGTAATAGAACTACTGTTCTTGGCTCCAGAGGTTGGAACTAGGAACAATGGATGGAAGGTACAAAGAGGCAAAGTAAGATTTGAGGTGTTGCAATTGAAATTGAGGTAAACTGAAGTACAAGTTTCCAAGCATGTTCGGTTTATTGGTAAAGCTAGCAGTTACCAATAAAATGCTTCTCTCAGCTCCTCAGAAGGCTCTAAATGACTACTAGGTAGGACTTACAAGCCTTCATCTATTTTGGGGAGGTACTAGGGAACACAGAACAGGAAGCATCATAGACGGAAAACAGTAGGATTGGTTACAAAGTCTGGAGCATCATAGAGGATGGAAAACAATTGATTGGATGGAAGTCTGGAATGCAGGGCTAGCAACAGCCCCTCCTTCTGTCTTGTTGCTAGGGAAACCTCATTGGTGGTGTCCACCTGCATGGCTGGTTAGTGTCACAGCAATACCAGATCACACTTTCTTGAAACACAGCCAGTATTGCAGAGATAATAAACCAGACTCCCTAGAATCCACCTGCACCTCTCAAGGATAATACATTTTTTTTTCTAATTGTACAAGGGCAGCTAATGGTACAGAGATAACAGCTTTCTTTCCATTAAAGCGATTTATAATATAAATATAACTTTTAAACTTAGAGCAAAAAACTGAACTTCTAGACTCACAAACTTCTGAACTGAACTCAGAGACAAAGAAACATGGCTCAGGCAGTTACAGAATAGAATCAATTACATAAAAGAATCAAATATAAAATATAAAATCAATATTTGATTTTCTCAGAGGTAAAGAAAAATTTCCTATTATTAAAGCTGTCCAGAAGCAGAAATGGTTGTCTGGGGATGGAGTGGATTCTATTTATTAGATGTCTTCAAATGAAAGATGCATGTATACTTGTTGGATACATTATATAGAGGACAGTTTTATATTTCTGGGTTGGCAGAGGTGGACTTTCTGAACTCTTTCACAATTCTGAGATTCATAAATTCTTTTTCCATTCTATAATCAATTGTCTTTGTTGAGAGGAAAGAATGAATCAGTTGTGTGTTTGAGGAAACCTATAGTTAGAAGCCCTAGCCAGAACCCCTAGCAACTGGCTGTTTGACAGGGAAACACCTTGCCAAAGCAGTTCCGTTGCCACGATTGCAGGATCCAGGATCTCTTTCTTTGCTATAAGAGCCCCTTCACAACAGGAAGGGATCCTTGGGACTCTTGAGTGGGGATTTCCCCATTGTTGGTTTCTCGCCAGCCCTTTATCATCTTATCAGTGAATGCAACTCACAAAGGAAATTGCCCCTGCCTAACTCCATGAATTCCAAAATTAGAGGAGGGATAGGGATAGAGAAAAGGGACTGAGAATTCCACCTCCAAAATCTCAGGGCTTTTTCCTGAAACAGAAGTACCTTGGAGATATTGCGGGTTCAGTTCTAGACCATTGCAATAAAACAATATTTTTGTCACACAAATTTTTTGGTTTCCCAGTGCATATACAAGTTATGCTACACTATACTGTAGCCTACTAAGTGCGTAATAATGTCTAAAAAACAACATACACACCTTAATTAAAAATACTTTATTGATAAAAAAATGCTGTCATGAGCCATCAGTAAGTCATAATCTTTTTCCTGGTGGAGGGTTTTGCCTCAGTGTTGATGGTTGCAGATTGATCAGGGTGATGGCTGTTGAAGGTTGAGATGGCCATGGCAATGAAGTTTGCCACATGGATTGACTCTTTCATTTGATTTCATTTCACGGAGACCGTTGTAAATTTATTAATTGGCCTAATTTCAATATTGTTGTGTCTAGAGAGGCTTGAGGAGAGGGAGAGAGATGGGAATGACTTATTGATGGAGCAGTCCAAACATACACACTTATCGATTACATTTGCCATCATACTGGCTGGCTGTTACATAAAGTGTACAAGGGATTCTTGTCCCAATGTGGATTAATTCAGATGACTTTCCAATTCTCAGATTCTCTAATAACGCGAGGTTATTATTTAAAAGTAGTCTATCCAGGCGTCAATTCAGGGATCTTACTAGAATCATGGCAGTAGACATAGAGAAAAGGTAGATCTGAAAGATATTACAGGATCCAGTAATTTGCCAGATGCTCGCAAGTCAGACAAGAAGTTCTTACTATGTACCAGGACCTTTGTGAAGCACTGGAGATAGAGAAACATTTAAATAGTCCTTGATTTTAAGAACCTCCCAGTCCAGCAAGGGAGACAACATGTAAATGACAACAGCAGCAGCAAAAGTTGCCATCATATATGTATATGGTTTATGGTGCCCCGAAACAATTACAGTAATAGCATCAAAGATCACTGATCACAGATCACCATAACAGATGTAGTAGTGAAAAAGTTTGAAATATTGAAATATCATTTGAAATAATGACACATTACCAAAATGTGACAGGGAGACACAGTGTGAGTGTGTGATATTAGAAAATGGCACAAACCTTCAGTTTGTAAAAAATTCAATATGTGTGAAGCACAATAAAGCAAGGTATGCTTGTATTCACTTTCTTATCTCTTGGCTTGATAATTATAGGTCCATGTATCTGTGTGTTTATCAGAAGGAATTCTGACTAGGGTTCAGGAAGTTCTTTTGTCACTTAAATATCCTTTGATTTACAAATCTTAACTAGTTTTTTTTTCTTTTACTCAAATCAATATATATTATATTCAGTATTACCTCCTTTGGAAATTGTAGATTTTTTGCAGGATTCCTTTTCCTGTGAGGACATATGATCGTGTCTTTTCATTTTGATCTTATAGCAATATTCTTCAGCAAAGAAAAAATGAATGAAAAGATAGATGTTGATTTGATGGAAAGTGGAGAATATGAAGACGACTTTGAAAAGGACCTTGAGTGGTTAATTAATGAAGAAGAAAAAAACCATGCCGGCATGATTGAGGTATTTACTATAGACAACAACCTTTTAAAAATATGCCACTATATCAGTACTATTTCTTAATTTTCTTTCTTTCTCTCAGTACCTAGCACAATGTTTTGCACACAAGAAATGGTTTTTTAATGAGTCGTTGAATTGAAATGTAGCTAAGTCTGTCAAAAAGAAAAGTGTAATACAGTGGATCTTGTATACAACATGGATTTGGATGTAACTTAGGTCAGATCATGAAATGATGTCCTCCTAAAAAATGAAACCACATGAGAAGACTGCATGGCCAAGGCCTGGCAGATAGTAGGTGCTTAATAAATGCTTGTTGACTTGACTTGGTATAATGGCATAAGCATTGGACTTGGAGCCAGAATATCAGCATGTGATTCCAAGCTCTTATTGCTGGCAAGAAAATTACCTCCTCTTGAGTATCACTTATTTCATTTATAAAATGGGGGTGATAATACTTGGACTACCTATCTCACAGGATTGTTGTGGGGAAAATTCTTTGTAAAACTTAAAATGAATTGTCATTATAAAGGTGAGTGGTTATTACATGCAGTAAAAAAAACTTGGTATTAACATGTATAATTTATAAACAAACAAAGATGTTTTAGAGAGAAAGTGTGAGCTGAGAAAAATTCTGGATTGAATAGAAGGAGTTAATTGGGAACCTTGGATAACAGTTGTAAGGGACTGGTGATGACAAACCTGATTTGGGTGAGGGGGTGGGAAGGGTTAAGGAGAAGCTGGGAATGAAGAATAGAAGGTGGCAGGTATAAAGTGCCCGCCAATTAGTCAGCAAGCATTTGTTAAGTACTATGTGCCAGGCACTGTGTTGAGTGCTTGGGATAAAAAGAAACAAAAAACACAGGCTCATAGTCAAGGAGTTCACATTCTAATGGGGAATGCAACATATGAATAACGAAGTAAAAGGAAGAAATACATAGTGTATGCAAAAATTGTACATTCAAGGTATATACAGTGTAGTGGCAAGTAATCTCAGAGGGAAGGCACCAGTTGGGGTAGAGGGGATGGATAAGAGGGACTGGCAAAGGCCTTCTGCGGAAGATCAAGAAAGGCCAGGGAAGCTAGGAGTTTGAGTAAAAAGAGAGAGCATTCTCGGCTTAGGGGGATAGCTAGCTAGTAAAAGGTATTGAATCTGGAGATGGGAGTATCATGTGCAAAGAAAAGCAAGGAGACTCCTTGCAGTTTTTCCAACTTGACACTGTAATATTCTTAAAATATTTTGTGCTCTGGGAAAAAAAATAATCTATGTAGCTGGATCTTAGAGTATATGGAGGGGAGTAGAGTATAAGAAGACTGGAAAGGCAGGAATGGGCCAGGTTGTGAAGGGCTTTAAGAACCAACACCAGGATGTTATATTTGATTCTGGAAGTAATAGGGAGCTTCCGGGATTTAATGAGGAAGGAGGTGATGTGAACAGACACTTGGAAAGTCACTTGGCAGCTAAGTGGAGGATGGGCTGGAGTGAGGAGAGGATGAAGGCTGCTCCAGCAGTTTTGGAGTTATGTGGGGCGGGCCTGCGCTAGGCCGAAGGACTCTCTATGTGAGAAGAGAGAAGGAGGTTTGGAGGAGGAGCCATTGTGAACGTAGCTGTGAAGGTGTATCTTGACAGCTCTTTGTCTTCAGGATGTGGCTATGAGAGGAAGAGCGTTAATAGAAGGGTGGTTAGAGAGGGCAGCAGGATCAGGTGAGATTTTAAAAAGGAATGACAGTAATAGCTGATATGTTTTATTTACGTATATGTTGTCATCCTCACAACATCCCCCCCATAAGATAACCATTATGAGCCTTATTAACTCCATTTTACAGATGAGCAAACTAATGTTTAAAGAGATTAATTTTGTATAGCCATGGCCACATCACTAATAAGCAGGGAACATAGTACAAGATTCCCACCCAGGTTGCTGTGGAATCCAGGGCCATCATTCTTCCTGCTATACCACACTCCTCAAAACGAGAGACTTCTGTGGCCTATGACAGTCAGTCAACAAGCACTTATTTACCGAGTGCCTAGCCATGTGCCAGGTGTGGACATGCAAAGACAAATGTAGAAACTGACATTCTGTCTGGGGCAACAACATGATCATATATAAATATGTACAAAATATGTATAGAATAAAAACAAGGTAATTTTCTGAGGAAAGATGGTACCAGGTGGGGATCAGGACAGGCTTCTTACAGGAGGCAGTACTTGGGCTGAGCAAATTAGGCAGAAGGGAGGTTGGGAATGCATTCTAGGCTAGGAGACAACCAAGCAAAGGCAGAGAGCTGGGGGAAGGTGTCATGTGTGAGGAACAGCAAGAACACCAGTATGGCTGGACTGCAGAGTGTGGGAAAAGGGAATATGTCTAATCGTACTGAAAAGGCAGGTTGGGGTCAGGCTGTAAAGAGCTTTGGATGCCAAACAGGACTTTGTGATTCTAGAGAGACTAGGGAGCCATTGAAGTTAAATGAACAAGGGAGATAGGAACATGGTCACACCTGTGATTTTTGAAAATCACACCATAGTGTGATGAAGGGAACACTTGAGTCAGGGAGACCAGTTCTCCAAGTTTTCCGTGTAGCTCAGGCAAGAGTGATGAGAGCCTGAATGAGGAGCATGTGGATAGACATAGAGAGAAAGGTGCAGATACTTGAGAGGTTGTGGAGGTAGACTTAAGTCTTAACAACTGATAGGTGGAGTGTGTGTGAGGAGTTAAAGATGACTCCTAGATTGCAAACCTGAGTGACTTCAAGGATGGTGGTACCTATAACAAAAATGTGGACTGTAGAAGAGAGGTATTTTTGAGGGGAAGATTATGAATTGTTTTGGACATGTTGAAATTGAGATGCCAATGGGACATTCAGTTCAAAAAGTACAGTAGGTAATTGGTTATGCAGTATTGGAATTCAGGAGAGAGCTTGGGGCTAGATAATGTAGATTTGGGAGCCATATTCTTAGAGATGATTATTAAACCCATAGAAATATATAATGTCATGAAAAGAGAGAGAGATGTAGGAAAGAGATGAGGGCCCCGAAAGAGCCTATACCAGTCAAACTATTAAGGAGTTACTTTGTCCCACTAGACAAAATAATAACAAAAATCATTTGGAGGAAAAAAAAATCTACGATGTTAAGGGAAATAATGAAAAAATAGGGATAAGGAAGGGATAGCATTTCCAGATATGAAACTGTATGATAAAGCAGTAATCATACAAAAAAACCCAAAAACATCTGGTTCAAACATAGAAAAGTAGATCAGTGCAACAGTTTGGATAAGAGTCTGAAACAGTAGCTTTAGTGTTCAGTTAAACCAACAATAATCTGTTGGAAGATGTACTCTCTATTTGACAGGAACTACTCAGAAAACTGGAAAGCCGTTTAGCAGAAAGTAGATTTGAATCACAAATTCTACAATATGCTAAAATAAAGTTACAGAAGAGCAGGTGACCTAACTATAAAAGGTCACCTCTTTAAAGATTTAGACTAGAATGGTGGAGGAGGTACCTTTTACAACTATGGCCAGGAAGAGAAGTCTTAGCCAAATAAAGGACAGATGTGATCATAAAGGAGAAAACAGACATCTCAACAACATAAAATTTTAAAGCTTTCACATGAACAAAATTGACATAGCTATGATAAGAAGGGAGATTTTTAATTAGGGGAAAAATCTTTACATCAAATATTTCAAATACATGTCTGACCTCCGATGTATAATAAGAAAACATATAAGACCAATAATCATTCCCTAATAAGTTGTCAAAAAAGGTGGTTTTCAAAAGAATTTCATGAAAAAGTATAAAAGATTTACATATGAAAGATTATTCCAAATCACTAGTAATAAGAGAAATGCAAATTAAAATGACTCCAGTTTCTCATCTTACATGCAGCAAATTTACAAAGATGACAAAAATTGGAAATAAAAGTTGTCAAAGCTTTGTAAAGACAGATACATTAATACACCATAGGTGGGACTGTGAATTGGTCCAATTCTGGGAAATAATGTAGAACGATCTGAAAATGTCACTAAACTGTTCATATCTGTTGACTCAAACAATCTCATTACTGGGAATATACTCCTGAGGGAGCAGGGAAGTGTTAAAGACAGAAGTAAAGGCTAGAGATACAGATATATATGTGTGTGTGTATGTATTTATACACATATACACACGTATATATTTAAATAAGAACATTATGGTAGCAAAAAACTGGCCACAAATTTGGTACCCATTGATTGAGAATGGCTGAATAAATTCTGCCATATGAATGCAATGAAATATTACTATGATGTAAGAAATTATATTAGCTCAGAGAAAAATGGGAAGACTTATATGAACTAATAATGATGCAGAGTGAAAAGCAGAGACAGGAGAACAGTCCATATAGTGATTACAAAAGGAAAAGCTAGTGGAAAGAAAGACTGAAGATGTTAGCAAACCAGAGCATTGGGATTGAAGCAAGATTTTTTGGAATGTGAAGAGGGATGATATCCAAGTAGAGGTGAAGGGGGTTAGCTTCAGAGAACACTATTTCCTGTGAGACCAGTGGGGAAAAAGCATGGAGGGATATATTGAGATGAAGAGGGGAGTGGACTTCACGCCAAATGCTCTTGATCTCAGTGAAATAAGGTGAGGTCATCAGATTGAATTGGTGGGAATAGGGGCTGTAGGAGGTCTGGAATAGCTTTCAGACAAATAAGGATGATAAAGCTAGGGACCAGATATTAATGGGATGCTTATAAACTGTAGTGTTCCAGGTTTATTTAATTATGATTTTTCCTCTGCAAGATCTGTGTAGCCAAGTTGCAGGAGTTAAGAAAGCAGATTGTAGGGGAAGTCTAGTGTTGGAGACAAGCAAGGATGGCAGTTTGGAAAATAAGGGAAGTCTAGAGTGAAGGCAGTTTGAAGTAGTTGATTGTGTTGTCTAGAATGCTAAATGTGTATAAGTGAAAAAATATATATATACACATATGTGTGTGTATATATATATATATATATATATACGAGAAGGGGAGAGAGGGCAGACTTAAATACTAAAATGTCCCATTAAGGACAGAGTGTACATTTGGTGAGTATTGGGGTGGTGGTGGAAAAAATGACTTATAAGGAGATTTGGATGGAGACAAGAAGTGCTCTGCCATTATGAGATTAAGTCAATGGTTCATATATAATGTGTATTTTAGATAGAGTCTAGAAGAGAAAAGAACTCTTGAGACTAAGGAGGCTGATGGCTAATCAACATAAAAAAGTGGAGAAGAAAATGGGAGCCAAGTATGGAAGTTGTCTAGAAGGGGGAATCGATTCGGGGGAGGGGGACAGTGGAGAACAACATTGATTATTTGAAGATGATGGAATAGGGAACATGTAGTCAATGTGAACTTTAAACACTCAGAGAGAAGATGACAGTAGAAGTCATCAAATACTTGATGACTCAGTTGTCTTGAAATGCACTGGTGAGCACAGTTCACTTAGCATTTGCTCTTCCTCCATAAGTTTAAATTAAAATCAACTCACATTAAGCACCTACTATATGCCCTATACTGTCTTAGGTTTGGGGACAAAAGGAAAAAATTAAAAAGTCTTATTTCCATGAGGTTACATTTTAATTATTTTTTAAGATTTCTTTTTTATTTTGAAGGGGAGAATCATGTGGAGGAAATATTTTTAAAAATCTCTTTTTAACCTGTAAATGGAGAGAAATATATAAATAAGAAATTCTCAATTAAAAATGACAACTGTGTAGTTAACCCCTGTATATAGCAGAACAAATATATATGTATGTATATATAGCACATATATATATATACATATACATAAAAGCATACTAATGCAGCCTTTAAGTGAAACCTTTTATAATACCAAAGTAAAATTCAGTAAAAAATTTCAAAGGGTTTTTCATATGTACATATATAAGTATTCTTCATTGCAAGATATTTTATTATATAATTATACACTATAGAGTGTCACATCTGAATTGTCAATAAATAATACTTCCTCCCGTAGAAAGTAAGTTGTATAACTAAAAATTTCTCGCTGGGTTGAATTGTACAAATGAATACGTTTGCATTTGATTTGGGGAACCTCAATTCTGAATCGTCTGACTGAAAGAGAACCTGATTTCTTTTTAGATATCTAGTGAAAAGGAAGAAGTTTCTAACCAAGAACTGAATGAGGATGATGAAGGAGGAGAGGGTACAAAACAGCTTCATGGCCATAACAAAGTATCAAAGGATGAGATGTCACCGAGGCGAAATAACTTCATCTCTGTACCTAGCATTCAACCTTTGGATCCTGTATCTGATTCAGATAGTGAAAACTCATTCCAGGAGAGCAAGATGGAAAGCCAAAAGGATCTTGATGAGGAAGAGGATGAGGAAGTAAAGCGATACATTATGGAAAAGATTGTAATGGCTAACAAGATTCTGGAGACTCAAGAGCCTGTCAACGAAAAGAGAGAAAGAAAACTGAAATTCAAGGACAACTTAGTAGATCTGGAAGTGCCCCCACTGGAAGATATGGAGAGTTACAGAAATGATTATGAAAATGAGAGAGATGTGTCTGGGAAACTGTCACAGCTACGTATTTCTGGTGACCTTAGACCAGAGAGTGTGCTCCTTTCACTGGCTAATGGCAGTAGTGAGGAATATAAGGATGGAAAGATACTGGTGGAGAGAGATGGGAAGTTTGAGCTTCTGAGTTTACAAGACATTGAGAGCCAGGGCTTTTTGCCCCCCATTAATGTTAACATTACTGAGATTGAAAATCAGCAATTATCACCTCGATCTTCTAACTCAGCTACCAATGGGATGATTGGGATTAAAAAGGAAGACATTCTAGTAAAGTCACATGTTATCCACACATCCACAGGTGAACCACTGGTTTATTTTCCCCAACCTCCACCCAATCCCAAATATCGTCCAAGCTCAGCAGTTAACACACGAAGAAGCAAAGGGAGTGGAAAATCTAGCCGCAGAGTACAATCTGCAAATATATCACCAATAAACTCAACGTACTGTCTTTCACCTCGACAGAAAGAGCGACAAAAACAGATAGAACTGAGGAAAGAAAAACTAAAGAGAGAGGTGAGAACATGAATAAGAAAGACATCGGGTAGAGCACGGTCTCATTTTGTAAATGTAACAAATTGAGATTGTTGCCCAAAGTGATTTTAAAATAGTATTTTAGTGTCAGAGTTACATTTAGAACTTATAATTATATGATAATCATTATTTATGGTTTTCACTTAGTATTTATAAAATACAGTAAATATGTAAGCTAAATTGTATAACTCTTTGAAGCTATTGAAATTCAGATGGCAGTTGGCTCTGTCTAAAGGATGAACAACTAAGATCAAATCTGTATTTCCTTTACCCTTTTCTGTAAATATCTTTAATATATAGAGTTCTCTAATGTTTGACCTTTTGACAAGGATGATGATTTGGTTTCAGGACCAATGAAATTGTGTAGTTATTATTTTTATGTTACACATTTTCAATATGGTATATTCTAAGTTGATTTTTCAAGGGCTTGGATTACACTTTTAAATATTTTACCCAGTATATTTTATGTTTTGAATACTTACAAGTACTGCAAGTGAAGCACTCATGGACTGAAAAGCCCTTTCTCCAGTTCTTGGTCCCATATGGATGCTAGTCTTGTTACATACAGCTGTAGCATAGGGCTGCTTAACTGCATATGGAAAATGTCAATCCAAAGAGAGTTCCTGGGGAATAAACATGAGCCTGGCTATCACCTCATGTCAATCACCTGAAGCAGGTATTGCTGGTTCGCTGCAACAAAGAGAAGAGGGTAGTGGAAATAACTTTTATTAATAAACTTTTAGTATGCAGCCTACGATCAGAAAAGAATTCTGCAGATATTATCTTTTGTGTCCTTGTATTTGGGCAGGATTTTCTCCATTTACTTTTTATTTCCTTCACAGGAAGTTTTTCTACTTTATTATACTAGAATACTTTGAGCTCAGCTATTAATGGAAAATTAGGGTATCAGCTTATATAATTCAAATCACAGAATCATGAAATTTTGGAGTTGGAATGGATGTTGTAGAGGGAACTTCATGCAACTAATTTTAATAAATAATTGAGACTTAGAGAGGTGAGATGATTTGCTCAAAGTCATTTAGCTGCCTGAAAGGTTAAGGACTAAAACCTGATTCTCTCTCCTATTCTTACATTCCTTCTATCACATCACACTGTTTCTCTTCATTTCTATATCTTACAACTATAGTTAGGTTATTCAAGCACAAATAATCAACTTTTGTCTGTTGCTGAGGAGCTTCAGTGGATCTGTGATTTCATTCATATGGTTGCATTCAAGCAATGCTGATCACAGCCCACTCATGCCTAATTATTGTGTGTGACTCTTGTTTGTATCCTCCCATAATGTCCCTGTAGAGAGTACAACCAGTATTCTGGTAGCTCTTCTTGATTTCTCATGATATTTCAGGGCTATTAGTGGAGCACTTGGGCTGTCCAGTGCTTATCTCTTGCTCTTGCTATGGCTAGCCTATGTTTTTCAATCATGCATTTCTCTGATGATACCCTTATTTGTCATTGATGACACCCTCTATAACATTGCAGTTCTGTGTTTGTTATGTAGCCTACTCATAGCCTCCATTGCCCTCTTAAGTGATACTCATTTTTAATTGTTCAGAGACTTCAGTATTCCATGACTTGCATCTATACTACAATATTGGTACAATTCTTTTATTGCTATTAAAATATGACCTTTTATTCTAGGTGGAGTTTGGGATCATTAAAGGAGTTTTGTAATTTCCCAAAGCAATCCAACACACTGTCCTCCTCTTCCTGTTTCGGGCATAAATTATTATCCACATGTTCTTTCTACATATACATTCCACATGTGTGTATACACATGTTGAATATGTACATACATGTACATGCATACATGTATATATACATATATGTACATATATACATATGTAATTTATAGCCTTACAATATTGTTTTCTGACTTCATCTCTCAACTCAAACTACTACCCCACCAATTTCTACTTATTTCTGAATTGCCTGCCAAATAGGATAGTCATTTCTCAGTCCTTAGCCTTTTTGACCTCTCCTTAACACTTATAACTGTTGGCCACCCTCCTGCCTATCTGATTGTTCTTTTTTGGTTTCCTTTACTGGTTCGTGGTCCTTATCATACTCTGTAACTGTGAGTATACTCCAAATGATATGTTTTAGCCTTTTCTTTTTCTGCTTTCTACCCTCTGTCTCGGTGACTGTATCAGCTCCCATGAGTTCAGTTCTCTTTATACTCCATATCTATCTATCTGTCTTTCTGTGTGTCTCTCTATCTATCTAGTGTGTAAACGTACATACCTTTCTTTCTGTGTATATAGGTCTATATATATGTATGTATGTAGGTATGTATGTTTTCCCCTTGTCTTTCATCAGAACTTCAGGCAGGTGTCTTCAGCTGTTTGTTAAACATATAGAACTGGATATTTCACTGGCATTTCAAACTCAACACATCTGAAATGGAACTAATTATCTTTCCCCTTAATCTGCTTTCATACTTCCTTATTTATATCTAGAGTCCCACTATCCTTCCAGTCTATTTGCAGATTGTTTGTAACTCCAGCACTGGCCTTGACTCTTTACTCTCTTATATATCCAGTCAGTTGCCAGGTCTTATAATTTCTGTTTCCATTACATTTCTCACATCTTTCCCCTTCTCTTTACCCGTAGGACTGCTATCTTTGTCTGGATAATTGCAGTAGCCTCTTAATTAGCCTTTGCCTCAAGTCTCTCCATTTTCCAATTCATCTTACGTAATCCATATTGCTACTAAAATAATTTTCTTAAAAGTGCAAGTTTGACTATATCACTTTTCCCTTCAGTTAACTCCAGTGGCTTCCTATTGCCTTTAGGATCACATGTTAAATCTTCTTCTTACTCTTTAAAGTCCTCTACCCACATTCTTTGGTCAAGCCAAACCTATAATTTCGCTGTTCCTCACATACACAATACTTCGTCTTCCGTCTCCGTGACTTTGCACTGGTTGTCCTTCATGCTAGGAATGACTCCCTTCTCTACTCCACCTTTTTAGGAATCCATTGTTTCCTTCAAAACTCAGCTTGAGTGCAGTTTTATACATTAAGCCTTTCAAGATCCCCCAGTAACTAGTGTCCTCTCCTCAAAAATTATTTTGTATTTATTTTGTACGTATTTTGTTCCCCTGATAGAACGTAAGCTCTCTGAAGACAAGGTTTGTTTCATTTTTTTGTGTGTACCATTGTCACAAAGATTCTGATGCAACTGACAACAATTGGACACCACACACCATTGCCTAGTACATAATAAATATTTGCTGGCTGATTGATGAATTCCACAGTTAATACAGCTGTACAGAAGCACTTTTCATTCACTGTGTTTTTCTTATTGGGATGATTAGGCCAAACTCTCTTGAGTGGTTATGGATCTCTTCTAGAAGGCTCTGCAGTGTTCCAGAACTTAACGTAAGCAGCATAGTGTCATTCTCAAACAAGAACATATGGAGGACCTAACTGTTCATAGAGAATCACTCCTCGTCTTGGACTTGACTCTGGACCTCTACTCTAGAATAGAGGTGAACACCTTTGGCAAGCATAAATCTCCATGGTTTATGCCTCATTTGGTATTAGCAGTTTTTAATCAAAGTTATCTCTGTTGTTATGCCTTTTGAGGTATGGGATAGGGATTAGATCTATGATTTCATTGACCTCACCAGTCAGTGTTAAAAGTGGAAATTGAACCCAGATCTTCCTGGTCTCAAGCCCAGCTCTCTATTGATTATGCCACATCTGTGGCTTTGTTGGTGGAGAGCCTGTAAAGTGGTGTTTTTCCTTCCTGCATAAAACTTGTGGTGTTGTTTTGTTGTAAATAATCAACAGTAAGCACAGTGAGCTCTTGTGCTTTCCAGATCTTTCAGTCAGTAGTGTAGAGGTAGAGATATCATCCACTGGGGAATATCCCATGTGAAAACCTGCCTGTTTCTCACTAATATTCTTCCTGAGGATGCCGTTGATGGTGCGTATAGAGTATGGTCATCACCTTTTTATATAGAGTTTGATGCTTTGGATACGATCATAGTTACGTTTTTTTTTGTCGTACATCAAGTCCTTTTTATATCCTTACAGTTGTGGTTTATCCAGCATAGGTCTCTGCTGTGCATTCTTGGTCTAACTTGGCTGCTTTGACGACGGTCTCTTTAGTACTGTTTCTACCTGTTCTATAAATGCACCCATGATGTTAAGGTTTAAAGCATGGGAGCTCTGCTGTCGTTGATGAGGAGAAACCTTGCTTATAAAAATCTTCACAAATATGTCCATTTCTTCCTCTATTTGTTGCCCTCCCTCCACTTTCATCCTTAATGCCCGCAGGATGATTTTGTTTAATTGAATCTCTTGTCAGGGTTTCTTTGAACTGGTTTTGCCGCTGCTTCTTTCAGTATAGCGAGATGATACAGCTCTTAATCTTCTGTCATCCTTCTCACTGTTCTTCATTACTCTTTGTGTTTATTGTTCTTATTGTCTGCTGTATTTCTCTACTTGGCAATCGCTGAAAAAAGTGCTTTTTAGTTTCTTTTGGTGGTACTAGTAGTAATGATAATAATAGCTAGCATTTGTCTAGTACTTCAGGATTTGCAAAATGCCTTACGCATGTTAAAGCATTCAGTTCTCACAACAGCCCCATGAGGTAGGTGCTGTTATTATCCCTGTTTTTACAGATGAGGAAACTGAAGCACAGATAGGTTAAGTGACTTGCACGGGGTCATACAGGCAATAAGTGCCTGAGGCAGGATTAGAACTCAGGTCTTCCTGACTCAAAGTCCAATATTCTATCTACTGTGTTCTATACCTCGTTATGGTCATTGATTCATATCAGTAAAACTGAAGAGTGAAATTATATGTTTTTCATTTCACCTCCGTCCTATTTTCATCACCAATAAGTTACCCATTTAGTAATGCAGTTGTTTTAACTGCACATCATACACTTATTTTCTTGCTTCTAGTTCTGTACCATTTGGATTTTTTTGAAGTAGGTGGCCTGATCGTACCTAGACAGCTGAATCAAGAATAGCCACTACATCAGTAATGAGTCATTTCTTGTCTGTTTAAAACGTACGTTCAGTTTCATTTTTTGGGACGTTTTGTGTTCATCGTGTCTTGCACCTTCCATTTATTTTCTTGAAGTTATTCATGATGTAGAAACACGAGTCTTTTTTCTATTCTGTAAAGTCTTTGGCACTTCTCAGTCCTGATTCCTGATCTGTATTTTCCAATGTATTTCTCACTGTCTTCATCTATTCACACCTTTTGCATTGAGATCACTGAGTATTGATTGAAATCAATTGAAATATTGATTTATTTTGGAGAATTTTATTGAGTTCTCCACATACATTTTCTATGTCATCCTCTGCCACAGATTTTTGGACACAAGCTGCAATTATTTTCATTTCATCTTTGCAAATACTTATCCTGAGCACTACAATATGAAATGATCCAATGTCCCTTGAAATAATGCTTCTTGTGGCCTTTGGTTGCATAAGAAAACGAATTCCATCCATTCCTCTGCTTGTTAAAGGACAACTGTGAGCCACCGTTTTCTCCATTGTGTGGTTTCATTTATAGTGAGAATGCCAAGAATGATGCTATTTAGTTTCTGCAGTAGAACGTACACACTCATTGATTATTGGGCAAGGGTCTCACATTTAGAGCGCCAGCAGTTTAGTGGAGGTTCATAAAGCGATCAAACCCGGTGATTTCTTTTTTTTTAATGTTTATTTATTTTCAGTGTTCAACGTTCACTTCCATAAGTTTTAAATATTCTCCTCCTCCTTCTTCTCCCCTCCCTGTGAGGGCATGCAATCTGATATAGGCTTTGCATGTACATTTCTATTAAACATATTTTCACATTAGTCATGTTGTATAGAAGAATTAGAACGAAGGGGAAAAAAACAAAAAAAGAATATAGTCTGCCACACTGTGCATTCAGACTCCATAGTACTTTCTCTGGATGTGGATGGCATTTTCCATCATGGGTCTTTTGGAATTGTTTTAGGGCCTTGCATTGCCGAGAAGAGCTAAGTCAGCCATCGCACACTGTGGCTGTTACTGTGTACAGTGTTCTCTTGGTTCTGCTCATTTCACTCAGCATCGGTTCGTAGAAGTCTTTCAGAAAACCTGTGATTTCTTAATATCCTCTCTTTCCCTTACTGTCACTGTCACCCAAGAAGAGGAAGAGGGCCACACACGGGACCATTTCACACTTTCTCAGTTTCCTAGGTGCTATAGCCAAAGGAGTCATCACCAAGAGATTGCCCTCCTAATGAGGATCCTCTCTATAGTTGGGTGGATTCTGGTCTTTGGAGAGCAAACTCTTTCCATTACCAGGATTCTGCTGAGAACCTTCCTAGCATGGTCAAGTCCATCAGACCTTGCATTTTGCTGCCTTGGTCCACAAAAGTCTAGGATCACCCTTATACCACAAATGAAGAATCAGAATAGGATTTTATGGTTTTGTTTGAGCTAATCTGGTTAATTCAGTTAAGGAACTCAGTTTAATCCAATAGTGAGATAAGATAATTAAAGTATCTTCTGAGCCTAAAAGTCTATGAAACATTAGTGGACAATGGTAGGAATATTAAAGGACTATAAATGATACCCTAGAAAATAAATATTCTCTCTTTGCATACAGCCAAAATAAGAGAAAGGCAGTACATTTAGGAAAACTTGGAGGAGACATATTATGGAGGTTTAATGTTTCAGTATTCCTTCTGCAATGCTCCCCCCATCAGGTTTCACCACTCCTGCTTCAAGGCTGCTGAGTGTCCTGGGAGGAAGAAATGAAACAATGCTAATTTCACCTGGTACAGATTCATTGCACATGTCTTCAAGTGGACCATTGCTCCTGATCAGCAATCTTTCTATTTTTATCCTTGCTGAGTTCTTAATCGTTCTTTTAAAGCATTTATTTTGGAATGTTTCTTCTCTCTTTCTAGAAATGCTACCCTCACCATCCAACGCTAGTAATGAATGACCTAGCCTCTTGCTTCATTGCGAAGGATGAGATTATGAAACTTGAACTCACTTAGCTCACTTTAATTCCTTAAAACTCATCTCCCCCTCTTTCAGTCACAAAGGAAATATTGATACTCTTCTTCACAGGTTAATCCTGCTACGCCAGTCCTTGATGCCACATAATCCTATCTCTTCCAGCTCTTTTAGATCAATCTTACTTCTCTTAGCCAGCCTCCTTATAATATATCTTAGTCTTTTCCTTGCTAATAGTGCCTTGTTATCTGCTTACAAACACATCCAGATTCCTGAAATCCTTTATTTAAAATAAAAAAATTAATGGTCTTTCTATCTCAGCCAGCTTCTATCTCATCTTCCTTCTATCTTTCACGTTAAACTTTGAGGGAGAAATCCATATCGAATGCTTCCACCTTCTCACTACTCCCTTCTCAACCCAAGCAATATGGCATCTGTCAGATCACTCTTCAGAAATGGCCCCACCATATGGTTAGTTTTTATAATTAAAGCTAATGGCGTTTTATTTTCACTTCTCATACTCTTGACCCCTCCAGCTTTTCTTCCTTCTCCTTTGGCCTTAAAAATATCAGTCTCTTAATTTTTTTCCTACCTTTCTATATTTCACCTTCAATATTTCCTTCACGGGTTCCTCATTCTCCTTCTTACTCATAAATATAGGTATTCTGGCAGGGTGGTCTGTCCTAGATCAGAGGTACCTAGGTGTCATAGTGAATGGACAGCTGGTCCTAGAGTCAGAAAGACCCGAGTTCAAATGTGGCCTCAAACACTTACTAGCTCTGTGAACCCAGGTAAGTCACTTAATCCTGTTTGCCTTAGTTTCCTCATCTGTGAAATGAGATGGAAAAGGAAATGGCAAACCACTCCAGGATCTTTGCCAAGAAAACCCCAAAAGGGGTCAAGAAGAGTTGGGCATGACTGAAAACAAGTAAACAAGAACAACAGGGATCCAAAAACAAAGACAAAAACTATTCTCTGCTTTCAAGGACACGTACGCATTCAGCAGGTACAGCATGAACACAAATATTGTTATGGACAAGATGAAACAAATACCAGGTGATTTTGGATGGGTTAGGGGGTGGAGGGGAGAGAACCAACAACTGGGGGCATAAAAAATGGCCTGTTGTGTAGAAGATAGGACTTGAGCCTCAAAGGAAGACCTAATGCAGCCAAGAGGGAAAGATGAAAGGGGATCCATTCGAGGCACAGACTGTGACGAAAGGCCTCAGAGTTTCCAGGAGATTGCTTGTTATATAGATAGACTATGACAAAAGGCCTCCGAGTTCTCAGGAAATGGCACATCATAGAGAGGGAACAGAAAGTAGGCCAGTTTGATTGAAACTTAGAATTCACAATTAAGAACAACGTGCAAAGAAGTTGGAAAAATAGGAGCCAGATTATCAAAGGATTTCAAGTGATAGAAGAATCATTAGGGAGTCATTGATGCTTCTTGAGCAAGGTTAGTGACATGATCAGATCTTCATTTTGGAAATATCAGTTTGTCAGCTATGTAGAAAGTGTCCTGGTGAATGGAAATGATGGGAGGCTGGGAGATAATTGGGAAGTTATTGCAGTGGCCTAGGTGAGAGATGATGAAGGCCTGAACTGCGGTAGATGTGGTGTGAGAGGAGAGAAGGGATGAATGAAGAAGAGAATTGTGGAGGTAGAATTGACAGTGCCATCCACCTGGTTGCATATGGGGAAGAAGTGAGTGAGAATGAAGAGTCAAGGATGACTTCTGAGTTTGCTAACTTGAAGGATAGTGATGCCTTGCTGACTTCTGTGCAGCCTTCGATACTGTTGATCTCCTTCTCCATGATACTCTGCTCTCTGGGTTTTCGTGACTTTGTTCTGTCCTGTTTCTCTTCGTACCTGTCTGATCATTCCTTCTCAGTCTCCTTTGGTTGTGCCCTTTAACTGTGAATGTTCCGCCAGGCTCCGTCCTGGGCTGCCTTCTCTTCTATACTGTTTCACTTGGTGATGTCATCGGCTCCCTTGAATTCACCTGTCACCTCTGTGCTGATGATTCTCAGACTTGTCTGGCTCTGACTTCTCTGCCTCTGGTCTGTCATCTTCAGTTGCTTTTTGGGTATCTAGAACAGGATGTCTTGTAGACATCTTAAACTCAACATGCCCCCAACTGAACTCATCATCTTTTACCTCAAACCTTTCCCTCTTCTTAACATCCCTGTTACTGTGGAAGGCACTACAATCCTCCCATTCACCCAGGCTTAAAACTAGATGTCATTCTCGCCTCCTTGATATCTCTTAGTCCTCACCCCTCATCCAATCTGTTGCCAAGGCCTGTTGATTTTTACTTTCGTAACATCTCTGGTGTATACCCTTTTCTCTCCCTAGACATTGCCATCACCCTGGTGCAGATCTTTGTCACCTTATTCCTGGCCTATTTCAGTAGCCTTTGGTTGACCTCTGTACCTCAGTTCTCCCCACCCCAGTCTATCCTCCACTCAGCCGTCAACCTTCCTAAAGCATAAATCTGACCATGTCACCCTGTCCCCCCTCCCCCAATCGATCAACTCCAGGGGGTCCTTATTATTTTCAAGACCAAATGTAAGTCCTCTACTTGGTGTTAAAGCCCTTCATAACCTTTTCCACTTTTCCATTCTTTTACACTTTCTTTCCATGTACTCTACATTCCATTGATACTAGTCTCCTTATACATGGCACTATGTCCCCTAACTCTCAGCATTTTCACTAGTTGCCCCTCATGCCTGGAACTCACCCTCTTCGTCTCTCCCTTCTCACTTCCCTGTCTTCCTTCAAGTATCAGCTAAAGCCCTACCTTCCCCAAGAAACCTTTTCCTGCCCTTAAGCTCAGTGCCTTCCTTTTGAGAATATTACCATTTATCTTGTGCATATCCTTTTTGAGATGTTTGCATGTTGTCTCCTTGCCTAGACTAAGCTCCTTGACAGCATGGATAGTGCTTGACACAACACCTAACACTTAGTAATAAATACTACTTGACTAACAGAAATAGAGGAGCTAAGAGAAGTGGTAAATTTAGGAGGAATGGGAATGAGGATTGCTTTGGACATACTGAGTTGAGCTGCCTTTGGTCATTCAGGTGGAGATGGTCAGGCATGCACTTGGAGGTGTGCACTTTCAGGTGAAAGATTAGGATTGACTACATAGATTTGAGTCTGTACTGCATCTGTGTATAGAAAATAGCCGAATCTGTAGAAGACAATGGTCTGCCCAAGAGAGAGTGTTTAGAATAGATAAAAGAAGGGAAGACAATGGAAGGGAAGAAGAGAGGAGAGAGACCTTGACAGAGCTCTAGAATGGGGCAGAGATGATGAGTTTGCAGAAGAGACCAAGAAAAACCAGCTTACCAGGTAAGAAGAAAAGCATGGCAGAACAGCATCACAAAAATCTAGGGATAAGAGGCTTTACAAGAGGAGAGAATGATCAACAGGTTGAAATGTTACAGAGTGGACTAGAAGGATGTGGTCTGAGGAAAGACTATGGATCTAACAGTAAAGAGATCATTGGTGACATTGGAGAGAGCAGTTTCTAGCAAGTTGTGGGGTCAGAAGGACCGCAAGGTGTGGGGAAGTGAGAGGTGAGAAAATAAAGGTAATGAAAATAGACAGCTTCACAACAGCTCTTTACCTCGCACCGTAAATTTGCTCTTTCTTTTGATGTCATTATCCACACAGTCACTCACCCACATTCATAATCTTGGGGTTATTTTTTGTTTGTTCTCCCTCCTCGATTCTTTCATATTCAGTCAATTAATTACCAGGTCTTACTGAGTTCATCTCTGTAACATTCTTAAGTCTGCCTCCTCTATTCAAATTGCAAATTCCCTAGGAGAGGCCGTCATTGCCACGTACCGCAGTAGGCTCCAAACAGTACTTCCTGCGTCCACTTTCTCTCCTTTCCATTCTTTCCCACTTCTACAAGAATGTTTCCTATGTCTAAGTCTGTTTATAATATTGACTTCTTTGCTCAAAAAATCTTCTATGGCTCTCTGGTGCCTACTGAATAAAATCTTTGGCATTCTAGGTTTTCTACAACATGGTCCCATGTTAACATTCTAACCTTGCTACACGATTTCCCTCCTTACTATTTTTTTTGCTGAAGACAATCAGGCTGGCTCTTTCATTATACCCCTCCCCCTCAAACATGCTGTACTTATACATCTCTCTGCCTTTATGCATTCTTCATTCTGTATCTGGAATGTGCCCTCCTTCTCCATCTTCTGTTGAGTTCCTATTTGTCCTTTTAGTGCCTAATCTGGATGCTACCTCCTTGTGGTACCAAGAAGTCTTCTCTAATTTCCCTCAGTCACTAATGGTCTTTTTTCTCAGACTTCACATAACATATTATGTTAAAACTCACTAATGAGTTTATACAACATTATGTATCTATCTAGGAATATCTACACATATCTATCGATCTATGTATATATGTATATATACATATTTATATCTACACATAACTATCTATCATCTATATGTGTGTTGATCTATCTATATATGTATATTTGTGCATACATCTTCCTGTCATCCATTCATCTATCCACCTAATAATATTTCTGTGTATGTATATATCTATATATATTTGTCATCTTTGGAGCTAGTTGTGTTGGGCCCCTATCCCCCTGCTGGGTCTGTAAGCCTGGATTTTGCATGTCCCCTTGGGGTATTATGCTTTGTACAAAACAGGTGCTTAATAAACATTTGGGAAGAGATAATATGGTAGGATGGATTGATAGAGTGCATGGCTTGGGGTTAGGAAGATCTGAATGTCAATCTGTGATCATTTAACCTCTCTGAGCCTCAGATTCTTATCTCTAAGGTAGATATAATAATACCTAGATTTCCTCTGTCCCAGAGTTGTTGTAAGGTTCACATGATATTATTGATGTATAGTACTTTGAAAACTTTAAAGCGCTATATACATGCCAGTTATTTTTTCTTTGTATTGTTTCAAAAGGAGGTCCAAAGAGTTGGGAAAGGGTTAGGGTATGCTCCTAAGACCCAGTGACTTCTGACTAGTGTGCATTTATTGTAGATGAAACTGTACTCTTTCAAAATTCTCCGGACAGCTAAATTTAGCTTTGCAGAGCTGGAAAATTCAAATGGAAGTTTCACTATTGCCTGAAGTAGCTAGCATCATCTTCAATATAATTTAAGAATCTCTAACTAAAGGAATCTCCCATGTTCTGTTGGCATTCCAGGTCTCTTGATGTCATGGACCCCTTATTTGCAGGTCCTCCCCAAGAAAGGCTGGCTTTGAAAACATGGCACTTTGCTCTGAAAACACATACTTTTTCTCCTTTCCCAAACAAAATTTACTCATTTCTTTATAATTGTTCTTGCCAGGAAGAACAACGGAAAAGAGAAGAGGAGAAAGAAAAGAAACGAGAGAATGAGATGGTCTTTAGAGCTTGGTTGCAAAAGAAAAAGGAACACTTCATGGAAATGCGAAGAATTCAGAGGGCAAAGGAAATGGAAGACATGAATAGCAGAGTAAGTAAAACTTTTCTTATTGATAGGGAATGAACATGCATTGCCCAAAACTTGCCCACGTCTTCACCTGGAAATTAATGGAAAATGATTAAAATAATGTAGGTAAGTTAAACAAAGATATGGGTCTGCAAAAATGATCTGGTGACAAAAAGATTAACTTGAATCTATGGGAAAGAGCTGAGTCACTTTCATTTTTTGTTAAAATTCATTGTTTCTCTTGGGTCTTATTTATCTTATTCAGCCCCATGGTCTTTTGGCTCCTAGGACCAAAGCATCATAGATCTAGAGTAGGAAGGAACCTCAAAAGCCATCTTGTCCAACCCCTTCATTTTACTAAAGAAGAAACTGAGACCTAGAGAGGTTAAGTGACTTGCCGAAGGTCATGTGGGTAGTAAGCGTCAAATTTAGGCTTTGGGCCCAAGTCCTCTCACTTCAGAGGCCGAGTATTCTCTCAGCTATACTGAATTGACACTTATTAATACGTTCACATCACTGGACGTTTCACTGATACTTTGATAGACAGAGATTTATATTTAGCCTTTGGTATTTCCATACTGCATCGTTAAAAAGTCAGTCTTGTCTCCTTTTATATTAAGCTTTCAAAATCTTTAGCACTGAGTGAGGCTGGTAGGCAACAGAGTGTGTTTGACTGATAGCAACTCTGAAATACTTAGAGACCCCTCCCAGTAGCCTGGGACTGGCAGCAAAGAGAAGAGTCCTTAGGAGAGTGAAGCTGTGGGATTAGGTTAGAGATCCTGAGGCAGTGACTTAGGAGTAGTAGAGGATAACATCTGGCATATGAGGGAAGATGACATTACATCCTGTCTAATATTAGTCCTCTTATTACAAAGACTCAAACACAATGTAGGTGCAATGTTGTGTATTCATCTGATAACAACTCATCATCATAGGTAGCTGAAACAAGCTCTAGTTGAAGTTAATCTTTGCATCCATAAAAATGTTCCTCTGCCTACAATATTTTGCATTGGCTTTGATCTATCTTTACATCACTACTAGCTTATTCTCATATCAATTGTCCCTTCTTATTGTTCCCCACAGTACTAATGTAAAAGAACAGGAATGTTTGGCTAAAGTATATATGATAAACAAATTTAATGGAACACTCCTAAACGATTTGCCTCAGGTCACCACAGTTGGTAGAACTGGGGCCAGCCTATCTCCTGATACACATTTCAATACTGTATCCACCATATCACTTTGCCCACACAGACCAAATGGTTCTAATGTCTGTAGCAGAAGGAAATATAGTTGCATATGTGTCTCTTGGGAAGCATAATCATTTATTAGATGTGTTAGCTTAAGTAGTGCTTTATGCCTTGCCTTCGGATGACTGCACATTCATTTGTATATATGAGCCTTGAATATGAACTGCATGATACATAAAATTCTTGTATTTATTTTCTAATAAAAACCTCTCAAAGCTTTTAATCAAAAAAGTGTATAAAAACAAATATTTGGATTTCACAAGAGAGGTATAAATATTACCCCAAATAGTGTTATTTTCTCAGTTATCTGGAATTGGTCTTTAGCCTTAACACACACACACACACACACACAAATACAAATTAGTTGACGTTTTATTAAGTGTGAGTTAAATATTTTATTCTCATGTGAATGAAGACACATGTTTTATCTTTAAGCCCAGGACACCAGGCGTTTCATAAACTTCAAGAACAGATGATAAGCTAGTGACAGAATTAGTTTAAATCTCTATATGTTCCTAAAGCATCTTTTTTCTTAGTATTGTGACACTTAGAGCTTAGGTTTCTTTTGCCAAAGTAAAGAGCAAATGTTTGGATAAGGCTCCAAACATATTTATGCTTTGATCATTCTTTAAGAAGTATTTATTAAGCAGCTAATGTTTTCAAAGGCAGCTAGGTGGTTGCTGTGGATAGAACACAGGCCTGGAGTCAGGAAGACCTGAGTTTAAATCTGACCTCAGACACTTATTAGCTGTGTGACCCTGGCAAGTCACTTAACCCTATTTGCCTCAGTATCCTTATCAGTAAAATGAGCTAGAGAGGGAAATGGTAAACCAGTATCTTTACCAAGAAAACTCCAAAAGGAGTCACGAAGAGTTGGACCTGAAAATGACCAAGCAAATACGTCCAAGGACTTTATATGAACATAAGCCCTAAACTACTGATAACTAGGAAGAATCTTTATAAAAAATTTAAGAGCAGAAGCTAAGGTCACAATACAAACTGAAGAAATGAAGAATTTTGCTACTATTTTTGGAAGGGACTTTTCCTGGCATTTAGTATTAATTGGTGGTTAATTGTGGGTTGAGATGAAATGATTATTTTCCTGTTGTGAGAAGGCACTATGGTAGAGCCACGATATTGATCTTTCTTATCTGTCCCAATGTCAGAGCCTGGCCACAAGTCATTTTTAAGAACAAGAGAGGGCAGAACCAAAAGGGCGCCTATCACCTTCGGAATACAGCTATACTCACGGAGACACTAAGAGGTCCTAAGTTTCCCGGGGTTACTCTGTGAGCGTTCTTCCCCCTCCCCCTTGCTTCTGGCATCTAAACAGCTGATATTCCTCCTCAGATTTTGTGACCTGACCTGGGCTACTTGGTAGCCAGCCAGATTTCCTTTCCACCTGCAGAATGTAGCCTCAGCTTGTAGACCTCAGTCTTCAAGATGGCCCTCATCCTCAGGCTTCGTACTGCCTCTAAACGCTTAGCCTGCTCGTATTAATTCCCACAAGCCCAATAAACCCTTTAAGTTTTAGACTTTTTTTCATTGTGGCATTTCTAGGCTTATTTGATTGAAAAACTAACTCAGAAGTTAGAAATATATGGATAGAGGGGCCAGTCAAATCAAAAGTGAGCAGTAAGAATGGGTGGGCTTGAATCGAGCACTGGGGCAAAGGTATTGGAGCGGAGAGTTATATACTTTCTGCCAGGGCAGGAACTAGTGACAAAGCATAGATGAGTGAGCCTAACATGGAAGAAAGGATGGAAGGAAGAAGAGGAGGATACAAAGGAGGAAAGAAAGCATTTATTTTATTTTTTGACTCTAAATATGTCTTTTAAAAAATCAATAGCTTTTGTTTTCAAATCACCTTTGTTTCCCAAAATATTCACCACCTTCCACTATCCCTTTGCTTCCCAGCCAAACATTTAAAAAGACGAAAAATAAAGCAATTCAATGTAACACTTGCTACCCTGCCCCCCGCCCCACCCCATTGCCTAGGAGGCCAAGTATATTACGTTTATATAGTTCCTGCTATGTGCCAGACACTGTGCTGAGCAGTTCACAGTCATTGTCTCATTTGATCCTCACAACAGCCCTAGGAGGTAGGAAACTGAGGCAGACAGAGTCTCCTTTCAGATCTGTCCTGCTTGTCTGTTTTTCCTCCTGAGCTTCCTTCAGTTATTTTGTGCTTTGACAGAAACGCCTCCGTGATGCTTCTGCCTTCATTTCTTGGCAGTCCTATTGCTCGCTCCTCTCTCTACTCCAGTTCCCCTGAATAAAAGAATCTTTTAAACAAATAATCAAATAAGCAAAACAAGTATAGACGTTACCGTGTCCAGAGATGTATGTCTGAGTCTGCCCGTTGAGTCCAGCCGCCCCTTTGTCAGAACCTGGCTCGCTGCCTTCTCATCAGTCTTCCAGAGGTGTGGCTGGTCCCTGCATTGTTCAGTTTTAAGTCTTTTGTAGGTGATTTTCTTCACAGGGCTACATTTACCTTCATTCCCATGGGGTTAGTTATCATCTCCATGCAGATGATTCCCAGGCCTATATGTGCCACCTCAGCCTCTTTCCTGAGCTCTATTCCCACATCACTGACTCCCTTTAACATCTTCTGTAGATGCCTCAAGTTCACATCTGATGCAGAACTGCTGAGCTTTCCCCAAGCCCTCCTCTCTCTTCATTTTCCCTCTTACTGTTGATAGCACCGCCATTCTCCCAGTCATCCAGGCTCACGATTTCAATGTCATCCTTGACTTCTTACTTGCACCTATTCCTTTGCTCATACAGCCACCATCTTGGTGCAGGCCATCCTTGCTGCACTCCTGGACTATTGCAATAGCGTGCAGGTAGGTCTCCCGGCCCCAAGTCTCACCCCACTCTGGTCCATCCTCCACTCAGCTGCCAAAATAAACAAGCTTCCTAAAGTGCCAATCTGACATGTCACCGCCCTGTTCAGTGAGTTTTCTGTTACCTTTGGGATCAAATATGAAACACTCTGTTTGGCGACACAGCTGCTTCCTAACTCTCCAGTTTTCTGATGCTTTACTTCCTCTCAATGTACTCTGTGATCCAGGACTCTTTTGGCTACTTCAGCACTTGATAATGCTATCTCTTATTCTGTGCCTTTTCACCGGCTGTCCCACATTTCTGGAATGTCCCCCCTCTTCACTTCCGAGTTTTGCCTTCTCTGGCCTCCTTCAAGACTCAGCTCAATTCCTCCCTTCTACAGAAGTCTTTTCCCAATTCTTTCCTACCTTCCCTTCTCCCCTCACTATTAGTGTCTTCTTTCTGAGATTACCTTCCATTTATACCATATCTATCTTGTATGTACATAATTATTTGTATATTGTTTCCTTCAATAGAAATATAAGCTTTTGCCTTTCTTTGTATCCCCAATGTTTAGCCCAGTGCCTGGTAACTAGTAAGGGCTTTAAAACATTTCCTGACTGAGTGAGTGATTCTTGGTTTTGCTCACTTTGCTTTTCATCAGTTTATACAAGTCTTCCCAGGTGTCTCTGAATCCATCCCTTTCATCATTTCTTATGGCTTAGAAATACTCCATTACATTCATATGCTGTAATTTGTTTAGCTATCTCCCGATTGGTGGGTACCAACCATCTTTGTTTTAAGTTCTTTGCTGCAACAAAAAAGCTGTCATAAATAGTTTGTGCATGTGAATTTTTTTCATCTTTCTTTGATCTCTTTGGGAAATGGGCCTACTATCACTGAGTATTTAGTGGGTATGAGCAGTTTAGTGACTTTTGGGGCATAGTTCCAAAATGCCTGGACCAATTCACAGCTCTTTCCACAGTGCAACAATGTACCTGTCTAATCATCATTTTCCTTTTTAACTATCTTTGCCAATATGACAGGTATGAGTTAGAACATGAGAATTGTTTTAATTTGTATTTCTCAAACTGTTAGTGATTTCGGACACTTTTTCATATGACTGTTGGTATATTAGGTTCTGTCCTTTGAGAACTGCCTGTTGACATCCTTTTAGTATCTGTCAGTTGGAAATGGCTGTCATTTTTATAGATGTGAATCAGATAAACATTTTCATTTGATAGACTTATTGAAATTTTTTTCCCCAAGCAGCAAGAAAACAGAGATCCCCAGCAAGCTTTCCGATTGTGGCTTAAAAAAAAGCACGAAGAACAGATTAAAGAAAGACAGATTGAAGAACTGAGGCGGCAGGAGGAGTGTTTGTTCTTTCTTCGAGGGGCAGAAGGCCGTGACAGGGCGTTTAAACAGTAAGTGGAAGGCGAGCTGTCTGTGTTGGCATCCTTATTGCTTTTGGTAAATCACTTCAGGAATTTAAAGAATCTCTGATTTCAGTGTGGAAGCTCCTTGTTGTTGCATCTTATGTCTCTGACTTTAGCTAGGTAGGCCCTTTACATCTGACAGAGTCCTTGGGTCCTATAGTTGAAGACTTTCCAACTTGGTGTCTATTTCCAGAATGTAGTTTCTTCCGGCATAGATTGAAGGACCTAGCATAATCTCCATGCTGTAAAGAATAAAGCTTCAGTGGGTTAAATAATATTTTAAGTCTAAAAAATACATTCATTTTGCCCCTCGCATTGTACATTTGAGTTTTTAGCCTAGTCTTATTTACATAAAGGATCATCTGAGATTGCTAGGTACTATATTAAAGTGAAGATCTACTGGATGCCAACCCCGGGGTTAACAAAAACATGCAATGAGTAACAGTCTTGTTTGGAAGGACCATGAGATCATCTTCCTGTGATACTCTGGTTAGACCCTCACCAGAGGACTGTTGGGTTCTGACTTCCAAAACTAGAAGAAAAAGAGAAGACCTTGAAAAAGGATCAAAGAGTCAGAAAGACAATTAGAGGGTTATGGGATGAGTCCTCCTTGGAGAGATTAAAGTACTTGGAATTCCTTAACCTAGAGAGAAAGCCGAAAGGGAGAGTAATGGTTTAGAGCTGGGTGTTGCAGACTAATTTGACCATGGAATATTTGAGGCCTTGAAATATATTGATGAAACTCATAAATACTGGTTCAAGAGACATTGAACTATAGTATAATTTCAGGATAAAGAGGTGTGAAGGGGTGGTTTTATGCAAAGGAGGGGAAATAAAAGCATTTTTTCATAATGAAAAGTTGTTAGATTGTAATTACTATCATTGTTATATTTGGTATTTTTGAAGGCAAATAGCATAAAAATTGTCTCACGTAATCATTTTTCAGTAATGTGGAATGCAAGGGTTCCATGGTGCACCATTTAGAAAATGCTAGTGTTGATAAATGTGAATTTACTATATGTAATTTTGACTAAAGTCTAGCCTATCTCCTAAAATCTAGGTACACATTTTATATACCATAGTATTTGAGTTGAAGTGAGCCTTAAGAGATCATTTAACTCTGCTTTCCATTTTACCTGTGAAGAAATTGAGACCCAGAGAGAAATAAATGACTAGCCTAGAATAATGAGTTTCTTTAATACTTTGGAAAAATAATAAGGCTTGGATTTAGGGTAATAGGGCAGAAGGCTGTAGGTAGTGTGGGCTTTTGGAGGTTAGGACAAATAGAAGTGTTGAAAATGTTCAATATTAAAATAGCTTAAAATTCAATTCAACGAGCATTTGTTAAGCACCTGATACATACCAGGAATTATGCTGCATGCTGGGAGCCCTGCAGGCCTAGAGTAGTTCCTTCTCTCAAGGAGCTTCCACGCACATTCCCGGGCAAGTCAATACAAAATATATACATAATGATTTAGGGGAGGGGGAAGAGCACTGACAGTGAGAGGGATCATGAAGGAACTTTTATAGTCAGGCAGTGGCCCCAAAACTGAGCCTTGGAGGAAGCTTGGGGCTCGAAGTCAGGGAATGTAGGAGGGTGAACCTTCCAGGCAGGGAGGACAGGCTGTGTGAAGGCAGGGGAAGAGAAAAAAAAAACTGTTTGGAGCCCCATTGTGAAAGGCTCTAATTAACGAACCCAAAAACGTTTATGAAATGTCTACCATAGGCCACATACTGTGCAGGGCATTAAAGATTCAAAGAATGCAACAATCTCTCCTCTCAAAGATCTTAGAGTTCTTCAGGGGTGACAGGTACATCTGTGGGTATATAAAAAATAGCAGAGGAGTTAGGGAGGGAAGGAGGAAGCATTTAGGCTGGGGGAAGTCTAGAAAAACTTGAAAGGCTTCACATAGAAGGTGGTGCTTAAAGGATGATGGGTATTTAATGGAATGGATGTAAGGCAGTAGGGTTGGGGGGGCATCTGCTTTCCAGGCATAGAGGACAGCTGGTGCAGAG
Source organism: Phalanger gymnotis (assembly GCA_028646595.1). NCBI lineage: Eukaryota > Metazoa > Chordata > Mammalia > Diprotodontia > Phalangeridae > Phalanger > Phalanger gymnotis. The sequence continues at coordinate 287,475,080 of CM053626.1, forward strand.
GCAGATGAAGGTAGCAGATGATGGAATGCTGTGTGTGGGGAACAGAGAGAAGACCAACTTTGCAGAGAATAATATATATGGAGGCTAGAAAAACAGGTTGGGGGCCAGGTTATGGAGGGCTATAAAAGTCAAACGAGGAGTTTATAGTTTAGCCTGGAAGTAGTAGGCAGCAGCTGGAGTTTATTGATTCGGGGAGTAACAAGGTCAGACCTGAGCATAAGGAAACTCATTTTGACTCCTAAGTGGAGGATAGATAGGAGATAGGAGAGGCTTGAGGCCAAGGGATCAGTTGGGACCCTATTACAATGTTTCAGGTAGGAGATGAAGAATGCCTGAACTAGGGTGGGTGGTCATCAGTGGAGATGAAAGAGATCGAATGCAGGAGTTATTGTAAAGGAAGAATCGATAAGGCTTATTAACTAGTTAGACATGGGATTGAATGCATGGAAAAGTCAAGTAAAACTCTAAAGTTGTACACCCAAGTGACTTGGGAGGATGGTATGGATTTAACAGAAGTAGGGAATTTCTGAGGAGGAGGGAGGGGTAGGCTTAGGAGGAAAGATAATGAATTTGAGCCTGTCGTATAAGAGATGCCTATAGAAGTCGAAAGAGATCCATAAACAGACAGCTTGTGTTGCCAGACTGGAGCTCAGAAGAGAGGTAAGGAAGAGCCTCATGTGTAGACTTGACGGTCATCTGTGGAGAGATGGAAATTGAGTCTGTGGGAACTGACGAGATAACCGAGAGAGAGTGTACAGAGAGTGAAAGAAACGGGGTCCCAGGACCACGCTTGGGGATTGGCCACACTGGGCGTGGGTGGGAGGAGAATATAAAACAGGCTGAGGAGTAATCACAAGGAGAGGGGGAGCAGTGCTGGGAGCAAAGGGAGAAATGTGTCCAGAAGGAGAAGGTTGGATCCGAGAGATATTGTTAAAGGAAGAATTGCTAAGACTTATTAACTGATTAGATAAGAGATTGAATGAGTGGGAAAAGTCGAGAAAACCTCCTCGGCTCTCCACTGTGAGGAGCTGCAGAGGAGATGAGTAGATTGAAGACTAAGAAAAGGCCTGAGGTTTTATAGTTAAGAGACCAGCCTAGGATATAGCAGTTCTAGCTTGGGAGTGGGTTTGGAATCCATATTTCCAAAAGTGATGAAGAGAGGAGGTGAGGTTATAGAGATATTGAGTATATGAAGGAATTTGGCTTTGAAAGGGAAAAGAAATGTTCTTAGGCCTGAGGCACCTGCAGGGTCCAGTCATAATTTTTTTAAATTTATTTTTAATATGTTTAGTTTTCAGCATTGATTTTCACATGCGTTGGAATTACAGATTTTCTCCCCATTTCCACCCCCCCCCCCACTCCAAGATGGCGTACACTCTGGTTGCCCTGTTCCCCAGTCTGCCCTCCCCTCCCATCCC
>CM053626.1:287476997-287525306 GCA_028646595.1 Phalanger gymnotis
GCTCTGATCAGCCACTTAATTCCTCCCACCAGGTGGGCCTGGGGCCAGAAGCAACTGCAGCTATAGTTCTAAAGCTGCCCACCCTCCATTGCCCCAGGGGCAGTGGCCGAACCGCAAACTCCATCTCATCCCACAGCTTTTCCCACTAACCTCCTATGTTGTCTTTGCTGTTTGTGGGTTGTGAGGTCTGGTACATGCCACAGCTCAGTAATTCAGCATGCTAGGGCACTCTCTGCTCCCCTCCTGGTCTCGTTGGTCTGCGGTCTGCCGTGCCGCGCCGCGCGCTGGGCTCTGCTTGGCTCAGCTCCACTCCCCTCAGCTGTGAGCTGGGAGTTCCGTGCGGGACAGACCTTACCCTGAGACCATCCAGGCTGTCCTGGGCTGGAGCCCTGCTTCCCTCTGCCACTTTGTGGGTTCTGCAGTTCTAGAATTGGTTCAGAGCCATTTTTTTATAGGTTTTTGGAGGGACTTGGTGGGGAGCTCACGCCAGTTGCTGCTTTCCAGTCGCCATCTTGGCTCCGCCCCCCAGTCATAATTTAAAGGTGGCATTCAGAGAAGAGGCAGAGATTGGAAAGAACAGTTTGCACAGTAAATGCAGATTTTCCCCTTCACTTCCCAGAGGTAGCATGATATAGTGGAGAGAACCCTGGATGTAGAGTCCAGAGATGGAGATTCTAACTTCAACCCTACTTATAGTACTGCTGACTTTGGCTAAATCATGTAAGCTTCTGGCTTCAGTTTTCTTATTTGTAAATGAGTAGGTTGGATTGGATGACGTCTTAGGAACATTTTAATTTAGTACGTATCAGTATTTTAGCTTTTTTAGACATTTAATATTTCTTCCTTCAATAAGGCAGCACAAATATATTTTATGCAGTAGAAGAGCTATGGTTCTATTCACTTTCCTACTGTAAAAAGTAAGTCAGCATTTGAAAAACTGTCCAGTTTTTATTCACCTTCTTTGCTGATTTCCTGACTTGGCTACTTAGTTGCAAAAAACTGGTTATTTGAGTATATAAGCTTAAACTTTTGGAGTCAATTCCACTTCCACACACACATACACACACGTGCGTGTGTGTGTGCATGTATGTGTATGCATATAAGTATATGTATGTATATGTATGTATATATATCATTGTATATACACACATGTGTATGTATATATGTGTGTAATAATGTGTGTGTTTGTGTCTGTGTCTGTGTGTAGTTTCCCTACAGAAAGAAATCTATAAAGTCCTTTGCCCCTGTGTAAAAACGTTCCCTGGATTGACAGGGATAAACTATTTCTGAACCCTTGAATCCAGTGTAGACTATGGCAACAGTTGGTTTCCTTTCTGAGTAGATATTTGAGAAAATCAGAGCCTATCACCTTCATACCTTCTCCTGGAACTATAGCTTTTGTTTGTTTTAGGTGAATTCCAGGTTCCTTCCATTTTGGGAGGGCTGGTGCATTTAATGTAGTCTTTTTAGACGCTCAGAGAATGTCCTTGTGTCTTTCCAGATGGCTAAAAAGAAAACGAATAGAAAAGCTGGCGGAGCAGCACGCTGCCAAAGAGAGAGCCAGGCAGCTGCGTGTCGAAGCCCGGCGAGCCAAACAACTACAGAACCTCCTTTACAACATTTCAGAAACCAAACCCTTTCGTTTCACTGACCATTACGGTTGAAGGTTCCTGTCTGCACCATATCCTTACATCAGTGTTCCCTCACAGCGGCAGATGTCATTCCTTGTTCTGGTCTGTGTGCTTTGGTCATATCCTAAATGATGGGAAAATATATTCATCCTTCAGTGACAGTGAATTTATCTATTTTTTTTAAAATCCTAGAACTGAATAAATGCCTTTTATTTCACTGTTGTAAAGTATTCCACATGCATTGTTTCAAACAAATTAAATGGAACAAGATGAATAAAATCTGTTTTCACTAGTTTTAACTTACTGGACTAACATAGTTATTGAAAAAAACTTAAAATAATTTATTTCTTTGAAAATGCTATAATGCCATCTTAAGGCAACCTGGCCTAGAGAGCTGGCCTTGGAGTCAGGATGACCTGGATTCTAGTATTGCCTCTGGTGCAAACTGATTCATTGATCCTGGGCAAGTCACTTAACCTCTCAATGCCCCAGGCAACTCTTTTAAGAATACAAGTTGCTGCTCTGCCTTGCTAGAGGAAGTTTTCTCACTGGGAGTGCCTTATATCAGTGAAATCATAGGTCTGCCCCACCTTCCCCCCAATTGCTACTTTATGACTTGTGTAGTAAAACATCATTTCAAGAAGCAGATTGAGGGCTGTTTCATTATGCCACATCCATTTAGGTGTTTCCCAATTCTCTGTCTTGGTCCCTCTTCTCTTTTCCCTCTATTCAAGCTCACTTGGTTATTGTAGCTTCTTGGAGTTCGATGGTCATATCTGTGCAAATAATCCCCAAGTGTATCCAACTCTAGTCGTCTTACTGAGCTCTAGTTGTAAATCATCAACCTGTCTTTTGGCTATCTCAGTCTAGGTCATGTGACCAACAAGCTAGAGGACTAAACACTTTCTTCAGTCCTCCCAACCTCTCAAACCTCTCCAAAATAGGAATTATGTGCAAGAGATAAAAGCATTTTCACTTGCCTCCACTGTCTAAGACACCAAGAATCCTAGCAAGGTAATAATTGGGTGAACTTGCAGCAGAGAAAGCTAATCCCTAATTCAGTCACTCAGTATTCCCCTCCCCTAGTGACTATGACATAACTGCACAGGCTGGTCCATGCTTGCTATAGAACTCTGCCTCACCTCTGCTTCTCTGTTGTGGAAAGCCATAAGCCAGAATATTGGTCTGGCATGAACTATACTATAGCATGCCAGAGAGCTAGGGAGAGAGAGAAGTGAGGCGGGGTGTCAACATGTGTGATATACTATAACGCCTGAAGAAGACTGGCATCCGCCTGCAATCATTCTGTCCCCTTGCAAGTCACCGAGAGGCAGAAAGTGAAGCTAACGAAGTATGAATTTTTCAGCGTGGAAGGAAGCTGAGAAATCTTTGAGATTCATGCCCCCTGGAGAAACTGTCATCAAAGGGGACAGAGTCAGAAAGGGAGTAGTAAACAAAAGGAAAAAACACTGAAATCGCCAGAAATCCTGAATAAGAAAACTCCGTTAAAGACCTTGAGCATAAGTAGATGAGCCAACAAAAAAGATATCAATAACAGACAGGGATGACATCTATGAATAATTATTGTAAGATAAATGAAAATTAGCCAATGATGTGAAACGACAGAAGGATGTTCTTGAATAGTTTAAAATACAAATAAGAATTGTTGGAACAGAACTCACAACCTGCATAGCAGAATTAATTGACTGAAGAGAAATACTTGAGTCTATGGTGGCAAACCTCATCAAAGAGAGGACCTATTAGGAATGCAAATACATAGAAGAGAAGCAAAAATGTGATCTCTAGACAAGCAAAACATTGCATGCATAGAGACAATATAAGGATGATAGATCTCCTAGAATAACATGAGTCTAAAAACCTGAACCCCATAATAGAAGAAATAATAAAAGGAAACTGCCCAGAACTTCTAAACACACAAAGTGCCAATGGAAAGGATCTACAGTTTTCTTTCAGGAAAATACACACCCACACCCGCACACCTGAGCCTATGCTTCAAACTCCAAGACACATATTGACTAACTAATTAATTCTAATGACGAGCAGAGATTCTGCAAGTGACTAGGAGAGAGACATTCAAATATAAAAGAAAGGGAAACTGAATGATATGACTGTTCTGCCCCTGACAGAAACTTCAGAAGGGAATGTGGTAGAATTACAGGGAGCAAAGGAACCCAAGATGCAACCCAAGGTGATATATCCTGCAAACTTGAGCTGACCATTAATGAAAAAAGATGGACATTCTTTTAAAAAGAGGCATTTGTAACTTTCCTATAAAGAAAACTAGACATGAGGAGATTATTTGCTTTGCAAACATCTCAGACAACAGAAATACTAGAAAGGCAAACAAACACAGAGACCAAGGGAGGAACAGATAACAAATTATCCGGAAAATGAGGGGGAAAAACCTAGAAAGGAAAAGTCCCCTATGAGGTTAAACACAACAATAGCAAAAACAAACAACAGAGGGACCATTAAGAGGTTGCTCTATCAAGGCACACCAAGGAGAGAAGAGTGGAAGTGGAACTTAGATGAAGGAAGAGGCCTGAAATTCCATGGACTAAAACTCCTAACCCTCACCTACAGGCAAATCTTTTTTTTTTTTTAATGGAGCTAAACTGCAGAGTGGGAGGGTGAATAAAAGGGGAAAGGGGAGGCAGAAGACAGGGAAATTTGTGATGGGCTTTGATCAAATCTAAGGTTAACTGTGAAGAGAAGATAACTCCTGTAATCTTTCAGAAAGGCTACAAAAGAAAGGGTTGAAGAGGCAAACAGAGAGAGAAAGCTTGATTCAGTCATGAGATCTGTCCTACTGAGGAATGCTTATATGGGGGAGAGAGAGATTATATAATGGGAGATGAGGAAATTACAGTGGATATAATCTAAGGGATTTAGTGCTTAGATCACTCATCTTTGTCTCAGGAGAAGGGGAATCAGAAGTCCTATGGGCAACTAACCACACAAAGAGTGGAGGGGCATGGATCCTAGGTGGAGATTTCATACCAAATGGGGGGAAAAATTCACGGGGAGAGCTAAAGGTAATAATGAACTGCACAGTCAGGGACATGGGAAAACTAGCAGAGGGTGATACTTCTGGCTTCTGTCTTACCTACAGGAAATGTTATTTCTGAGAGTGAGATGCAATAGATAAAGGGGGTTAGGGAATAAGATCTTCAAGGCAATAAGAGAAACTGTTTAGAAGTGGGAACTCAAAATACGTAGCTCACATGGTATAATTCCACAAGGAATATGGAGACTAAAGAAGGAACAAATAAGCATAAAAGCCATCAGTAAAAGAATAAAAGTCAAGAATAGATAGGAAATGAATATAAATAATGAATGAGGGAAAGAAATATTTCTAGAAAAAAAGATACAGAAAATGAAATTTCAAATTAGATAACTAGATAATTTTTTAATAATTTCATAAATTTAAATTTGATTAATCAAATTTGATAAATTTAATGATTTGATAAATGTTAAGAGTTAGATAAATAGATTAAAGGGAAAAAGAAATTAATAAGCAAAACTCTAAGGAAAAGGGTAACAAATTGGCAGGGAGGATGGTGGTTGAGAGTGAGGGGGAGAGGGGAATGGGATTGCCTTAAAAAATAACTGAAGAGACAAAGTTCTATCTTTATAGAGAGAGAGGAACAAACCAATCCTAATTTAAAAAAAAAACAACCTAATATCAAAGGCAAATGGAGGAAAATAGAGACCTGGTATAACTTTAAATGTGAACAGATTAAGCAATCCAATAAAATGAAAAAGTGAGAGATTGAATTAAACACTGCAATTTGTTGCTTACGTGAAACTTTAAAAACAGACACAATAAAAATGAGATGCTGTAACAAAATTTACTATGCATCTGGTGAATCCAAAAAAGAATAGATTGTAAATCACAGTCAGACAAAACCAAACCAGAAATTCACAACATGCAAAAGATAAAGTACATTATGCTGAAAGGAATTGTAGACCCCATTATCAGTATTAATTGTACATTCCAAATACTTTAGCATCTAATGAAGGAAAATTAATCGAATTACAATTAAAGACAGTAATACAGTAATACTATTGTGAGTGTCCCTTTCTCAGTTTTGGACTAATCTAACAAAGATAAGCAAAAAGAAAATATAGATTTTAGCAAATTTCTAGAGAAAGTAGAGCTAAATGACATGACATCTTATGGGGCTGTAAAGAATACATACTTTTCTCAGGACCCTATAGAACTGTTACAAAAATTGCCCTCATAGGAGGGCACAGAAATATTGCAAATAAATAAAGACCATAGCATAATACGAATACTAATTAAAGTAATAAAAACAAAGGACATAGACTCAAATGAAGATGTAGCAATGAATCTTAAATAATCAGTGGGTCAAAGACAAATCATAGAAACTAATTATTTCAAAGAAAATGATGAATAATTATACTAGAATTTCTGGTATGAAGCTAAATCAGTCCTAAAGGGGAAAATTGCATCCCTCTCTAGAAACATATTAAATGAGAGGAGAATTAAATAACTGAACATACATTTAAAAATTTAGAAAGCCAAGAAATAAACCTAAAATAAAGCAAAGTAGATACTAAAAATCAAAAAGGAAATAAATGAAAAACAAAAAACTATAGAAATGATAAAAATAAAAGCTGGTTCTTTTATACTCAGAATTTCCATTTTTGTGGTCTTGCCTAAACAACTTGACCCTCGCTTGTTCTACAGTTTTTAGCCTTTAGTCAGCTCTTTGTGGCCTTAAGTATTTAGTTTTTCAGATAGTTCACCTCTTAGCAGTCTTCTTGCTACCCAGTCTTCCTTGCCACCCACTAATGTCTCTACCAAATCTTTATATGAAGATCTTTAATCAAAAGATCTAGGTTTGAGTCTTTGGACATGTCCTATCACATCTCTGACATTTATTTATTTGTAAAATTGAGAAAATCATATTAGTTACATCACAGGGTTGTTATGAGGAACGTGCATTGTAAACCACAATGGTATGTCAATATGATTATTGACAATTTATCATGTGATCCAGTAGATTCTGCCCAGTCCTCCTGTTCATGTTCTGTAGTTGCAAACTTGAGAGAAAACATAGGGTAATGGATAATATTGTGCACTTGGGCATCAGGAAGAGTTGGGTTCAAATTCTGCCTCAGACACTACCTGTTATTTTGGGCAAGTCACTTACCTGCTCATGGCTGCTGTTCCTCACCTGTAAAATGAGGGGATTGGAGTAGATGGTTTCTAATGTTCCTTAGAACTCTACATGTTTGGTCTTAGGATTCTCTTCTTCACTCTTCATTGTGAATCCACCATTTTGATGTGATTACTGAAACTAGCAATGTGCAGTCGAACTTTTCTGACCTAATCTTCCATGTACACCTGCCTCATTGTTGGATTGCTGGTCAATGGTATGTGGGTGTGACTGGTTCAAAGCAATCTGATTCTTCTGGACAATTCTCTGGCCAAACTGTGGTCATATTCTGATACCTTCTTGATCACCAAGCTGCAGGTGATACATGCATTTGCCTTGTGTGCAGTCTTTACCACACATTTTCATTTTATTAAAGTTCATGTCAAAGCCTATCACCTTAATTTCTGTAGCTGTTGCAGCTTTGCTTGGAGTTTCTGAATGACATTTTTAAAGAAAAAAATCATCCTAAAATAGGTATGTTGATGGTTTTTCCTCCTTTTTCTCAGGCTAATTTAAAAAAAATTATTTTAGTTTTCAACATTCACTTCCATAAGATTTTGAGGTCCAAATTTTCTCCCCCTCCATTCCTTCCCCCCACCCCAAGACAGTGTGCAATCTGATATAGACTCTACATATACATTCATATTAAACATATTTTCACATTAGTCATGTTGTAAAGAAGAATTAGAACCAATGAAAGAAACTATAAGAAGAAAAAAATAAAAGAGAAAGCAAATAGTATGCTTTGATCTGCATTTAGACTCCATAGTTGTTTCTCTGTATGTTGATAACATTTTCGTCATGAGTCTTTTGGAGTTGTCTTAGATCCTTGCATTGCTAAGAGATTAAGTCTATCAAAGTTAGTCATTGCACAATGTTGCTGTTACAGTGTATAATATTCTGGTTCTGCTCACTTCGCTCAGCATCAGTTCATCTAAGTCTTTCTAGGTTTTTCTGAAATCCACCTGCTCATTATTTCTTATGGAACAATAACATATCATTACAATCATATACCATAACTTGTTCAGCCCAATTGATGGGCGTCCCCTCAGCTTCCGATTCTTGGCCACCACAAAAAGAGCAATTATGTTTTCTTAATGGAGCTTCCAGAATTTCTCCAAAGAAGCCATAGTCAGGGGAAACTATTTGTTCAGTCGTTTTAGTCATGTCTGTCTCTTCGTGACTCCATTTGGGGTTTTCTTGACAAAAATTCTAGAGTGGTTTGCCATTCCTTTTTTAGCTTATTTGACAGATGAGGAACTGAGGCAAAAAGGGCCAAGTGACTTGCCCAGGGTCACATAACTAATAAGTGCCTGAAACCAGATTTGCACTCAGGATGATGAGTCTTTCTGACTCCAGGCCCGGCACTCTATCCACTGTGCCATCTAGTTGCCTGGGGCTATCCACCCATATAAAATACTTCATGGGTGCTGCTTTGGCATGATTCCATGAAGTTGGAGGGTATAATCTCACCTAATTTTCTAAAGATGACAACATATAATTCTATTTTGGCTTCAGAAATGATGGGAAAAATCTAGGCATTTCAAAAGATTTGGGAACCAGGATAAGCAGTTAGAAATCATCTGATTCTAATAAAATGGTAAATAAGCAATTTATAAAAGTGAAGATTATATCCACAGCATTAATATAAAAGCCTCTAGTATTGAAGTGGTGAAATTAATGATAAACTGAAGCTTAAGTTAATTCATGAAAGATGCTCACTGCATACATTAAAAATCATATTCAAAATTTTTAAAATGTTGGCATGAATTGGTCATACTATTTCTGTGACGGTACTACATATTTCAAAGTGACAGTCTTTACATATTTGCACCTAAGAAATAGATTACTTCTTGTATCTTGTATTTCAAGATACTTCTGGTTCTAAGAATGCTGTTATATAATCAAACTGAAGGCTTTAATCAAAGTTGAAAGTACCAAAAAAGGAGACCATGATTATGTTTGCATAATCATGAAAAATAATTTTGCCTGTCAAAAATGACTAGTTTCTATCAGTTTTATCATCTCTTGAATTATTTCTCTTATCCCACCTGCGGTGCGATTAGCTACTCAGTTTAAGCAACTATGAGTATATAAAGAGATGTTAAAAAAATCACAGCTAAAAGGCTCTGAAGAGGAGATAGCCAATTGGGGACGTACCAGTCCTCATTCTGAGCTAGCTCATACTTTGACTTAGAGCACCAACATCTATGGCAAACATTACATTAAAAATAAAACAGCTTTCCCACTGCAGAAGGTAAATACATTTATTGCCACCTGAAACAATAAATTAATCCAAACACTGCGGCCAGAAACAATTATTCAGTTGACAAGAACATACATATTCAATACATCATATTTATACCTGACCATTGAAGATTTCTCTTCTAAGAGGCACTTCTGTAACTCATCTGCATAATCTAGTATAATTACATGGGAGACTAATTTAAATGAGTCCTGTCCTCTGGTATAAATGAGAACTGTTTTTAAGGAGTCAACCATCTGATACATAATAATAATACAATGCTGAAAACAAAGTTTCAGCTGATGGGTTGATTTTCTTCTTTGGGTTTATAAAGATATCAATGGTCTGTTAAGTTACAATTTTAAAAAAAATACATGCTGCACAGAATCTTTCAAAGTGAAAAGATCTCTTAAAGTCCTATTACTCAGATCGGTACAAATCAAGACCAGAATATTTCTTTTAAAATATAAGTAAAATATATGTTCAATATTGCCACTGTTGTGCATCACATTTGCTACAGTTCATTTTAATGGTTAAAACTGTCTCTTCTTTCTCTTTACACAATAATCTGAAAAACTCCTAATATCATATGCACACTTCATGATGAACGTTTTTACCAATTATTTATTCAGCACCACATAGCTTATTACTCTTTATTTTCTTCCCCAAGGCTGCCCATGGCATACTTTTTTGGGAACCTATAAACTGGTAAAAATCAATGTAGCCATTTTGGAGAGATTTTAAAATCCCAACTATGAAGAGAATTCCAAGATTGCAAACTTTAAAGAAAGCACGGTATGAAGCTTTGGAAAGCTCGTATTATTGGTGATTAACATTTTTAGAGTTTTGTGCTTTTTATACCCTGAGTAGATAACTATGAAAAAGATCTAAAGTTCAATACATGGAAGCTCTTTGGAGAAATCCAGTATATAAGTAGAGTGCTGTTACATGGTACCTTAACAAGATCTTAGCCTCAAAATAGATAACTCTAGTACGACAAAGAGATTCTAGGCCATTTTGAAGACATTGATTTGCCTGCTTTTAAAGGGCAATAAGTTCTCCCTGGCAGTGATTGCAGCAGTTGAAAGTTATATTTTCATATCTTGTATATGGATGGAATCGTCCAATATTTTTTTTTGTAGAAAGCAAAATGGCTGGTGAAGACTCTGAAAATATTTCAGATGAGCTTTCTGTATAGGTAGCTGGATCTAAAATTCGCAGAATCTAAGGGAAATAAAAGCTGTGATCAGATGCAAGCAAAAATGACACATTGAAAAGGAAGTGCTCTAAAAGTTCTTAGCCTCATTACCATTATTACATAAATACTATTAACAATTTAGTGAACAAGATGAGTATAAAGTGTTAGGTAAGAAGATTAAAAAGTTAAAAAAATTAACGATGCCTAGTTACAGTACCATGCACCTAGAGAATGTCTAATAAATAATGATGAAATTAATGGATCCCCCCATCTTAAAACAAACACTCATATTTCATTGGGCACTGTGTTTAGGGGAGTGTGGAGGAATTTGAACAACAATAATAATAATTTTAAAAATCATTTCTGAAGGGTTTTTTTTTACTCTATAAAATCATTTTAAGTACAATAGGTATTTTTTTTCACCAACATTCAACAGAAAAAAATGTTAGGCAAAGACCAGAGTGATTCACAAGCAAGCACAAAGACCTCAGAGACGAACATCCTCGCTCAGAGCATTCTATCCCAGAAAAGAAATGATATATTCAGAGGCGTTAGTGAAGAATAGCAAAAAATTCTAGGTGACTACACACTATACATTTAGTTTCCATGTTATAACCAGAGAAGTTAAATGAGACAAGCATGTCTGTCTAAATTCTCTCCAGGAATCCCTTTTCTTGGAGATCAGTGATAATTAATTCTACCCCTGTATATTTTATAGATGAGAAAAAAGTAGCCCAAAGAGTGCCTTGACCAAGTGCCTTGCCACTTAGTGGCACAGCCAGGTCTAGAACCCAGGGCTCTTGATTTCAAGTCTGGTATTTTCTCCTTACAACTACAGGCTCTCATAGGACCCCTTTCTCAAAGCTCAAAAGTTGATAGTTCTGAAAACTTACTGTTTCAGCCATTTTCTCTGCTGGAGTACTACAGAATTCAAATGGAGGGGAAGCCTTTTTTGGATTTTTGGTGCCAACATTTCCAAGGAGATGGGAATTCAGTGCTGTGGCCAGTCTGTGATTTGTTGATGCTAGCTCTGCAGTGCTGTGGGGCTGTTCACTAGGGTAGTAAGTCTGCTCTCTACCCCACTGCAAAGAAACCAAAAGCTCCTCTAATAATCTGCAACAGAAACATAGGCAGAACATTAATATGGCAGCTAATTATAAGCCAGATATATGAGATAAATGGGAAACATTTATTTGGATTTGTATAATGCTGCCCCGCTATAAAATTCAAATAAAGCATAAGAAAAATCCAGAAAAAGCAGATAAATGGTGCCTGGTATTTATATGTAGGACCTCAAAGTTTTCAAGATGTATATACATTACTATGGAGTTATGTTATATGAACATTTAACTTACGCAAATTCAACTACATGACATTTGGAGGGAAAAAGGCACAAGACAATTTGAATAGTGTGGGTAATTCTACCCACCTCATGGCATCCTCGTGCCCAATGAGTGTAAACTGGGTGAGCCTCTCACTATGTGAGCCCCTTGCTATGCTGAAGGTGATTTGGAACCTCTTCCTCCCCTCTGTAGGCTGCCCATCTGTTTTCCTGAGGTTGGTAGATCTGAGGAGAGGATCGGCCTTACTTAGCTTTCCTGGGCAGCTAGAACGCCCCTGCTGTGAATGTAGGCACTCATACGCCATGGTGTGGTTGTGTGCTAGTGTGATCATCCTCTGTTAACACCATCTTTATGTGAGAAGGCTTTTCCCCTCTCCATACACGGCTTGGCTTGGTTTTCCCTTTGGGTAGATGTCTTGACTACGTCTTTCCTGATCAAAAGCTCAAGTGGGTTAGTGAAAAAATAAAAGTGATATTCAGCTACTTCCATAGCTGCCATCTCAGGTCCATCTAAACTCTCTTTTAAACAGACCATACCTCTTTCTAGCTTTCACTCTTGAATGGCACATTATCATACTTGATGAGAAATCAAAAGGATGTTCAAGAATGATTTCAATTTAGGACTTTTACTATACACAGTTTCTCTAGACCCTAAACCCTCCCAACACCTGTGTGATGGATCATTTTCATTTTACACACAGATACGGTGAAGCTCAGAGAGGTTTAATAACCTGACCACGGCCACACAGTTGTGTGGTTTGTCTTTCATTCTCAAAGGGGACCATGACATCAGGGAGATGATGACGTGACTTGCAATTGACTTTACGTGAGGGAAGGCTGTGCGAAGTCACCAGCCTCACTTTCTCCTCCAGAGCCATTTGGGTCCAATGGCCAGATTTCGATCAGGACAACTGGGGCCCTATAGTGGGTAACTGGAAGAGGAAGAGTTTGAAACTAGGTCTTCCTGGCTCTATCACAACATGCTGTTTTCCCCATTACAATAGGTGGGACCTTCTGAATAATATATGTGCCTTCCATTAAAACGACCTAGTTGACAACTGGGGATCTAACATGCAATAGACGGTATTTTCATGAAGTCATGGTATAAAATGGAATAGCATTGTAAGATTTGGAATAAATCTTAGAAGTCTTTAATAACTGGTAGTGTCTCTATCCAACATATCCATCTCCTATCCTCTACCCACATAATCACAACCCTAGTTAAGGTTCTCATGCCTAAGGTTCTTGTCTCAACTATTACAATAGCCTAACTGGTCTATCTAGTCTCCTCTTTCCAACCTAACCTCCACACAGCTGCCAAACTTCAATTCATAAGCCTGATCATGTTCCTTAGAAGCTCCAGTGACTCTACTGAGTCTAGGATAAACAACAAACTTAACTGTTCAGCATTTAAAGCCCTACACAATCAGGCTTTAGTCCATCTTTACGGACTGAATACATATTTTTCCCCCTAAATGAAAGTGAGCGAATTAAAATAGAAAACTGCTTGAGGTTTGAGACTATTACTATTTTTGACTTTGTACCCCAAATTATTAAATATAAAGCAAATGCTTAATGAATGCTTGTTGAGCTGAATTAAATCTATAAAATCACACCAGACCTGTAAGAATGTAAATTGGTAACTGGTAACAAAGTGCCCTGATGCCAGAAATTCTGTATTTCGAAGCATGTAGGGAAGATTCCTTTTGATAGTCTTCTACATCATCTCAAAGGAGCTTTCTGGAGGAAGCAGGCCATCTACATCTCAAAGCACATAACACATTTGTCCTCAAAGATTCCTCCCAACACAGATGGAGTCTTAGAATGCAACCTCCTGGGGGATGGAGAAGGCTTTTGATTTCTTAAGGAACCTTCAGCACAATACAACAAGTGAACAAATGTAGACACAAGTCAAAAGAGAAGCCTGGATTTTGAGAGAAAACCCACTGATTACACAACACAGTTATGGCTTACTTGTGAGTAGCAATCATTTCCTGCCGGAATTGTTCCCGTTCACTGAGGAGATCTTGAATAGCACTCTGGGCATCCCGGCTTTGACGTTGTAAAGATGCTCTGGCGTTAGTTAACTCATCAGCCATAACCCTGCAAAAGATTATGTATCCCACAAATGAAATCTTTAAAAAAGCACAAAAAAACAAAATGACACTAACTTACTTTACAACTGACACAAAGAAATTTTAATATAGATGGAAATATCTTTAAAAATTTTGATTAAAAATGAAAGGCATCCAATTAAAGTTAGGAAAAAGACTACAAGGTGAGTATAATGACTCCTGCATGTAATGACTCCTGTACATATCTGTCATCCTTATTATGAAATTATCAAGTCTCCTTCAGTTTGTTTCTGTGTACTACCTGAATAACCATTAAGGCCTCCGACTGAGCTTTTTCACTGAGACCAATGAATACTATAAAGTGGAAACTATTTTGAAATTAAAGTCTTATGCAGACTTGAAAATTTAAATATAATATTAACAAGGATTTGACAAGAGACAGCAATTCTTTTCAAATGCTATTAGAAGGTAAATAAAAAAACAAACAAAACAACCCAAGTCTCATTATTCTTACAGCAACAAGCGTTTCAAGGGCTATAAATTAAGCATGAACAGGATTTTAAACTGCTCAATGAAAATCAATGAATAGTTAGTATTTTTATAAAATCAATACAACTACAAACAGCTTTTTTTAAAAAGTCATTCTGTTAGGACAATTAGAATATTACCCATTTTAAAGTCTTTGGTGAATGATCTTTCACAGACATGAAACACGGGATACTGTTTTTAAGCATTCATTCCATACTGTGTAGTGCTCAGTTATTTTTTTGCAGGGGAGGGGGAGGGACAAACTGGATCTGTAATTTCATTGTATAGGGGACTTTGTAATGAAACTCCCCTTACTAATGCAGCTCAGCACCTGCTCTGCCCAGTCACACAGCCATTTGTGTCAGAGGCAGGACTTAAACCTGGGGATTCCTGATGATTAGGCCAGTTCTCCAGCCACAATTCCACATTCCTCCTCCTAGAGTTCTGCTTCAAGTGTTATCCAGGTTTCTCCAGATGACCCACAAGCCGAGTTTCTTGTGGAATTATTTATAATGAGGAAGCCTCTATTTGTATTCTTAACATCGTTATATTTTATTTGCAATATAAAAAAAATCTAACATCTCATTAGTGTTCTCAAAAGCAGCAGCAGCAACAGCTCTACTAGTTTTCCTATTAAGTCTGCTAAGAGTCCTCCCCCTGCAATCCAAAATTTAAGAGTAGGGGGGTACAATGTTGTCTGTACACAAGTCATTCAGGATTCTTGATTCTGGTACAGTTTAGCCACCTATAGAGGAAGTACTGGAAAGTCTTAAAGGACCTGCTTATTATTCCATCATCATATACACGGTGAGGCCCACTTCCCTTATCTGGGAATCTGTCCCCATCCTCATTTTTACAATGAAGATAATAAAACTTTCATTGCTAAACTCGGAAAATCAAACGAAAATGATAAATGTGAATTATCCATAACTGCTGTTTGTCCTTTCTTCTTCAAGGGGACCATGACATCGGGAAAATGATGCCACGGCTTGCAAGTGAATTGGATTTTTAAGTGAGGTAGGGCTGTGCAAAGTCACAAGCCCTACTTTCTCCTTCAGAGCCATCTGGGTCCAGTGGCAAGACAGATCAGGAAGCCTGGAGATGGCTCCCACTCTGTAACTAGCAAAGTGATAAATAAATGTATGTTATTAATGTAGGAGAAAGTACAACACGTAGCAGCTATAATGTGTTTTAACATCCCTAAATTAAAAATTTTAAGATAACATTCTTAAAAATCTTTAAATTCAAAGTTCTGATATTTCTTAATAATGAATTCTGCTTGAAATAAGCACAGAACTAGTAAAACGATTGCATGAAATAGCATAATACCTGCTTGCTAGAAATTTACTTCGCCACACATCACACTGTATCGACATGCGTTCTAACTGTTCAGAAAGCTGAGCTGTGTTCCGGCCCAGGGCCTCATTTTCTAAAATAAGCTGATTTTTCTCACGAGCCAAACGTTCAAAGTGATACTGCAGATCATCTCCAACAGAAGCCACTAGCAACTTCTTTAATTCACGATTCACCTGGAAAAGAACATTAACTATAGGTCAGAATAAAGACTAATTAGTGAAATAATTAAGAGAATTAACTTTAATGATGCAACATGGAATAGGGTACTAAGATGAAAGGCTCAGTTTGGAAATGTTACATAATATGTTCACTAGGAACATCTTAGAATATCTTAATGTCTCTGAACTTCAAATCCAAGCCACATGACACTTCTATCTGTTCATCCAAGTTTTGGTAGAAATGTAAATTCAAGTAAAATGGCACAAATCATGAATTTTTGGAGGTCAGAGATGTTGCCTTACTTTTCCCAGTGCCTAGTAAAGTGAAATACACACAGGGAGGTTTATTAAATGAAGAAAATCACTGCAACCACCCCACAAAATGCAGGAGACAGTCTTGAAGAATTGCTCTGGCTGAAAAATCTATTCTGTCTTAACCACCCTGGCAATGAATCTCCCTAAATTTAGTTACTCCTCTCTAAATAAGAACTATTGACTTTCCATAGTGGTTTACACAGTCTATTTTCTAGCCAGAAGCTCATGCTCTACTATCAACACAAGGGAAAGAATATATCTTTATTAGTCACAAAGATTAAAACCACACCTGCACAACAGATGGCTCCTTCAACTTTCTTCTCTCCTAACTTCCCTACATCACAGGTACCACTGTCTTTTGATCACAAGGTTCACAGTATGAGTCTTCTTTAGCTCCTCAGTCTTCCTCCCCAGCCCACAGCGAATCAGTCTCCTGGTCTGGCTGATTCCTCCTTCACCACACCTCTTGCCTGCATCCATCCCCTTCTCTCTGCTTATATTGCCGCCATCCTAAGTCAGGCCCTCATCACTTCTTACCTACTTCAACAGCCTCCTAATTGGTTTTCCTGTCTCTAATTTCTTCCCCTCTCCATCCTCCACACAGCTGCTAAAGTGATATTCCTAAAGCATAAGTCATCCCTCTCATCAAAAAGCTCAATGGCTCCCTGCCGCCTGGAGGCAATTCCAGATCGTCATTTGAAGCTCTTCACAATTTGCCTTCAATGGACTTTCCCAAGCTTCTTACACATTTCTGCTCCCCAGGAAGCCTGTGCTTCAGCAAGCCTGGCCTTCCTTTACCTTGAGTGCAGCCTCCTTCTGGCTGGGCTTTTTCACACAGGCTCTTGGCTCCCATGCCTGGAGCGTACCTTCCTCACCTCCTCAGCCCGTCAAACTTTGGCTCCCTTGCTCCTGCCTCACTGGGTCTTTCTTGATGCCACTGGCTGTCACTCCAATCCTCCCTGCCAGCTGGGGATTGGTTTTGTTTTCCCCTTTTAGTGGTGTGGGAAGGTACTGAGAACCACGTGACTACTCTTCAATCTGATCACCTCTTGAACCCTCAGAATTAGCCTGATAAGCCTATAACACTGAACCACTACTTCAATTTAAATGAATAGTTACAAATTATCTACTTCATACAAAGCACATACGAGACAGCACAGTGCAATGGAGAGAGTGCTAGGCTTAGTGTCAGGAGGATCTGAGTTAAAATCCTATCTTTACTACTTTATATGTGTTACCGAGGCCACATTCCTTAGGCTCTCTGAGCTTTGATCTATGTTCTAACATTTGAAGTTATAGAGAGGCTGCATCTTGGCAATGTGACATGAGGGGAGTCCTCATGCCAGCTAAATCACAGGTTCCTGAAGTAGATGTTTCACATGAGGCACTGGAGTTTTGAGACTCCAGCCTCCAACACGCAGGGTACGCCGACTATGTCAGTGGTTAGACAGGAGAACACACGGGAGGGCTGCTAGCAGGTGTTCTAGCACTAGCACAGGTTCAATCTTGATCTGGGCAGACAGGAAGACAGGAACTGAGTCATGATAAGGGGTTAAATTAATAGATTACTTTATTCTAGTCTAGTCTTTTCAAGAGGGTTGCTGATAATGGGAGCATCAATTCCTACAGCTTTCCTAATCACCCTTCTCACAGGGGCAGGCAAGAAGAGGGACAGCTACCTGAAGGTCGATGGGTTCAGTCAAGACAGGCACAGCATTCCAGCTTGTGCACCCTAAATACCCTCAAGCCTTGATAGGGGCAGATCAAGGCATGCACAGCATTACACTGTCATATTCCTCTGTGCGTTCCCCACTTAACCGACCAGTGCCCACTTGCTTTACAGGGCAAAAGACAAAGAAGGGATCTTGCCAACATTAAGCTCACAGGTTAACTTTAGCAATATCGTCATTCAGTGCAAACATAGTAAAAAAAAAATCACATTATCTCACTGCACAAGAGTGGTGGAGATGTTTACAAGTCATGAGCCTGGGAAATATTATCTAACACCTGGAAACTAGAGATTGTTGTGGCCATGGGTCCTTGAAACTACAATCTAAGAAGAATAACAAAATCCTCCTTACTTACAAGATGTATGTGCAAAGACTGCAAGGCATTAGATTTACAAAGAAAGCCCTTGCCCTCAAGGACCTTAAAACTGAATGGGGAAAGAAGACCCACATAGAACTAGTATAACGTAAAAGAGAATGCAATAAGTACAGAGAACAGTTTCAAAGTGCTAAGTAATTTGAGAGACATCATTTCTAGCTGGAGGGAATCAAGAAAACCCAAATTCTTGTCCCATTACCAGAAACTTGGAGCAGGTGTCAGATGCAGGAGATAATCTTTTAGGGCTCAGTAAGAAACAGAGAAAGAGAAAGAGAGAGAGAGAGAGGGAGAGAGACTGATTGTGAGTGTGTTTTGGAGATGGCAGAGGGCATTTCCAGATGTGCAGAAAGGAAACAATGTCCTGGAAACACACTTTGTGCAATTTCCAGACTTTGGAAGCTCCAGTGTAAAGAGTGCTATTACTTGAGGCTGTTCTCACCTCCGTCTGCACGCGGAGCTGGTTGGAAAGCCCTTCTTTGTCCTGCAGCAATCTCCTTTCAGAGTTCCTGAGGTTTTCCACTCTATTTTTTAGCTCTGCTATCTCTTTTCTGGGATCTACGACTCCATCTGATTGACCAACAAGTTCTCCTTTGTGATGTCCCAGAGATTTAACCAGTTTGGCATTTTTGGCAGGGATATCATGGGTTATAGCAGCTTTGGGAACTAGTATTCGAACAGCTTCGACTTCTACTGCTTTGTCGGTGACAATCTTGCCCAGCTGGAGCACTCCTGGGCTCAATGATGGAACAGGCTTCTTCCTTGGGCTTCGCAGGCTGTGACAGCTCTGGGGATGGGCTCCAGAGGTAACTTCCACGGACTTAGGTGGCTGCTCAGTTTCCATTCCATCTCCAGCCCCACGGACTGGTACTGAAGGAGGACTTACTATCACGTGGAAAACAAAGGACAAACATTTACTAATAAAATCGTTCTGCTTTGCTTTATAATTTGAATTTAGTTAGCATTTGTATAGTGTTTTAAGGTTTTCAAAGTGCCTTACCAATATTATCTCATTTTGTCCTTAAAACAACCCTGGCAGGTAGGAGTTATTATTGTCCCCATTTTACTGATGAGGAAACTGAGGCACAGAGAGATTAAGGGACCCAACTAGGAAGTGTCTGAGGCAGGAGTTGAAGTTTACCTGACTTCAAGTTAAGGGCTCTATCTACTGCTCCACCTAAAGACAGTTGTCACATACATATATTTTGTCAAAGGACTGACAAATCATTTCATTAGATTTTTCACAAGTGAACAGTTTCCCTTCCTTTACCTATACCTGTAAATATTATACTAGCCACAGAAATATAAAGTAAAGCGTTAGCCTGCTTATCCCCAAATAGGATCACTTTACCTTTGGCAACTCCTGGCAGTTTTTGTTATTTTTTATTTTGGAGTATGTGAAGAATTCAGAATTCAGTAAACTCTGTATGCCCAAATAATCATTTGCTGCATTATACAACTATGCTTAACTGTCACCACATCCTTAGACATTACTTTTATCACCTCAATCCTCTGTTCAAAACTTTAATGATTCTCCCATTAGAAGAAAAAGATATGAATCCCCAGAGTGGCGGTCAAAGCTATCCTTCATCTGGCCCCATTCCATAATCTTGAAACAAAAACCTTTTCCATGAGTCAGCGATTTAAGGAAATATAAGATTACTAATGTCTCCAAACGACTCAGACTGATGCCATTAAATTATGCAGTACTGAGTTACATGTAAATAAGACTACTATAAGCATTTACTCAGTTTTCCTCTATTAAATAGGAAAAAAAAGCTCCAGGTAATGACTCTTTACTTTTAAAAACACTCCATGCTCACTTCTACCTGTATTAGTCATACCCTACTCTTCCTGGAATGGCCTCCTTATTTTTCTTCTTCCTAGTTAATTCCTACTTGTACTTCAGGACTGAGTTCCATCTCCTCTATGCTAACATTGACTGTTCCAGCCCATAGTGATCTCTGTCTTCTGAACTCCTAAAGGACAATGCTGACTATACTGTTTTATTCTGGCATGTAAACTTCGGTTTTACCATCTTATAATTGTTTCATGTCTTTCCTTGAGTCTAAGCTCTCAAGGACAATAAGACTGTATCTTATGCTTCTTTAATATCCTGTATGATGCCTAATAGTTCTAAATTCATATTGCCTTTGGCATCAGTTGACTGAAACTGGCTTTCTCCTTATGTGCTACAATTAGCACAGAAAATAAAAACCATTCATAGTTCCTATTATTTCCTTCCACCTTGTCTTGAAGTGAATAAACTAGGAAAAGTTTGGCACTGTTATTCTCCTGAGGAAGAAATATCATTGATTTACTGAATGCAGGCCCACCCTTGATTTTGGAGCTTAGCAAAATGGGATAAAATATACTAAGAAATGCCTGGGCGTTTTGAGTATGTAGTTCACATGTACACATTCAATAACATCCCACTTATCTACAGGTCAGATTTCTGGTAATGTCAGTCATCATAAGCACAGCCAAAAAACTCCTCAAAACAAAAACAAAAACAAAAAAAGCCACAGAAGCAAAAACAGGAATCTGAAATAGCTGTCACAAGGACCCCACATTGAAACTAATAATGCATTTTCTTTTTTAGAAGATGACCTTTTACATCATCATTCAGAATCTTTTTTTTTTATTTTAAGTACACCTCTTAACAACTTTGCTTATCTTATTTCCCAGGCCACTAAAGATTAGAAAAAAACATTAGGAAGAAAAAAACTGCTGGAAATACAGATACTCGTGACCAGGAAGGGAGAGAAAAACTAACATATCACAGCACAATACAACAAATGATGTTCATAATGACCCTGATTCTTCATCGTCACCATCACAGCCAACAAGCATTTTTAAAGTACATGATAAAACACTAGGGACACAAAGATGTATAAAGAAAAAGACCTTGTGTTCAAGGTGTTTAAAATCTAGTTGGGAATACAGAAGATACATATGAACAATAATACAAAGTAGACCACAGGTAACCCGGTGAACTGTACATACAGAAGTAGTTCTACAATGTATTACTGCCTACTCAATATGTCTCTGGTGACTCTACCAGTCACTAAATGAATATACTTATGTGAGTCACCCCAAAGTAACTCTCCATGGAACCTGAAGCAGAACTTCTTCTAAGCATAAAAAATACTTTGCAAAATGAGAGGCAGAATCACTGTCTAATACCAGCAAGTGCCCAAGAGACCCCAAGCATACAACCTATGACAATGAGGTTTCACTGTAACTCCCACTGGTGCTGTAGCAAAGTCCTTCCTAATCTCTACCTAATCTCAATGGAAGAGCCCTTGAATGGTTTTTGAAATGGAAAGCCATAATAATATAAGGCACTACTTAACCTTTAAAGATTCTAACATCTTTCCAAATGGAAAAAAAGATTGTAATGCTGCCCTGCTTCCTGTGTATCAAGTCCTAAAACTGGAATTTTTGAAACAGGCCAAAGAGAAGTTTTGGGCACTAGTTTAGGAAGGATGTTGATAAGCTGGGAAGGTGAAGGAGAGTGAAGAGTTTAGGAACAGCCTGAAGTTGCATATGTGGGAGACTGGTGATAGGCTCAAATGAAAAAAGGAAGCTTGGAAGAGTGGTGAATTTAGGGGGAAGAGGGAAGATAAGTTCTATTTTGAAAGTTGTGGAGTCTGAGAAGCCTTTGGGATATCTAGGCATAGAGATGTTCTTGAAGCTTAGGGAAGGACTTATAGATTTGGGAGTCATTTGCATTGATTAGATCACTGAAAGAGTGTAAAGAGGATTGACAGAGTCTTGGAGGATGTCTATAGTTAGGAAGTGAGAGAATAATGTAGCTGTTCAGTCGTGTCTGACTCTTTGTGACCCTATAGGCCATAGCATGCCGTGTCCTTCTATTCTCTACCATCTCATGAAGTCTGCCCAAGTTCATTTTGTTGCTTCCATGAAAACAATCCATCTCATCCTCTGCCATCTCCTTTTCCTTTTGCCTTCCGTCCTTCCAACATTGGAATCTTTTCCAACGTGTCCTATCTTCTCATAATGTGGCCAAAGTATTTAAGCTTCAGTATTTGACCTTCTAGGGAATAGCCTGAATTAATTTCATTAAGTATTGACTGATATGAACTCTTTGCTGTCCAGGGGACTCTCCAAAATCTTCTCCAGCTCCACAATTTGAAAAAGTTGATTATGTGGCACTCAGCTTTCTTTATAGTCCAACTCTCACAGAAATACATTGCTAATGGAAAAACCATAGTTTAGACTATACAGAATATAGACCTTTGTCAGCAAGGTGATGCCTCTGCCTTTTAGTATGCCATCCAGATTTCTTAAAGCTTTGATTCCAAGGAGCAAGCATCTTTTACTTTCATGGCTGCAGTCACTATCTGTAGTGATCTTTGAGCCTAAGAAAGTAAAACCTGACAATGCTTCTATTTCTTCTCCCCTTATGGCCAGTTGCCATGATCTTAGGTTTTTGTTTTTTTTTTTTAATATTAAGCTTCAAGCCAACTTTTACACTCTCCTCTTTCACTCTCATCAAGAGGTTTCTTAATTACTCTTCACTTTCTGCCATGAATGTGGTGTTGTCTGCATATCTGAGATTGTTGGTATTTCCCCTGGCTGCTTAATTCCAGCTTTGGAGTCACCCTGCCTGGCATTTCACATGCTGTACTCAGCATATAAGTTAAATAAGGTAACAATATACAGCCTTGTCATACTCCTTTTCCGATCTTAAGCCAATCAGTTGCTCCATGTTCGGTTCTAATTGTTGCTTCTTGTCCCACACACAGGTTCCTTAGGAGATAAGTAAGTTGATCTGGTACTCTCATCTCTTCGAGGACTTGCCACATTTTGTTGTGATCCACAGAGTCAAAGGCTTTTAGTGTAGTCAATGAAGCAGGAGTAGATGTTTTTCTGGAACTCTCTTGCTTTCTCCATAACTTTGATCAAGCAAAGGAAACTGAAGGTACAGTCAGATAACTGGAGAAGAAGTAGAGAGCAGTATCAGGGGAAAAGAAAGTATGCTAAGATGATTGGTAAGATCAAGAGCTCAAGAAGAATGAGGACTGAGAAAATGCCAATGGAATAGCAATACAAAAGATTTTTGGTAATTTTGGAGAGAGCAGGTCTTGTAAAGTAGAGGATTCAGAAGTAGGATTGCAAGGGAATGAGATGTGAGAAGGAGGTGAAGGATGAGAGGACAGGAATGTAGACAGCTCCTAGAAGTTTGGCTGTGAAACTGCTTCTAGAAGCAATATAGGGCAGATTACCTTTCCCTCCTAGTCTTTGAAACATCTTTCATTTCTTCCTTTAAGGACTGATTAAAATTCTACCTTGTACTTGAGGTCTTGCCTGGATTGTTAAATATAAAGTACAAATGCCCAGTGGGCATGATCTCTTCTGAACTAGGACCTGTTTTATCTAGTGTCCCTCAATTTTGAATATGTTTTGCTTTTTATTTTAATTCTGTGTGGAACTATCTTTAGATAGCTCCTTCTCTCTTCTTTTGTATCTCTGTCTATTGAAATCTGATTAATCTTTGAGGTTCAGTTTAAATATTTTTCCCTCATGGAGCCTTCTTTGAGCTTTCCAATCGCCTTTCCTTTACCTGAATGTCAAAACCACTTTGTGCCTTTCTTATGGAGATGAATACATTCAGCCTTGTAGTATATTTATTTGTGTACCTGCCTTAACTCCATGGTAGGTTGTAAGCGCATTAAGGGCTGAAACTGTTAACATTCCCCTCTTTATTTTCTTTAAACCTATCAAAGAACTTTTGAGAAGGCGTTCAAAAGATACCTGGTTGAATTTACATAATTAAGATATTCCTAAAAAGTTACAGAGACATCTATATGCATATACACATAAAATTTCTGTAAATCAATTCATAATTTAAAGACATTACAGAAGTCTGCCACTCAAAGGGGAATCTTACTGTAAATCTTTCCATTGTGAAAAAGATAGCTTCTTAACTTTTATTTGAAAGTAATTTTCATAGGTAGGATTTGCTTAAGTTAGGATATCTATACTTATCATGTATATCTGTTACTTGTTATTTATTTGTATACTTCATTTAGTCCACATCAATCTTCTAGCAGAAAGAAAGCACATCTGAAAAATGTGCTTTTATAGCACCTAACAAAACCATGATCATGTGGACAAATACTACTTAATCATGGTAACATTCAATACTTTGTTGCCCAATCATCTAAATTACAAATGTATTTTCATATGGACACACTGCTACAAGAAACTTACAGTTTCTTATCCCTTACAATTCTCTTCACACATGGAATAGAGCTGACTAGGTCTCAATTTTCTCCACACTGCTCTTAAATTCTACTTTTTTATTAAGCATTAAAAAATACTTACCTTTGACTTCAGTGCTTTCAAGGGAAGTCATTTTTCCTTATCCAAAGGACTTTACCTGAAGATTGCTGCTGAAAAATCTAGAAATGTATAGGTATAAATGAACAAAATGTAAGTTAATTTGCCAACTGTCTCCTCACCTGAAATATTCTCTCTCACCTGTTAATTGCTTCTGCACTGAGATTAAATATACTCCATGGACCTCTGAAATTTATTACTTTATGCGGTATAATCTCGTAGATTATTTTGTAGTGCTGGTCAGACATCTGGGCTATTCTTTTCAATTCTGTACAGCACATTTAGGTAAAACATTAACAAACTGTTGGCTGGAGGCAGCATGGTGTAATGAATAGCGAGCCAAAGTTGAAAGGAGGAAGACCTGGGTTCAAGCCTTACCTCTGACAGATACTCGCTGTGTGACCCTGGACAAGTCCCTTAACCTCTCAGTGCTCTAGCCAACTTCTGTAACTATCAGTTACAGAGAAGGGATAGGTTGGTGTTAGTAGAAGGAATTTCTTCCTTGGGGAGTTCCCTTTACCAATAAATAAAATAACAATACCAGTTCTATCAGAATCTGGAGAAGAACTACTAGGTTAATAACAAATGCTTGAGAAAATTAAGGAGGGTTAGACTCACAAAAGACTTGGGAGAATATAATATTTATCTTCTAATACCTTAAGTATTGTCATTAAGAAGAAGGATAAAGTTTATTCTGCTTGGTTCTAGAGGGCAGAACAAGGCCAAGCAGTAAACATCACAGCATGGCAGATTTTTGTTCAGAATAAGTAAGAACCTCTTAACAATTAAGGCCATCTGAAAACAGAATTAAGTTTCCGCCATACGCTATGGATTATCTGTCTTTGGGAAAATTGAAGCAGAGGCTTGACTGCAACTCGTTTGGGATGCTCCAGAAAAGATTCATGCATCAGAAAGAGGGCAGGACCAGGGAACCACTATCTTTTTGAGCTGGAAGGGACCTTAGAAAGCTCAATGCCGTCCTATAAAGCTGAGGATCAAAGAAGTTAAATTATTCACCTGAGGTGAATTACAGGTCAAGGAACTAAGACAAAATCTAGGTATTTTGACTCAATCCAATGTTTGTACAACCATGGTAGTAGTTTTCAAATTCTTTCTAATACAAGAATTTCTCTTTTAATGTAAAAAAAAAAACAGATTTCATATATTGTAATTATAGTCTTACAAAATAATAAAAAGCACTATAAATTAAATACTACTTTCAGACATTTATATTTCTAAAAATCACAATCACACTGATGTACATTTGAAATACAAAAAAAAATAGATGACACAGTGTTTACTTTACAGGAGAGGTTATTTATGAATTCTCTATATATAAGATGCATTGGGGCTTACAGGTTGGGAATGTACAATAGAATGGGCCTTTAAAGTATTTTCAGCTCTGAAACTCTATGATCCAGAGGGATCATCAGCAGGGAAAAAAACAGTCTGATGCAATACTGTTGCCACATTAATGTCAATGTAATGACTTCCAACAATGTCATCAATGGTGACACCAATTTGTCAGCGCTGCACCATTTCACAATTTATACCAGGATGGGGCTTCAATTGTGTCTTCTGCCGAGGATTAAAAAAAAAATAAATTGCTATTAACGATAACTGAATACTTAATTGTGACTATCTCTGATAGGATACGCTGCAGAAGCAAAAAAGTGAGTCAGAATAGAATGGCTCAGAATAGACGAGACATTGTCATCTAGCTTTGGGGTACGAGGGACATGACAAACATGTTCTCTTGTAACTGAAGGGTTCCCAACAAATCACAATCTCTTCTCAGTTCTAATCTACGGAGAAGGGTGTCTAAGATACACTTAGTTCTCATCTATGGAGAAGGGTATCCAAGACTCTTCCTCCTCGGCAAAACACAGCTTGGAGCCCACTTGGCACCTTCTTTCCGAAACTTCCCGCGATAAAAGATGCCCACGATGACTACCAAAGAAATGAGGTGCGGAAAGCACGAGAAAGAACGAGGATCCTAATAGTCTTTCTCTGGCCCCGCAGATTTGGGAAACGGGATACCTGGGCTCAGCCCTGTCTACACTCCCCATTCAACCCTAATTAGTGACCCAGGACAATCTTCTCACTGCCCATCTACTTCTCCCATTCCCCGTATTGGAAGCCGTATCGGGGGCTTTTGACCTTACCGTAAATTTCACTGAGTTGTTTTCCTCACTTTTCCCTGCCTGGGACGCACAGCCGCCCGCGGCCGTACGGAGAAACCCAGCTTCTCTTTCTCCTCTGACTCCTTCCGGTCTCTAGGAGATTCGCTTCCGGGTTATCCCCATCCGACCGCGGGAACATAGCTCTGGGAAGCTATTCTAAGTGTATATTTAAACCAAATGACAATGGCATGGGGCATCAGTCATGGAAACTAGAGGCAAATACCTCTCACAAGTAATAGTCGCTATGATATTTGCCTCTCCCGGCTCTTTAAGACCCTTCCCTTCCGGGTCAATCAGGTATAAAGCAGAAGCGAGGATGTTGGCGATTGGAGGGTGGTGTTACGTCGCCTAGAGCGACACCGTGGAAGGAGTGGGCAAATCAAAGGAAGGGGGCGGGACCTCGACCTGACTGACCGCTAAGAAGCCCCGCGAAGGGGCGGGGTGGAGGAAGGAGATGAAAGAGGAGCTAGTAGAAGCTCGTGGGCGGGGCTTGGTTGCCACAGTAACCGGGAAACTTAGATACCTAGAGAGCTTCCTGCGCGGTAACTGCCAAGTAGGTTCCTGGTACTGGAGGCCTTGACGCCATGGTGAGTGTGGGGAGAGCCAGCAGGCCTCGCCTTTTAGACCTCGGACTGTTGCCACCCCCATCACTTCCAGGTTCCCCAAGGGCTTGGGATGGGTGGAAGGGAGCCGCCCCGGTTCCGCGCTCCTTTTGTCTTAGTCAGCTTCCTCTGTGGCGCTTTCAGGCTCCCAAGGATCCCCCTTCTCTCGTGGAGGGGAGGAGGGAGTAGAAGAGAAGATGACGTCATGGGGAATTTCCTGGGAAACAGGCCTGTGCCCCTGGGCCTTAGCCCTCATTTTCCGGGCTAACCTGCTTCTCCTGGGGTATGTTAAGTCATCTTTCCCCAGCCCGTGCCAGCATCAGGGATGCCATGCATGCCTCCTGTGGGTATCGCCATCACAATCGCCATCTGTTGTTTAAGGCATATGATTCTAGGCACAGTACCTCCCCAGGAGTCTTCCTAATAGCTAACATTCATATAGTGCTCATCTGTAAAGCTCTTGGCAACCCTTAAAAATAAATAAATAACACTGTATAAATACTACGTATTATTATTTTTTAAAATTTTCAAAGCACTTAGCAAATATCTCATTTTATGCTCACAACATCCCTGGGAGGTAGGTGTTGTTGTTTTTTTTTTTTTATCATCCTCACTTTACACATGAGGAAACTGAGGCACAGAGTTTTAGTGACTTGGTAGCGTCATAGGGCCAAAAAGTGTCCGAGGCTGGATTTGAACTTAGGTCTCCCTAACTACAACACTATCCACTGCACCACCTGGTTGCATGCAGTTCTATTCAGATGGGTGGCACCATGGTAGTCTTAACTATTCCAGACCCTGAGAGTATCTATATAATGAGATGAGAAACAGTATTTGTATCTGTGTAATGAGAGGTATGGTTGGGCCATATGATCTAATTGAAAGTGTTCATCTTAATTAAAAGGAAGAAGGTGGGAATTATTGTCATCACTTTTTCTTGCATGTATTTTTAAATACCTGTTTTACAACATTTTAAAGCCTGTACTTTATAGATTAATGTAGTGATTAACTATTGAATCCATGTCCTATTTCTTAATAGCTATACATTTATATGTTGTTTTAAGGTTTGCAAAATGCTTTACATGTATCGCCTTTTATCCTCACAGTCCCTGGAGAGAGGTGCAATTACTACCCGTATTTTACAGATGAAGAAACTGAGGCCAGTTTAGCTAACTAGCTGTAAAATTGTGGCCCATGCCACATGATTATGAGTTGTGAATAAGTCCCTGGAGTGATTCAGAAAGGAAATAAGAGCATATGATGAAGAGTGGTATCTTGCCCAGGGTCACACAGCTAATAGGTGTTTAAGCCTGGGTTTGAATTTAGGTCTATCCTGACTTCAGGACTGGCATTCTGTCCACTATTTCAGCTGCCTTTCTTACGTGTGTGTTTGGAAGCATAGCATCTCAGTCAAGCCTCATGGAGAGGTAGTGAGGCTTTTAACAGAAAAGAAAACTGAAGGATATGCTTTATTATAAAGATCGACGTTTGAGGTGTACATGGTGGTGAGAGCTGAAATTTTGTACCTTGTTTTTTGATAATAACGAATAAACATTTTTCATCTACTTGGTTTTTAAAAGTTTGTATAGCTAGGATAAACTCTTTTAAATGATAATGAAATTCATTCAGCAAGCTCTGGAATGGTCCAGACTTGATTTGGTTCATCTCAGTGTCATCTGAAAACGAGAGTCTTTGGAGGACTGTGGAAGGTGGTAACAACGGAAGAGGTGCTGAGTCAGGAAGACCTGAGTGCAATTGGAGCCTTAGATCCGTGACCCTGGGCAAGTCTTTTAACCTCTATTTGTCTCTATTTACTCAACTGTAAGATGGGGATAATATGTATCACATACCTCCCAGGGTTGTTGTGAGGAGGAAAAGATAATATTTGGAAAGTGCTTAGCATCGTGCTGGGCACAAAATAGGTGCTTGATAAACATTGATTTCCTTCCTTCACATACCATCTCTGGTGAAGTCCTTTCTCATTTGTTTTCTGCTCTGGATACTTCCCAAGACAGTGTGAAACACCTATTTTATGGCTCACTTGATATAATCGATTCTATTAAGTGTCAGCCACGGGCAAGGCTTGGTGTTTGGTTCTGGAGATATGACAAGACAGACCCTTCTCTCAAGAAGCTTACATTTTGTTGGAGGAGGTAACACGTACACAGATAAGCAAACACAAAATATATTAAAAATCAATACATAAATACAACATAATCTGTTGAGATGAGACGCTAACAGTTGGGGCAGGTGGTGTCTGGGAAACAAAGCATGGTGGGAATTTAGCAAAGAGAGAACGCCATGGGGTTATTACAAAGGAAGGACTTCATAATGGTTTCTAGGACTATGAAGTCACTACTGTACTCAAAACTGAAATCCATGGCCTTTTGCAAACCTGGCTTCTGATGGTGGTATATTTTAAGACTTTTACCTTTAAAATGTTTAAGTGACATCAAAACTATTCAAACCTCTTTATCTTCTCTTACTTGCCTATAGTCTTTGTGTCCCTAGTGACCTTGACTGAATGCTTCCATTATGATCTCTCCTAACTCTTGCTCAGCCTTTTTTACGTTCTTTATTTTAATGGATATTTTCATTGGCGCTCAATGTTTAATGACCACAGTGACCATTTATTCATATAATTTTAAAATGACAATTTCCTTATGGCATTAGTGATGCAGTGGAAAGGGCTCTGGATTTGGAATCAGAGGACCTGCCCCTATCACTTCCTAAATATGTGATTTTTATTTTGTCTCCTGGGCTTTATTGTATTTGCTTGTGAAATGAGGGGATCGGACTAGATGCCCTCTCACTCTTTGAGACAAGGTGCACCTCAATTTTGATTCATGGACATTTAAAAATGAATAGGATTCTAAACATATGCTACACTGCCTGGTAGGCACCTTCCATAAAGTGCTTTGAGTTCCCATAATCCTAGTCCTTGGTGGGGTGGCCTGACCTCAAGAGGCTCCCACCCTCCAGTTACACTACAGGGACATTTTTAGAACAAAGCTTATGCATGTTATATCCAAGTTTTCTCCTAAACTGTAGGTAAGAGAGTCCCTTCTAGAAACGGTGCTTAATATATAATAGATACCAGGTAACAGACATTGGTTTATTCTTTCTCTGCAGAAACTGCACATGATGTAAGGGACTCACAGGTCTGTATGAACAAATACAAGAAACCTAACATACTTACACATCTCCTTCTTATGCTTTCCCTTGAAAGAGAAAACAATTTTGTAGACTGCCAAATTGATATTTTGAATTCATCTCAGACCTGTACTCTCCAAGAAACTCACAAAATCTGGCTCTCCTGGCCAGCCACGCATGGTTTATTTAGTTGCTCAGGTACACAATCGTCCTGGTATTGGTTTTCTTCTCCTCTGAGAAACAGCCTATTAAGGAAATCTCTCATTAGGTTGGCACTGGACTTAGGAACTAGACAACTCTCAGACTCTCAAGGCTGGAAATGGCCATTTCTCAGATTTGTGACCTGTCCTTAGAAAGGGGGGTGGAAAGGTAGAAAAAGACACTCGCAATTGGGAAATCTTGGTACTTGCAGTTGCAGGATGAGTACAAGCTACAGGCGTTTGTTTGCCTCACCATGTGCTTCTGCCCTAAGTAGCTATTTTCTTTTCGACAGAGAAGAAAAGTCCCCTTTTCCTCCTTGTTGTGTTCCCTCTGGAAAAAAAGGAAAAGGAAGCATTTGAGCAAGATCCAAAAGAGACAGATGGAGCCAATTCATCTCAGCTCCTCCTGTAGACTCCAGATGGGGGAGGTCCCTTTGATAAGTCTATCCTCCTTTATTTTCATTGGGCATTTATTTTGGGGACAGCTGCATTCCCTGAGTACTAACCAGGAATGCCCTGGGAGGTAAGTAAGCCCTGTAATCTCAGGAAAACACTTCTCTCAGAAAGGAACTGGAGCACATTTCTAATTCCATAGGACGTGCCCTGGTCCGTTAATTTGAGGGTTCTCCTAATCCTGTGCTATACGAATACTATTTTTATGTTTTATTTCTGTTCGTGTACATGTATCTCTGTGTAAGTGAGTTAGTTTTTCTTAGACTTAATCAGAGAAAAAGGGACCCAATAAAAAGATGTTAAAGCTATCTATAAAGTTCCAGTTCTTCCAGGTGGTTGCCTTATGAGGTATTAGAAAGTGCCTTGAGTGATTCAGAAAAGAACCAGCATAGTAGGATAAAGAATGATAGGCCATGCTTCTGGGTGATCATTACAAGTCAATTCAGTGATTCTAGGAGGGAGACTCATCCTGACATGATATATATAGCTAGAGAAAGGGAAGCTATGAGAACCGGTGTGGCGCAGGCAGAGGCTACACCATCAAAATGGGCCATGTCCCTGGCAGCCATGCTTCTTACACAGATTGGGCATAAGGAATATGGGAAGAAAAGTTGTGTTATTTCACTTATGACTTTATGGCAGTAATATTGTATTTCCTTTCTTTCCTTGGGCTTCATTGTAGTAGTCTCAAGGTTTTCCTCCAGGGCATAGGAAAGTCTGTATTTCTAAACAGTGTTGACCACAAGGTTTTGCTAGTTGGTCTATACTTTCTGGAGATGAGGGGAGAAAAGGAGCAAGGGGCCTCCTGAGAAAAGAGAAAGATTTAACACTAAGTTGTTTTACCAGAGCTATCTTTCTAGTTGGGGGCTCGGAGCTACAACAGAAAGAATTGCTGATTCTTTGATCCAACTTCGCAGAGCAGAAAAGAAGCATTTATGTTTGGACATTTAGATATGGGCAACAAGTCTGTAGCACAGTGTTAGAGACATAATTTTAGGTCCTGTACCCAATGTGAGCCTCATTGAAGTGAGAGACTTTCACTTTTGTATTTGTATTTACTTTGTTTAGCACAGTGTCTGCATTGTAAGTGTTTAAAAACAAGATGCTTTTTCAATCATTTATTCTCTGATTTCCTTCTCACAACAAAACTGTTACTCAAACTGAAAAAATAAAAAATGTCTTTTATATTTATTTAACTTGGATTTTTTTTTGAAAATAAACTGTTATTTAGAGATTAATCACCTATCACTACTGTGTGGATTATTGAGACCCTCAATTTCTCTTGTCTATCCTTCATCTCCATTTTCTATCTGTTGCCTTGTGAATATTTTTTGTCTCAATTAGAATGTGGGCAAGACAAATGAAAGAAATGAAATCCCAGTTAGAATTCTCATCTTTTTATTATTAAATTGGATTGCTCAATAAGAAGCTTTAACAATTATCGTGTTTTTGTTAGTATTGCACTTTGCGCTCTAGTTTCTAGTTCAATTAGACTCTGGTTAAACTTCTAGATACAACTATTGGAAGGAACTAACTCTACACAACTGTCCATTTGCCTTTGCTCATACCTTGAAATTAAGGGAGGCACTTTATTTAAACAGAAGGTTTTGAGCTTATTAATTTTAATTCAATTTAAATTCCATATTTGGGTAAACTATAAAAAACAAACATTAGCATTCATGTAGGTTTGCAAAACACTTTACAAATATAATCTAATTTGATCCACACAGTAACCCTGGGGGGTAAGTGCTATCATTATTGTCATTTTATAGATGAAGAAACTGAAGCAGACAGAGGTTGAATGACTTGCCCAGGGTCACATGGCTAATAAGTGTTTGAGGCTGGATTTGAACTTGGGTCTTTCAGTAATGGGACTTTGTAAGCTGCTTCAAGACATAGTAGATTCCCCATCACTAGAGGTCTTTAAGCAAAGGCTGGATGACCAATTGTTGGACATGTTGAAGAAAGGATTCTTTTTCAAATATTGGTTACATTGAATGGCTTCTGAGATTCTTGAGATTCTGTGCTTTGTTTTTGTTAGAGTTTTTTTCTATCATTGGTATTTCTTGTTACCCCTACCAGTTCTGCTTCTTCGTACAAATTGATACCGGGCAGTAGACATAGTTTCCCCTCAATCATTGCTGAATGCTTTCTAGCCCATTTTAATATCACTGTAGTCATCCGTTTACTCTAGGCCAGGAACTGTGCTAATCACTTAGGGTATGAAGAAAAAGCAAAAACACTGTCTCTGTCCTCAAGCATCTCAAATACTAATAGCATTTAAATAGTGGGTTACATGTAAGATATATATATATATATATATACATATATATATATGTATATATGGTGGATGAAAAATAAACTGAAGAGAAAGACTATTAGCAGCTAAGGGAACCAGAGAAGGCTTCCTGCAGCAAGTCGGACTTGAGCTGAGTCTTAAAAAGCCAGGTAAGCTAAGATGTAGAGGTGAGAGGTGGAGCCAATTCAAAGGTATGGAGTGAAGAGATGAGGAAGGGTTGTATGTGAAGAGCTGCAAGCAGCCTGAGGTTTCTGGAGAGTAGAATGCATGGAGGAGAACAAAGTTCAAAAGAGGGAAAAGGTTAAGGACCAGATGATGAAGAGCTTTAAATGCCAACCAGAGGACCTTCCATTTGATCCTGGAAGTAATAGGTAGCTACTGAAACTCATAGAGAATGGGAGGTGATATGGTGAGAGCTATGTTAGAAAAGTCCCCTTGGTGGTTGAGTGGAGGATGTGTTAGAATAGGGAGAGACTTGAGGCGGGGAGCCTAGTTAGATGGCCATTACAGCAGTCTAGGCAAGATGTAATGAGGCTTTGAAGTAGGGCTGTGGTTATGTGGAATGAAGAGAAGATATCTCTCTCTCTCTCTCTCTCTCTCTCTCTCTCTCTCTCTCTCTCCCTCTCTCTCTCTGTCTCTCCCTCTCCCTCTCCCCCTCTCTCTCTCTCATCCATACATACATATATACATACATATATATGTATAAAAATGACAAGTTTATGCAATGGATTAGATCTGTGTGGCAAGTGAAAAGAGTTAAAATGACACTGAGGTTGTGAGTCTGGGTGATACACTTTAACAGGAAAGTCTAGGATGGTGGTGGGCTTTGGAAGGAGGAGGGGTGTGGGAGATAATGAGTCCTGTTTTGGCCGTGTAGAATTTGAGATTCTATAAGATCCAGTTCAAAATGTCCTAGAGGTAGTTGGAAATGTGTGACTTTAGTTCAGGAGAGATATTGGAGCAGGTAAATAGATGTGGGAATCATTAGCGTGGAGATTATAGTTGAACCTATGGGAGCTGATGAAATAGCAGGGAGCACAGGCATCAAAATGGAGGAGGCCCAGGACAGAGCTTTGGAGACGCCTATGGTTAGTAGCCGTGGCATGGATGAAGAACCAGCAGAGGAGACTGAGAAGCGGTAGTTTGGCAGAATGAGGAGAACCAGGACAGTCCAGGGTCCCAGAAAACTAGGGAGAAGAGAGTATTAAGGAGAAGACGATCAACAGCATCAAAGGCTGCAGAGAATTCCAGAATAAGCAAAATTGAGACAAGGCAATTTAATTTGGCAATTAAGAGATCACTGGATACTCTGGAGAGGGCAGTTTCAGTTGAATGATGGGGTTAGAAGCAGTTGGAAGAAAGTTTAGAAGAAAGTGAGGGGAGAGGAAATGGAGGCATTGATTGTAGATGCCATCTTAAGGCGTTTAGCTTAGCAGAGGAGGTGAGATATAGGACAGTGGCTAGTGAGGAATAGTGGAATCAAGTGAGAATTTTTAAAAGGATGAATTAGAGTGATACAGGCATGTTTGTAGAAAGCAGGAAAGGAGCCAGTATTTTTGGAAAGATTGAAGATGAGAGATGGTGGGGTGACATTGGAAACAATTTGCAGGAGTAGTGGGAGGGATAGATCGGCTCCACATATAGAGGAGTTTGGCAAGGCACCTCTTCCTTCAAGACTGGAGTAAAAGAGGAGATAATTGGGAAAGATGTTTGAATGATGTGAGATATGAGAATGATATGAGAGTAAAAGGGGGAACAGGGATTTTTCTGATAATGGTCTTTTTTTTGGTAAAGTATGAGGTAAAGTCTTTGGCTGAGGCATGGGAATAAGTGATGCCGTGGGAGGCTTCAGGAAACAAAGTTTGGAATGATTGCATTAAAATTTCTGAAAGTTGATTTTAATCAACTCTGTGATCTGATTGCCTCTCTTTTGTGTAATTGTATTTCAGTTCAGAAGCAATGCTGATTTCTTTGGACTTATTTTATCTAGGACTCCCCTTGGCTGTGAAGTGTATAAGTAGGACCCAACATCATACCTATGCTCTAAGGAAAACAGTGTGGCATAGTAGAAAGGGCCAGTTAAGTGGGGATCAAGAAGCTTTGATTTTAGCTTCAACTTTGCTCCTAACTGTGGGACTTTAAGAAAGTCAGTTAATGTTTCAGGGCCTTAATTTCCTCATCTGTCAAATGAAAGGACCAAGATAAGTGATTGTCGTTGTTGATTAGCCAGGTTTGACTCTTCACGACGCCATTTTTGGGGGTTTTCCTTGAAAAGATGCTAGAGTGGTTTGCAATTTCCTTCTCCACTCATTTTACAGGTGATTTGCCCAGAGTCACACAGTTAGTAAGTGTCTGAGGCTGGATTTGAACTTAGGTCTTCCTCACTCCAGGGCCTGGTGCTCCAGACACTGTGCCACCTGAAAATATATTTAAAAGAAACACTTGAAACATAGAGATTCACACTGAGTTATAGTGAAGAGGTGGAGCAAATTCTAATATGTTTCAGCTGAACCAAAATAAATAAGAATAGCAATTTTGATTTCAGATAAGGTGGTGGCAAATATGGGCAAAATAAAAAGATATAAGTAGGGAAATTACATCATGTTTAAAGGCACCATAGGTAATGAATCTTTATTAAAATTAATATGTATGCACCTAATAGCATAGCCTCTAAATACTTAAAGGAAAATTTAATCAAATTAGAGGAAGAAATAGAAAGTAAAACTGTAATAGTCAGTGATTTAACTACCTTTCAAATATACATAAATTAACCAAAAGACAAACAAGAAAGCTTATACTAGAGGATATCAACATACATATTGATATTCCCAGAAACACCCTAACCTCTCAATTCCTCAACTGACTAATTTTCCACAGCCTACTCTTTCACCCTTACCTTACTACACAGAGATGGTAATACCTTTAATCTTGTCATCCCGTTTCCCAAATGTACCATCTCAGTGTTCACCAATTCTGAAATTCTTTTGTTTGATGACAAGTTATTTCACTTCTGCCTTGCCATCTCAACCTACTGTCACTTCTAATCCCTTGACACCTTTGTTCTTTCCCAGGAAAGCCAGAGGGTGGGGATGAGGAAGGAGAGCCTTTGAAACATGGAGGATAACCAGTGAAAATGGTCAGTCAGGTGATGGAGTATCTTGTGTAAGAAATAAGCAAGGATGCCAGCGTCACTCAGTTGCAATGTATATCTTGGAAGTAGGGAATGGGGTAGGATATGATATAAGGTGTAAGAAACCTGAAAAGGAAGGGGGTTGTAGGTTATGAAAGGCTTTGAATGCCAAATAGAAGATTTTATATTTGATCCTAGAGATGAAAAGGAGCCATCAGAAGGCGACATTGTCAGACCTGAGCTCCAGGAAGAACACAGACAGCCAAATGGAGGAAAGATGGATTGTAGTGGGGAGAGACTTGTGGCAGGGAGACCAACCAGCACGTTGTTGCACTAGTCCAGGAATGATCAAGTGCATACCAGGGTGGAGACAGTGTCAAAGGAAAGAAGGGGGTATAGAAGAGATTTTACGTAGGTAAAATTGACAAGCCTTGGCAACAGACTGGTTATGAGTACATGGAGGGGGGAGGTTAGATAGAATGGGAAGTGAAAGATAACATCTAGGTTGGGAGCCTAGGTGACTAGGAGGATGGTGGTACTCTCAACAATAAATAATACAGTTGATGGGAGTAGAGTTTGGTGGAAGGATAATGAGTTCAGTTTTGGATGTGTCAAGGTAAAGATGTCTATGGGACATGCAGTTTGAGATTGCGGTCTTGTAGGCAGAGTTGTAAGACTGGAGGTCTGCAGAGGGTTTAGGGCTGTGTAAATAAATTTGGGGCAGCTAGGTGGCACAGTGGATTTGCGGTCAGAAGACTTGAGTTCAAATCCAGCCTCAGACATTTAATAGCTGTGTGATCCCGGGAGAGTCATTTATCCCTGTTTGCGTCAGTTTCCTCATCTGTAAAATGAGCTGGAGAAGGAAATGGAAAACCGCTCCAATACCTTTGCCAAGAAAACCCCAAATAGGGTCAGGAAGAGTCGGACATGACTAAAATGACTCAACGACAACAAAGGAGATTTGAGAATAATCAGCATAGAAATGATGATTGAATCCATGGGGACTGATGATATCACCAAGTGAATAGTATAGGAGAAGGAAAGAGAGCCCAGAACAAAGCTATGTATGGGACCTTTGGACTTGTCCTAGAGGAAGGTCCGGCAATGAGAACTGAGAAGATCGGTAGGAGAAGGATGAAGAGAGAGTAGGGTTATGAAAACCTCTCAGAGAAAAGAGAGAATCAAGGAAAAGGAGGAGTAAAAGGTTACAGACAAGTCAGGAAGAATGAGGAAGAAGCAAAGGTCATTAGATTTGGAAATTAAGAGATCGTTATTAACATTGGAGGGAGCCGTTTCAATTGAATCTAGAGGCCAGATTGTAGAGAATTAGAGAATGAGAGGAAAGGAAGTGCCGGCTCCTGCTGTAGATCTCCTTGCAAGGAACTTAACCACAAAAGGGCAGAAAAATGCGGGCCAGTGGCTAGCTGGGATGGACAGAGGGATAAATGAAGGCTTTTTGAGGATAGAGGAGACACGGGCATGTTTGTAGGTAACAGGGAGGCAGCTGATGAACAGAGAGACATTGAGGACAAGTGAGAACTGGAGGAGATTATAGAGGGGCCAGTTGGCGGGGACACAGAATGGGATGAGATCACTTGTGTATGCAGACAGCTTTGTCTTGGTTAGGAGAAGGGATTCCTATCCATGGGGTATGGGGGAAGGTGGAGGTAGGAATGGAAGGCATCTGGGGGACTTGTGTTGAAGAGGAGAGGAGAAGAGGAAGCTGTTGGCCATAGCTTCAAGGTTCTTGGGGAAAGAGGGAGCCATGGGAGGCTTGGGGAGAGATGGAGAAGTTCTAAACGCTGCCATGGTGGGTGAGCTAGGGGTCAGGGGAGTGTAAAAGGATGCTTTGCTATAGTGAGGGCCCAGTTGAGGTTGTATAACATAACTTTGTAGTGGATTCACCCAGCACCAGGTACTTACTATGTATAAGACATCTTCTTCTGACTCCTGGCATGTTCACTGGCTGTCCCTCAGGCTTGAAACTTGCTTCTCCTCATTCCACCCTCCTCGACTCTGGCTTTCCTGGCTCCAAATCCTAGCTAAAAGCCCTTCTTCAGCAGGAAATTGTTCCTTTGTTGTTTCAGTCATGTCTGCCTGTTAAGGACCCCTTTTGGGTTTTTCTTGGCAAAGATACAGGAGTCATTTGCCATTTCCTTCTCTAGTTCATTTTACAGATGAGGAAATCGAGGCAAACAGATTAAATGACTTGCCCAGGGTCGTGCAGTTATTGTCTGAGGCTGGATTTGAGCTCAGTCTTCCTGACTCTAGACCAGGTACTCTATCCACTGTACCACCTAGCTGCCTTAGCATTTCCTAATCTCCTTTAATTCTAATGCCTTCCCTGTGCTGATTAGCTCTAATTCATCCTATATGTAGCTTGTTCGTACCAAGTTGTTTGTGAACTCCTTGAATTGCTTTTCTTTGTATCTCTGGTGCTTAGCTCAGTGCCTGGTACTGATGACTAACAAATGTTTATTGACTAGAAAAAAAGAGATGATAGATGTATGTTGATTACTGGATATGAATGGAAAATAATTTCCATATCAGTCAGCTATAAATGGCATCTTTACAAAAGCCATTTTAGGAGGAATAATGACATCACCAAAATATGGTTAAGCAAGAATCATAAACATATCACTTACTGATCACATTGTACCTGCGCCTCAATTTCCTCATCTGTACAATGCACATGCTGGACTGAATGGCTTCTGAGGCCCTTTCTGCCTAGCAGCCGCAAGTTGGTGCAGTGGAAATCTAGCCTCAAAGACTTCCCAGCTGTGGGACCCTTACCCTGGCTAAGTCACTTTACCCCTGACTGCCTTGGGTTTCTCATCTGTAAAATGCACCATCTCTCAGGGTTGTTGTGAGGTTCAAATGAGATAGTGTTTGTGATGTACTTAGCAAGCGTCCAGCACATAGTAGGTGCTTAATAAATGCTCGTTTCTTTCCTGATGCCCTTATACCATGTTATAAAATACTCCATTAGCCTTCATAATTGACTCTTGGAACTTGATATTTTTTTCAGTAATGAAAGTGATTCCAAGCTCATTGTAAATTGAGGTTGTTTAGAAGGTGATCCTAAATGGTTTTAGATCAGGTAATTTTTAATATGTGTACGTTTAAGGGCAGCTAGGTGGTACGGAGTCAGGAGGACCCGAGTTCAAGTGCAGCCTCAGACACTTACTAGCTATGTGACTCTGGCAAGTCACTTGACCCTGACTGTCTCCAAAAAAGAAAAAAAAGCATAAATTTAATGAGAAAGGGCCAGAGAATGCTGTCTATGCATAAAAGGGTGTGTTAACTTTTTAGTTTTTCTTAAGTCTTATAATCTTTATTCAGCACCAAGGGGAAATATTTGAAATCAAGAAATAAACTTGTGAATAGACCAAGAGGGACAATATAAAGACACTCTGAGTGGAAGCATTTCTAGCCAGGATTACTCCCCCTTCTTTTCTGCCTTTTGTCTGTTTGTGCAAAGAACATGAAGGCTGACATTTATGTTTCTGAGGTTCTCTTTGCTGTAAAGAAGGACCTCCCTGAAAACAGTGGCAGTTATTTTTATAGTCTTCAGCTTCTAGCACATTTTGAGAAAGTTAGATTTCAAATTTTTGCTGTTGGATTATGGCCTTTGCTGGTGAAATCTTTAGCTATATCAGAGTTATGGAACTAAAATGAGCAGTAGCTATGTGCTGGTTAAAAAACTGAACAGCTTTTCAACCGTCAAAATCCGTGTTGAACATTAGGTGGCACTCCTCGATTGTTGTTGATACAAAGAGGTTTCTCAGAAGATTTGCTTTAAATGCACTCAGGGCTTTTGTCAGTTGCTTAGTTTTAATAATAACGATTTTGAACTTCTATGATGTCAGTTATCCAGGGATCATGGAGTGTTTTGTAATAAAAAATAAATATTATTGACAAAGTTTTACCAAAAAGCAAGTAGAATTATCCTACTTTTAAGATGGAGAAACTGAAGCATAGAGAAGTCATTTAGATTTATGCTCTAGTCAGAGCATTATATAGGAACCAATTTTTATCCAGTCTGTACTTCCCTTTGTTATATTGTCCTCTCTCAACATACATGTTAACTAGATTGGGCAAATAGATTTTTGGGAATTTAGTAGCCTGTGAAAATATTCATTAGTCTGCTAAAAATTAATTTGCTCTCATGAATATCTAATCCTAAAACTCTTTAATTGTAGAGGATTATATGAGATAACATATATGAAAGCAGTTTTTAAAAAATAAATATTACTGTAATAAAGAATAATCCTTGGGGCAGCTAGGTGGTGCAGTGAGTAGAGCACCAGGCCCTGGAGTCAGGAGGACCTGAGTTCAAATCTGGCCTCAGATACTTGACACACTAGCTATGTGACCTTAGGCAAGTCACTTGACCCTAATTGCCTTGCTTTCTCCCATCAAAAAAAAAATAATCCTTCTATTACCTGTTGTCTTATCACTATTCACATACCTTTTAATCCCTAATTAGGGATTAAGATTTTCTCTTCTAATCATTCTGGTTCATGGATGGATGGCAGTATTCTCTAGACTCCCTCTCTTCCAAATGGCCCTTGCCTAGGCAGCATGGCACTCCAGAGCAAGACTTTTTCAGGATTTTCAGAGTAACTTGGAGGGGTTTTTCTTGGAGGGTGTCTTTCTTATACAGTACCTCATGAGCTCCTAACCAGTGTGTTCTCCCCAATATTGATCAACAGTGAATACTGTCCCAATACTTAGGTCTTTGCAATTGATCTCTCCTCAATATCAATGAACCATTTAATGTTAACTAGCTTTTACAAAGGATATTTACTGAGAAGATATAGCAAGAGCTAAAGTACCCAAGCCTTCGGTACCAGGAGCTCCTTCTCCTCTACTACTTCGGTCCCTGGGGATTGAACTCACACTTAAAGTGGTCTCTGCCATGATCAACATCCATTCAAATGAAACTGCTCTTTCTAAAGTTACCAGTCATCTCTTAATTGCCAAATGAAACAACGTTTTCTCGTTCTTCATCCCGTTGTAACTGTTAATCTCTCTCTTCTCCTTCTCTAAAGTTTTGTGACACTGCTCTTTCCTGCTGTTTCTAGTCCGTTCTCGTCTGCCTGCTTCTTCTCCGTGTCCTTTGCTAGACCATGGAGGTCACACTGGCTAACCATGGGTGTCCCATAGGACTCTGCCTTGGCCTCTCTTCCCTTCTCTCTCTGTTCTGTTTCACTTGGTGATCTCATTAGCTTCCAAGAATTCATTTATTATCTCTCTGCTGACAATTCCCAGATCTACTTATCCAATCCTAACCTTTCTCCTAACCTCAGTTCTTGCCTCTCCAGCTACCTATTAGATATCTCAAACTGGATGTCCTATAGATGTCTGAAACTCAACATACAAAAGCTGAGCTCACTCTCTTTCCCTCCAAGGCTTCTGCTAGTCCTAACTTTCCTTTTCTGCCAAGGATACTGTATCCTCCCAGTTACTCAGGCTTACAACCTAGGTGTAATGATGATGATGGTGATGATACCTGTTTAGCATCTAAAATGTGCCAAGCACTGTGCTAAGTACTTATAACAAATATTATCTTATTTTTATCCTTACAGCAATCCTGGGAGATAGGTGCTTTTATCACTCCCATTTTACAGTTGAGGAGACTGAGGCAGACAGTGGTAAAGTTACTTGTCCAGGGTCACACAGTAAGTGTCTGAGGTCAAATTTGAATTCAGGTCT
Source organism: Phalanger gymnotis (assembly GCA_028646595.1). Taxonomy (NCBI): domain Eukaryota; kingdom Metazoa; phylum Chordata; class Mammalia; order Diprotodontia; family Phalangeridae; genus Phalanger; species Phalanger gymnotis. Next base: position 287,519,263 of record CM053626.1, read on the forward strand.
TCTTGACTCCAGACCCAGCACTCTATCCGCTGCGCCACCGGCTGCCTAGGTGCCAAGGTATTATCCTTGACTCTTTGTTCTCTCACGCCCCATATCCAAGCAGTTTCCAAATCCTGTCAATTCTTCTTTCATAGTGGTTTTAGTACTCACCTCCTTCTCTCTTGACACTGCCACCCTTCTGGTGTAGGCCCTCGTCACCTCATGCCTGAACTATTTCAGTAGCCTACTGGTGGGTCTGCCTGCCTTCAGTCTTCCCCCACTTCATTTCCTGTTCCATTCGGGTGACAAATTGATCTTCCTAAAGCACACATCTGACCCTCCTCAGTAAACTCCAGTGGCTCCTTTTCATCTCTAGGATCAAATATAAAATTCTTAGCTATTCAAAGCCCTTCATAACCTGGGCACCTCCTACCATTCCAGTCTTCCTGCTCCTTATTTGGCTCTTCGTACTCTGCCATCCAGGAACACTAGTCTCCTTGCTGCTCCTTGCACAAGATGTTTCTTCTCCTGACTCCAGTCATTTTCATTGGTTGTTCTCCATACCTGGAATATTCTCTGTCCTCATCTTGGTAGCCTGGCTCCCTCTAAATCCCAGCTGCAATTCCACTTCTACTGGAAGCTTTTCCTTATCCGTCTTAATGCCGGTGCCTTGTCTCTGTGGCTGATCCCCAATTGATCCTGTCTGTATCTTGTTTGCACGTTGTCTCCCTCATTAGATTGTGGTTTCTTGAGAGCAGAGACTATTTTTTGTCTTGTCTTGTTTTTTCTTTGTGGCCTTTCTCTGTATCCCTGGTGCTTTTCATAATGCCTGGTTCATAGTAGGCGCTTAATAAGTTGCTTGTTAACTGACTGACTACCAACATTAAGCCATCTAGTTCACTTTGGAGTGTGATATAGCCAACAGATGATGCTTCCTTGCTTGCAGAACAGGGTGTCCAGGTTGTCAGGTGGGTCTGCTACTATGCTGAACTGATTAGGTCAGACTACTCAGTCCTGGCTCCTCCTTGGGTGTGGCTGCTATGGCTATCTACAGACTTGGTGATGGACTCCAGTTCCTAGACCTTTGCTGGCTCTTCTGACTTTTTGAAGGTCACAAGGTCATAATCTGTTCTGTTTCATCTCAAATACTTATTCACCTAAGATCAAGAAATATTAAATAGGATAGAGGCAGAAAACAGCAGCACCATGTGTTCATGGCCACATGGCAGCTGGGTGAGAGAGGGAACTCAAGGTTCCTCTCCAGTCTGGAAGCCCACAGTAGTGCGTCTTCCTCTTGTCTCAAAAATTCTAGGAAAGCAAGTTTTTATTCCAAGTCTTTTGTAGGTGTACTCAATTTGGGCTCGTCAGCCATAGCGTTCTCATCACCATGAAGTAGGTGCTCTGAATCAAGGAGAGAAAAGGCCATGTATTTCAAGCTTCAGTATGGCTATGCAGCAGGCAGAGAACACTAACAGGCTTCAGAAACCGGGCCCTCGTTGGCTACTCCCCCCATTAGATATGTACTAGAAAGGTAGACTTAACACCTTCCCTGGTTTCTTTGTGTGTTCTACAAGTACAGTAACCTGAATCCCACATCTATCTACCTCACATTCATATAATATTTTCACCTTGTCTTCTCACTTATCAGCACTCATGTTCCCTGTCCCTCTCCCTCCCTGCACAAGGAGTAGGGATTTAAACAGCACCTGCAAAGAGTAGCTAAAATTGGACAGAATGCCAATGATCTTTGGCAACTTTATCACAGGACTTAAAAGTGGAAAAAATATAAAAGCAGGATTGTTTGTAAAAGAACCATCTTATTCCATAGACATCTATAAACTCTTGGATATTGTTCCTTCTTCAAAACCCCAGCACCGAAGCTGATCGTCACTGATTCTTTCCCATCCCTACACTGCTCCAGTTCTAGGAGAAGAAATGAGGCTGAATTTAAAATACCATTCCAATATGCCTTTGCACTAAGCGATAAAATAGATTTAAGTCTTTTAGACGTGCAGCAGTACAGGATTGTACTTCATTCTCTGCATATTGAGTCACTATCATCATTCAGTTTTTTAATCACCAAAGTTAATTTTTTTATTTGATTTTGACAGTTGAGCAAATGTTTACTTTCCTGTTAGTATTTGATCACTACAGTATTTCCAAAGATCTGGGATTTTATGCATGTGAATACTCTCTCCATTGGTCCTGCCCACAACTTCTCTAAGCCTTAGTAGATGGCTTAATATGAATTTTGTTTCCAAGAATCTTCATTATGAGGAAACTCAACCTTTAACCCTTTTATGATGAGCATGTTTGAAGTTACTTCAGCTAATACTCAGATGACAGACATTTAGTACATTGCCAGCCCATACTCAAAAGAGCTTTGCCAGTTTGGTATAGGACCTGCCAGAGCTTGTACTTCACTTGCATGTATTTTGAGAACACACAGTCCTTCCAGAACATGGGGAGGCCTCAGAGTAGGGTTTAGGTGGAGACTGTCTACGATCTGTCACACCCCAAGCCCTGGGTTTATGTGGGCCAGGTTCCATCTCGAATCACTGTCTTTGAATCATATTTCACCCATCACCCCCTTCTCAAAAGAGTAGCCTCTAGGGGCAGCTAGGTGGCACAGTGAGTAGGGTACCGGGCCCTGGAGTCAGGAGGACTTGAGTTCAAATCTCGTCTCAGACACTTGACATGCTTACTAGCTGTGTGACCTTGGGCAAGTCACTTAACCCCGATTGCCCTACATTCCCCCTCCAAAAAAAAGAGTAGCCTCTGGGAAATTTTAGCATATTTCTTGAATATATAGCTCATGTCAAGACCTCCACAGATGTGGATTAAATTGGTCCATAATTTTTGTAAAGAGTATTCAGCTAACAATACCCATGTCAGGTACAAGGTATTCTTTATTTCATTCCACAGATTTCTCATAAACAACATGAAGAACTAACAATAACCCCTAAAGGGTATATACAGTTTTAATTCTTTGAATCCCACCTTTCTCCTTTGGCCTATGCAGTACTTCCTCAGATTCATAGCAGCACCATGAGGATTTCACCTTTTCTCAGAAAGGAAACAAACTTGGAGTTGCAAGCAGGGAAGGCTCCCCCCACCCCTGGCTTTCTGGTGTGTTTACTTCCTCGCAGGGACTCATATCATCATTTAGTCTTTTGATACCACTCTGAAGGTTTTGTATTTTCCCAGAAGGGAAATGTAGTTAGGGCTGCTAGACAGGCAGTCAATCCCTTTCCTCTTGGACTTATACTATCTTAATTATACATGGTAATATCAGAGAGTAAAAGACATGTCTTTTGCTTACTCATATCAAAGATTCATTCTCCTGCTGTTCCTTACGCTACCATTTGAAGGGCGAAGGAGGAGAAGGGATAAGCACAATACTCTTTTCCCTCCAAGAGGCCAGAACCATCCAGGAATTCTCCTAATCCCTCCAGAAGGGTAAATCTCTGAACTCTCAAACTTGGGGTTCCTATGAAGAAAATCTCTAAGTCTCGGGAATTCTGCCTTATTTTGCTAAGGTGCTGTCCAGGAAATTATTCTTTCTTCTCTATCATAAGGCTAAGTTTTAGGAGTTCTGTATTCCTCTCTAAATACGGCATTTAAGAATCTATTCACTTCATCCACTGTAACCTTTGAAATGCTCGTTTCACGATGAACAGTCTTTCATCTTAAACCTCTTCCTTTTTCACTTCTAGCCCTCACTGGGATTTGATTCCCCCTAACGACACCGTTTCTATTGTATTTCCTAGTACTCTTTCTCTCACATACCTTGACTCACTCGTCATGGGGGGAATCATCAGAATGCCCCTCAATCCTCACTGCTACTGCCACTCTATATTTACCCCCTTCACTAAGTAGCCTTTCCTACCAGAAAGTTCTCCCCATCTGAAATTATCATCAGTCCAGGTCCTTGTGGCATTATCTATTGATTTCCAGGACATGTTCCTTCCTTCTTCAATGAGTTCAGTATGTGGCTTATAGTCATTCTCTCTTCCCCATCTCTCTCCTTGTACTGGGGAATTTCCGCATATATATTGATGCTCCTTCAAATGCCCTAATTTTCCATTTTCTTAATTTATTCGCCTCCTGTGACCCAGTCTTCCATTCCGATTCAGCTACCCAGAGATGATCATATTCTTTATGTTGCCATCACCTACAAATGTCCCACTTCCTTGCTCATAAACTTCAAATTATCTGATAGTAATATTTTAACTTTCCATTTTCCCCTGTACCTTCAAACTTGAAACCTGTCCTTCATCTTCACTACGACCTTCATTTCCTCTATGTCTCTCCTCTCTCCCAGGACATCACCATTGAATTGGCTGCATACTCTTCCCTGCCCTGACCCTTTGGTGAACCAGCTCACCTTTACACTGTCCTCTACTCTGGAATCCCTTGCCCCCTGTCATATTGCCAAACACCAACCCCTAATTACTCCTGCCATCTTGCTGACACTCCACTGGTCCCTATGCCTGGAATAGTCTTTCTCACCTCCTCCTTCTGACTTCCCTGGTTCCATCAAGCCTCAGTTAAAACCCTTCCTTCTTTCTCTCCTGATCTCCCTTAATGCTAGTGCCTTCCCCGTGAGATCAACTCCAGTTCATCCTGTATGTAGCTTGTTTACATATAGTCGTTTGTTCATTATCTCCTCATTATACTGTGAACTCCTTGAAAGCAAGGCCTAGTTTTCTTCTGTTTCTTTTTTTTTGTTTTGCTTTCCTTTGTGTTTTAGTATTTAATCCAGTGCCTGGCACATAGTGGAGTTAAGAAGACCACACCGAAGGGGTCCACTACAGTTTTATATTATCTGATCTCATTTGCTCCTTTACTACAACAAGGCAAGCATTCTATTCTTCCCTAATTGATTCACTTTCCCATTTCCTACAGTGGTTATTCCAAACCTTCTCACCTCCTCTTATAACCACCACAGCACTTCTTTCCCACTTAGTCAAGGACCTTGCTTTTTTCATCACTAAAAATTGTTGAGGCCTTTTGCTAAAAGTTCCCCCTTTTCCTTTCCTCATCTCTTGTCATTCTAACATCTTTTTCCACTATCTTCTTTACTCCAGTGTCTAATGAAAATTCCTTTCTTCTCTTTGGCAAAGCTATTTTTTTTCTTTTATCCCATCTCCTCTGGACTTTTCCAGCAAATTAACCTTATTATCCTCCTTACTCTTTTCTTATCTTGAGTTTCTCCTTATCTATGGGCTCATTCCCTGATCTCTACAAGATGTCTATATTATTTCTCCATCCTATAGGACTCTCCATTGACCATTCCTATAACTAGACATTTTCCTAGTTAGCTTCCTTTCTTGGCTAAATTTCTTGAGAAATTTGCCTACGCTCGGTGCTTCCACTCTTCCCCTCTCCTTGTCTTCTCAACTTTCTGTTATCTGGCTTATGACTCCATCATTCAATTGAAACAACTCTCTCTGAGGTTAACCATTGATTTTTTAAGTTGTCCAATCTAAAGCTCATTTCTCAATCCTGATCTCCCTGTAGCATTTGACATCCGTTCGCCCTCTCCTCTGGGAAACTCTTCTTTCTAGAATTTTGTGAGCCTGCCCTCCCCTAATTTTCCTCCTGTCTGTCCACCTGTTCTTTCTCAGTCTCTTTTAGTTCTTCATTAATGGTTCTTCATTAATGTCAAGCTCTGTGCATTCACAAGGAGTTGATTGAAATGCCCTTCTCAATGGCAATGTCAGTGTTGATTTAATTTTGGTACTCAGAGCAAGAGGTAGAAAGGGGCCGGAGATGTGCACCAGGAGTGAAATGGGAAGCGTGCCCACTAGCTGTAATGGGCCAGAGTTTGTGTGTTAGAGTTCCAAAGCTATGTAGATTAAGGTCCTGTAGTAGGAAGGCCGAATTTATGATCTCAAATATAATCATGTATATGTTTGAATGGTCTGAAATCGCAAGGTATGAGAGATTCTCTAAGGAGAAAACAACAAGAAATTTATTTAGGCCCCACCGCAGCAAAAACTTGAACCAGCCTCCCCATTCCAACATCTTGACAAAAAGACTCCAGGCCCAGAAAGCCCATT